>WBMV01003298.1:1667505-2267505 GCA_013396655.1 Campylorhamphus procurvoides | reverse complement strand
AACCCTGTAAGTTTAAATTCAACATTGGAGATCAAGGGAGCACTTGACACAGCTGACAAATGAACCCTAATGCCTTGTTCTTCTAAATCTTGGCCTTTGCCAAGTAAACATTACTGCTGTAGTGTTGAAAGAAACCTCCAGCAAATAACTGGTGTTTGAATGTTTAGGGAGTTTGAGTCAGTGCTGCAGGTGTTATCTGCCTGCTTCCAACACCTGAGTGATTTCAGCACCTATTTAAACAAGAGGGAAAATCACCTACATTAGACAACACCCTTCTCACCTGAAGCTTTGCGTTATTTTGTGTTTCTTCTGTTTTCAAAGGCTGGAGGAATGGTGGTGTAACAAACCCTGATCATCACCAGCTTCATAAAGCCTTTTGTTGCCATTGTGTGTTTTGTTTTGGTTTTTTGTTTGCGTTTGTTTGTTTGTTTGTTTTTTGGTGTTTTGTTTTGGGTTTTTTTTTGTCTCCGTCTTCATGTGCTGCCCAAATGGAATGGTTGAAGATGTCCTATATGGGATTTCCTTAGCCAGACCAAGCTCGGGATTTGGGAGTCATGAGTGATGAGACTTTGCTGTTGTTTCTTGTGCACGTATGAATAGGAGTAATATCTACTTTGTGTGTGAAATTACATGAAGGAAAGCATCGCTATCAATTTTCTTAAATTTCTCTTAAATATTAGGTATAATAACTTGTGTCATAAGAGACTCTTCTGGCCACTGTTGCCCTAAATACAAAACTTACCTAAATTAATGTGTCCAAACCTAACAAGAGCCTGATGGTCTGAGGGCATTTGGACAACAAAGTTCAAGTAGACTTTGATTCCCCTTTCTACTGAATCACTGTGCTGTACTTGTCTTGACACAGAAGAGGCTATTTTGGGAGCATATGACCTGGAAAAGTATTTCTAAGCAGGTGTAACAGAAATTCTTCTCATAATGGCTCCAAATAATTCAGATAAATATGTCATGGATGATTGTTCCTGCCATGAGGGAGTATATAATGTATAGAAATGATGACTTGTGGAATACTGACTTTGAAGAACCTCATTCTTTGCAATAAATGAGCTCTAAATGTATAAAATCCTGGTACAACTGCATAATGAAGGTGATTCACTTATGTTTCAAGGTTTTTTTCAAGTTAGAAATTGCATCAGCAGAGATAAATTTTATGATTTATTATCATACCAGTCTACAGCTAAATATTCACTTGAAGGGGATTTAAGTATTTTTCAAGTTTGGATTTTTTTTTTTTGGTTCCTTTATTGCTCAGCCTTTTAAAAATAACTCCTTGTGGAAAAAGAAAGTAACCTTTCCAATGTAACCCTCTATTAACATCTGCCTGAAAACATTCATCCTGCTTCTGGTGGTGACAAGGCAGAAGGGAATGACTATTGCCTTTTTAAATCTAAAATATGCATGTGAAGAATTCAGGCAATTCTGTTTCATATCTTTGAATGGAATGATGGCTTTACAAATGAGTGTTGGGTGCTGTCTGCTGTTCCTGTTTCACTGAGAAATACTTATCAAATCTCTTAGGATTTATTGCAAACAGTGGTGTAATGAAGGCTTTGCATATAATTACTAGAAGCTGCTTTGAGGTGGATTTGTGATGCAGATCCTGGAATTCTACAAGGGGAGAAGAGGTTAAAAAAAAGGTTTTGGGTATTTATGGTTGAATACAAAACTTTAGCTGTGGTCAGTCAATATGTGATCTGGTGCGTATCAGTTTTTAGCTTTATATGAGCTGATCTAGATTATTTTGAAAAGTAAAAAGGGACATTATTCAGCTCAGAACTAAAAATCTCAAGGACTCTGATTGGTTTGCTATCTGTTCTTTAAAAATGAGCATTTGAATTGATGTCTAATTTTAGTATTTGTTGATATACTAATAGACATAAAATAAAATTAGAACTCAGATCCAACCTTAGCCCAACCAAACCTGATTCAATTATCTTGTCCTTCACCTTCAAAGCAGTGAAAGGACCTCAGTGAAATTGTAAATTCGAAATGTGGAGCAGCATAAAGTGATCTCATGCCCATGATTCAAGTTTTGTGACATCATAGAGCAGCAAGAAGGGGCAGGACATGGGAAAAATACACCTCTGAGTAAGATGGTGTTAAGGGCCATGGCAGGGTCAGGTGGTTACTTGGAGGTTTGCCATCATGGGTGTTTCTTCTCTAGCATATCCTCAAGGGTGGAAGGTGTTTGTAAGGGAGCAGAGGCAACAAACCAGTTTCCTCCCAAGCCTGATAAAAGAATTGGCTGTGAGGTCTGGACAGGGCAGAGAGGAGCTGCATGTCTGGAAAACCTTTGAGAAGAGCAAGCAGAAAGTGAACACCAATGTTGTTATTTGCTTGGCATATTTTTACTTCAGTATCCTTCAGAAAAAGGTGCAATTTCTGCATTTCAACCTGTCATTTCATCTGTAAATAATTGGTTCACAGATTTTTAAAATTTTGAATAAATTTTAATGCAATTGAACTAGCAGGTGCTATACAATTAAGTTCTGGGACACGGTAGAAATAAGGATCACTGCCTGATATCACAACAGGTGCTTTTTTAATTTTCAAGATTCTGTTCTGAAGTGTCCAGAATGAATAACATCGAAGTATAAAAATGTGTCTGGGTTTAGTGGGTTTTTAAAATATGGTTGTTTTAAATCCCTTCAAATCTGTAGGAGAATCACCAATAATTCATCCATTACCCTGTAAACAATTTCCTTCTACACATCCCTTGGTGGGAGAAAATGTTCCACCTCATGGAACTGAGAGGTGACAAGATCCCAGAGCCTTTTAGAGAGAAACTCAGTCTTGTCCTTCTCTAACTATAACATGATGTTTTCATTGCTAGAAGATGAGTAAAGCACAGTAAAGCTGTGGGCAGAATTGTGCCTATACCTGCCTTCCATTTGTCTGAGTACATTGGCTCAACCGTTTCTACTGCTTGTGAAGATAAAGGATGTTTGCGAAGTGGTTTCATACATACAAGGGGATGAAGGGACTGATCCTGGGAAATTATGGATTTGTGGTTAGCTGAGTCATCTGGGGATCTACCTGACCTATCAGGATGTGGTAAGAGTTCTCACACAGCACAGAACAGGGTTTTTTGGTCCAAATGATATTTAGTTTGAAGCTATGCTGTTAAATAGCAAATGATAAAAAAATTCAGGTTATATTCTGTCTCTTCCTCTAGGAAGTGTTGTGTTTTGTGAACATTTGAACATAGATAACAATGAAGCTAATGAAGCAGGGACGTCTTGATACATTAAGTAGGATTTTAATGGGCATAATATCTTGTAAAGTCTATAATTAGCATTCATTTACATCTTGAAGTAGATGGAAATCTTAAAACAAGAAACGACTTGGCAATAGCTAGCTGGCTAAATATGTGTGTGTATTTACATGTGTACACTAACCTCTGACTCGGTGATGGTGAGAGGTGTGGGCAGGACATCGTCACCTGCAAATGCTTGGCAGGGGGATGTGCTGTGAGGGAAGGAGAATATCTGAAGAATGAAATAAATTCTTCAGGACGAATGCTTCCTTTTTCCAGACTTGTGTCAACCTTCACAGCAAGGGCGTTGTAGTTCCTTGATGAGACAATTTACCTCACATTTGTTGCAAGTTAAGAAGTTGCACAATTAATTTGCCAGGAATCAGCTTATCCATAGTAACCTGTTGAGGTTTTGAGCTGGAGTATGAAATAATAAGTATTTTAATAAAACCAACAGAATGCGTTTCCTTGAATACTTCATGCTTTCCAGACAAAACAATCATGACTTTGTTTGTGGTTTAAAATATTATATGTATATAAAAAATCTGAATCAATGCCAAAGATGAACAAAGCAATGCACCTGACAGATCTTGGTGACTAAGTGTCAAGTGACAAGTTGTGCTCCTCCTAAGCTGTGTCTGCTGCAGCAACCTGGATTTGAGATGGTCATGGTGGGATGGTTTGGTCATTTTCCTGCTTAGCTAATCCCTCTGGGTAGAGACCATATGGTTGATGGAGCGTGTTGTTTAAAACCCACCCGTAGTTGTCATGAGTGGATTTCCATATCTGAAACCTATTTCACAGGCACAACAAGAAAACGCTGTGCTAGCTGAAAATAAGTAATAGTTTAGAAAATCTGTTTCTGAATACAAGTAAAATGTGTTTTGGGTTCACCTTAAATCTGCCTTTGTTTTTTTGTGGAGAGGTGCCACACAGACTGGTGTAATAAAGCTTCTACTGAGAAACACAGCTGTGGGGTAAACCTTGTTCTGTTCAGGAACTATTATAGACATGGAACCTTCCAGTTTGTTCTGTTGTGTCAGCATGTGAACGTAGAATGCTTCTGAGCGACTCTGGGATGCATGAAGGGATACCTCTTTCTGACCAGGAGGGTGTGCTGAGCAAACTAAGCAGGGGAGTTAAAAAGCCCAGAAACACCGCTTATCCTATTTCAGGCAGAGAGGTGAAGCTGTGGAAGTACTGAGGAGCACTGGAAAATTAAAGGTGACTTTTGGATGGGTGACGGATGTGCTGAAATCGTGTGCATCAGTAACTTAGTGTGACCACAATGTCTGAGATAATCTGAGGCTTTCTGGTGGGAAAACCACACTAGGACTTGTGTTCTTAAAGCAAGAGCTCTAAAATCCTGTGTGGGGCAGAGTGTGTTCAGCTGGACATCGTAATTAAAATAAAAATGTCTATATTGAAGCTCATTCCTGTAAAACACTTGTCTCAAAGAGTCCTTGCTGCTCCGAGGAGCTTCAGGGAACTGGGGCAAACATGCACAAATCTCTCTCAGATCTTGCATCACAGCAAGTACAGGTGCCTAAAATTAAACACCTAAATAAGCTGTCTGGATTTGAGAACTCCCAAAGTTCCCATTAAAGAAATTAATGCAAAAGGAGAGCAAGTTCCAGTAACACTGGGAGGGGTGAGGTTATTTGAATTGCTGTTGTCAATAATTTTGATTCTGGCTGTAAAGCTAAGGCTGATACTCTGCTGACCAGTAAATATTGTCTATTGATTCTGTCACCTGAATTAATGTCTCTGAGCTGTATCCTGCTTCCCTTTAATGCTTGCTTTCTTAGCAGCAGATGCCAGAGGCAAAAGCAACATAAAATTATAATTTATTTTTTTAACACTTCATTTTGAGCTGCATAAAACTTAACTAAATGTATAACATGTGTGAATACTTAATTGTGGTAGTTAATAGAGTGCGATTCCATTTGTGTTGGAGACAGGTGGAATGTTGCATGGCTTGGGATAGGTCTAATTAGCACTTACTGCACCGTGATGTTCTTCTGATTGGGATATTTTAGTAGCCTTTTATTCTTTTCCCCTCAAAGAAAACCAGGCACGAGTAAAATTGCTTTGTTAAAGCAAGAATGAGGTGGGTTTTATTTCTGAAGAAATAGTGTTGTTGAAAAAGCCCGTCCCCCAAAGGCAATGCTTTCCATTAAGAGTGAAAGATTTAGTGAATGCCCATTAGAATGGGCTATCTCGTGGTAATAGGTGCTTCCAGGAGCACTTGCTCTCACAGGCTCTTTACAGAGCAAATCCTTGAAGAGCGGTTGTATTTTTATACCCCTACAGACTCCAGCGTGTCTCACGCCATTCTTCTCAGAATCTTGCTTTTCTGATCTTGATCCTGGTTGACCTCAGCCCTCTGTCTAATCAGAACATAAGATGATTTAGAGGGTTTTTGAGCAGACTTGAAAACTTCCCAAAAAGCAGTTTATTTTTAGAAATAAATAGAATCCAAATGCTGCTTAGCCCTTGATTTGGTCTTAACCAAAGGTTTTTAAAAATGGAGAAGGAGATGGTGGCTAATAGGGGTGTTGTGTTTTATGAGGGTATCAGCTTCCCTTTTTTGGCTGTTTTTTCCTTACCTTCCTCCTGTAGGTGCTTGTTTCACTTACTAGGACTTTAATTTCATGCAGAATTGCTATCTAGGTTACATTTCCCCCCCCGTTTAAGTGACTGGACTGTGTTTGAGAATTGAAGCCTGCCTTTGTCCTCGCATTACCTTGGATTTCTGTGTTGTGCTCCCATCTCTGACCTTGGTGGAGAAGGGATTATTATTTCATTTGTTAAGGGGTCACATTATTGAATGGCACAGAGCAGGGTTGCAGCTCCTGCTAGAGAAGGTCTGAGAGAGTGTTCTTTCTAAATATGCTCTCTAATGTATTAATTTTTTTTTCTTTTAAAAAGCAAACTAAAATTCTTGCTGTATTCGGGGGTGGGGGGGGAAGGGTTAATTTATATAAAACTAAACTTATCCTAGAATGTTTTTTGGAAATTAAAATACTTCATAGCACATTTAAAGCAAAATAATTAAGTTTTAGTTTGTCTATCTTAATTGGTTCTCTAGAATGTTAGTAGGAAGCCCATGAAAGGAATTGAACATATCACTGGCACAAACTGAAAATGGTGAAAAAATTTTATTGATTAGAGAAAAAATGGAGCTGCTTTGATGGAGAATTCATTAAATTTTTGGATCTGGAAATACTGATATGAAGGTGGACTGGGAAACTGAGACTCCACATCCCTGAGGGACGGTAAGGGGCACCAATAAGGGCAGTTGAATTGTCCTCTCAGGTGATGGACCTCAGGAAGGTCAGATCCTTCCCTAAAACTTCCACTTGGCTCTTTGACTCCAGCATTGCTCTCAAATTTACATTTGCTTCTTGAATTGTGACAGGGAAAAATAGCTGGTTGGACCCTCCTGTGTGGCTGAGTGGTGTCTCTCGTTGTTCTGCTGTAGCCCTGAGCCAAAAGTTCTGTTAACTGCTAAAGTTGGTCCTTTCAGTGGCTGCACAAATAGAATTGTCCTGGGGGCAGTGCTGGATGCACTGTGTGCTTTTATAGCTTCTGGTCCCCTGTGAAACCCACGAGCAAGGTGGCCCAAACAAAACATGGCTGTATTTCTAAAATGTAAGCAAAATATTATCAATAAACTAGAAGTTGTACAACAAAACACTGGCCAGAAGTATTTGAAGAGAGGATGCAGGCAATTTTTCACAACTTAAAGCTGTCCTGCAAATGGTGATTGTGTAGTTGTTTCTTTGATCTTTTTGACCTCCTACCCTCAACTTCTTAGCAATTTATTAAACTTCTGTTAAAACTTTATACCACCTACAACTTTTCCCTTTTAAATAGTAACAAACTACCGATTCTGACCAACCTCAAGTTCTGACTTTGTTCAGTTGGAACAAGTCTTTTCCCCATTGTTAAATTTTAACGTTTCACATTTTCAAGCATTTGGCTACTAACACAGCTTTACTTTTAATGAGAAAACTCAAAGCTGGTTTCTCCACAGCTGTCCCAGTGAAATACTTGGCATTAAAATCTATCAGAGAAAGATGCTGTAAAATGCTACCAATAGATAAATAAAGGATTTGTTAGGAAATATGTAGAAATTACATATTTGTAGTTTCAAAGACAATTGATTGCAGCTGGGCAATGATTTTGTTTTTACCTCTTATCCTTCAATATTTTAAAATGCGTCACAGTCATGTTAAAATGTGGTATTTCCTTTGCCTTTTCTGGGCCTTGTTTCCAATTCTCTTTTCCTTCCCGTGACATGACTGATTTGCTTTGCATTATTAGCTGATTCATAGTTTAGGATAGATTTAGGATGCTTAAACAAGGAGAAATGCTGAGTTTCAAGGTTAGTGTTTTGAGCTGTTCATTTTAGGAATCCTCTCAGTTCTTTGGAATGCCATTTCCACAGGGGATAGTTAAAAAAAAATGCAGTTGAGCATAGTATTTAAGAACTTTCCAG
This sequence comes from Campylorhamphus procurvoides, assembly GCA_013396655.1. Lineage (NCBI taxonomy): Eukaryota > Metazoa > Chordata > Aves > Passeriformes > Dendrocolaptidae > Campylorhamphus > Campylorhamphus procurvoides. Next base: position 2,259,727 of record WBMV01003298.1, on the reverse strand, counting down.
AAGATGAATTGTTCTTCCTCTTTCTGAGGGTGTTGGAAGTACTTGTCTTTTGGGGCTGCTTTCCCATTAGAGTCTTATTGCTAGAACGGGCTGGAGTATATTACTTAGGGTAATGTCTTATCTATTTTATCAAATCCCCCCCATATATTTATTGTAGAGTAGGTTAATACTCTCCAGAATGACATTGTTCTGTTATATATTGTGGATGCAATTAGTTTTCCAGCAGGAGTGGCTGGAGGAAGTCCCAAGTGCGTGGTGGGTGTCAGGTTAGGACATGGCCTTTGTGTGTGTCGTAGCTGCGAGCGCAGTTTGCCCTGCACTGCAGAAAGCTTTATTTATCGAGGGCCTTGAGCCACTGCCCCATGGTGCCACAGCACTGCATCCTCTGCTCCTACGTGTCTCTAGGGCTCAATATCCATTCTTGGTGCTTATGTAAAAGCATTCTTAGGCCGTGAATCTGTGCTTGCTTGTGATGGGAGCCAGGCAGGAGCTTTTGGACAGTGCACAGGGCGCTGTGCTGGGCTCATGTCTGCTGCAGAGCCTTCCCATGGCTTGTTCAGGTAGCAATTAAAGAGTGAACAAACAGATCCCTGCAGCTTGCTCTGTCCCGTACCTGCTCCAAACCCTGTGCCTCCCCAGGCAGGGAGCAAAGTGTTTCCTTCTGGCACTGAGTTACACTGGGAGCTCAGCCTGGCCCTGCCTGGCGTGCCTGCCTGCAGGTGTAGCCACACGCCTTCTTCTGCCAGCCTGCATTTGCAGCTCAAAGGGATCAACATCCTGGGCAGGGTGTTTTTTAGGACAGAAGTATTTTGTACAGTTCCTAGCTCCCGGGCTCCTGATGGCACCCCCAGGCAGAATGAAATATTCATTCCTCGGCGTGACAAATCACAAGACCTGCACTGGAGCCTTGTTATCCTGTGGCTGCTCTGCCCTCTGCTTAGCACTCTGCTGGAAGTTTTTCCTTTCTCTTGTCAGACTACTTCAGCAAGAAATGAGCCATCTCGAAAGTGCATCTTTTCATTGGCAATTAATCCCTTCTTCACATAAGGATCTGCATTCAAGGAGATGATGAACAGCAGTTGGATCTGCTTGAGGAAGAATCGAGGCTTTAACAACAATAAAAACGTGCTGAAGAGCAGCATTTTAGAAGAGGGACTGACAGGAGGTGATGTTCCCATCAAAACTACGAGCAATAAAAGTACAGAAAAAGGAACAGTCAAACCTTCTGTTTTTTATTTCCTTATTTCTGCACTATTGGTGGAGCCTCTAACTTGTGTCCTGGAGATTAGGTAACACCTCAGCAGCAGCTCATCTTTTCCCCATCCAAACCACTGTGGTGTTCCTGTTCTTGCACTTTTCTAGTGGCGTGTGATGATGAGGGATTCAGGTCCTGTGCTTTCTTTGGCACCACCAGCAGATCCCATATGTCATCTGAGCTCAAAGCTTAGATAAACTTCTAATGTCAGGAAAGCAGGGACAGGGAAATTTATTACTCTTAGAACTCTAATTCTTCAGTAAGACCAGGATGATCTCTGAACCCTATATGAAATAAGTAATCTCATTTGGATGGATTTGATTTCACTTTGAAGTTTGCCAGTTCCATAAAAGAAAAAATCCTTAAAGCATATTTGCTCTTTGTTTTGTATCCTAGAAATCGACAGAGCCATTCCAATATAAATTAGAAAAGAATTTCCACATCTTGAATATTTGTAACCCCAAGTAATTTTGTTCAGAAAACGATATGTGGAATTGCCAGCCACCACTGATGAAGAATATTGTTTCTGAGTGGGAAAAGTCTAAAAACTGATGCTAGAGCGTTGTTTTAAACTCCCTTCTGACTGATATTTTTATATGCTTCTAGAGCAGCTGTGTGTTATAGAGGTTGCAGCAGTCCTTTGAAATCTCCAATTATTTGAGACCTTCCAATTATGTCTCTTATTGATCAGCATGCTTGAGACTAGTGGAGGAAGAATCAATGATCTGTGACCCTTGGGGAGGTCTCTCGTGTGCTAATTCAAAGCTTGTGGATAATTCAGGAACAATAGCATAAGCCTTTGTGGGCTTAGCATGTTTGCAGTGGAATTAATGTACTTGCTAGTTCAAAGGCTTTGCAAGCCAAATGTCAGCTCAGTTCTCTGTTAAACAGTTTTCTTGAACGTGTCACTGGAAACCTGTGAAATTACACTGGTAATCTTTATCAAATTCCAAATACAAACCCAGCATTTGTTTGTTAATAATGTAGAAGAACCTTGAACAGAGAAGCCTTTCTGTGCTTCAGCACCTCTTCCATTTCATAAATGGATAGGATAAATATAGCTTGGTAATTTCATGACTTACTTTAGTGGTCTCAAGGCCATAATTTACTGAAATGTAATGAATTATTCTTTATGAGAGGGCATGACATGGCTGATTATTTTTTTCCTTGAAGCCTTTTTCATTTTCGTGGTGGTGGATGTTTTTGGTTTTGTTTTCTTTTACCTTGGAGCATAAATTGTACAGGAATGGCTTTGAAGAGGGAGATGATGTAGCATCATTCCTTTTCCTAGAAACAAAAAGTCTGCAATGTGATTAATGTGAAGAAAACACTGAAGTGAAAACTTCTCTGTGATTATAATTTGGTTTTGATTCTGCCCTGCTTTCTTTTCTGTCAGCCTTGGTGTTTGTCTGCCTGACAAGGGAAGGTGGAGGGATCGCTAATAACAGTAAATTGCCTGGATTTTTCTAGTAACCCCCATGGGTAAATATATAAGTTTAGAAAATTCTCAATTCTAGCTGAGCAATATAAGGAAACTCAGCTTTCTGTGCACCTTTCTGGGCCTGTACTTAGAGGATACTGCTGCAAGAGTCAATAAAAATGAGTATTTATAAATGTTATAGGGTTTCTGTTACCTTGCTAGGTTCTGAAACTTTTTCAGGATTTTTTTTGGTGATAATTCACAGACTGTATTTATTAGCCTTGAGTCAAATAATGGCATTTAACTTTCCTCAACACACAGAAATTTTTTGGTTTTAAAGTTTGCAAAAATTGGTCTTAAGTGTTTTTCATTTTTAAAGTGATTTTTCCTAAAGCCTGCCTTTTAGTTGTCAGATGTTTTAGCACATCTGGAGCTGGGTGAAAGCAGTAAGATTGATGAAAATGTCTGTCAATGTTTGCACTTCCATCACAAAAGAATTCTGTCATTTCTGTCCAGAATTCTGTCTGGGCTGAACTGAAATCCAGCCAGCCCAAAATCTCACTGCAGTTTCTTCACTTTTCTCTTGAAATAAGTTCTGCTCTGCTAAAATTGAAGCCATGAGAGTACAGGAAGGAGGTAAGTTCCTGCAGCCCGTTCTGGCTGGACTCTGTTAGTGGTTCTGTGCACAGTTAGTGGAAATCTTTCATCATGGAAGACCCTGTGGCCCAGGCAGAGCCCCAGCCTGCAGTATTCCTTGGGACCATTCTCCTGGGGGACAGAGGTCTCTCCCGGAGCAGCTGAGAGCAGGACAGTGTCTGTAGGCTTCACTCTTTGATCCTCTCAGTCCCCAGGTGCAAATAATCATGCAGAAAGCTGAGTTAACTTAGCTCCTCCCCCTGAGAGATTCCTTCTGGTTCCTTGGCAAGTCGTGGTTGTCACCCAAGTCTCCGAGAAAAGGCGTTGCTTTAGAAACAGCTGTAATTGAAGCGCGTTGTTATGCTAATTGTTTACAGGTGCTGATGGTTAACGGGGACGGGGAGGCTTTAAGGGGTGGGATGTGGGTAATCACCTGTTAGTCACAGCAGCTCTGAAAGCTCCAGCTCACACACAAGAAGACACCAAGAATTAAGGTAAGATGGTGTGAGGGTTAGCTGTACGTTCAGTTCACCTTCCTAGTCAGGCAGCCTGCAGTATATGTGCTTAGATGGATGATAAATTGCTGAGAAATGGGGACTGCCTGGTGGAAAAATAAAAAAAAGCTGTGTTAGAGCTTATTTATCTTTCCTCTTCCTCTCCTATCCTTTGATTAGTTTATAAATCAGTTTACTATGTATTTAACTCAATAAGTAAGAGGCTTTATGAGGAAAGTGCATTATCTGAGGTAGTTTTGTTTGCTTTTGTAGAGTTCTTAGTGTTTTTATTAAGGACAAGTGGAGATCATATATATATCTGTATATAAATATATAGATACATATATATTCCTCCCGTGTTGGATTGTTCCCTTGACACTTAAATGCCCTCTGCAACTGTAGGAGACACACAGCCTTTTAAAGTAGATAGAAATAATTGCGCAGAGTTTGTGTCAGATTATACAGAACCACAGAAGAGAGGGAGAAAACAGACTAGAATGGTAAAGCTGTCCTGCAGCCAAAGGTTATGTATGTTTTCCCAACTATGTGCTCTGTGTCTGCCAGCAAAAAAATGACTGTGATCCAGATTAAGGACCCCTGTTCATTAGCTGATCATTGGAGTGTCATATCAGATACTTGAGCTATTCTGTTTTTGTTGTTTGCAATTAAATTTATAGTGGCCGCTTGCTTTTTATTTTCTACCAATAAAACTGCACCATCTTTCCTACTGAAAGCCTGAGGACTCCTTTAAACAGAAAGTCCTGTAAGTTTTGTCACTAAACACATCACTAACACATGACTGTGATTCCTTTCCTCTCTGGGTACTGTAGGTGCCTTCACTAGAGGTGTTCCCTAACTTTTTTCATGTTTTAGGAGAAACAGGAGCTGCATGGAGGCTCAGGAGACAAAGATGCTGTAACGTGACTTGTTTCTACCTCCATGGATTTCATTATAGTAACTGGTAATTTGACCTATCTAGATATAGAATATTGCATAATAATGCAGGCAGATCAAAATTAAAAAAAGAGAACTTTTGGGAAGACTTTTATATTTAAAGAGGTTTTGTGTCTCTTATGAAAAGCTGGCGATTCAACAGGGGATTGCTCAAAATGTGAGTTGCTGCTATAACAATATGTGGCTATGAAACAAAAAGACATGTTTCTTCATTAGGGGTGTGTTATGTCTGTGTCCAGGTCTGTGACCTTCCTGATGAGTTATCCTGGAGTGCACGTTAAATAACAGGTTGCACAAAGACCTTTCCAAGGTCACCCTGACAGGTGAAGTGTAATTTTATACATCACTAGCTGATTAGTTCAATAGGAAGGGATATTTAGAGCACAGGAAAATATCTCTCTCTCTCTCTCCTCCCCAAAAGAAGAGATTACAGCAGTTTTTGGAGGTAATGAAATTTCCACAATTAGAAACACTTTACTAGCTTTCATGAAATATGTATTTCTCTTTGCAAATTAAGCTTTCCTCGCAATCAAGCTTTGCCTTAATTGCTCTACAGAAAAAAACATATTAAAAGACTTTTGACAATAATGCTTGTTGATCTTTAGAAAAGAGTAAACAGATCCTTACCAGGGGCCTGGTTTTGCCAGTAAGTCTTCTGCGAGAAGACTTGTTGCTGAGGTTTTTTCAAGATACATGATAAAAGTTTTATCAAATTCCATGCACTTGCTTGTTTAATATACGATAAATCGGTTTATTATGTAAATGTAAACTTGCTTTGGATATGGCCCAGCACATCCATGCCTGCTGTAGTTCACTCTGCTGGCTATAGAAGTTTAGTAAAGTTCAAATGGATTGTTCCCAAAAGTATATTTTCATGTCATAATTTTTTTTTTGGAGGGAGGGGAGTGAGGAAGGAAAAGGAAGGAAGGCAAAGGGATTGAATTAATCTTGATAAGACCCAACAAGAAAGTAATATATGTTCTTCCTGCTGTGCATCCATGCTTTGTGCTGCTGTCTGGAGTACCCGCGCTGGATGGCAGCTGGGGCATTCTGGAATCCCCCAGTGGGAGAGGCTCAGGACTGTAAGAACCATGGAGATAATGTGTGTGTGAGCTGCAGTGTGCAGGACCCCTGGCTCGGGCACCTCTGGTGTGCTAATGTGTTCCTGATGCATGAACAGTCCTTCCCTCAAGACACTTCAAAGGAAAAGTGTCACTCAGGCCACTAAGCCAGCCTTTTTGTGGCACTGCAGTTCCTAAAGGGAGGAAAACCCATCAGGATTATTTTCTGGAGCGTTAACGCAGATTGAGTTATCAAGGGAAGGATTGCTGCAGGATGGAGGGTTCGAACTCCTGTTCTGCTTTGTTATAGACACCTTGACAGGAGTGTGAGCTCTGTAGAGGTTTGTCACAGGTTTCTGAGGTGAGCCTGGGACTTTCTGCTTTTAAGCTGGTTGGTGACATCCCCTGAAGTGACTGCAGGGACAGTGCAGGCTGAGTGTAGGAGCGTTCCAGAGCCCGGGCAGGGGGTCTGTGTGTGAGCACCTCATGCCTGCTGCTTAAGTGGGAACTGTATTTGCTGGGATAAAGGACATTTTTTAGATATAAACCCACTGTGTTCTGGCTTTTCTCTTACCAATTTAGCTAAAAAGGGAAAGTGGATGTAAGGCAGTGAAGAGGAACAGTGATATGTTCCAACTGGCTCAGTAGAAGAATTAGCTCAGCTAATACTCAAATAAACAGTTCTCATGTAAAGCAGAATATGCAGATATTAGTCCTTTCAATTAGGAGGAAGGTGCAGGTGAAGTTCTTTGTGCTGAGACTTCTGATCACCTCCATCTGTTCAGGCATTCTATTATGAGGAAAACTGAGGGGGTCACTTGATTATATAATTGCCAATACAGGGGAGAGATGGAGAGATTCATGACAGCAGCTCTCTAATCTACCCAAAACCCAGAAGCAGTAATGAGATTCAGTTATTACAATTTGAAGTAGAATTAGAAATTGAAATGAGGCCATATTAGAACCAGTTAAGAGAATTAAGTAGATTTTTTTTTCTGCTTTAATGCATTTCAGTGGGAGATGCCAACCCAGCATTCTGTCAGAGTATATTCATATAAGCATCTTCTGGAAACCTAATGGATTTTCTCCCTGGCTGACAGAGCTGGGGACTCAGGGATTTTAGGTTTCTCTCTACTTTCAATTTGAATCTCTGAAAATGAAATGCAGATTTCTGTTCAGTCTGGAACAGCTCAAGCTGAACTTTTAATTTTATGGAATTCAAAGCTCTTTTACTCCTTCTAAAAAGGATATTTCAGTTGTATCTGTGATTGTTCCAGGATGGTAATTGTGAAAATGATGGTTCTTTAACATGACAAGAAGCACAATGAAATTTAGAGGAAGTAGTTAATTCCCTTTTTCTTCTTACACGGTTCATCATTTCAATAGATCAGAAGTCATAAGATAAAAGGGTGTATTAGAAAAAGACAAAAGAAAACAGTAATTCTGTGGCTGGCTAAGAAAATATTGGGAAAGGTCACAGAGTTAGGTGCTCATTTCTGGTTAAAGGTTGAAGAATCCCTACAGAAAACTCCTCCCCACTGTGTGGTGGATCCGTTTCCAAGTGACCAGCTGTATTTTAGCATCAAGTTACCAATGTTAAGTACTAAGGTACTGTTTGCAAGCACACTTTGCTGTTGGATAACAAACAGCTCTGCTATGTTGCATTGGACGTGAGATTTTTTATAAATCCTCTTCAAAAGTGAAGGTTTCTGATCTGGGTGGGATGGTTAGTGCATGAAGAATTAAAGCATTTTATGTGTGTGATTTAAATGTGCTTTTAACCCCAGTTTTTTCAAACTTACCTGCCTTGTGAGACATTAATATGCTTTCCCTAATCATGTAAATCTGTGCAAGAAGCAAGTAGTTTATATGTGAACATTTCAAATTCATAATACTGATTTGTAATTACTGTAGGGTGTAGTTTAGCACAGGCACCTGGTCTGTAAATGTGTATTTAATGTAAAAAAACCTTTGTAAACCACCTGCGGTGCTATAAAGCATTGCAATTCCCTCTGAAAGCTCTCTGCTCCTTTTGGGGGGCTCTCTGCCCCTACCTGTCTTAACAGAAGCAGCACAAAAACCCCCCTAAGAAAACCCCAACGTTACCCCAGGTAATTTATACTGTTAATATCTCATTTCTGGTTTTTAGACTTTGTGAGCCTGTTGACAATTTTGTAAGCAGAACCTTTCTGTCCCAGCTCTGAGGCTGAAAGGTCTGCCCGTCATCTCTTGTTGCCATTTACATAACAGGAATCAGAATAAACAGCTTTCTATGTTTCCTGCTATCCATACTGCTAAACTGGTTTTCATCAACACCTCATTCTGTAGAAGAGGAAAGCTTTTGAATAGGTTTCATACCTGAGACTACATTTAGCAAGTAAAATATATGCCAAAAAGATTCATTTTACTTCCCTAGTACTTGTTTAAGAAATAGTAGAAAAATAGGAATCTTACACTGCTTGTTGTTTATATAATATCAAAGCTGTACAAATCAAAATAAGAAATTAAAAAATGATCTTGGCATGAAAAACCTGCATTTTCTTGGGCTGTCCAGTATATGGTGGCAAATGGACAAGCAGGAGGGCAGCTGGAAATGAAAAACAGCTTTGCATTTCCTATGTATGCACGTGACGTTTGAGAGGAGCTACTAAAACACCTTTGGGAATGTGTAGGAAGGGGGAAAGAATAATGTGGGTGTTGATGCTCCCTGTGGTCAGGGGGAGGTGCTGGGTGGAGGAAGGGACAGTGAGGGCTGAGGGACACTTGGCCTGGGGCAGTGTGGCTACTCCTCAGCCCTCTCCTTGTCCCTACTTACCCGTCATTCCTGGCTTAACCACCTGTAGTGTCTGCCCTTCGCAGCAGTGGGTACTGAAAAAACAAAGAGCGATTCCTGACATGAAATTAGAACCAAATTTAATAGGAAAAAAAATCTAGAAGAATTAAATGAGTAAAATTTTATTTCTACCTTGCTGAAAGAATTACTTTGCATTTTGGTTTTGCTCTCTACAAAGCTGGCTGTGGGCAGTAGCTTGGGGACCATTTGCGTGACACAGCCAGTCAAAGTTCAGATAATCAAACAAGTTTCCTGGCTTCAGGAAACTTTTCCACATAAGTGTATGTTTTATTCTCCCTAATTTATGCTGTATGGATTAGCAGTAGAAAAGCTCTTCGTATAAACCATTGCTTAATTTGGCTGCTATTGTATGTCTAACATGTATTTCTGATTGAAGGGGCTTGAGTGAGCTAATGTAGAACCTAAAAGTTTGAAACAGCTAATACTGGTGTATGCCTTTGACAGAAGCAGTCCCCACTTTGTTTCATAATATCTTCATCCCAGTGTTTGTGCAGTGAATTGGCTTATAAAGTTCTGTATCCTTCCCAGCTGTGTTCTCAAAGAGTTAATCTTGGGAAGAAGATTTGTTAGCATTTGTTAGAGCTGAAGTTCACCCTCAGAGCTGCAGGCTGAATGGTTTTTCCTTCTCCTCCCTTGAAGGCTGCTGGCACCTCAAGGCTGTGGCTCAGCAGTGCCTCTGAGGGACAACAGCCTCTGCTTCCCTAGTCCCAAAATGCTGGACTTCATCTCACTCCTGGCAGGAAACTTCTTGCTCTCTTTGGGAATGACAGTGTACAGGGTCTCTCCAAAGGCCTGGCCTGCCTCTCATGCCCTCAGTGTGGGCTCTGCTTTGGGAAAAAAATTAAATTAAAAAGCATACCTATAGGCTGATCACTTCCTCTGCTATATAGTTCCGGTTTCCACTGCCCTGAAAATTGTTATAAGGTGTCAGTGAAAAACGAATGCAACCCAAGGAACAAGAGAAAGCCCCCTCCAAACATTAGAAAAGGCAGAATAACTGAAAGCACATGATTATTTTTATTGATATTGCAAATATGGTTTTTGTTAGAACAAAAGTTGTGTTGAAGAAATCAGATTTTATTCTTAAATAGATCTGTTGCACAAGCATCTCGGTTCATGCCTAGATCTAACTTCACAGATGATTTATAAGAACTTCCCTCCTTCCAGACAGTGCATTTGTTATCTGATCATCTGACTGTACATTGAAGTGATGATAAATGTTGGGAAGTTTCATATGCATTAATTATTCCATGAAAATGAAAATAATTTGCATAGTTTCAAACTATTTTTTTTGGTTGAACTCAGCACAAATGTAATCATTATCTGCTTACAGTGGGAAAATAGCTTGCTTTTTAGGGCTGCATAACCCCATAGGTTCTTTATTGTGCAAAAAACTTTGTAATTAGTATATTATCAAAGAGCATTTGCTTGGCTCCTTGCAAAGATGAACTAAGCAGCTTACCTTGGTTCTTAGAGACTAAAGAGATCGCCAAACAGAGCCTAAATTGATATTGAACAAAATTGACTTCTTTTGCCACTGCTCTGAACTGTAAAATCTTTATCAAAGAAAACAACGCTGTGATATCTTTCTGACAACCTCTTAATCTCCCTGAGATTGTGGGAGAAGTACAATAAACCATCCTGTCAGTAACACGGTTTTCATCTTAATATCCTGGAGGGATGTTACATGTTATCCCTTAAAGGAAATGGAACTTCCCCACCTCTGTTTTTCTGGTGTAGCCCAGGATGGCCCTGTGAACTGGAATCCTTCCCCATCTCTGCCTTCCTCACCTGGATTACTTCAAATTGCCAGCAGCAGCAAAGGACTGCCAAATGTACTTGGGTGGCTCAGAAACCTCAAAGAGGGTCGTTCCCAAAGGAGAATATTCCAAACCAGAGCCATATTAGGTTGCATAGCATGTTTTACTTAGGGAAAGTAGCCCGAGGCAGCAGTGAGACCTGAGCTGGTTGAACCCTTCTGTTACCTGCAAGTTGATTTGAAAAAATCTTTTTAAAAAGAAATGCAAGTTTTGGATTAACTCTGAATGTCCACTACAAGAGAAGTGCATGAAGGGAAAATACAGTTCTTTCATCTAAGTATGTAATAATACCAAGCTTTCCAGTTTAATTTTGTTTTCTTAAGTTTTGTGTTCTTACTTACCATAAAATACTATTCTATCACTATCAGTACATCTTCCAGGTGATACCTTGTCACTCTTAGTGGCTCTTTTCTGCGAAGGGAAGTAGATGTGTATCATTTTGAAATGTTTCTTATTGAAGTTTTCACAATGCAACCACTTTTTCTAACAAATGAAGTTATAACACCTTTTTTTCGGAGGGAGGCTCGCGGTGCACATGGCTTGGCCTTTTGGTTCCTCACTGCAGTCCTGAGGGCTTGGAGCTTTAATGTGCCCAGTGACTTCAAGCAGTTTAATTTGCAAGGAGCTGCTTCTGCAGGACTTCTGAGGGCTGCTTTATGACTTGTTTTTATTAATTAATACTAAATCATTCTTAACTGATAACTTAATGAGGGTGTTGCTGAACACAGCAAATTCCAAGTGAGGGATTGAGGCTGGGAGGTGCGAAGCAGCTTCATGGGTGTGACACCTGCGCTCATGCCCTGCTGTCCCCTGCTCTTGGCCTGCTTTTGGAGGTGTGCAGGAACAGCCACCCATCAGGGCTTAGGCTGTTCTGTGATCTTTCTAATTAAAGCAGAGATAAGTGTAATCCATGTCACTGAAGGACACATGCACAGTTCTTCCCCAGTCACAGGGATGCAATAGGTCTGCCTGTGCTGTGAGAGCTTTTACCCTGTGATCCCTTACTCTTTAGAGAGTGACAGTTGGTTATAATTGCTCTAATGGCTGCAGTAATTGAGAACCAGGCTTCTGTTTTGTTAACAGTTTCTCTCCTCTTCTACTGGAGGAAAGTATGGTAAAGGAAATTCACTTATGAGAGAGTAGCAATTTTAAGCTGTAAAAAGTCTACTTAAACCCTCCTTTTTTTTTTTTACAGGATTAAAGAGCAGGAAATTCTAATTGTTATTGCACCATAAGTAAAAATAACTTTGAAAACATTTTTCCTATTGCATTGTTCTTTTCCACATTTGGAAATGCATGCAAAATCTCGATACTTTTTTGGTGAATCTGTTGGTGTTTGCTTCTCTGTTTGATTCTCTACCCCTAGTCTCAGAAATAACCTTTTTGCTACCTTTAGTCTCTGAGTCTCTAGAGGCTTTAGTGCTTTTGCTCTTATTCTGATCCAATACTTGGCAGCTTCAGTTCCAGAAAACCAGATGAAAGATCACAGACAGATTGAGCTCATTCAGTGGAGTTTCATGAAATGTCTTGTGAGGTGTTAAATGAGGTCATGTCTCACTTTGTAACTTCTTGAAGCACCTGGAAGAGGGGATGTGTGTCACAGTACAAACCTTTCAGTGAACGTAAACCAGAAGCTGTATCTGTGTTGTAGAGGTGGAAATGAAAATTACTGGCCACCTGGAAAAAGGTGATACCAAATATAACTATGGAAAAATTGTGGGGGGAGAAGTGATTGTTGGCTAAGAGCAACTTGGAGGGCTGAAAGGATGTATGTGTGACTATGTAAAACAGAAGCAAGGAAAAGGTGGGAACATCTAAGAGAAATATTGGAGGAACTGGTAGGTGCAACACACCACAAGTTTAGTGTAGAGACGAGATTTAGGCAGTTCTGCCTCCACACGGGGAATGCTACATTCGATTTCAGATTCACAGCAAAAAATAATATTTACAGAAAACTGAAGGAAAGGAGAGATAAATTTTGAGGACTCAGGAAAGATTGAAAAGGAACTATGGGAAGCAGCATTATTTGTCAACAAATTAGTTGTGTGTAAGCACAGATAACTCAAGTTTTGTTTCATGTTCAGCAGCGAGGGGGGCAGTAAAGAAGTACCATTGAGACAAACACCAAGGGAAAAAGAATGTTGTAATAGATCCTTTTAGTGTTGCTGAGTAGTTTCTCAGGTAGAAGTGTTATCACCTAAAGCATTCAGACTGAAATTGGGATATGCTGTTGAGAAAAGGGATTTTAGCTACAGAGAAGGTAGCAAATGTAGTGGGGACCCTGAGTCCCACACTGTGATATGACATGTCATCTAGACAGAGCGGGAAGAGGGAGAAAGGCAGTGGGGCCAGACTGGTTTATTTTAAGACCTCTGAACACGCTGTTTCTTTCAAAGCCTGAGGCAGAACAGCCTGTCCCAGGAGCTGTGCACGGACCTGTTACTGGGGGAGGCATTGCCATGCTTGTAGACTGGAAGGGGAGGGTGGCCACTGATCCATTGTTTAATATCCTTTGTAAGAACTGTGTCCAATATCTTGCAAAGCAAAGGCAGCCCTCCAGGTGACAATAAGGCACTGAGCTTTGCTGTGTCTGCTCGGAAGAACAGGCACACTGTGCTTTTCTCCCATTCATTTTGCAACATTCAGATAGCTGTTCAGTGTGCATGGTATAAATATTCAAAGTTTTCTATGGGATTAAGTATTTAAAAGAGAAATATGATGACTGCAGTGTGAAGTAACCAGATTATGGTGGAATTGTGTGGGAAGAAATAGGATCAGTACTGGTGTAATTGAAGCCAATGAAGAGGCTTTAATTGGATGAGTGCTTGAGCAGTAGTTTGGGAATGATGACTTTCAAACTATAAAAGGAACTTGGCAGAACGTTCCTATGACATGTCTGCCATGGACTGTGAATGTAGGGGACTGCAATTGTGCTGAATGATGACAAAAGTGCCTGCTTTTGTAAAGAACACGAAAACAAGAACAACATCTTCAAGATGTGACTTTGGGGTGGGAGAGAGAATTTGGGCACAGAGGAGTTGATCTGATTCATGGAGAGCAAATGATACTGTTTCGGGGTTGGGTTTATTTGGGGCGGGGGGTTTTAATGCTTCTTTTTTTTAGGATTGTTGGGGGGATGTAATTAATTTAATGTAATAGGCTTTTAGACTCTGAAGGATCATTATTTTTATAATTACACATTTTTAGTTCAAGATCAGAAGATCTTTCTAACACAGGTCACTAAAGGGAATGCTTTCTGAGAAAAATGTACTGGTTTTATCCTTCTGTGGATACCTGGGTTAAGTATCATTCATTAATGCTAATAAACCAAACCTCAGCTAGAAAAGCATCACAGCCCATCATACTTTCCCTTCCCTAATTGAGTCTGTAATTTGTAAGCAAGTTATTTTCAAAGTCTCTTCTATCTTCAGAGGACTTAGAAAACTTCCAGCTTGTTTTATTCAAATTGATGTAATTGTAATTGATGTAAAACTCCTGAGATTTTGGCTGGAGTTGACTAATGTAAGAAAATTATTGAATGTACTACGCAAATACTGCCTGGAATGAGCTTGCAGAATTGTACCAAATCGCATCAGGTGCCTTCACAGCTATAGGTCTATCCAAACTGTGGTGATTTGGGACGTATCCATAGCAAACTTGAGATGTAAATTGACTGTCTGTGGAACATGGACAGTATCCTAGATTAAATGAAATCTCTTCAGGAACAGATCTTTCCCCCAAGTTCTGAAGGCCATTAGTTCTCTGCTATATTCCACACTATTTCTGAATGAGTGTGGTTGTCTCCTGTATAAATGGAGCTGGCACAGTGCCCACAGAAACCTGGCCATTTAAGAGCTTTGCATAACTTCAGTTATGTCCAGGTTCTTCTTCTCACAATAAGAAATAAAGCCAGGCTTACCCCAGACTCAGGAGCATTCCTGGGAAGGGAAAATAAGCCAGTCATTACATTGTGTTATACTTTTTGGAGCACCCGCTCCTTCCCTCCTACTTGTAATTATTGTAACAATACTGGCAAAATGAGAAAACCTGCAAATATTTGACGTCTGGGTACATTGCACTGGCTTCTCTAAACAGGTTTTTCCTGTTAATTACCTGTGATTTTGGCTATAAAGGAAAGAAAAGAATAATGTGCTAAGGAAGCTGAGGAACCTCAGACATAGTATAGGAGATTTAGGAGAAAGTGTAGCCCCCACTATTACTTTCTTATTCCTTTCAATAGATATTAACCTCTCCTCAACCCTTCTGAAATTAACTGAAGTTTAGAACGAATTTTGCTGCTCAAATTTGGATACCCAGTTTGTTGATATTAGGAAATCTGAAGTAATACCTACTTATAAAATAAACTTGGAAACACTGTTAATTTGACCTTGGTTTTAATTAATCCAAGTGTGTTTTGACATACAAGCCTCCCCGGGCATCGCACACTCAAAAGGACACAGCGTAAAAGCTGCTTGCTTTGCACTGCAACTCAGTGCAGATTTTGGAGCTGATCAGTTATTTTTGCCTTAAAGCAACATTGATCTGATTTGCACAGTCAGCAGCACTTGCTTAGTGTGCTGAAATCGTGATGCCCACGTAAAAGCTCATTAATGATAGAAGTTGTAAAGGCACGTGGTCCTGCTCACTGCATTTCCATGAGAATAACTGTCCGTAAGCAGTCTCAGAAATGTAGGATTGAAGATTAATAGAAAAAAAAAGAAAGAAATGGGAATAGGTTAATTATTCCATAAACAGGAACCTGGTATTGAGATGGGTGAACTTTGCCATTCCTGTGAATACCCAGATTCCATAAGTCCTCCCTCCTTCCCTCTGTTTGTGGAATTACGTGCTTGAGATCCCTCAAGACTTTAGAATGCATTTTCTAATGATAACTCATTAGTGGTGATTACCCTGCACTAATAACTCTTCACAAGATTCTTTACTCTTGTTATCCTTTTAAACTCTAATCAATATAAAAGGTTCTCTGATCTTGTGGAAACTTCCATTTCTGCACACCCTCTCTTTGACTGAAGTAATGGTTGTACATGCTGCTTTTTTTAGGGTTTTTTAATTTAATTTATTTAATTTTTGAGCCAAGCCTTCTTTGCAAATCCCAGACTAATGTAATGAGTGACACACTCTACCTCATTTGAATTATAAAGGACTAGAGATATTTAGAAGCACATATTTGGGCTCCTCGGAAGTTAGAAACACAAAAAGAGAACAGGAGGAAAATCTTGAAAAATCAAGACTTTACAAATCTGAAATTTGTGTAATTTAAGTAAACGTTAAACTCTAAACATATGTTGATGACCTATAAATCTCAGCATCTGAAATAAAACCTAGACAGTTTCACGTTAATAGGACCGAATTGTGAGCCATTCCAGAGCAGAGCAAGGCATAAAATCTCCTTGGGGGCAGAGGGATGGATTTTCAGTTTAGCTTCCTAATTTGGCTCAACTTGGTTTTATTCCATCTGGGACTGAATTTGGCAGACTTAGGCTGGGGCTTTGAATCTTCAGTCCTTTGAAATCCAAACCATCTCTTTTTGGGGGATTCTCAGTGCCTTGGGAAGTGGTGGCTGCAGGAGGTGAGCGTGGCCATGTCTCTCTGCAGTCAGGAGGATTAACTTTTAAAAACCCCTTGAGAACAGGCAGGTGCTGCTGTGTTGCTGTGATGTGGCAGCAATCCCGTGCCAATTGCTGAAGAAGTAGTAACAGCTCTGCAGAGTGTTTGGGGCATGATTGGCACTACCAGGCAAAACTGCAGAGAAGCCAGAATTTACAGTGGCTCATTTTTCCTCGGTGGTTGCAGGGCTCTGCAAAGGCCACCATCCTTCGTGTGGTGAGGAGTGGGATACATCCATCCCACCTGCTGAGCTGCTCCTGAAGTCCTGAGGCCGAGCAGGGATTCCCCACCTTGGTTTTCCTTCTTACCATCTCCCCTTCAGTGCCCATCTGAAAAGTTAGAGGGGATTGAGAATAGTTTGTTAAGGATGTACAGCTGCATTTATTCTCCCTATTTCCTCCTGTGCCACATTACAGAATGTAATTTTCTGCTTTTCTTAGGTACATTTACTGGTTTGGGATTACAGCTGGGAATGAGGTTAATTAATATGGAGAGGTGGTGATGCCCCTTCAGAAAACAATGGTATTTGACAGCCTTGAGGTCTCAGGACTTGCTGGGTGAGGGCACACAGTATGATCAAATCAGTTCTTTTTCCCCCACGGTAGAAACTCTGGGGGTAGTGCAGAAGAAAGAGGACTGGCAAGTACAAATCCACTGTTTTGCATGTGTATCCTTCTGTTTTCAGGGAAGAGAATTTCCCCTGAAATACTTTTTTTAACTATCTTGGCATAGAATTTTGTCCCCATCTTCTCTGAGCTGTGTGCCTGGTTATAACAGCGCAGTACCACGCTGTGAACAGGTAACACACTTTGGAAATTCTGCAGTTACCATCTGGATTCATGTCTGATGTTGTGCCTCGTTGCTGATATTTTGATTTATATGATGTTCCTGCACTGATTAGTGGAGCGACAGCTCATGCATCTTGTGTTCTGTGGGAATGCTGCTCCCCCCAGCCCTGCCCGGGAGCAGTAGGATGTGGGCTGTGCAATCTATTGCCAAAAGGAGCCTGTGCTGAGCCGGGAGAAAACTCTAATGAGGTGGCTCAGCAAGTGCTGTGTTATCAGCTGCAGTGGGGGCAAACACTTATAAGTTACCATCCAGACAGAACTGATTAAAAATGAAAGCTACTCCTGTTTTTCTACCAATCATGTTTTCATGGAAACTGTGTGGTTTGGAAACATTGGAGCTTGCCAGTTTGAATCAAAAGCTCCAGCAAAAGCTTTGTGCATAAAAGTATTACAGCTTTGTAGGCATCCTTGTATCACACCACGGTATAAAAACCTATTCATGTAGCTCTGCGCTGTTTTGTTTGAACTTTCTGCATGTATTAACTGTAGGAAACAAGGAAATAATTTACAAATAATTGTGAATGCAATACATTTTTAAAATCTGTTCAATATTCTATTTTATACTGGTATAGTACAATCTGCTAAAAAATGATGTGCAGTGAGATGATGAACACTTGCTCTGGGTGTAAGTTTTTCCAGCAGAGTTGTTGACTCGTGTACAATTCTGAAATGGCAAGTGCTGCTCCTTGTGCCTTCACTACAGTACATCCGTTTATTTTTCCTGACAAATTTGGGCCCATATACTGGTTAAAGTGGTATGGAGATGGAGAACATTGCATTTTTTCCCATTGCTAAAAGGTGGCTAATCCAATTTAAAACAATAATTGTTTTACTTCATTAAATGCTTGATTTCTTGTTAGATCAATTTTTATTTTTGCTGTTAAAATTTTTCTTTGGAGAAGGTTTATATTGAAGGAGAGTGAGGGATTTGTTCTTTAGGCATAGTGAAAAAGGGAACATGAGGGGTGATGTGGAACGTGCTGGTCTGCGGGCTTTCATTCTCTATTGCATTTGCAGAAATAGCAGGCTAAGACTTTTGTATTCATCTGTGATTTCACTTGTTGCAACCTGAAATACAACACACTTTAGAAAGATGATTTAATATAGCAAATAATAGATGCATTTCCTTCCTTTTCCAGTTATTAATCGTTTATGTATCTATAAAAGTGGGAGGTTTGCCCTTGGGTTTTGGTCGTAGGCCATTATGATTTGCACTCCAGTATAGATTCTGTTGTGGCTGGATACAGGGCACAAAAAGAGAGCCTGGGGTAGGAATAAATCATTTAGTCCACTGTGGTAATGCACAGCAGCTCCTACCACCACAGTGCTGTAAAAGGCTTGTGGTCTGACTTGTCATGAGCAAAAACTGTTAAAGAGCCTACAATCCTTGTGTTTTGGTCTTGAAAATGTAAGCAATGGCGATTAACTGCCTGATAGTTCTTTTTAAAGATAACAGAAGGTCTAAAGTTTGGGGAGCCTTTCAGTAAAGGTTCAGCACGTCAACAATATCAGCCTTTCACATCATCAGTGAAAACCAGGTATAGTCCTGATCACCAAGTGGATCTTTTGTGTGATCCACTTGACAAAGGTGCTATCTAAAATGTCATGATTGTTATTGTGTCTATTTGACAGAAATAAAGACATGCTTGAAAAAAGCCACTATTTTATTTTATTTATCAGATAATGGTGATACCAGAAAGTTCTGAGAGTGACAGCTCTTCAGTGTCTTTTATACCTCTGTGCTGCATATTGATCCTGCTGAAACTAAGATGCTCTCTTGGACTCGCTCACTGGAGTTATATTTGTAAAAAACTGTGTTGTAAATTACATTTCTCATACATTTTCTACTTTTCCTGGCAAACTTGCATAATTTATTTTACCTAAATTTATAACAGTGGAACTGCTATTTCAGAATGCCCTACAGAAAA
This sequence comes from Campylorhamphus procurvoides, assembly GCA_013396655.1. Lineage (NCBI taxonomy): Eukaryota > Metazoa > Chordata > Aves > Passeriformes > Dendrocolaptidae > Campylorhamphus > Campylorhamphus procurvoides. Next base: position 2,240,829 of record WBMV01003298.1, on the reverse strand, counting down.
ATGCTGTTTCATACCTTGCAAGATTTTAGTCTATTAAACATGTTTGATACTGCAACCACAGGACTGCTTTTCCTGACCACCAAGCCCCTTGGAAAATGGAAGAATGTCAAAATCTGCAGATCCTGTGGCTGCTGGGCTCCTTTGCTTAGGCATGGTTCTGCGTTAATTAACCAATGCAGATCTCAAAACTCAAGCTACTGATGCCAACAAAGCAGAAATTCAGTGTTTCAGACTTGGGGATGGAGCTGTTTCATGGTTGTTTGAGGCAGCGTGGAAGCATCTTCTGTGGTAGTTTTCCATTCTCTCCAATATGCTGTCCCTGATCTTATTATTCTGTAAAATGCATGGGAAATATGATTAGTTTTAGTTCAAATACAAAGAAGTAGGTCATGAGCGGACTGTGAAATGTGGATAAAATCCTTTAAATGAAATTGTTTTATTGAAGAAAATTATCTCAGTGCCTCTAAGATGGAAAGGCTGAACATGAAAGAGATGTTTATTGAAAAAATGCCTTGATAGCAGTTTAGTACTGTGCTAATGAAAATGATTTCAGTATGTTCCATATTGATTATTGAAACCAGAGTATTACTTTTATTTACACAGACAAACTGACATAAGACTTAGACCCTTATCCTGAAATCTTTGAAATTACATCTGCTTTAAAATTAGATAAATTTTGTTTTGTTAATCAGCATGCTCTCATTGCTTTTCCAATTAATTTCTTTTGTTCTCGATCTTATCCCTAAAAATAGGACACCAAACTGTATAAGCAAAAAGATCCATTTCCTGTAGCTCAGAGGGGTAAAGGCATTGCAGTGTAAGCCAGCCTTATCTTGATAATGTCAGGGGTAAACACTTTATCCTTGTGGGATCAGGTCCTTTAGAATCTGCTCCCTTGGTTGTTCAGTATGCTGTGGGAAAGCTGGTCCCCTCTGCACATTAGGCACCTGAGCTTAGCAGAGGAGGACGTTGCAGCTGTTTGATAAATGAGGATTAAAATACATTTACATGAGGGACTGAAATGGTGGGTTTCAAAGTATGATAAAGGAAATAGCAATATATCACTGTGTACAGCCAGTCCTGAATGATAGATTTGGGATCCTGTTGAGCTGGGCTGCAAATGTCTTCCCAATGTGCACACATGAAGCCTTGGCTCATCTGTAACTTTCATTTAGGCTTCAAAGACCATGCAAAGTAAGAAAAGAAAATTTGAATTAGAGCTGGATCACAAAGCCATACTGGAACATGCAATATTTCAAAATCTGCTTTGCTAATCTGCTGCTTGCCTGGATCTGGTTGTCTTTGAGCGTCATCTCGGACATGAAGGGCTACCCTGAAACCAGGGGAGCCCTAAATGTCACCCCCGGCACAGTCCTTACACCCCAGCTCAAACAGTCAGGTGCACTAGAACAAATCTGTGTCACCAGAGGCTAGTCCTAACTCACACGGCTCTTGAATCTGTAATTAACAGTGTTGACCTTTAGTGGGTACACTTGTCGCATTTATTTTTCCATCTTTAAAATAGCACAGTAAAGCTTACTTGATTTTTTAAATATAATTGGAAGATTAAAGGCTCTGGCCTCATTATCATTGCTGTGATTCTGTGCAAAAATGGCTTTTTCAGTGGGCAATAGCAGGGCTATGGGATAGAATTCAGTTTTTATCATCTTTCCTGTAGATGGTTCAGCAGTGGCCTGATCACTGGGCAACCCTCTACTGCACCTGTATGGCACACCCAGGTTCTGTTGTCTGTTCAGATAATGTCTTAGGATACCATCCACGGCATTTTCCAGGAAATTCTCGGTTTTTAATTGCAAAATTACAATTAGTAGTTTTCATACTTGGTGGTGAAATTGTTGTGCAACCGACTCTGAGAAACACGTTACTTATTGTTAAGCTGTACTTTTTATTCTTTTGAATGATAAAAGCCATTACAGTGTCCTCTTAACTGTGTTGAATTTAACATATAGAAAAAGGGATGCTTAAATACAGAAAGGTAGGAGAATTAAATGATTATTGGAAAATACAGTTGGAATGGAGTATTTGCTGCCTGCGCTCACCTTGATAGTAAAATTATGACTTGTCTGAGCTCTTGGTTGGCCTGACAGCATCATGCCTGAATCTGGACTGGCAAATCCCTGGAAAACGCCAGTGCTGTATTCTGCAGCACCTGAGAAAATGGGCTGTTGGAGAGAACTGTGCCTTTCTTTGTGCAAACCTTCCTCGTGCTGTGAGGCAATATCCTCATGTATCCAGATTGCTGTTTTTACTGGGATGGAGTGCTGTGAACCTCGTAAGTTAAGCTGTGCTTCAGAATCTGAAAGCCACCATACGGCTTTGGTGAAGAAAAGACAAGCAATGTAGAGTTGGGTGGATACAGGCTGTTCTGGTGGGCTGGCAGAAGCTGTGCTGCTGTTCCTGAGCAGGATCTGGATGGAAGACAGCTGCTGAATGGTTTCCTGGGCAGCAGGAAATGTGTCTGGAGCAAAGTCTGAAATCCAGTGGAGGGTGAGGTGCCTAATTTCCAAGGGCAATCAGTGCAAATTTAAAGTGATTGTTTTCCCCTTACAAAATAGCAGTTTGATGCCATGTCTGTTTCCTCTAAACAAGGAGACAAGGTATAGCTGATTGGTTGATCTAAATGGCTTTGTTCTCCTTCCTCTGCAAGACACTCTGCTGGGGCATTTTTGCATGTACTCAGAGTCTTCACGCTGTCCAGAAGGGAGCAAGGTAGAAGGTCTAACCCATGTTCTTTAGATGTCAACAGAAAAGCTAATTTTGACTGCAGTAGGCAGATCAAAAAAGGGGAAACATTTCAAAACCTTTCCCAGATACCTTATTGAATAAGGTTTTGCCTAAGTGGAAAATAGTATTTTGCCTATAATTTTCTAATGCTGAAGAAAGGTCAGGATTAGCAGCCAAGTATTTCTACAGCAGATAAGTTAAGATGGCATTCCTTAGGGAATTAGCTATCTGGGCTGATTTCAAAGAATCCCATGTTATCTATCTGCCTTTATTCCCCCCAAAATAAAAATAAGACTTTGCAGAAAAATCTGGAAATCTGCTTGAAATCTCTCCTTGTCTCATATTAGCGTTACCTTAAATGTGCCCAGGGACTCTGGTAGTGGCCCAGACCTCTCTGAGCTGTTCAGTTTGTCTTTTCCTGCTGCGGCCTGAGAGGTACTGAAGGTGTGAGTGTGCTGCCAGAATTGGTGCTGAACCAACTGGTGTCATTACTGTAACTTTTCCATGTGATCTTTTTTCCCCAGACTGATTTGACTGTTCAGAGGACATGGAAGTGATGAAATACTGTAGCATTTCTAACCAAAATAATGTTGAAATTCTCCATCCTGTGAAAAGTCACTAATACAGTGGTCAGTGTATGGTGCGTTGAAACTTATGGTCTCTAAACAGTTAAAGGGTTTTCATTATGGATATTATTACTACTGTTCATTTCTAAATTCAGCTCTATTGAGGGAACAAGCAATTACCCACCACTCTGAGTATTCCCTCGTGAGCTCTCATAAGGATATTTTGTAAAGTGATTCATCTCACTGTTGTGAATCTCGTGTCTCTCTGTCACCTATAGTCTCTTCTGATGCATGTGTAATATCTCTGTATGCAGAGAGACATTATATATAGAGTTACATTTTAATTGACTAATATAGATTTTTTTTTTTTAAGTGTGAAGGGAATTTACTGTTAATAAACTAAGATGCTACTGACTGGGATTAGGTCCACTGCAGGCAAATGCTGTGCAAGCTCCTCTGTGTAGCTCCCCCAGTGCCTGGAGATCTTACCTGCATAATTCCTTGCTCCACCTATTTTTCATCTCACTTCTCTCATATTTATAGAAGTGATTTTCACTGTGCATTACAAGATGCTTTGCATCGTGTTGTGACTTAGTGATAAAGGTTGAAGAAAGGCATGGCTACTGAGTCTTCCCGTTTTTTGGAGTTACAGAATGATTACCTGAGCTATTGGATTCCTGTGATTGATCTTGTCACACTGAATATTGCTGGCATTGCCTTGATTATAGTCTAATACCTGTCTGTATAAAACGTTCTACATTTAAAGTAGCTTTAAAATGCCAACAGAAATGTCATTATTGGTAACAATTCTCTGCATTAATACAGAGCATTTGGAATTGCTTTCTGTGAGGGAATTGTTCCACTGAGAGTTCTGACACATTTCTTTCCATTGTGTTCTCTTTGGGATGCAACTTTCTTATGGCTTTGGAGTTTCAGCAGAGTACAAACACTGAATTTCTATTTGCATTGTCCCACTGATTCTGAGAAACAGTCATTTTCTGATCTGTAGCTTCAAATCTGAGGGGGTGATTAGGATGCCAGTCTAAAGGGGTCAAGGAACAAGAGTGTCAAGAGACTGGTGTCAAAATGTGTGTTTTGCATCTCAGAATGGTGCTTTTCTGAGGAAAAAAAGGGGCTTTGGCATGACTTGAGAGGTGTTTGGAGTTTGCTGACCCATGCAAGGAAAAATGCATGTGCCATGTCCAGGCAGTGCCTGCTGCATAGGAGAGGGCTCTCTGCTGTGCTCCGAGCCCTCAGCACTGCAGTGCCCCATCCTTTGCATGCCCTTCTGTTGCCCAGGGATGGGAGCAGGGCTCCTTTAGGGCTTACTCTCCCTCCACAAGTGAGTTCCTGAAGTTCCAAACAGCTGATACAGTTGCATATCTTGCAGAATTGCCAAGCCACCTATCAGACAACAGATGTTTACGTAATGTCATAATGATATAGTGGCTGGTCAGGTAAGTGGTTTGGTCTGGTAACTCAGGGATTTTATTGTTAAATTATGTTTCTGAAAAGCACTATGTTTTGAACAGATTCTTGTGTTTTATGTTTTCAGTGTGCTTTTGAAAACACATCTCTTTATTCCACACAAATGAAATCCACTTTTTTCATTACATTAGTACAATACATTTGTGGTCCAGAGACCATCCTGATACAGACAAAGGGACTACTGCCTTATCAGAAAACATGTATTATCCTTCTCTACTAATGCATTGGATAAGTATCTCCACTGATATTGATGAAACTCTCAGGAGAGAAGAGAAAATAAAGAAAAGGGAAAAAACAGCTTTATAGTAGGTGCAAGCTTATTGAATTTCATCTGAAAGAGGAGAACACTGCGGGAGATGTGAGCAGCAAGTGCCCCCTTATGAAAAGATGGAGGTCTGTCCTCTTTGTTGGGTGCACCATCTGTATTACTCCTCCTCTCCTACTGGAAATTGAACATCTACATCTGACTGGATGTGCTTGAAATGATGGTATTTGAACAGACCCAGGGACTTTAAATTTAAAATAGAGCTGCTGTGCTGCCAAGTGTGGGGTGGATTCCATTCCTCCAGACAGACTCATTATGAGGAATAGTTTGAAACCATCTCTCCTGTCTCATAAGACTCAGATCAGCTCTCTTTTCCCCCTCCTGCTTTATTTTATTGTTAGCCAGCAAAAGCTTTAATCATCCCTTTCTATCCTTATCTGCCCTGCAAGAGAACAGTTTGTAAAAATGACTCTATGCTTCTCAACTGGTTTGTCATTCAAAGGCACCTAATAGGGGACAGATGGCCAAACCCTGGAAAACAGAATGACAGGAAGGAAGAAAATTCTCTCTGCCAAATACCTGTGGAGCTCATTGAGTGAAGGGAGAGGGAAGGGGGGGAGATATTTTATTCCCATCTCTTAACTTGAACAAATCTGCCAGATTTTCATTTTGTTTGGGTCAGATTCTCTGCCCAGTGTAAGATTTGGAGCATTATCTTCTTTATCACTTTCATCTCTTGGATTGCTTAGCCAGGCATTTTGATGAAAATGTGCTCTAGGTGTTCTTTGGGTTCAGGCTGCAGCCACAGGGATGGATGGGAGTTGACAGATGGGGCCATTTGGGTGAAATCCATCTGCTGGGAGAAGATTCCTAAGGGCAGCCTTTGAAGGCTTGGTGGAAGCACCCAGAGTGCAGAATTCCAGTGGGTTAATGCTTGCACCATTTTCCTGTTAATTCATTAAAGAATTAAAAAACTTTGGAAAGGAAATTCCCTCAGCTGAAACCCTTGCAGCTCTGTGAGGATGAGATCCCTGCTGTTTTGTTAACTGAGCCACCCAGAAACATTTCTTGAGAGGACTTTTTCTTCCAAGAGAGGTGTTTCAAAATGTACTGTAACAAAACTAAACCCAAAGCTTCACATTTATAACAATTAATAAAAAATATTTGTTGAAACGTTCATTCATGAACAACTTTGATATAATTTGGGATTTTTAAGTGTGCACCAGGATTTGGATGTCATTTTAATATATGCTTAAGAGACCAGCAAAGATTTTTGTTTTCTCTGCTCTGTTTATAATTGAGGGGAGGCAGGGATGGGAAAAAGTCTCCAATCAGTATTGATTTTATTGTGAAAACTGATGACAGCTCCACACAGTTCATAGGTGAGGATGCACTGCTGCACTGTTAGGTGCTTACATAGCGTATTTCCTCACACAGAATCAAAGTATAATACTAATAATTTGTGGTCAGCAAGGAAACATTCCCCTGAGCGTGATTAACCAACAGTCTTGTGAGGATTTACTGCTCTGCAATGCCATTGCCATTTCCTAATGCAGTGAGGGAGCACATGCTGATTTCAGAGCTGGTCTCTCTTCTTCTAGTGCTGGGATTTTCCACTCTCAGCTCTCCCAGCTCTTCAAGGCTGCTGGGCAGTGATGCTCCTCTTGAGTGACTCAGGAGGAAGTGGAGGAAGTAGAAACTTGTGGACCTTTCTGTTAATAGCATAAGCAGTGTCACAGTCTTCTGTCTCTGGCAGTGAAGGTCTGGGCTCGATGGCTCCACGGGCTCCTTTCAGACTCTTGTCATCATCTGCATTGCCAGCTCTTGAACACCCAGTGTCTCATGATAGCCTGGAGTCTGGGGAGCTGATCTGGGGTGGGGATATCAACACTGGTTCTCTGAGGGAAAACCACTGCACTGCTACAGATCAAAGAGGCAAACGCCAGTAATGAGACTTCTCACTTTCAGAGACTATGCTGCTCCTGACTTGTGTCTTCATGTAGGTTTTGCAGATCAGCTGATTTAGTGCAGACTCCCACAAGGAATATTCTGATGGTGGTTGTTGCAGCATCTTCTATAGCCCTTTCTTAGCTTTGCTTGAAATTGAAATGGGAGGAGATCCTCAAACTTAGATTTGAATATTGATGTGTCATTATTTAAGTTCCAGCATTTCTGTCATCATTTTGGTCCCAGATGATTGATACCTACAGGCAGAACAACTTGTTTGTTATTGTGTTGGTGATCAAAGTCTTTGAGTCAAACAAATGTTCCTGTTTGCCTAATATTTTGATAGTTTATGTGTATATGGGCAAAACTGGTGGCAAATGGGTGACTGGGCTGCGAAGATAATGTTAAATCATTGTGGGAATGAAGATAAGAATATGTTTGGGACTTGTGTGTGATCCACAGTATGAGTTCACCTGCACCTGCCTTATTGAAGGAGAACAACACAATTCTTGCATAAGAAATTCTCCTCAAAGTATTTAGCGGTGAAATTAGCATAAAGTGAGCTGGCTAAAGAGCTGTAATTTTGCTTGCAGTTACTCATTACTCTGTGGTAAATCTTCATTTGGTTCTATAAGGAATTTTAATTTTTTTTTTTCATTTTAGTGTATTCATTTAGGAAAATCAAGGAGTTACTTAATATGCAGTTTCCATATATTGAAACATTCTTTGCATTCCTCTTTGTTCCTTCAACACTTGGTGAAGTGTGTTTCAGCATAATCAGCCTCCCAGTGGATTTTAGCATGAAAACAAATCTCACTTTAATTTGACAAACTTCAGTTTACAAAGCAGTGCAAGGGAATTAAATTACCTGTTTGCAAACACAGCCTCCTTTCTCTAGAAAGATTTTTACTATCACTTGCAATTTTCCTGTAACTCTTTCCATTGTCAGTTTTTAACTGTTGTGGTTGTGCCATTAATCAGGAGTGCAGACAGGTGGGCAATGACTCAGGCAGGTTTTACTGCTTTGGGGCTTTTAGCAGCAACTGCCTTTTGGTGGCTGTTGTGGGGTTTGGGCGCAGGCAAAGTGGGGGTGATGTCCAGCTCAGTCATCATAAGGTACCTCTACTGGAGTGTAGTGGTTACTGTGAGGTTCATTTATACTTTGTTGTGGCCCTGAAAAAGCACATCAGCTCTATCTTTCCCGTGCACAAATAATTCCACGTTTAGGAATTTGAATATTCAGTATTTTGAGTGCTTTGTTTTTCAGCTCCCAACACTTCACCTGCTCTGGTGCTCTGCCAGGGGTAGGCATAATAAATACCATGGAGCTTTTTCAGCACCTTCCAGCACTGATGAAACCAAGTTTTATTAAAACTACTTACCCTTACAGAGGAAACCTATTACTGTAGAAACAAATTATCCTGGTTTTAGAAGGAAGCACAAGAATTGTCTGTAAGAGAAGATTATAATTTTTTCAGCAGAGTATGTTTTATCAGGAAAACTGATTTATTGACTCTGAAAATGTACAGAGAAATATGCCAGCCTCGATGAGCCATTTGTCAAGAGTATTTCCACAGGTCTCTAAAGAAAGTGATAACTTGAAAGAGAAATCCTCATCACACCCACAGCCTAGAGATGAATATATACTAGCCTCATATATGGGCTCTGGAGTCTCATGTGAGTAGTTCATGTCCCAGCTGATTATTTTGGAGCTGCCTTCATGCTAAAAATGTCTTCCTGATGTCAGCGTTGTTGTCTTGCTCTCTTCCCTGCCAACACGCTCCCCGCCCCCCCCCAGTAGGTCTTTAAATGCTTTGGTTTTCTTGTGATATAAATTAGAAAATACTTTTGACTGTTTTCCTAACTCAGGAAACTGTTTCTTTGCCATCCTTAAGGCTCTTATGTCATATGTTGTTCCTGCAATGCCAGTTTTCCCTTGTCTTACAGCTGGGGAGGAGGACAAGGGCTTCTCTTCTCTGGTCAGTGTGCTCAGGGCTCCTTGGATTGTCTTTCTGCCACCAAAGGGAAGGGCTTTGTCTGACACTCCCGTCTCTAGGCAAGAAACAACAAAACAAGGAGGCAAATCTAGTCCATGGTAGACATGGCAAATGTTGTAAGCAGTACCTCAAACCCAAGGAGAGTAAATCTCTATCCCTTCAGATTAAGTGCTGTTCTGGATGACAGTTCCTGATGGATCTTTCCTGGGCATGATGTACAGTATCCATTAGTTTGAAGAACTGCTCTCAGATGCAGGTAATCCAGAGCAGCAGATGTTTGTGGCTTTGGCATGTGGGCATTAAGTCACAGCAATACAAACACAGGAGCAGAATTGGAGGGACTGGAAAGGTGCCTGAGATGGCAAATTAGATCTCAGTCAGTCTCAGCCTCGTAGTTGATGTTTTATAGAAAGTTATTTACTATAATAAAGGAGTGGGGATTTGAGAGGAAGACGAATCAACTAAAGGAATTTTCACTAAAAGTAGATCTTGTAGATAGTTGCCTGTACAAGACACATGTGGAGTGTGGGAGTCTGTGGTTACAGAGTTGTATCTCTTGCCTCGGGCTCCTGTGGGTGAGAACACCACTAGCATTAAGCTGGTTAGGAAATTGGAACTGATCAAGCTTATTATTACCTCAGAATAATACGAGGGGGGTGTATGTTCAAATTACTAATTAATGTAATCTCTTTTGGTTCTCTGGCCTGGAGTTTACTGATCTGCTTTATAGTTATGACTGTTTTAATTCTTTCTCTTTGGAGAAGGAAGGGAACCATGACAGCAGCTCTTCCTGGGGCACATGACATAGGAATGAGAGAAGGTGAAGACATCTCTGCTTGTGTCAGTGCAGCAGCCACGGTCCAGGCTGGGGCTGAAAGGGTGGCCCGGGTACCGAAGCCCCCGTGGCACAAAGTCTCTGCAGTGGGAAGTCAAAAAGCCTGCAGATGCAGGCTGTAGGAATCTGGCATTCTCAGGCTAAATAGAAATGGGGCTTCAGCATGGGGGCAAAGGGCACAGCACTCTCAAGAAATAATTCTGTAATATATTTTTGTCAGTGGCAAAGCTTAGCAAGTGGGTTTTGTTGTGGGCAAGTACTATGTGCTTCTGCATTTCATTGCTCTGTTGTCCTTGTGCTCTGGGGTTATTGTAGCAGTGCTGGACTGGTTTGGAGGTTTTTCTGCTCAGCTTTGTTTAAGCTTATATCCATTTTTCTTGAACTATCTAGTCTGTTTTACAAATCCCACATGTACAGTTGTGATCTCTATGTGAGTCCAGAATACTGTGGGTAAAAAATTATCACTTTTTCTTCTAGTCTTCCGTATGTCTGGGTTCTGGTTTTTTTTTAAGAAGAATTATTTTGATTCTGAAGATATTTAAATCGTCATATTACAATGTGACCTAATGACATGATGCCATCCTGGGGTGAACAAACAGTGAGTGCCATATGTACCTTATTCTGTCACTTGGAAAATATGTGTGAATGTGGAGTAGATTTAGTCAAAGTTAACACCTCCCTGCTTGAGGAAAAATAACAGTGTGACTGTGACTAACTGAATAATTAAATAGATAATTAATTTCTAAAGGTGATTGCTGTGAGTGGTGGCTTGCAAGTGAAAATAATGTCCTTCTTAAATTTAAGTATCTTCTGCAAATCCACTCTGATAATCCCATTACCATCCTAGTACATGGAAGCAGGTTTTGCTGTGGCCATCCCTTGTATTGGTACATCACCAAAATCGCATCCAATATGACAAGATCAGAGCAGTTAAGGCAATGGAGAGAACTGAAGTAAGTGATGTGTAGGTTGTATAGTGAATATTCATTTCTGGAAGTTTTGGGGGTGTTTTTTATATGCTATTTGGCCAGAGACAGGTGTGTGGTGTGATTCTCTGTAACTCAGCAGATAAAAAATTTGAAATTATTCTCATTTTAACAGGATACTGCCTGCAACTTAAATACTTACTAATTCTGTTTTTGTATGCCCATCTCTTCTCCATTTGAACAGTTATCCCAGTGCTCTCTGTGGAGACTTTTGGATAAAAAAAACAAACAAACCAAAGCAATCTAGACAAAAGAGTACCCAGTAATGAAGGACTTATTACAAATGACACTTCTGTATCTACTCTTGATGCAAGAGGAGCTGCTTCTGACAGGCTTCTCTCCTGCATTTGGCAGGTTGGCACCTGACATGGCAGATAATCTATGCAGATACTGATCCAGCACATTCATCTGTCTTAATATACTGAGAAATATCCAGGTGTATACCCAGAAGTCAATTAACTCATATTAAGGCTGGAACATTCACTGCTGAGTGTGTTCTAAACTCTTTGGCCAACACTGTTTCAACCTGCATTCCTTTTTATTAACTGTATCTAATACATAGTATGTAAAATCTAGCTAAGGTTCTACATTCTCTTTGTTTTACCCCCAAGAACTACAGTTTTGACAGTTCAGTTGGGAATGTGTGCCAGAGACTGGACTCCTCCTATTGTCATGATTGCATTTAGCATGGAACTAGTTTTCAAAGTATTAGTTGTAAGCTAAAGAAAGCCCTGCATAATTAAAATGTCATTGCTATTCATAATTTTAAATTGATTGGGACTGTTACATTAGTTGCAGTATATAGGCAATGTCATGGTCATCTTTTCCTCCAGCTGAATTGTTTCCTCCCTTATAAAAGGGATGTCAGATCTTTTTGTCAGTTCAACATTTCATTCTGTTTCTGTTATAGTTCCTAAAGAAAGATATAGCTTAGAGGCTGATGAAACCTAACACTGACAGACTGCCACCCTTGCCTCTTAACTTGGATTAAAAAGTTCCTGCAAAGGCGAGTTACTGCTTTTATTTCTGTCATTCACACATTTCAAAAATGTCATTGTAATGAAGTTAATAAAGCTAATAGTGTTTGTACACTCGTGTGCTGCATAATCTTCAGGTTAGTTTTGAAAGCAGAGACTCCTACTGTGAATACATTCATGTGACTGTCACCTTGCATGTGAAAAAAAGTTCATTTCCTCCACCACAAAGCCAGGCAGAAATAAATTACTTGTCCTTCAGGCCAGAGGTGATTATACACAAGTCTTCAATATGTGGTGCTATCTACAAATGTTTTCTTTCGTCCATGAGGAATGTCTGGCCTTCTCCAGGAGCAAATTTCTAGTGTCTGTCTAGTTCCTCTGTGTTCCCCAGCTAGAGAGGGAATGAGAATAACATCATCCCTGTGTGACCAGAGAAATCCAGAGGCAAGTCTTTGTCCATGGCAAAATATAAGCAGGCAGGTTCTTTATCTAGTGGCAAAGCAGTGGTTACAAAACGATCCATGATCCTTTCCAGGTTTGTCTGTAATGCACATACAGTATCAGAGGAACTGAATTATGGCTACAAATAAAAGCTGTAAAAAATATCCTCTCTGAATAAAATAATTTTAAAGCAGTATGTGAGGGCTACTGAGTGCACACCTAGCAATGTTGCTCAGAGTTCTGTTTTCACTATTAAGAAAGGTTCAAAGAGTCATATTGAAATTACAGAGATTTGAGGAGATCTGCAAAGTACTGAGGAGAATGGCAAGAACTACAAACAGCCACAAAGCTATTTGTGTTGTTCTTCAAACAAAAGAACAAGGATGGTGTGTTTGTATGGAAATAGGGTGTCTATACAGAGAAAGAATAATAAAAAATGGGTTTATACTCTGTTTGCTTATTTTAAACTGTTTAAAAAGCCCCTCAAACAAAACTGTTCCTGTGTACTTAGTTTTCCCCCCTGGCTGTATAAACAAACGCATGGTGTGACCCTATGACTGCTGCGAGCGCTGAGCTGGGCTAGACACAGGCTGGGCCTTTCCACTAAAATCTGAAAGCCAGAAACACGTTAGGCTTTCTTAGATGTTTTTTTTATGTTTTTCTTCTGAACACGAGAGGAACGCCTTCAGGGAGCTTATTTTATTGCTGCTTTTAGATACAGATTTCATGGTACTAATCCTATGGAAAGTTTGGGAAGAGTTTGAACTCCTAAGGAAGAAGCCCTTTTGAAGCCAGTCTGTTCTGAAGGTGGAATTAAAACTTACAGGTTGAATGTACTTAATCTGTTTGGCTGCAGCACTAAGGGGCAAGAGTCAAATGGCTTCTCAGAGCTGAGTGGGCAGGATGCTCCTTCAGGGAGTATCTGAAGGGGCTTTGGGGGGCTGTGGTGTGGGTTGCTGCTCTGGTGTGGGGTCTCCCTGAGCTGCACTGCCTTCACCCCTTATTTTCTCGTTATCCAGTCAAGTGCTGCCATGCTAGGAATGTATTTAGAGGTTTAACATCAGCTGGAGATGTGACAGTGGGGCACATGGGGCAAGCAAAGAGACCGGGAGGGATGGGGCTGGTTCTTTATGTTTGCTGTGTAAGTGTAAATTCCAAAGTCACTTTTCAGCCAAAATATTTGCATCATGGCGCATTAATTTTTCATGTTGCTGTGCAATTTGGAGACAGGTAGTTAAGGGCTTTGAGAAGACCTGTAAATGATGAAAATTCTTTAAAACCAGAAGCAGACCGAGGTGGGGGGAGGGGGTGGGTATGTTTGCCACCTTGGGCTGCCCTCAGCTCAGGGCCCTGAGGCACCTCAGCTTTGCTTTTCTTGCACATTTTGTTTTCCTACCCATATTTTGGAAACGTAGCTCTGTTTTCTGAGGCCATGTTAGGAGTTGTTAAGTGCCATTTCAGGGCTAAGGTTAGGCTGCCAAATTGTGTTCCATGGTCATGTCCCCACATGATGTAGAAGCACTTGGTCTGGTCAGTTGTGTGCTTGTCTGTGCCGAGTTGGGAGCACCTCACCTTGTTCTGTAGGTTTGGCGTCCGTGGTAGCACTGTCAGCTGCCAGAACTGGGTCTGGCAAAGCTGGGATGTGGTGCAGAGTCTTCTGTCTTTCCCTTGGGATTGCTGCTTCCCTGCGGGGGCATAAGTGACCCCATGAGGACTCCTGATTTCATAGAGCTTTGGCTTGGCGCTGAAATGGGTTTGGAGCATTCATAAATTCACTTTTCACTCCAGTGATTTCTTAAAGTCTTGAAAATTTTATATTGTAGTCTTCAGATTGCAATATACTTTTAATTTTCATAATTTAAAAACATATTTATTCATAAAATCAAGATAATTTGGTTCACTTCAGCATTGCCATGAGGCTTAGAGTATTAGATCCCCACTGCAGGTTTGACGCAATACAATTGTGGTTATGTACCTGTGGTCTGAGAAATGTCCAGAAGGAAATTGTGAGGGAAAGACCTTGAAAAAGTTCTGTTCTGTCTGCATCTTTCAGATGAAGATTGATAAAAGACATTTTAAAAGCTTAACAGTGTACTCGTAACTATTGCCCATCCTTTTTCTTTCTCAAGGTAGCCCTGAATATTCTTCAGCTTGAACCATCTAAACGTGCACCATTCCTTGGGAGGGAGAAATTTGTATTGATATATTGTGGCCATTTTATAAAATGATGACAAGGCTGATATAAACTCCCCAAATAACTGAAGATATTTATGTAAGAGAAAGAAAGAGAAAAAAAAGAAGTAAATACACTGTGATCAATATCAGAAAGAGGAGGATAAATGAATACAAACACTGACAGATGTACAGGAATAAAGTTCACTGTCTTGACCATCAAAAAGTTACTCAATACAAAAAAAATAACCAAGCAAGCAAAAAAAAGTCCTAGGCCCTGAATCTCAGTAGGTTTTTGACTTGCTGTGGAATTGCTTTGTATAAACACTGATGAGTAGCAAAGCTGATTGTGGCTCTGCAGAATCCAATCAGTCCTGTGGGACTCGTTGTGGCAGTGATATTTTTCTGTGTCCCGGTCTCTCTGCTGGCAAAGAGTTCTGCTGTGAATGACATTGGAAATCCTTTTGATGTTCTTTGGAGCTGAATGGTCTCAGCCATGTGCCATCAGTCATAATCTCTTATGTAAAAAGACTTTTATTTTAACCTTGTTTGGTCCAGGAAGAAAAACCAAACCACATCCCAGTTACTCACTGTGGTTCGTGCTGATGTTTAGGATGTCGCAGGGGGAGTTTCAAACCACTGCATTTGGCACTGATAATTGGTACTTGTATTTTTCGTAATGATGTTTCTGTTGCAAACAGGGCAAGATAACCATAGAATAAAACTAAAAGTAGTATCAGACGCTGGAGGAACACAGTGAAAAATTAATTTATACATGGTCTTTGGGTCTTACTGGGATTAATTCACCAAAGATTCTTCAATCCTGTCTCCTAGCTGTGTGAAAGCATGACCAGGGCAGGTATATTGGCCTAAACTGGAATCATCTCATTGAAGTCAGTGATACTGTTTCAGGTTGCTCTGCTGTAGTTGGGATGTGCAGTTCTGTGACACTGTTGCACAGAAGCTTTCTGAATCTGCAGAATTCTCCAGATATTTGTTACATCCTCCAAATGAACTCAGCTTTCTAACAGACATCATTGCAAGGGGAGGATGTGGGAGAATTTCACTTTCTTGTGCTTTGCTTTGGTTATCTTTCTCTGGGATGATGCTGGTCTGAGGCAGCAGTTACAGACATGCAGTGAAACTACTGGCAGTAGCACTGGCTTACACTGATTTCAAGTGCCCATCAAATTATGACTTGCACAGGTTTAGTATTCCTGTTTCTGGTTAAAAAGGTTTAGTAATGAACCTGGCAACAGCATTTCTCTATAGAATATAATGTCTACAAAAGTGCAAACAACTGGCTTGCGTAATTTTTACAGACAAATACTTCCCTCCCTTGTTAAATCCAATGGTTATAATTGAGTGGATGTGGCATTCGTTTCCTTTCTTTAAAGTCACTTTTAAAATTCATTCAGTGGCAGCAAAGACTAGAAGCTGCTAGTGCAGTTTCCCTCAGCCTTTGCTCTCGGATTTTGCAGGTAACTGGCTGATCTCTCCACCTTTGCACTGTGCCACCTGCACCATATATACCCTGGCATCACATCCTAATTTTACAAAAGGAGATAACTTTCCCCTGGCAGTGCTTTCCCTGCAAGTGTACCAGGCATGACTGAAAGACTGGACAGTGTTCAAAGTGCTTCTCCTTGTGAACTGCTCTGTTAAGCTTCTGAACAGGCTCTGTTCCTGAGAAGAGTGTTTAACAAACCATCCAACAAACCCAACCACAACAGCTTTGTTCCATGGAGAAGGGGGAAAAATCTCAACTACCTCCCCACTCCAAGACTGTGAAATGTTGGTGGACTTTGAATAGTAGTGATGGGTTGTGGTCCAGGGGGAGGAGTGTGGAAAGCAGCTGAGATGCTTCCTTTTCGGGGACTGTTTGATTTGATGCACTGAGCTGAAAGTCTGGAGCAGCTCAGGAACTGCTGATTCATGGTGGGACATCAAGTCCCAGCCTTGGGGGAGCAGAGTTATCTGTCAGAAGCACGGGGCAGAAGGCAGGGCACAAGGGCCCTTAGCCATGCAGTTGTAGCCTAGCACTGCCAGCGTGGCAAGGCTATGGCTTGTAGTGCCTACAGATTTGTTGTCACCTTTAAATCAGTTGCTTAAACTCTTGGGATCTGACTTATTGTTGCACCAGTGAGAATGTGATCTACACAATTATCTTACCATTTCCTTTTTTATTCAGTTTTAATTTGGGCAAAGAGCAGTGAAAGGAAGAGTTACTGCCAGTGTGAGGTAGGAGAAAGCAGATAAATTATTAGCAGGGCTCTTATTTGTGGTAGTACTTAACTAACAAGGGCCACACTACGCAAATTCATTGTTTTTTTCCTGTGTTCCTGCTCACAACCACATAAGGAGGAGGCCTGGGTGTTTTTCACACTTTGTTATGCAAATGTACAGCGTAGTATCGGTGGCTCGACTGATGAAAATATGCGCAGCATTTGTTAGGGCAGCTTGCTTGTCATCATTTCCCTCTGTCATCTGTGTCTTGTTAAAATGCAGGAACACATTAAGTGCATTTGAATAATCTTGTCTGATGTGTGTCTGTGGCTCCCCAAGCCTTGCTGCTCTGAGATCTCCCGTCTGTGGGCCCTGCTGTTTGCCCTGTGTGATCCAAGCTCGGCTCAGAGCCGGGAGGGGCTGAGGAACACTGAACTGCTGCTGATGCTCTTGGTAGAGGCACCCTTGATGTACAGGCACTCAAAGTATTGCTTTGAAAGGGAAGAGACTTCTGAAGGGTTGCCAAACCCTGCTTGATTACATGTCCCTTTTGACAGCAGGATTTTTTCTCCTTTGTATTTGGGGACTACCAGTACATGAGAGCAGTGAAACTGAAGTGGTCCCCTTTTGCTGAGCCAGAGCAATGCTCTGACCCCTGCCAGGCAGGTGGCTCCAGTTGCTTTAAACATGAAGTGAACTGAGCTCGTAGTTTCTATTACTGACACTAATAATATAAAATACATTTTTTTTTCTAAAGGCAAGTTAATCTGGAACTTTGAGTGCTGGGTTTTTTCCCTGTGTTTTTAATCTCTGCTGTAACAGTAAAGGTTGATGAGCAGTGTTGAAGATGTGCTGATATAAACACAGCCAGTTGCCAAACGCCTGCATCCGCCTTGTTAAATTCGTGTTTACATCATTATGGGGTGTCATTTCGGCATTTATGTGGCTGCAGGCACTTTCCTGGGCTGCCAAGCATGGTAGATACATTGAAGTAACTCTGCTCTTTCTTGTTATATTTTAATATATAACAATTTTAGTGGTTTTAAGTGTAAGTTTCTGTGTGTGGATCTTGAATGAATGAAGTTTCAAAGTCATCAAAAACCTTGGAGTTGACTGTGGGCTTTGATTGGCTTTGTTTGCCTTTTGTAATTTTCTTTTTAGTCCATGAGAGACTCTGGACAGTTATAGGTGTGCTTTTGGTTCAGCTAAAACTTGTAAATGTACAGTTCAGCTGAGAACAGGATGTATTCAGACCTTTCTGTCATTGCAAGGGGGTTGGATGTAGGTGTAGGGTCAGGTCTTTAGGGCTTTCATTTCTTTGCAAAATACAAATAAATAAAACCTATAACTGTGATTTTCTTTGTTCCTCCTCTTGCCCTTTCAAGCAATGGCTTCTGCAAATCAGGTAATGAACAACCATCAGTGCTGACCGCTGAAAAATACGTATCTGTGATATGGTGTCATTTAAGGAGCTGCACGAAGTTTCTTCTGCATTCTGGCTGATTTGTTATACCTGTAGAGTTCTTGGCTCCTCTCAGGAAAAGCTGAGTGAACTGGTGTGTTTTGGTTTTGCCTTGGCCTGCCCTTTCTGCATAAACTGGTAGAGAAGGCTCTCCCAAGGCTGGGGAGGGAACAGATTGGCTGAACTCTCTCCATTTCAGTGTTCCACAGCATTTATGCTCAGTCATTGATATGGTTCAGCTGCTGTTATCACAAAGCTTAATTTTATCCTCTGTTGGTTTGTATTGAAGTATATTTTCTGCTTTGGCTTTTTATGTGTGCTTGCCTTTCAACTGTACTCATTTGTTCTGGATCTTTTCTATTTAACGTGTCGTATTTCTTATATTATAACCTCTCATTTTGGAGCCAGAACCTGCTCTTGGGGCTGTTAAAAGCAGGACCACGCCAATTTTCTATTTTATGCTCAAATTTTGTGAGGGCAGAGTGCCCTTTGAATATACCATTGAACATGCAATCAATGGATGAAAAGATTCTGATTATCAGCAATTATTTCTGAGGAAAGGAGCCTCAAAAGAAGAGTATCCAGAGAGCCCTTACTTGAAATTGGTACATAGAAACTGTGCAGCAGTTGCTTTAGGAAGCCCAGGAAAAAAAGTTCTCCTTTGTCACCCACGTTTTCAAGTCGCCCCGACTATCACCAGGGCGACCTTTTGAAATACCAAAAATAATGATTTCTTTGTAACATCTGAAATATTGGGGAAAATTGAAGTCCAAGTTTATTTCTTGGAAATATGTCCTGGAGCTTTAACCTTTTCTTCAGATTTCATAGGAATGATTTATGTAGTTGTATATTTTTATGCCCATACCTAGTTTTTCAACCAGGTTGTAAAAAAGTATCAGAAATGTGATTTTAGTCAGCTGTTCCTTTGACAGCAGCCCCTAAAGTTCATGTAACAAGATAAGCTGGCAGGGGCTCTTTGGTTTGGGGCTTTGATGGTATTTTTAATGGAAACTTGGTTGCAATCTCCTTTCAAAATTCTGTTACTCGCTCAAATGCAGATATTCTGTGCATAATGAGGGGTAACGCTGACAGGACGTGTCTGTCACTGAAGTAATGAATATCAAATGATCAGTTTGAAATGAATGAACTGTAAAATATATAATTATTATTCAGTGTTCCATACCTTTCACAATAAAAATCATGAAATGAAATTTGCAATAAAGTGTGTCCCATCTGCAACGTTGTAGGACAAGAGCTGATGTGTCACGGGTCAAAATTGTTCATACTAGCAATTCATAGAAGTAGCTGGTAATTGGGGGCAAGGTGATAAACTGGGAAAAATAGTGTTTGCTACTGAGTTATGAGACATAACCAATTAACTAAAGAACCCCCCAAATACGCAGAAGATGCAATTTCATTTTTCTTCTGTCAATATGTCTTTTGTTTTACAAACAAGTTTTTCTGTGCTGGCTGAAGCCCTGGGAACTCCTTTTACAGCAGACAGCAGTAATTAAGAAATGATCTGCATAATTATCCAGGAATACTAACAAGTAATGAATAGAAGCTTAGCTGTTTTTAAGATTAGACAGACAGAAATTAATGCTGAATGAATTTATAGACACCAAGAGTGTATCTTATGCAGGTACTCCTGTTTAGCTCTTGTGAGCAATTAATTATTCTGTTTTGGAGGAAAACAAGTATTGATTGCATCCAGTTTTTCTGAGTTTCACCAAACTAGATGTTTTCTCCAAGATGTGTCTTTTCATTTTTGGAGGAAAAAATGTAGCTAAGTTGTCAGCTTCTACAGAGTGTACAGAGGGCTTGTGGTGCCCAAGGGCTGCATGTCCTGTCTGGGTAACCATTGATTATTTTATTCTTGGTTGTCTGCTTCGTAGCCTGCAACACAATATGATGTCTTACATCAAGATTCAAACCAGCAGTTTTCCATCATCAGCAGCTTATTTCCCTTCATTTGCTCGAGCCCTGTCAGCAGCCCCAGTGCTGCCCGTAGCTCATGAGCCACATGTGACTCTCGTGGGGTTCCTGCGAGCTCCTTCCCAGCGCGTGGGATCCCTGAGGAGCAGCAGGGCTCTGCTCCCACAGGAGGAGGGGGCTGATCTCAGTGCCTGTCCTTGGGAGGAACTGCAGAGGGGGAATCGCTGTGGGAGGTGTCACTTGGTTGCCATGCGAGTGAAACATCCCATCCCACAGCAGAGAAGAGGGACCTGCTGCGTGGTCTCCCACGTGTGACCCCGTTGCAGCCCTGCCGTGGTTTTTGATGAGGAGACGGTTGTAACATGTTGCTTTGTACCCTCAGGAAGATTGCTCAGTCTTGCCATAGTTTTTTGTTTGCTGTGCCACAAGTCTAAAAGCGCTTGAATAGGGCACAAATGCCCTAAAAGACAGGAACTAAAAATTTTTGGAACCAGGAAACCCCCCAAAAGAAGCCTTGGAGTAATTTCTGCTGGCAGGTACTGAAGGGCTCTGTGGGGCCCCAAATGATGGCTTCAGTTATGCTTAATATCAGAGGGAGGGGGAAAGGTAACCCATCAGTCAAGTGATCTCTGGGTTCACTTTCCTGGGCTTGGATATCTCCTTCCTCACTTGTTTGCAGGGTCAGGCTAAAAGGAGAGGGAGAGCTGGACAGGGAGGTTGCTTGGAGTGCTGCTGGAAAGGTGTCTTAGATTGTTGTGAAAGGTGATGGTTGGCTGGCATTCCCAAAGAGGCTGGGGTCTAAAAAGCATCTCGCTGCTGTCCTTGGAGCCGTCTGGGGACAGGAACGTGTTACTTGTTTGCTCAGTGTCATGGTCCAGCTCTGATGGGAACGGGGCTTAGTGCTTGGTGATTTTGACTCCTGGTACAGGTAAACTGCACTACACTTTCACTCTGAGCACCTCCTGTACTCAACATTTATTATTTAAATGCATAGGTGTGGATATGAGGAAGGAGTATTTGATAATGTATGAATTGCATTTTAAAACGAGGCTGTTGGCAATTTTAATTTCCATGTAAATGGGCTGATACATTTTAAACCATCTAGAAATTAGGAGACACTTGAGGGTGTTGAGAGGAGCAAGGAAAATAAGAAGCCGTTTTCAGGTTGAAATGCAAAAGAGAGGTGAGAGAGTTCTGAGGAAAGAATAAACCATTCAAGTAGAATGAATGATAACTTTAGGCTTAAATCTGTAGGAAATGTACTGAGAGAAAAAAAGAAGATTGCCTTGGAAAAAATGAAGACTGCATTGAAAATGAGGAGGACCATAAAAGACAATTAAATTAAACATTGTGTTGTTATAAAGTCAGAGCAGCTTATAATCAGAAACAGCATCAGAGCCTAAAAAAATATTTATTTCAGACAATTCCTGTCTATACTAAGCTGTTAAAAGGAAATAAATGAACTAGAAAAAATTAAAGTGTATCTAGACCATGGCTGAAAAGAGCAGCATTGTTATGAAAAGCAGGATGTCAGTATGCTCTCCATATGGATGATATAGCCCATGTAATTATGTGCATTCTTCTGTCCTGGAGGGCTGAAGCACATAGGTCTGGACTATTAGAATTTCTGCAACATCCACACTCCTACTGATTTTTTGGGGTGGACAGATTGTTTTCTGTTTGAGAGTGTGCAGAACCTTCAGTCAGGACCACAAAGTAATAAAGAGGCACTGTATAAAAGTGAAAGGAAGTTGGACTCTGTACCAAAACCTGGTTGTTCTTTGGGAGAAAATAGTTGGTCTGTGTCAAATAACCACTGTGGATCCAAGTCCTCCAAAGCAGAAGGCACTCCAGTGTTAGCTTTATTCTCCCAATGTGCTATTTGCTGCATTCCTGCTTTCTGCTGGGACTGACAGAGGCAACACCATCAATTGGCACCTGCACTGGGCACTGATGGGAGCAAGACAGGTAAATGTTGTTTTAGGAATGGATAGGGCTGTGTCAAAAATGCCAGTATTTAGAGGCGTATTCTGAGAGGTTTGGGGTGAGGATGGACAGTCAGTTAATATATTTATTTTGAGGTGCGTTTCAGTTTAAGAGACATCTGAACACAAAATAGGGAAACACTGGCAAATAGATGTCCTGGGTGTCCATCTCTCTGGATTAAGTAAAGACAGGCAGTTTGAAGTAATACCTGTCCTCTACATGATCAGGTTCTCTCTGCTGGAACACCCTTCAGCCCCTGCTGTATGGAAATCTGTAATTTTAAACAAATAGTGAAAAGATGACCATCAGTACTTTCTTTCTTTTAACAAACCCCAAACTACTTACTCCTTTAAAATCCATGGCATTAGGATTTATCTCATTTCCCAGCATTTCCATATGTGTAGGCTTATCTGTAGGAGCATGGGATTTCAGTGGGATTAAATTTGTGACAGCACACGACAGCCTGTGCTGTCAAAATAGAGTGGCACAAAATTTTATAAAGGTTACAGTTTCTTAGGATTTTTTTAATTTGTTTTAGCCTCATAATCTAATAGGGATTTTAACTTCAGGTTTTTTAAAATACCATTCTCAGCTACATAGTCTCGCTGAAGTTCTTGAGACATAATTGTATAAAACCTAAGTTACCTTAATATCCTTTTTTAAAACCTCAAGTTCAGGTACTTTTTACAACCAAAAACCTGCCAGCCCAAATGATTAGGTGCTGAAAAATGAGTACCTTTGGAAATCTGCTCAGCAAATGCTTAAACATCTCATGTTCTGTAGTAGCTGCAATATTAATTTTAGAGATGTCATAATCGAGACCACTCACAGGAAGAAGCAGCAGCAGTTGGAATTCCCTGGGTTTGGTGTTTCAGGCACTAAGAGAGGTATTACACATGCAAATGTGTTCTTTAGTTAAACAGAGCATCCTGCACACCTCTAACTCCTCACTGAGGTCTGTCTTTGGTGCTGTTAGGGGACTGCTCTCGCTTTTCTGCATAACACTGAATTATTTATTTTTGCTTCCTATGAAACCACACAGTTTTGATAAAAATGTTTACTAGTGATCTGTATGTTCCTCAGCATTGCTTGACATACCTGGATTATTTGCAAGATCCTGGTATCCAGTCCATGAAACAACTATGCTGGAAGGCCTTTTGGGATAGTTACCGTCTGACAGGACTCTTCAGAGGGCACTCCCTTGTTGTTTATTTAAGGACTAAAGACTAGAGACAGGTTTATTTTAAATACATGCTGTAAATTCTCATGGAAAAATGCATTTTCTGAACAACTTGCAGCCCAAACAAGAGAGGTAAAGTGTGTAAGTATGGGGCAGCTTCATATAGTGAGCTTGGAGTTATTAAATATGGAAGAAAGTGAAATGAAATGGTAGAGGAGTTAAATATTGGGAATCTCAAGCTTTTATGTATTTTTAAGTGAGAATGAGACTGCTCGTAAGAAATCTGTGTTGAATTACAGGTAGCACTGATGAGCAGGATAAAGGAAATGGTTTTTGAGCACAACTACACAGGATACATAGATATACATAGGCATACATGGACTGTGGTAGTTCAGAACTGAGGTTTGCATTCTCTCTAGTCTAGTTGTTATGCCAACTATCTATAGATAAATTTCTGAGGGCATCTTGGTAAAGGAGTTGAAATCTCTTTTGTATTAATGAAAACAGGTATGTTTAGAGGCAGTTCAAGGTATGAAGACCCCAGCTAGGTGGTCCATCACCTAATAGATGTTAATGAGGCTAATTCTTGCATGAAAATTCAAAATGTTCTTTCTGAAATAAGGGTCAAAATTTTGCCTATTAGTATTTTGAGTAGAGTTTTACGAAATTTGCGGCTAAACTGTTTTTCGAAGAGCACAGGCTTGGACTGACCTAAGCTTTTACTACATTCCTGTTAAATATTTAGTATGTATTTGGTTTGTGTTAAAAAGTTTCTCTCCTCCACTAAGCCCCCCCCCCCCCAAAAACCCAAACAAACAATGCCCCCCACAATGAACAAAAACCGAACCAACAAAAGATACACAAGAGAATCAAGCATATTTACATAGCTATCTACACGAACATCTCAGAATGCATACAGAATATGTTGTTTTACTTAGAAATAGCCAACAGGTGACTAATTCTAATATTATCAAGTCCATTAGACAAGACACTTGATGCTTTCAGTCAAATTAGCTTGTAATAAGAATGAGCTACTAACAGAGGAGTCTTCCACTTCAAATTTCCCCCTTTTTAATATAAGAACAAATTCTCTTAGTGGGAATTGTCATTATGGAAAGATCTTCTCTTGGGGGCCAGAAAATGTGCTTGTGCTGGAAGACTTTCTGTGCAGTCTATGTCATGCCAAAGAGGTTTGGTTGTGCAGCACATTCAGCCCATGCCAAGTTACCTGCAGGATCTCCAGTGAGTAATGCAACGTTGCTGAGCTGCACTGCTCATCATGCATTCCTCAGTTAAAATGTTCTCCACGGAGTTCACAGCTCAGAATCTCATTTCATAAATCATGGAGATTCTGCTTTAACTGAGCTTGGCATCACAATTCACACTGCCTTAATTGGGGCAGCAATTCCACATTATTTTTTTATGTAAAAGCACAGAAAGCCTTGTGGTTTAAAGCTACCTGTCTAAAAGTAAAACTAGGACACAACTAGTGGTATTTCAGTAATTCAGGCAATGGCATCATATGGAAAAATAAGCATTAAGTGGCAGAAGAATCAATTTCTTCTTTACAATTTGTCTGCCAAAGTATATAAAAGTCTTTTATTTGTGAAAGTTTCTGGAAAGGTTTCATTTTCCTTGATATGTAAGGAAGCATTGTATTTCATGTTCTGCTCATAGAGCTGCTCGATGTTTTGGGGTTTTTTCCCTAAAGCTGAAAAAGATTTAAGACTGCAAAATGCAAATATTTATTTACTTCTACTTCTCGGCATTTTCAGTTTCCACTCCTTCAATAGTTTCTTTTTCCTCAAAAAATGCTGAATATTTTTGTTCCTAGCTGCTTCTTTATGCGACTTTAGATTTTGCTGCTATCTTTGGTTTCTATCCCTGGCCCATTCCGGAGCTGGTACTTCAGGAAATCCAGGTTTCTATCTCAGGGCATATCTTGGAGGAGTTAATAAGGTCTATTATTTTATAATTTTAAATGTGTACTCTACAGTCACGAGTAGGAAGTCTGTAAAGAGGATTGCTTAGTGAAAACACAAGCTTTGAAATATCGCAGTCACTCAAACTGCAGTCACTGGACACCCCGGCAAATTTCTGTTAAATTTTCATAACTTCTGGCTTGGTTGTTGAAGAATGAACATGGCACAGGCCATGTTTGTGAGTTGAGATCATCTTCTGGCTTCACCCTCTTCCCTTTCAAGTTTCTCCTTCTTGATCCCAACCTCAGGGCTGTTAAAACTCTCCAGAGAACAAGTCACAGGATTTTAACAATTCTACTTTTAGTAGCTGTTTGCTTAGAAATACCTGAAAAATGAGCTGGAGATGTGACCATTGCTGACCCCACAAGTCTTACTGTGGCATTTACCCAGAGAAGGCACAAAGTTCAGACTCAAAGATCCTACAGAAATTAATGGGATTTCTTGCACGTGTTTAAAAGGCTTCCAGAGCATCCTCCCTTTGGCTGTTTTTGAGGGGAAGGGCCTTTGACACAGACAGGATTCCAGCAGGCTGAGCTGAAGATTACTGAAGGGAGCAGATGAAAAGAGAGTGCTAAGCAAGCCTATACTTTCTGCCAATTGTACTGGAATCAGCAACCTCCTTAAGGCAGACATGAGAGAATGTATTATTAGCACAATTAAATGGAAAATAGATCCATTATGCTGTATTGGAAAAAAAAAAAAGAAAACATTTGCATTCATAAAGCAATCCTTAACCCTTATTTGCTGCCTTGTGTTTTAGCTCGCTGAGTTTAGAAATCAGCAGTTAAATCAACTAGGCATTATTGAATGTGCCCTAGTGTCAGGAGTTAAAGCTTCTAATACTTTTTTCTTTCATAATTCTTTTATAATGTGTTATTTTTGGCTCAGTGACATTTTCAAAGCAATTTGA
Source organism: Campylorhamphus procurvoides (assembly GCA_013396655.1). Lineage (NCBI taxonomy): Eukaryota > Metazoa > Chordata > Aves > Passeriformes > Dendrocolaptidae > Campylorhamphus > Campylorhamphus procurvoides. The sequence goes on along the minus strand of WBMV01003298.1, from coordinate 2,214,729 downwards.
GTCAGAAACCGTGTGAAATTTGTAAATATCATTGTACTGTATCCCTTGTACACATGCTGCTTTCCCCCCCTCCCTGCCCCAAACAAGTGTCTGTCTTGGGCTAGAGAAAAGATGTTACCTGTGCTCATGGGATGATGCTCTCAAGACATTTGGTCTATATTGTAATCCTGTTACAATAGTGGTTTGCACTGACAAATTGCAGCTTTATTGTTCACAGGCAGTGAGACTGGGAAGATTTAATGTGCAGAGTGGGATTGCCTGCAGAAAGCTCTGTCATGTCTCACAGGCTGATAAGGCAGGCAGTGCTTTAGGCATTGCAGACACAGGGTCTGTGCACCCATCACCGTGCTCATGGTAAAGAGCTCGTAGGGGCATGGCCAAAGAGCTTGGGAGGGCAGGGGGCTCACGTTTTCTGTCCCAGCTGCTGATGTTTCAGTCTCCTCTCTGGGATTTTGTTCCATTTCTACTGCAGAGCTTCCCCTGGGCTGTAGGAATCGGGGATTCTTATCGTGTGGCGGAAGAACAGAGCGTCAGCAAAGACCGAGCCAAAGGAAGAGACAGTTGACTAAAGGACCCGAAATTAGAGGATATATCACTCCAGACAAGATGCCAGTGTAATGTTGTAGTTAGTGCTAGTTATTACGTTGTATTAGAGTAGTCACACAGTTGTCATTATTCCATATGTTCCTATTGGTTGTACCCCAGTTCTCCCCCAATTTCTCCCTCAGATACAATCCCCCATTGGTTAGCTGTTTCCCGGGCTGAGGTACAGCTACCATTGGTCCCCCGGTCGCCCATGGTAACGGCACATAGGCCTTGCCATATCGGGTAGACCACTCCCTCAACTCCTCCCATTGTTACGCCCCGGAGGCGGAGTCCTTCCCCTTTACCCAATCATACCCCTCTTCCAAGTTGTCAATCCCTCAACTCCGCCCCTTTTTCTAGAATCTTCCCTTACCGAGTGTATATAAGTCTGATGCTCCCTCAATAAATGTTCCAGTTCTTGTTCTTCTTGGCTGCAGCCACAACCCCGTTTCCCGTCTCTCCCTCTTTTTCGCTATCCTTCCCCCTCGGGCCTGCGACTCGGCATTGTGTCGGGGTGCACCCTCCCCCGACACTGGGCCACTTGAGTAGTCACAGTTTGGGGCAGTCTGGTGTCAGGGCTTGGGTGTTCTTCTTGCTGTGTATCAGGTGACAAGTGACAGGGTGGCTTTTGAGCATGACCCAGGGAAGGGGCGAAACCCAGAGCACTGTGCAGAGGATGGAGAAAATGCACCAGGGTGTAGGAGGTCAGTGTATTTTGGGGTTCTAAACATCTGGCCTTTCTCTGTATTCATTTTGCTTAATTTTGGAGCCTGTCCTTAAACTGACTTTCAAGTCAATGTTCCTGGGGGCATGAGATTTCCTGCAGGCTCTACAGAGGGAGTTTGTTTTTCTTTTGCCATTTTCTACTCCGTCGTTTTATGTGCCAAGTGCATTTGCAGATGGAACAGAGAGTGGCAGTTTTCTACCAGGATGGTTTAATTACATCCAAAGGCTTCTAATCACGAGCTTTGGTGGGACAGAGTGGGAAAATGCAGTGCAAATGGTGCATAGGAATTTTAATGAACTGACCTCTAACTGTAATAAAGGAACAAGATTAATTGCCTTATCCAAGATGCTATGAATTATTTATATTATAGTTTTATGTGAATGACTAATAAATTACAGGAAGGGAGGCAAGTTTAAAAAAGAAAAACAACCTGCAGCATGGGTGTATTTCATCTGTATGTCTTAACTAACTGTGTTGGAATCCATGAAAGCCTTGTGCTGATTTCAGCTTTCTCCCAGCTAGAAAAATGCAAGGAAAAGGTAAACAATAAATGCTTCCAGAGATCTTTTGTAAAAAAGACAAACCCATTTTTTTTGGTAGTTTCAGAGTTAGTATAAGTATGCTACAACTTAATGTGCCTTAAGAGGGGAAAGAATTTCTTTTTTTATAGCTCTTCCCTGCTGATTATCCAGCTTGTTTGCTCTTTGGAGCTTAGCTTGCTGTGCAGTGCTGTGCTTTCTTAGGACCTGAAACTTCACATAAATCTGGAGATAGACTTCTTCCATAATCTTTAGCAAATGAAACCAAAACAATTTAGTTTGCCTATCACTTTATTTTATAGACCGTTATCAATTGTAAGCACTGATGAGAAGCATTAAAATATTTTTGACCATTCACACCTTTTCAATTTTAAAGATAAAATAGAATTTCCATCTTATTTAAAAGTTTATAGAAACTGCAAAAAGGTGAATGTTAATCCTGAAGAGATTCTAATAAACACTGTACATAATTGGAATTAGAGGACTTCTTAAATAATGTGAATTTTGTTTTTCTTTTGTATTTAAGCATACAGTTTCATACTGTATAGCCTGAAAGTAAATAGCATAGTAAAACCATGTCCTGGTGTTTAAATAAATGCAGTGTGACATTACTGTGTCTTTGGAAACCTGATTTAAAACTTGACTCAAATATCCTGAAGTAGAATCAGTAGCTCAGGACAAACCACTGTTGAATTAATAGTTAAAGTTCTGTTTGTTTTGAAGATGCTGCCTAGGGACAAGAAAATATCAGAGATTTGAGAGCCGTGTTACCCTGTGGAGAAACACTGATTTGAACCCAACTAACTTTTAGAGTTGTCCTTTTATCTCAGATTAAGACACTTAAAGGATTCATTGATTATATAATTTTATGGTATTTTGCTTTTATTATACTGCTCTTTTCTTGGTCATACCCATCTCTGTGGTCTAGGTCTAAATTGTAGAATATGTTTGTAATGTACTTTCTCTTCTTCCTATCCCAATATAATCGAGTTATGTTGCTGTCACTCATTTGACTCTGCAGTGCTCAGTGAACCCCAGCTGAAAAAACACAGGGCCTGTAGAATTGCAGTCACGGTGTCCTTCCTGAGACTTTCTTAACCAAAGTGCCATTAAAACGATTCTGCAGAATCCAGAGGAGGAAAGTTTTTGGTTGGTTGGGGTTGTTTTGTTTTGTTGTGGAGGTATTTTGTTTGTTGAAAGTTTGTTTGGCTGGGTTTTTTGTGGGTGGTTGTTTGGTGAGAGCTCAGCCAATTAACAGAATCAGGAGGAGTGCAAAGCATTTAGTCCTTTAACTTTTATTTCCATAAGGGGCATCCTTTTCTTGCAAATTCCTATTTGCTACTTCATTATTGTTGAATTATGTCAGTTTTCAGTCAAGAGATCGCCCTGTGCCGTGTCCAGCACGTGTCACCCCAAGCCTTTGAGCCCCATCAGAGTCCCAGAGCAGCACATTCTTGTGCCTGGATGTTCAGGCAAGTCATGGATTCAAATAACAAATCCAGAATTCTTCAACTGCCCCACAGACTGGAATCCCAAATGCCATACAAAGCTCCAAAATTGCATCCAGCACTTGTCATATTTCTACATCGACAGGACTTTTGTCCTTCGTCTATTCCATAAACTCACCAGTCTCTCCTCTGACTGCACAGTCATTACAAGATGAAGAGATTTGAGATCCCTCTTTTCCATTTCACCTTTCCCTGACACATCCCCAGTTTAATCTTCCCATTGCTTAGTTATCACAAACGGACAAAACCAAGCACTGTGCAGCCAAGGATGAAAGAAGATATATTGCAAACTAGAAATGAACTCAAAGTTGCAATATTAGTGCTAGAATATAAAATAATGCAGCTTTGAAAGGACCTCAGCGTCTACAATGTCCTAATGACTAAACAAATCAAGAAAAAGAATGAGCATCAGTTTGCCATAAATCTATTTGTTTGCCTTTTCCAAACAGCCAGTGAAAAAAATAACAACTGTCCAGCTCTTGTCAGAGCCCTCTCTGTTGTCTTGGTGGGTTTTGCTGCTTTCTTGAGAAACTTGAATCTCATTGATGTCTGGGGTTTTACAGAAGACAAGGCAGGCAAGAGTTTAGGGTTGTGTGTGTGGATTTTGTTTGGCTTTATAATGTTTTTGTTTTGGTGGCGTTTGTTTTTAAATAATCCCATCTGAGTCAATTTGTTTCAGTTTAAGTGTCAGCTCTCTGTCTTTGAGGTGAATTCTGTTAAATCACCAGGTGTTCTCCTCAGCACCTGGTACACACAACTAAATAATAGGGACAAAACCCACTTTGCAGCTGAGTTTGTTGGAAGTGTGGTAGATATTCCTTTGTGTAGTGCAGTGCTCCCTCCTGCCTGGGGGAGAACATTCTTCAAATTGCAATTTGTTTCATTACTTCTGCAGGAGCTCCAAAGAGGGAGCATTCACATTGTGGCTGGGGGAAGGAAATGCTCTTTATAAGCATAGCAAAGCTAAGCCTCTTACATTTTTCCCTTCCTTTTTATTTTGTATCTTCATACTTTCCAATAAACAGGAGATCGATGCACATGGAAAGGGATCAGGAATAAGACAATCTGATGATAAGTGGTGTTTCCTCTCCTTAAAGTGTCTTTTTTGGTGTGATCTTCCTGTGTACTTCAAGACCAGGTATCCAAATGTTCCAGAGCTGGGTTTGAAGGACAGATTTTTTTTCCAGGAAAACTTGAGATCCTGTTTAAGCATAAGTAAAGCTGGTTAAATTAAAAAGAGGTGGAGACTTTGATAGACCTGATTAAAATACAAAGTTTATTTTTTGTCTACAATGTACAGAACAAAAAAGCCCCAATTTTAGATATTTTTCCAAAAATATGAAGTGAGAAGTTGAGCAAGAGTCAAGTGTTCTCACTTGCCCTTCTGCTGGGCTTTGTGACTTGTTGAGTTGTGTCTCTCTTGTCCTTTCTCTTGAATCAGAGCTTTGCAACTGAAAACAATTCCTTCAAATGTGTCTGACCCTAATTTTGTCTGACAGTTGAGAACATGTTAAAAATACTTTGAAAACTGCCTTTTTCTTTTGGTGTCTTAATTGGAGGGATGTGTGAAAGTGCTGATTTTTCTCATCAATGAATTGCAGAACAATACACATCATTTTTCTTTGATATTTGTATGTTTATGAAGTACTTTGGGATTTTTTTAGTAATAACATTCATACTGGACAAAAAATAATTTCTCTTTAAAAATAAAATGAGCTAAATTGGTGTAAAACACAAATGAAATTAATTAGGCTTGGTTTTATCTCTTCCAGTGAACAAACACAAACCCTGGATTGAGACATCGTACCATGGAATCATAACTGAGAACAATGACACCGTAATTTTGGATCCTCCCCTCGTTGCTTTGGATAAAGATGCACCCGTTCCCTTTGCAGGTAGGATTGTACCTTGGCAGCAGCACTTGAAGTGCTGGGCTGTACCATGAATTTATTAGCATTTGTAAGGATGCAGTTTGCAGTGCAGAGATAATGGGATTTGAGGGATGTGCAAAGGCTGTGTGTGAGCACTCAGGACCTGCCTGCTGGCCCACAGAGCCTGAAATGAGGTGTCTCTTACAATGAACGTGTCTGCTCGTTTGTTCCAAAGCACACTGAAAACAGCATAATACAGCAGGCTCCCACTATCAAAGATTTTTTAATAAAGCACAGTATTTGTATAATTAAATTTGAATTTCCCTTTATAGAAATGAATCATTATAATTGCCTAAAGTAATAATACATAGTTAATTTTGTTCAGTAATAGCAGCCCCTGCTTTCTCTCTTCCAATTCTGCTCCCTGGCTATGGACAAACTGTGTGACAAATATTTAAAGTTGCTCAAATCATATGTTACTGTGTGAGTACTTTGTAACTGTCAAGGCTTGGACAGAAAATTTAATGGCATTTTTGAAGGTTTTTGCTCAGGTTGCTGCATGATAGATGTGTGCCATATAGAAGTTTTCATTTGTATTAAGTCTATTTTTCCTGACACTTATTCTGTCAAATTATGAATTCCTTAAGCAGAATAGAGTACTTTTGCATGTCAAGCAAGTTTTCTCTTAAATTCCTTGCTCCATTTTCTTTTTTTTGAAGAAAAGGGAGAATAGTAAGGCTTGACAACTATTCTGAAGATCCTAAAAAGAGGCAGCTGTTAAAAACATGATGCTGCCTAAGAAGGTTTGTTTATCTCTTGTAAGGAAATGGACCAGTAAGACCAGTATCCTTGTGGAATATGGTCATGTTCAGTGAGTGCCAGTGCTTGGCCCAAACATCATTTTTCAGCCTCATGCAAGAATTGTTATAGCATTTGCCCCAAAAGCACAGCCAAACTCTCCAATATATATATACACACACATATATGGGTACAGCAACCTTGGTGTGAAACCCTCTGTCTGCTGATCCCTTCCCATGGCACTGAGTTATTTGGTGACAGAGGCACAGGCAGTGTCCATTCAGGCCCAGGCAGCCCTGAACTGGGGCGTGCTGACTGCAGCCAAAGGTGCCCTTCCTCCAGGAGGTGCAGGACGAGGTGTCCTACATTAGTTACTAGGTTCTGAAGCAAAGGGAAAAAAGCCTGTTTCCATGTTATTTTTTAATGTATTCATCAAGAAGGAACTGTATGTTAAAACAAAAAAATGTGGAACAAGGCTTTGAAAGATAAGCAGTTATGTCTGTTGTATTTGAGAACACTTTTGTGTCATATTGGTAACTTTCACGTACTTGTGCAATTCATTCTTCCAATTATGTGTTGAATAATGTAAACTTAGATGAAATCCTTGCTAAATTAAACCTGTCTGTGAAATCTTCAGGTACAGTTATTTAGGAATGACGATTGATTTCTATGTAAAGATGCCCTTTTCGTTTCTATTTTTTTTTATTATTTTTCTATTACTGCAGGTGTTCTGTCTTATATTTGCTTCTTTTGCTTGCATTCCCTTGGGATCCTTACAAGGATGATAATCATATGCTGTTTGCACTGACACTGCAGACTGTGCTGACTGGGAATTTGGTAGCCTAATTATTTTCTTCAGATTTTACATTGGGAGAATCAACACATTTTTCATTAAATAGTGAATTACTTTTCATTTGGAAAATCATCCTTTGAAATACTGAACTGAGACTGGCTTTTGTGATAAAGCTTACATTAGGCAGTATTTTAATTTATCTTTCTTTATTGACGTGAATTATTTATAATATAAGAAGTGTGTAGGAGGGAAAATACTTTCTGTGTATTGCCTGATATTAAAGGTTTATTTCCAGATAATATTGTGCATTTGGCCTAATGAACTGCAATCTAGAAATTATATAGTACTGATTGAACTCTTCATTCCCTTGAAGGGCCTGAATTCCCTACATGTTTAGAAAAACCTCTGTGCACTTTTTTTTTAAAGAATCTTGCCTTTGTAAATTGTTGGAAGAATTTGTTATTTCTGTTTTAATTTCTGCTTTAGTATGATGTATTTTTATTTGGTTTCATAATATCACTAATTTTATTGTAGGTTTTTATGAAAAATTCAGTTTCTGTAATATATGTAGTAGGAGAAAACTGAAACAGCTACCGCATTAACAATATTCAGAAGTTGTACATTTAGTAGTGTGGTAATGTGGAATATCTTCTATGGCCACATTTTGTCTAAGTGTGGAAAAACTTCTTGTACAGTGTAATATATCAGTCTTCAATTGTAATGGCGAATCAGAGCTCCAACACTTCCTTTGCCATCACCCTGTTAAGACTTTCACTGTTTTGTCCAAATATTATAGAAGAAAAAAAAAAAACCCAGTATTTGGAAAGATTTTCCATGTTTGTGTTTTTCAGTAGGCCCAGATTCAAGAATATATCAGGGCAGGTTTTCGTCTCTGCTGAGATATCTACTTAGACCTCCTTGAACGAAGCAACTACAACCACCCCAGTAGTTTACCAGCAGATCATTGGCTGTTCTGTCACTATTTGTGTTACCTTATAGAAACACGCATTTCCCCCTCAATAATATCAGTGTGTACTTGAATTAAAAAAAAAACACACACAAAACAACAGATGAGTCCCTCCAACAAACCAAGCCAAAACCCAAATCCCAAAGCAACCAACCAAACCCCAGCTGAGCTGCTGGATATCCTTTCATTGGGCATAGGGGCATAAGCTCTGGAGGAACCAAACTGAACTAACAACAGCAAGCACAGTCAGGATAACCACGGGGCTGAGGTTCCTGGGGATACCTGTAGAGACACACCTAGCTAGATGTTATGTGGATTTCTCTACTTTTCTTCGTTTTTTCCTTTTCAAGTGCTAATCTTCCCTCAGTGACAGTTTAGGGAAATTCACAGGGTTTATCAGTGAAAGAAATGACAGGTCACGGTAGGTGAAATGCATGTTTAGTTCATACATTTGTGTACTAATCTGTGCTAATTTAGTCAGTGTTTTTATCTTGCTAGTGAGGGCGCAGTGCCTTACCTTGTGGAATGAAGTGAGGGAGTCCTTGTGTTCATGGCCAGGGCAGGAGATCTCCAGCAAGGATGAGCAGTGGGCTCAACCCAGACAGGCTGTCCTGTCAGAGGGAGTCCTCAGGGGCTCTCTGAGGCTTTGTCCCCAAACAGTCTGCACTGAGCTTCAGGAGCAATGTCTGGGAGAGGCTGACCCTGTGCTCTGCAGGCCTGCAGACACCCTGTGCACCACCACCTCCAGCAGATAAAGGGATCACAGTGCTCTTCCCATGCTGGAAAGCACAGCCCTGCTGTACAGCCCTGCCTGGAAGGGCAGTCCCGCTCCCCGGGAAGGCTCCGAGTTCAGCAGGAGGAGCCTGGAAGCCGTGGGAGCTTTCCAGCTCTGAGCAGCGCACAGATCACCCTGCTCCTGGGGATTTGCCCCGGGGAACAGGTAGTTTATGCATTTCATATTTTTCACCTGAGCAAATAATCTTTCACAACAGCAGAACTGAGCTCTTAAGGCACATTTGTTATTCAGTGATCTTACCTGCCCTCAGTGCTTTGCTTTGTTTTCTATACCCATTCTCATGTTCCTATTTCTTTCGTTTAAATGTTACTTGTGGCATAGGCTTTCTCTAAACTGCAAACAGTATTTTCATTTTCTCTTGTGGAAACTAATATTTTTTCTTATACCTGTGCCTTTTTCATCACTGGGGGTAATATGGGAAGTCCCTCAACGCTTCTAGTAGGATGCACATTATGGTGCACATCAAACCCAAATGGTCACAAGAGAAAATTACTATAATCTGGACTTTTTTTCACCTCTGTCTAATTTTTAACATTAAGAGTGGTGACAGGAGAAAAAGCAATCTTCTGTACAGTTACCCTCTCAACAGGTCTGTGTTTCTAGGAAGGACTAAGGAGAGACTAAATGTGCCTGTGAAAATGCTGGCTGTCAAATGTGATCATTTCATAGAGCCTGGTTCATAACTGGAGCATGAAGACTTTAACAAGATTGCAGTGAATGGATTTGGGTGTCTCTTTATCTTAGGAATTTATTGTGAATAATTGAAGTATATGTAGAGTCCTGGTGTGTAAAATCATCATGGTATAAACACACCCACTTTCTCTTTTCCATGCGAGTATGTTTTTCAGTCTCCTAGTTCTGAAGGAAAGCTTGAAAATACCATTGTAAGCTTGTAAGTGTGAGAAGAAATAACAGTTTTCCATATTCAGTTTTTCAAGTCCTAACCTGAAAAGGATTTTCATACACTGGTATTGCAATACAACTGATCTTTAAAATAATTACCACAGCAGCCTGGAGCCTTTTGCAGGGTACAGACATTCCCCATCCCCTCCAAGCCTTCTTGGTAAAAAAAAAAAAACCACCTCAAAAAACCTCCAAAGGAAACTCCACAAAAACCCACAAAGAAACTACAGGCATTGTGAGGGTGCAGTATGGGCTAATTGTCTCGTTTAGGGAAAGCCATTGGAGGAATTGCTCTTTAAAAACATATAGTAAAATGCTCCCAAAAGAGGGAATGTAACTTTAATTAGTCTTACACCAACCTGCAGGGTCAGCCATCCAACAGTGAGCTCACACTCTGCTGGTGGGGCTGGTAATCATTTCAAGGGTTTGACGTTCAGGCTCAGGCACAGTTTGGGTAGAAACAAGGTGAGATCCACTAAATCAGTTTGACAGCATTCTGTTTCTGTGATAGCAAGAGCCCTCACAAAATGCTGCAAGATTCTGGAAGGCTTTGGAAAGGACATCTATCTGCATTTCAATAAGAGCAACAACATTTCACTAGCAGCGTTGTGCAAAAATAGATCTGAAAGGAACTTCAGGATGTTTCCAGTCCATCCTCCTGCCAAAGGCAGGACCCTTTATACCTGTGTCATTCCTGATAAATAGTTTCCTGTCCTAATCTTAAAGATCTGTGGTGACAGAGATGCAGCAGCTTCCTTGGGTGATCTATTCCACCCTTCACCATGCTCACTGATTTTCCTGATGTTTAGTCTGAACTTTCTGTGCTGCAGGTTTTGCCCCTTAGTTTTAGTCCTATCCATGAGGCTGGGCAGAGTATTCCCATTCTTTTTTTATTGCAGAAGCAACTGTTTATATTACTCCCTAAATGCACTGTGAGCATCTCAAACAGCACAGGGCTGGAAGGGGCTTCTGCTGTCCCTGTGTTACTGGGCAGCCCTGAAGCAGAGAAATGAGGGGTAACTTTCAGAACCAAGAGGTGATAGATGCCTTTTCTCCCCTTGGGTGTGAAGAGCTGACTCCTCTCTGTGTCACTATTATGATGCACTTCCCTTTGAGTGCAATGTGGCCAGGTTAAGCTGGATAACTTCCCCATAGGGAGCTGGACCCACGAAGGTGGTTTTCTGCTCTTGATAAACTTAGTCTTTTTAAGCAAGGTCAGAGGTGTGTGTTCCTGGCTCCTCCCAGGCAGACAACCTGTGTCTCCGAAGCAGCTGCAGATCACACTTCTTTGGCAGAGGGAGTCCCTGTCTCTGACTGTGTTTTGGCTCTGCTGAAACCACTGTAAAGCATAAGGAGACAATAAAATCAGCCAAGAAGGATGTCAGAATGTTCACTATCTGCAAGTGCAGACTCTTCCAAGTCATCTCTGTTATTTTAGCAGTTCAGAGAAGCATGTTCTCTCAGACTTGCACCCAGGGGCTGAACACAAAATCCCATTTCTCTGCTTCAAACCTTGAAGCTGTCTAGCCTTCTTGTTTGTTTGTTTGCATTGATAAGAAGTGGCATTAATAACAGAAGGTATCTGTTTGCTACATCATTTTGGGACTGAAATTATTTTAAAATTTTGACACTGAAAATCTTTGTTTCTAACTCACTGTCAGCCATACTTAAAAAATGCTGTCAGTTCATGATGCCCAGAATTCATTGGTGTGAAATATTTCTCTGTGAAAATGATGCATGACCAAAACAGCTGAACTGCAAGTGAAGCCATGGAGGGAGTACTGCAGTTGTTTCTAACAATTTTTTAAAATAATGTTTAACTTCTATTTTTGGAGTTTACATTTATTACTGGAGCATAATTAGTTAAGAATGAGGGCTTCAAAGACAAAGAAGGAATCTCTTCATGGTGATCCTGACCTAAGGAAAAATAAAGGATTGGCAATAGCACAGCGAGGTCTAGAGCTGCTAGTTTTGATCTAGGGGATGCTGCTTGTTGTCCTGTAAAGGCAGTGTTACATGCTCGGGTTTCAGATTTAGAATGCACCAAAATATCAGTCACACTGACAGTGACCTCTGTCGGTTCATCCCTGAAGTTCAGAGAGGAGGGGTTTGGGTTTTGGTTATTTGTTGGTTTTGAAGTTTTTGCCAATTCAGTTTGAGTACTTTTCTTAGTCATTTTTGCACTAGTGAAATAATAGTAGGCAACATCAGTGTCTCCAGCTCAGAGTGAAGGTTCAGGATTGAGGCTGTTCTCATAGGGCTTTGAGGAGCTGCCGAGTGGTTTGTCATTGCAGCAGTAATTGGGTAGGAAGAAAATGAGCCTTAACTGCATGGAGAGAGAATGGAAGTTGCTTCTGGCAGGTAAAACCAATAATGAATGGGAACATTGAGATAAACTTTATTACACCTAAATGCGTTAAATTACTTGAAGCTAGAAAGAGCAAAGTAAAATAACCAACTAATTGCAGTCTGATGATACTCACCTGGACTTAAAGACTACTTATAGAAAATATTGATTTGAAATAAATTGCAACTGGTTATGATTAGTTTTCTTTATAAATAAGACTTGATCTTTGGGAAAATAGGGCAGGATATTACTGTGGATATGCAAACCTACACAACAGGGCAGGGGCAGAGTCTGGCACTTTCTAATCCTGGAGTATACTAAATAAGCATTTTAGTAAAAAGGTGTTTAGTTAAAACAGGTTATAACTAATATTGCCAGGAAAATCATGTGAGTTGTTAAACTTGTGGGCTGTTCGGAACAGCAGAGACAAAGCTACGTGGAAAGTACTGGAATTGCTGTGGGTCCAAAAATTGGTAGCTGCTAGTTTTCCTATGGATGTAGATTTTTATGACACACTCCGCTGAAAATAATAAAACCTTTCTGTTTGAGTACCATTGCTTTGAATTAAAAAGTACACTCTGAACAATGTGCCTGAGTCTGCAGGTGAAATATGGAGTAATTTATTTCAATGAACTGTGTCCATTACCTGTTTATTTGCAACAAAATATTTTAAACACTGCAGAAGGTAGTATATTTTGTTGAGATACTATTTTAACTTTTATTTCTTCTTTTCTGTGATGGAATGTTTTGGAGTGAATTAAGGCTGTAAGTTGCTTTTGAGATGTAATTTTTGCAATGCAGTTAAGTGTGGATTCTGCTCTTCTCAGTCGTTCTGTAAAAGCAGAGCTGCTTCCTCAATGACTTTAAATTCTGAATGTTAGAGGAAGGGCAGCAAAGGAAGTGTATCTGTTTGGAAATCAAAAGGATGATGAATAATTATAAACAACTGAGTCAAATAATGCAAATTCCACTCTAGGATCTCCCTTCACACTTCCATCCCATCCATGGTCTCTCCATTAATTCAATGACATCTATCTCCTTTACATAAATATTTCCTTCTGTGTGTGTGTTCCTGTGTTTTCAAGTTCTTAGGTGAATGATGATGAGTGTTATGAAAGATTGCTTGTAAAGGCATGCACCATTATTTATGCAGACTTAGAAAAAGAATTTATAATACCATGAAGTGTTAGTAACATAACAAGTGGACTTGGAATTTTCACCACTTAAAAATTTACTGCAACAAAATTGGCACTAGAGGATTCCAGTTTGCTTTAAAAAGAAAATCAAAATGCTTTGAAATTCTAATTCCTTAGAATGGAACTACTTGAGTTAGTGTAAGGGAGCAGGGCCATGTTGTTTGCTTGGAATAATTTCTACATATTAAAAACACTTTAAAGAACAGCCTAAGTATATAATTATGTAGTCTTTAGAGTTCCTTGTGCTTATTGGTCAAAAATTGTCTTGTGGAAAGAACAGTTAAGAAATCCCTTTTCATTTAAACCTCCTACTTTTCACTCAGCTGAAAAAACACAGCTGAAAAAAGGTATTTTTGTGGACTAGAACAAACACTCTGAATAGCCTGAAAGTGCTGTTGATCCCTTTGCTGGCTAGGGCAGCCTAAAAAATGCATGTGATGCTCCTTTTATGAAGCAGAAGTGGGAAGGAGAATGTAAAGAATTCAGACTCTGGACAGGTGCTTTAGGTCATTGATTTTCTATTCAATTCTCCTATTTCCATCTGTGTGAAATGGACCAAACCAATTTGTTCTCCTGGTCTGTGATTTCCCCCACTGTCATTTTTTCATTGTATTTAGACTATATAAATATTAAAAAATCTCCCAAGTGCTGTTATCTCAATGACCATAGAGACCTGAGCAGTCTGTGAGAGCAGCAGTGGCACAAGGAGGGCTTGCTGTTCTCAGCTGTCACTGTTTTCTGTTCCCTGATCTTTTCTGATACAGGTGTGTAGTGTGTCTGTAGTAGATGTAACAGTTGGATTGGTGTGAGTGTGGAACCTGAGAGAACAATCCTGCCAGAGGTCACATCAATGTGGTTACACAGCTTTGGCTCTGAGTGTCATAGCTCAGGGTACTGGGGCATTGCAGAAACATGGAGATAAACTGTGGGCAAAGGTATTCTTGCATGAAGGTTGAAGACTGCTGAGCCTGGGTGTGTTGTCCAGGCAGGTTAATAGTTGTTAGTTCTCAAAATTAAAAAATAGTTTCTTGAGGGGTTAGTCTCGGGGTTCTGTTTTGTGAAGAGGAAATGAAATGTGTCTTGTTTTGTACTAAAAGTGTGGAATAAACAGGATATGCTTATCACTGGATAGATCTATATTTGTTCTTGGCCAGTATGGATTTGATATCAAGCAATAAAGTGCCAGATTGTTTGTGATGCAAACACGTGATGTAAAGAACCAAGTATTTTCTTAATCACATTACATTGTAGATAAATGTAACAGGGATGTTGGGAATGGTGCTGATCCCACTGAGCTACTGGGGGGCAGCAGGAAGAGCTGGGAGAAATGCTGTAAGAACTGGCTGGGTTTTCTAAGGAGACATTGAGAACAGCAGGGCAATACAATCTCTAGGTTTTGTGGGCTTTCATTCCACTGGAATTTTGTTAAAGCAGCCTTCAAGGGATTTAAATTAACTGCCTCCATGTTCAGATACCTGCAAATCCAGAGAGGGATGGCTTTGATGTAGCTACATCATGTGGAAACACCAGCCACAGTCATGTACCTCTGGTATATTCAGTTATCAGGATCCTTTTTTCAGCTAATACACAGTCACGTTTACTCTTCCTGCACTGGGTATGAGAATCAGACTCACAGAATGGTTTGGGTTGGAAGGGACCTCAAAGATCGTCTTGTTCCAACCCTCTGCCATGGGCAGGGACGCCTCCCACTAGACCAGGGTGCTGGCCAATGTGAGATCACGAGCAGCAGCCCCTGGCCATCCTTTGCCCTGTTTTGGAATGGCATGGATTATCCCTTAGGCCAGGTTGGCCCAGCTGCCCTGCTGTGTCTCCTCCCAGCTCTTTTATGTGCACAGTGATGTACTGGTCTGAAGAAAGCTGAGCTATTCCTTTGGTCCTGGTCCCATGTTAAATGGTGTAAACCATTTTTTGAGAGGTGTCATACGGCAGTGACACCCACGTGTCATCTAAGTGTCTGTTGGTCTGGATTTCTGGTTCAAAATGTCATGTAAAATTGTACAAGTAAAATCACACCATAATGCTTAATATACCTTCCTGAGTTGCATGTGTCACAGTTCCCAAGGATCTGAATCTGCATGCTGGCTAGGAGTATCAAATCTAATTTATTTATAAATGAAAAAAGCCCAGTCCCTAATCCTTTCCTTTGGGGAGCTCTGTGGTCTCGCTTGGATTCTTGCTCACTCTCTCCATCCACTCTGGCTCCTCCCAACACCCCCAATATCTTGTTTCAGTCTAATGGATTGTAAATTGATTTGTTTGTCATGCCCTTCCATGCCCCGGAACTTGAGACACTCTGCTTTTACTGAAAACCCATGAGGGCACGAATAGGTAAAATATAGGTAGGTATGTTATAGATGTTTAGGACGCACATTATTTTGAAACTTCCAGGGTGTAATAGCATCTCTTGGACAAAATTAACCAGCTTATGCCTGTTACGTACACACAAATATTTGTATTACATTATTTTTGTGATAAACTAAGTGGTATCACAGGTCAGTTTCCCTCACTTATAGCATTGTCTCTTCTGTGAAGATGAGAAGAAAATAATACAAAGATGGCAAGAAAAATCATAATGGACTATAACTCACTTGCCTTTAATATAAGTTTTAAAACAACAAGAAGATAGTTTGGATTAACAAATGAGAGCAATTACTGACCTATTATAAAAATTAATCTCCATAAGAAAACTGTACTTCAATTTAACTCACTAATTTAGTAGTATTAATTAAAGTTAAATTTGTTTCAAGCCTTTAAAATGAATTTATTCCTGTTTTGTGACAAAGATGAGTATGTCACTGTTATTCTGCAGCAGTGGATATAATAACCACGGTGTGTCAGGCCCAGCGTGTTTTATTGTTGAGAAGTTTTCAAGTCAGGTGGGTCCCTTTTTAACCAGCTGCTCAAAAACTGTCTGAAAGGTGCCTTGGTACTTGATTGATTTGTTAGCACATGTGACAGGTTTAATGGATATTTCTGACAGAACTTGAGCTCCTTACTGGGCCTGCCTTGGAGAACTTCCAGGTGTGCTAATGACACAGCCGGGGATGGAGGCAGCAGCTAACGTCGTGTTTGATGTGGAATCCAGAGGACAGGAGTCAAAGGCAGGGCAACACTATCATTAATGGGCATGCTAGAACTGAAGGGATGACAGTAATTTCACGTCAGCTTCGGGATGCTTTTGGACTAGAACACATTATTCAGGACAGCAAAGCTTTGCATCCCAACGGGCAGCTCTGCTGGAGCCAAGAGCTGTGTTTCTCTATGGCCTCTTCTCCCAGGGGTTCACTCCTGCAGCATTCCACTGGAACCATAGCTAGACCAAAGGGCACAATGATGCAGCTCTGCTGACTTAAATGGGTGTTTGCCCATTTATCCTAGTTCAGTGCTGTCCTTATTTGTGGGAGCTGGATGTTGTGTGGGAACTGTCAGCACAAAAGGCAGTGGAAATGCTGTGCAATGAGAGAGAAATCACATGCAATGAAAAGCCCCACACACTTGGTATAAAATTTTTGATTAAAAAGTCCCTCCTTGAGTGGAATTTGACCCAGCTGTTGCCATCTGTCAGCTTTTCAGTGCCCTTTACAAAAAGCAATGTTGTTGATCTCGGTCCAGTCTCTCTGGGGCTGTGCTGCTATAGGATGTGGCACATATGGCAGATTATCAGTGTCACTGCAGAAGCCAAAGGCTGCTGGGTATGGGGCTGAGCACACAGCTGATGTACTGCGACTGAAACAGCCTGATGCCTTCATCTGCAAGGTTTCAGGAGAAGGCACTGCCCGGTGTTCCCTGGAAAGGGTGCTTCTATATGTGCACGTGACAGCACAGCAGGGACATTGTGGCTTTCCCCAAGTCCCTGTGTCAGCTGTTTGCTTGCTGTGGTTTTACACACAGGTAAAAGTAAATTTGGTTAGAACTTTTCTTGACAGCGACTGTGGCTTTAAGCAGAATTAGGTTTAGAAATAACTACCTTTGTGGTTGTTTTGTAGCTTTTATTTCAGTACCATGTTATCTTCACAAGAGCGAGGGAACAGACTGCTCAGGGGTGCGCACTTCCATGCATGTCTGTCCGAATGCAGGTGTAGAGGTGGGGACCCAACCTCCCAAGAGCTGAAAAACAAAAAAGGGGCAGTTTCTCAGAGTAGCAAGAGGATTTTTAGAGTAGGAGAACTAATAACTCTGATAATGTATTTAAAAGTTGTGAATAAACTCTTAAAAAGCTAGGAAGATACAAACCATCTTAAAATATGGTGGTGTTGTAATTGTTTTGACATACTTTAGACTGATCCACCTTGTGAAGGTTTGCTAAGGTGGGAAATAACAGAGGGTCAAAGGCATTGGATAATGGGGTGAAGCATCTGGAGCCACAGGCTGTGCACATTTTGGGGTTTGTAATGCTCATCCTCTAAGGGGACAACACTGCCTGCCATGAGGAAGCCAAAGTAGGCAAGTTTTCATTGTAGTTTAACTGAATAGGAACTATCAATAATATTTTGCCCACAGGGCAGTTTCTGTAGGAACCAGTCTGTGACCCTCAATAAGGCACTGAAGTACAGCTATTTGGTTTAAAATAACATACAATTCCTAGGCCAGTTTTTGAAATTGCTCTGCTGAAGATGAATTTAGTTCTTATGCTCACCCTTGTTCCCTTAATCATAGAAGATACTGACTTATCTTTGGAGTACAAGTCTAAACTGTACATAAATAATACCAACTTTTTATTAAGTTATTCTGGGACACTTTTAATATGAAAGTGTGAGTTTTTGAGCTCTTCCTATGATAAACATGGAGAAAGCCAAATATCAGAAGTTAAGTAAAAGCAAATTTAGAAATTAAAGTTCAGCTTTGAATAAAAAAAGAGAAAACAGAGTCATTGTTATTCCTGAAACTAGTGGGAAGTAGCATAATGTGCTGAAATAAGCTGCACTGGCCTGGGCTTATAATTAAGTTTGGTAAGTCAGTAGGTAAACTCAAGGAAACAGCAGCCTGAATCCACAGAAGGAAAGACATGCTGCACATTTCAGGTAGTTTTGTGAGTTTTATAGTCATAATATTTATTCAGTTTGTGTTCATCTGTGTGAAATTTTCAGACTTGATAATCTTTAGTACTGAAAGAATGAAATGCTCTAATTCAGTATAATTTATTGAAAACTGTGTTTCATGTGTGATATTGCACTGTGCTGGTTTTGAAGCTTACACTTGAGTAAAACCAGACTTTTTAAGAGGTTTGCACTGGTCAGAATTGATCAATTTTTAATCAGGTAACCAAAATAAGTCACTTATCACATTTCAGGAGGGTGCAGAGAGCATAAAACTAGGGCAGAGGAATTAATATTTCAGTATTCTGCTCTTAAGCCGTTCCGTGCTGTTTTGCTGATGACAATGGAACCGACTTGGAAGGGGAGTGAAAGAGAGGAATGTTCCCTCTCCCCCAGTGCTTGTCAACACATTGTGGAAGTGCCTGAGAAAGGTGGGATCTGCCAGCTTTGTTTCCACCTCACCTGCCAGCCACTTTTCTCATACACTCATTTTGTGTTGTTCTATCTAAGAATTTTAAGTTCTTATAATTCCTTCTTTGACTCAGGGTGTGTATAACTGTTCCTTAAAGGAATTAGAGCCTGGAGGACTTCAGAAATTTCACAAATGGAAATTTAATGGTCTCATCTGACACAGATTTTGGGCAGTCACTTAAGTGCCCAGAGTGATTACCATTCTTTATTGGGTGACCATCCACACATGTGTAAGAATCTAGTTTACTCTCCTTATAATCGGGAAAATAGCTTTGTTTCCAAAAGCCCTTTTGCGGGTATTTCTGATTGTCAGAAAATTAATTGTTCCATACTTACTGTAGAACTGACAAGAATAACAGGCCACATGCTGTGACTTCGGTGAATCCTTTTTAGAGATAAGGGTAGGAAATGTGGGGTGTTTTATTTATTTTTGTTAATAAATCTGATGCTTGAAAGCGTGGACAGCTCCAAAAGCTCAGTTCTCTGGCTGATTTAAGAAATGTGTGGCTTGTTTTCCAAGGGGAGGTAATTGATTCACTGATAAATAAAGCAGCATCAATATTGTAGAACATTAATGAGTAAAAACAATAATAAAAGATGTCAGTGTTCATTTTTGGTTTGTCTGAAGTGTGACACAAAATAGTGCTGTTTGGGGAAAACTGCCCTACTGCTCCTGAGAAATAGAAATAGCTAAAAATGTGATCTGAACCAAAATTCCCAACCACCTTCCCTCCCCTTCCCATTTTCTGGAATAGCACTTCATCTTTTCTTTCATGATTGTGGCCATGTTATTGCAGCAAATAAATGACTGTTAGAACTGCAAATATCAAAAGTGTAATGGATTTAAAATGATACATACAGAATTAAGTATTAAAGAGCTGCTTGAACCCACTGCTCTGTTAATGATGACTCAAGTCCTGGGTCTAGTTTTCATTTCTTCTAGTGAAACGCTGACAGCAGCTCCTTGGCTTTTTTCCCAGTCTCATCTGTAAAAATGGTATATTTCCAATGCATTACCTTCTTCCTGTGCTCAGCAAATAGGGACTAACTTTCCTGATGGACCTTATCTTCCTAATTTCTAGCCCTTGAAGAACTGAAAAATTGACTATCAAACAAAATCCAATTACCTATAAAGCAAAATGAATCAAGTGCTGCAGCAAAACAGCTGATCTTTATCACTGATATGAGACTAAGATCTTCAATGTGGCTGAAAATGAACAAAAGTAGTGGTGAAAGAGAAATAATATTTTATTTTTTTTTATGCCAACTCTGTTAACACCATGACTAATTGTTCTGACGGTGCAGCCATCTGCTGAAAGCAGCAGCAGTATCCAAGAAACTCTGGGTTGGGATTGGCATCGGGATGAGTGGCAGCTCCGTGACGTGGGAATCTTGGCCACTGTTAATTGCAGTTGGTATCCTGCTTTTGAAGTTCACTGCTCCCTACAAAGCCACAGTGCTGTGGTTGCCTCGGCACTCTCACCTGCAGGATAGTCGGGTCATGCAGGGACCCAGTTCTCAGCTCTTCCCAAGGACACAACGTGTAGGAAAGGTTGGTTTGCACATCTGAGACCTCCAAAATATCTGGGCCAGACAGCTGAAGAAGGGGAGAAGGGGTAGATATCCTTCCCCGCTGCTAAAGATTTTTCCTTTAGGTTGTGGAATTGCTTTGGGTGTAAGATCAAGACTACAGTACAAAAGTACCTAGGGAAATGAGAACACATAATTATTCCAAGTTATGATAATTGAGGAGGAATGGGAGAAGAAAGAGTACATATACTTGAAAAGTATAATAAATGTGGCCTGGAGAGAAGATGTTTTCAAAGTGTTTTGAAAGGAATGAGGTAGTGAAACAGCTGGATTTTGATTTTTTTTGTCCACAAATATCTCCTTGTAGGACTATTGAGCCAAACTCGGGGGGGTGTGGGATTGCTCTTGAATCAATAGTCCTTTATATCTCCCCTAGGATGATTCTTGGATAGTTTGGCTGATGCTGTGGAATCAAAGGAATGGAAGAAGGGCATCTTTATTACATCTCTAATTGACATCTGTGCTGTCACAGTGGGAATGAAATGCCAGTCCTGGTTCTTCCTGCTGGATTCTGATTCTTTCTTGGTGCTGACACCAACTCTAAAGATTTTTGGTTGCTCTTTTGCTGGTGGTGCTGATCTTTCTGCCAGTCTGAAGGCAGTAATTTTGGAAGTATTGTCCCTTACAGGTCTCATGCTGAGAATCCCCTTTGTCCTTGGCTGTGAAGGACAAATATTATCTTACTGAGACTGCTGATACTGAGGAGGCAGCAATAGCCAGTGTGCAGGGTGGGATGCAGTTATGAGGTGATGCTTCTTTCAGCTTGTCCTGAGTCAAGTCTTAAAGGAGTTCACTATTCCCTTTTATGATGAAAAGTTTCCTGAACTCTTCATATTTTTTAATTTCCTTCAACAGTGGTGTAAACTCGGCTGTGAATCTGTAATGTCCAGTGTGCCTCCTATTCCTATCACTGATTTAAATAACCTATTTTTATTAGCTATTTTATCATGTCTGCCTGAACATAAAACCAATTATTTGGTTTGTAATGTTCTTTATCTCCCTTAGTTTTCATAAGTATAAAATATTTCCCGAAGCATTATGAATAGATTAAAATTCCATTTGAGTGCTGAATTATGCATGGTTTTCAATTTGGCAATACTCTAAGAATTTTTTTGTTTCCCAGCTTTTTAGTGTTATGAGAAAATATCTACTATCAAGTGTATTTTTAATAGATATTTCCTTGTATTACATGACACAGTTGACATTTAATCCATTCTACTAAGATGTCTAAATGTTTAACTTTACAATTCATAGTGGCCAATCTTTTTGATAAATGGAATGCTTCCATTCATGACTAGGATTTGGGGGAAGCAAGCATATAAGCAAAATTACTTCCAGAGGGGACAAAAATCAGTTCATTTGACCTTTTTACTTAAGTGTCCACGGTAATATCTATCAGGCTGCCAACACGGGGAAATAACAATCAGCTGAGTAAAGCCTGAAAAGCATTAATCAAAGTTCAGCATGATTAGCATCCTTAGTTTAAATAAGGAACAGAATGTGAATATCCTCCAGATATTCAGTGCTTCTTGAAATAAATGAATAATGTATCACAATAAAAGCCTTAAAACAGAGTAGAAGCTTTAAATATGCAGAGTTTTGCTCTACCCTTTTTCTTCTTTTGGTATCTGAGTTGAAACCACAGACAAATCTCAGCTTTGTTGTAGCATGGTCTTCCTGGCTTTTGGGTTTTGGGGTGGTTTTTAGTATTGATGTAGGTATATATTAGAATCAGTTCACTGGAATTAAAAAATATCAAAGCTTAAAATGCTTATTTTTTGGGTTTTATACTTAGATCTTCCTGGTTCTTTGCTCAGAGACCTTTCAGGGGGTTTGGCAAGGTGAGGCTACTAATATTTGAAATGTACTGAAGAGAATTCTTTAAGCATGGGTGGTACTGGTTATACTTGTCTGTGGTTTAGGATTTATTTCTTTAAGTGACATATTCACACAGCCAGTAAACTTTGTACCTTTATATAATCTTGTCTTGGTCTTCTCAGGCATACAGAGAATTAAATGAATTCCACATCTTTAAACTTGGTTCTCTGTGCCCTCAGCATTAGCTCTCCACATACCTATTTGTTTAAAATGCTTGCAAAAATTATTATTATTTAAATGTGTACTCATTCTTGTTATAAATTTGACATAGAAACTTTTATTGTCTTTATTGGTTCATAATTTTAGCTTTATTTATTGAATGTGCAAAGCAATGCAGATGGATTTCCAACTGAACACATTCATCCTCGTGAAATGAAGTATAGCTGAGGTCCTTAACTAGGATATTTCCAAATGTTCACATAAATGCTTTCATTAAGTAATCAATATCATTGAGTATTTGCCCATAAACCATACGGATGAGATATGTCAAAAAGTAATAAGGATTATGAATCCATTTTGTCAGTTCTCAGAGGATTAAGTGCCTCAATACAAAATAAAGGTATAAAGATGTGCATCCTTTTAAGGGATGATAGCTGTAATATACATACACTTTAGGCATATTTTACAAATGCAGGAATAATTTTTTGGATACTGAGTTTAGTTAGAAACTTGCATTTTTAGACCTACTACTGGTGAATTTATATCCTACCTAATAAATATAGTTTAAATCAAGGACATTTTCTATACTTTATACAACAGTAGTTTTTCCTTTCATATTAAATAAAGGTTTGGTTTTGTAATTGTTTGTTGTATAAATGTCTAGAACATTTGAAATAAAGTAAGTTTTAGGGTTGTAGTTCAATAAAAAATATGCTGATTGCAAAGGGTTGCATAGCTGGTCACAAATGAACGGGTTATCAAATGATCAGCTGCACTCATCTGTAAACATGGTACATTGCTATTATTGCAAAATAAAATCCAATTCCTATTTCTATAGAGCTCTTTCAGAGTTAATGCTGTTCCAACAACTCCATAAACTAGGAATTGCTCAGCTGCTTAAGTTATGAGCAAACATCAATGCCTAAAAATCCTCTTTTAAACTTGTCTCTGAGATGGGTTTGGGACAGTGGGAAAGCCACAAGGTCCAAGGTGAGAGGATTGCTTTCCTTGTAAGGAGTTATTGATGGACACATCTTCACACAGATAGTTCTTCAAGTGCAATTAATTGCTCACAGAATAAAATGCTCACTGGAAATGGCAAAGGTTCTACACAGTCCTGTATCCCTTTTGTAGCACTGGCCTGACCTACCAACATGCCCAAAGAAAACAAATTCGACCAGGCTCTTATTTGTAATTAGGGAAATCTCTTCTTAAAGGCAAACTGATATGACCAGTCAAGCATCTTTATGCCATCAATAGTGTTTGATTACCAGGAATCTCTCTGAGAGGAGTGTACAGACCATGACCTGACAGTGCCAGCATTCTGTTGAAATTCACACTGCACTCAGGGATAATATTCTTGCCATACATCTCTTGTCTGACTTATATGTGACTGAAAGTAAACTCCAATTTCAAGATCATAAATTATCAAATGCTTGTGCTGTTCCTCATGGAAGCCAGAGATTCCACTGGCTGAACCTTCCTTGCTCCCATCCTTGCCTGATCTCAGGCCAAAGAAAAGCCCCTTTGGTGCTCAAAGGGGCTTTAAATTACTTAAATGTGGGTTGACTTGTAGGATCAAATCGCATTTTTGACTTTCTTCAAGTAATTTTCATAAAGTAGATAAAACACAAAAAGACTACTTTTAATAGTTGGGTTTTACACCTTTCCTTGTTTGTGGAAACAGGGAGTCCTGACTTCTTGGTGTACCCATTCTTTATTAGCTCCTGTTTCCTGTGTACACACTCATGCTACACTGGAAGAAGCACAGGCAGGGATCCCAAGATGTCTGACCTTGGAAGGAAAGTGGGTTATTTGATCTCTTGAAGGAGGACTGATGGAACAAAGGAGTTTTCAGATGTACGAAAGGGTTGATAAGAGGAAGGTTGGAATACGCTCCTCTGCCTACCAGGACTAGAACAAAGAGTAGCGCTTTGAAATTACAGCAAGAGAACTTCTGATCCGTTATTTTTATTTTATGAAATCCTCTAATGTACTGAAAATTATTAACTATTAGACTAGATGGGTCAGGGAATTGTGGCATTACTGTTTTTGGAAGTTTTTTAATAGATGTTGACAAAGGTTTGGGTTATAAATATCTCTAACAGACTTATAGATAGAACTGGAGAATGGTGTTTGCATAACTGCATTTGATTAGAAGAGCTTTGTGAAAGGTATTGTGCATTTCCTTTAGGTGTGTGTTGCCCTGTGAGCGGTGGTGACTGACAGAGGGGGCGAACCACACAGTCAGAGGGGTGAACAGGGCTGGCTTGGTGTTGCACTGAGCTGGTTTTGGAAGGTGAATAAGTTACTGAGCAATGAAAGATCTAATACAGGATGGTGAAAACGGAGTTGTTTCACAAGCAGAGCTAAGTGTAAGGCATGCATGGTAAGGACAGCGGTGAATCCTTGGTGGCGTGAGAAAGCCCTGCCCTATAAACCACTCCTGGGGGCACAAGCTTTCACATCCAGACCCAACTGAGGACCAGATATAAAATCCATTCAGAATACCGTGGCTATTTTCTGGCCTTTCATCAGCTGTAGCTAAATATCCTGGTGTAAATCTTTATTAGCATGACTTTCATTTATCCAGACATATAATTACCTCTAACTGTAACTAAAGTGATTTCTAATGAGTAGATGTAAATAATACCATTCTTTATACTCTATTTTGTATTCTTTTATGTTGTCTCATTCTTTAGATATTTTTTTTTTGCTAACTTATACAACTTTTTGTAGCCCTTCCTGAAATTAATTGGTACTAGTTGGGGAGTTGAATACATTTTCCTTACAATTACACAACTGTCTAATCTTTCTGGCAGCTGCAAGCCAGCCCGGTTGCTTATAAATTATAAGGCATTGTAAATCCCTGGCTCAGAAACCTTTATGTATTTTATACAGGGGGGAAAAAAAGAACAGCACTTCCTCTGTATATAGTAAATAGCAAAGGTACTCTCCCTGAGGGCTCTCTCCTCTATGATAGTGGTTCACTGAGTGTTCATATCTGATTTAGTAAATTGTTAGATGATAGCAATCAGGATGCTGACTGGTTGAGTAATGAGATTCTGATGACTACCAGCTCCCTGATGGGAAGTGCTTCAAAACCATTAAGCACTGTAAGATTCATAACATGTGAAGAGTGTAGAGAGCCCTTAGTATTTAAAAATTGTACTAAGTGATTTTCCTAGAATTTTCTTTTATTCTAATAAATAAAGCTTAGTTTCCTTTGTCTGTAGTTTTGCAGGTTTTAAACTCCTGAGAACATGGATTGCCTGTTTATTTGTACTCTTCTCATCAGTGATTAAAAAATAAGTCACAGGGTTGCTGTATGGATGCAGAGGGATCATAGCAAGACAGTGGTTTAGCATTACAGCAGATACACAGGCAATCCAGGCATCGAAAAAGTATCAGTATTCTCTCAGATCTTTCCTTCTCCTAATTACCTCTAAGCAGAGAGTAGGTACATTAATAAAAACATCTCCATATACGCATACTTTACAGTGTTGCCAAACTTCAATACTGGATGCTGTGCAGCCAGCCCTAGTGCTTGGTTTAGCTGTTCCTTTTTCATCAAAGCTGTTTATTCAATGAATACACTGTTTAAAAATTTCTTTTAAAAGAATAAAGGGCAGGGATTTGATTGTTAGATATTCTGGTTATCTATAATTAATTTTGTCATTAGAATGCCATATTGTCGTGACTATTGAGACCTAATTCCCTGTAATGTATTTTTTAGGTTTGCCACTGAATTTTTTACTACATTCTTCATTTCTGCTAAGCCACACATTTTAATATCACATCTCTTGAATGTCAGGGTCCTCCTTAATTTGCTAGACACACCATAAGAACAGAAATGAGTGAGAGAGACCACTGGTAGAGGAAACGCTGGCGAGATCATTCTGTTTAAATATTAACTTTTATCATGAAAATTATTTCATGGTTCTTAATTCACTGAAATAGAGAGCTTAATGTGGTCTTATGAGGACCAGCTATTGTTTACAAGGACTATCAGCTGCTTTTATGAATTTTTGAAGCCTTGCTGATGTGGCAGCAGATGAGTTCAGTGGCGTTTAATTAATTTGGAAAAAAAATTAAAGTCCCTTTTATGAGATCATGAAATTAATATAAGTATTTAATTCATTTTTAATTCAAAAATTAATAAAAATATAAGTGAGAAGACTGATGAGTTCTGCCATATTTTTGGACTTTGTGACTTTACATGAAGCTGGGTAGTGAGCGTTGAATGACAAAATAACAATACTTAAAGCAGCAAAAAGGATGAACTTTAGTGTGCTTTAGGAGAATTAGGCATATGAGCCTCTCTTTGTTGAACAGAGGCATTTTAGAACCCCCGGAAATAAGTTGCACTACTTATGTGTCTGGGTTATGTGACATTCAATTTTATGTTGATTATTTTTAAGGGAGCTGAAAATTAAATCAGTTATCGTATAACTACCCCCGTATGTTCAGTTTTGACAGCACCATTACCTAAAGGTTTCTTTCCTTTTTTCTGAAAAAAATATTGCATTGGGTTCTTTCATGTACCATTTTCATGAGCTTAGGAGTCCATTTGTGTCATGACCTGGAGACTGAAGGTGAAGCCTGGCCATGGCTACAGTTTGGGGTGTCATCTGGGTGTACTGTGGGCTCAGCCAACTGCCCAATGAAGAAATGGAGGACTATTCCACACTCATTTTCACCCCTAAAGGCAGTAATGCCACATGTGGCTCCAGCCTCTTGGCTCTGCAGAGCAAAGGCTCAACTTGAGCACATCTGTCAGTGCCCTCTGCTCCACCCATCCAGCCCCTGATTCTGCAGCCTTGCCCTTCTGGCTGAAGGCCCAGCACCAGTCTGGTGTTCATGGCTTCAAGAAACAAAATGAAGCTAGAGGCTCTGTTAGATCATTTATGTAGCTGTTGAAGATGATGGTGTTAATTTAACATCTCTACCTTGGCCTGTATCAAGAATAGTGTGGCCAGCAGGATAAGGGAAATGATCCTTCCCCTGTTCCCAGTGCTAGCGAGGCCACACCTTGCGTGTTGTGTTGTCTTCTGGGCCCTTCAGTTCAGGAAGGATGTTGAGGTGCTGGAGCAGATCCAGAGAAGAGTAACGAGGCTGGTGAAGGGACCTGAACACAAGTGCTATGGGGAGAGGCTGAGGGAGCTGGTGGTGTTTAGTCGGGAGAAGAGGAGGCTCAGGGGTGACCTCATCACTCTACAACTACCTGAAAGCAGCTTGTAGCCAGGTGGGAGTTGGTCTCTTCTCCCAGGCAACCAGCAATAGGACAAGAGAACACGGGCTTATCCTCTGCCAGGGGGGGTTTAGGTTGGATATGAGCAAGAAATTCTTTATAGAGAGAGTGATCAGGCATTGGAATGACCTGCCCTGAGAGGTGGTAGATTCACTGTCTTTGGAGGTTTTTAAGATGAGATGTGGCACTCGGTGCCATGATCTGGCAATCACAGTAGGGTTGGATCAAGGGTTGGACTTTATCTCAGGGGTCTCCTCCAACCCAGCTGATTCTATGATTCTGTGCTCCTTTGGAAGCCATCCTACTTGTGTGCCATGAAAAAGGCATTGGAGTGCTAACAGCTTTTAGGGCTTCTGCACTGGTGTCTTGTTTAGGTGTGAGATTTCTGTGTGACCTTAGCAAAATATTGTTCTGTGCTGCACAAGGACGGAGATAAACACTTGCTCAGTTCTTTTCCCAGGGCTCTCATAAATCTTACAGTGGGTAAAGCTCTGAGCCTGCCAGTGGGCTGGTGTTAGAGAGGTGAGCTCGAGTTATTAACCTGGTGCTTTAGAGCCTGTAAGATGTTCCTCTACACAATCTAACTTCTTGGGTAGAGCTATTAGCGTGTGCTTCAGAGAAACGAAGAAGCAGGACACAGTATCTTTCATGTAGATGGCAATAACTCTGCCTGGATGCCCTGGTTCTTCTTTTTGTGAGACAGAATTATCTTTCTAAAGTATAGGTACTGAAAACATCCTCAGCTGCTCATGTTCAGTGCTCATTTAGCTAGGTTTGAAAATGGATAATCCTTTCTTAGGAATTACCAGAAAAAATCAGGGGATGAAGGCCAAAGACCTGCAATATGATGTTCAGGGATAAAAGTTTGCTGTATCCCACTTTAAAGTCCATTGCAGGAGACTTGGAGACGCTGACTGGTTCAGGTCTGTTTGAAGCATAACAAGGGTTCTTCCCTCTCAGGAATATCTTTCTGAAAGGCTTCTGCTAGCAGTTCTCTGCAGCATTTGAGAGAGTAAGAGGTTTCATGCTTAAGTTTAACCTGTGTGTTTTTCCTGTCCTGTTTTGCATTGAATACAAAGGATAGAGTTAAAAAATAATAAAAATATAGAAATTTTGAGCTTAAAATACTGAAAAAGAGCAGTCATGTTTTTGGGAAACTCAGTCTCCATAGTCCATCTGGCTGAAGAGTTCTAAAGCGTTACTGACTGGCAGTTCAGCAGCTTGGAGAGATTTCTGTGTGTGTGGGAATGAAATGCTTGGTCAAAGGTAATTCCAGAGTGAAATCCAACCTGTCTGTAGACACTGCAGGTAGGGGTCTTTGCCATAATGCCAGATGTGGGATCCCCTGGTTTCAGGGACCTTCACTGCAGTGGTTCCTGTCCTGTTGACTACAAGGTCTCCAGGAGCTCAGGTAATTTTCTGTGAATCCTGGTTTTTGGTTTGTAACCTTTAAGGGACAGTGTTATCCTATTTCCAGTTAGCTTTATCACTGTACTAATATTTCAATTATTACCTGTCATAATTTTTCTAATGTAACATTTGGAGCTCTCTAAAACATAGAGCGTGTCATTTTCTTCTATGTCTTGATTTGGCCTATCAGCCTATAATCTTCATTATAAATCTCATGTTGTCATTCTACTCCTTCCCTTTTTCTTATGATTTCTAATATTAAACCTGCCAGAACAGAGAAACGTGAAGGAATTGTACTTGTGGAATGAAAGACTGTAAATCATAGATGTAACTGAAAAATAAAATGGAAAATAAATTTAATTAGGAGGAAAAATCAAGTGGAAAATAGAAAGGTGCAATAAAATGGTGAAGTGAAAATTATAGGGAGAAGAGATAAAATATTGATACCATTCTAATTAGAGTTTTGGAAAACACCATCTTCCTTTTCTTTTTTTTTAATATGAAGGATTTTTTTAAAATGTTTTTATTGAGATAAATCTCATTGAGTATTACACTACTGTGCTCTTTGTGCGGGCTGACATTTACAAGAGGACATTAATTAAAAGCAAAGAAGAATAATAGAAAATGTTGTGGGAACTTCAGCAGTGAGGTAATTTAGGAGGTATTAGTACTCTGACAAGTTTTTAAGCTCTTAGGATGTCTTCAAGTAGACCCTGAATAAGGATTGATATCGAATCTAGATTCCCTTTTTGCAGAAAGAGCAGTAGCAAT
This sequence comes from Campylorhamphus procurvoides, assembly GCA_013396655.1. Classification (NCBI taxonomy): domain Eukaryota; kingdom Metazoa; phylum Chordata; class Aves; order Passeriformes; family Dendrocolaptidae; genus Campylorhamphus; species Campylorhamphus procurvoides. The sequence continues at coordinate 2,185,112 of WBMV01003298.1, read as the reverse complement.
TACTGAGTCCAGCTAAGAATAGGAGCATTCCGTATCTTCCACAGCATATGGAAATAATGATTGTCAGCAAAGAATTGCTTAACTTTTAATGTTAGATGGCCAGGTTAAACTCCAACATTCAAGCTCTGCTTGAGCACTCCTGTATTTGAAAGCATGTGGGAGGAAGGCTTTTCATTTTTCCCCAGCCCTGAACACTCAACAACTCTGGTCGCTGCTGTAAGGGGTAATATTTTAAAGAGGGTGTTAACAGTTATCAGCTCTTCTATGATTTCTGTGCCTCCACGTCTGAATTAAGGCAGGTGCAAAAGCAAGAAGCTTTTCTAGCTTGTGGAAAGGGTCCTACCTTTTTCTCTCTAGGCAGAAAGGAGCTGTCTGGTCTTTGCATAAGCAATTGTGAGGGAGGAATATCTGTATGTAAGGAGTGTTCAGGGGTTTTCAGATGTTTTAATGTGCATCCAAAAGGCATCGTTTTTTTCATCAATAGAACGTTTCTGAGTGTGGGATAAATCATTGCTATGAAATTGAGTTAGCAGTAAGCCAAAGCAAATTAAGCTCCATCAGGGACTGAGGTGCGTTCCTTCATACGTGCCAGAACTGTCTGCTTTATAGGCACTTCATTGAAAATTGCTGCCTCTCCATACTACTTTACTTGTCATCTGAAGGATGCTATCTATATTTTAGAGGTCTCTTTTTCACTTTGTATTGAAGCTAAACTCATTTAGCCATTGTATACAATGAGTGCAAAGGCAAGAATTTATATACCTTTCTTTAAAATACCATTATAGGTAGAGCTGTGGTGAGAGGTGAATGCTGTATCTGTACAAAATTGCTCTCTGTATAAACCCACAGATTTGTAAACCAAGAGCGAGTATTAATTAGGGATGTGTTAAAAAAATTATTAAGAGAATTGTCTTTCCTGTGCATGTCCAAACAAGGCTGTAAGTATTATTTGAACTACTCAAGAGTCTTTCCTACAATCACATCTTTGTTGGCCACAGATAAACTTCCCTACATACCTGAGGTTCCCTTCAGCCTGCTCACAGGGCTGGCTATAACTATTGACATTGGGGAATGCTGTGAGGAATTTGGGGTGGAAGCACTATAGTGTGTCCTGTGCCCAAACACCAGTAACAAAATAACACCTGCTTTGTGCGCAAAAGGGCAAACACCCTGGAAGATTAAGTAAAAAAAAAAAGAATTACTTCTCCACCTGTATGATCATTTCCATAGCAACAGCACTGCCCTGGCCAACCAGACCCACCTGTGCCCCATCAAAGAGCCCAATGGCTCACCCCTTTCAGCTGCATTTAGAAAACGATGTAAAATTCATTACAGCTGTGATCACCCTGTGTTTTCCCTCTGACACACCAAATTTCACTGAGTAGCTAAAAGTATTAATAACATCAAGGCTATTTAGATTATTGAGGTTTCTTTTCCAAGAAGCCTGAATGAAAAAATTCATGTTCTTTCACTGCAGTTCTAAAAACGAAATAAATATCCCAGTGGATGTCCCTTCTGCCAGCTGTAAAGTACACTTGGCTCTTTTTGGAGTAAACCAAAGGTAGGTGACACATGGATATTTGAGGAGTAAGAAATTAATTTAATTCTTACGGGTATCTGTTAAGTATTTGCAGCAGTATATGAACTCTAAAGTCAGAGTTGGAAAACTTCAATATTCACAAATATTTCCCTCCATGTAGCAAAATAACTTTGTTTCAAGGGGCTCTTTGACTGTCTTCAGTTCTGATTTGCTTTGCCAGCTAATGGGAACCGTGGTTCATCCAAGCAGAAATATAAATCAGCTAAAAATATTTATCTTACCGTCATCACAGAATTGGTTGGGTTGGAAGGGACCACAGTGGGTCATCTGGTCCAACCTGCTCAAGCAGGACCATCCTGGAGCAGCACCCATGATTGTTCCAGAAGCTGGTGCATCCCAGCCTGCCCACAGCAGGGTGGTTGTGGAAACTGGCCGTGGGTCAGCATGGTGCTGGTGAGATTTGGGCATGTGCTGCATCGCTTACATGGTGCATGGCCTAAAGCAATGATAGCCTCGTATTTCATGATATCAAACAGGATGGATATTGCGAAATGTGCGTGCTGAATTCTTAGTGCCTTTTAATTTGGAAAAAAAAATATGTTTAACTTGCTGACTACTTGGAAATGACAGCAAGGTTCATCTCTCTTATCTGAAGAACCATCACTGGTGGCTTTGCTGTAAAGCACTGATGTAGCAAATGAAGCAAACAGAATGTTTATGGTAATTAAATTGACTGTAAAGTAAGGCTTTTTTAATATTTCATCCCAGCTATTATCTGGAGCTGACTGTTATTAAGTGTTCTGGTATTCATATGGGTTTTCAGTGCCACAGCAGCTGATAGTTCTGGGGGTCTGTGGGCAGTGCCCCAGGTGTGGGCGGGCAGTGCCAGCTGTGGGCAATTACAGGCAGACGAGGCTGCTCCTCCCTGACATTTCCAGGTGTGCTCTTGGGGCCATCGGGCAGCCCAGAGAGTCCCCCTGCCCTTACAGCGTGTGGCTGTGCCCTCACCAACCTGGTCTTTTCTGCAGCACGTTGAGCACAGGTAAGTCCTTGTGGTTATTTTCCAGTCTTCTGTGCCTTGGGGAGGACGTGGGCTGTGTGTGGGGGGAGAGGAGGGGGAAGGGGGCGAGGAGCCCCAGGACACTGAGTGTGGGGTAAGCGGTGAGCACTGCACAGCACCCTGGGGCTCACTGGCCCATTGACACCAGGAGCTGAGCGTTCCATGGGTTGTGTTGGTGCCATCAGAGCCTCCTGGTCAGCCAGGCTGGGACAGTGCTGGGGACAAGGGCAGGTCAGCTGTGCCTCTGTGGAGAACCTGCAGCTGGAGCCACCGAGCCTGCGTTGGCTTTGTGTGAAGGTAAAACTCAGGGTGGGTGTTTGTCCTCGGCGTTTCTTCTGTTAATCTGCTCTTCCTGGATTGTTTCTCCATTAAAATTCAGGAGAAAATCGGACCCTCTACCTTATTTTAGCAGTGCTATGAATGTAGAAGGAAAGCGCCCACTGGGTTTCAGGGAGCTTTAATTTAGCATGATTATTACTTGGTCATTTTAAGGACAAGAGAAGGCTATTCTTGGATGATAAAGTAGTCAGTAGTAATGTGTTAAGCGCAAAGGGAATCAAAGGGTATAAGTGAGGGAAATTAAATGAATGACAATTTTGTATTTTCTTTTTTATCCTTATTTTTGTCTTTATTTAGGTTGTTGAAAAGGGAGGAAGGGAGTGGTTCCTGGAAAAACAGCACAGCTGTGTCGTAGTAATGTTTTGTAGGTTATGAGAGAGTTTAATTTTAAGAGTTGTACAGGGTTGGGTTTTTTTATGCTTACTTTGCTTCAATTTCCTAAAGCTGTTATTAAAATGGATGGAGTGTTATATCTGAACCTTCAAATGGCTTCACAGGGAAATGTGTCATAACTTTGCACTTTCTGCAAGCTTTTCTTTATCTTCCCAGCCCTAGGTTATGGATGAACATACTTTGAGCAGAAGAGCTGTGTGGTGGATTTTAAATACTTTCATCTTTAATGGAAGGAGGAGGGAGAACTGTTTAAAATGGACATAAAATTTTGAATGTAATTTTCAAACCATTTAGTTCATTGATTTAGGCAACAACAGAAGCACAGATTCAGCTGTGTGGGGGTGCTTAGTGACTGGAGTTTCCACACGGGGATGTTGAACCAGAGGCCTTTTATGAATGCTGTGATATTTGGCTTTTACACTTAGCAGGAGAAATTCTTTTGTAGTTTCACATGACCTTAATTTGGGAACTCTTGTGATATTAATATTGTATAACAAAACTAATGTTGAAATAGTGATACTGCACTCAGTGAGAAGGTACCCTGGATAATCTGTGATAATTCTTGTGTGTAGAGTGAATGTGTGTGTTGGCTTCCTGGGATGTTTGTGAAGGTCTTGATAAACAACTTTGTTAGACTACAATCTTGTTTATGGTTTTTCTCCACCAACTAAATTCAAAGCTGGTAAGTTCCTGTGTATAAGACAGTCAGTTTTAGCATTCTTTGGTCAACACTTACCCAGACTTCAGGCAAACACATTTCACAGTCTGACCAGTTGAATTTGTGTTGGTATTTGGGTTTTTTTGCTACAGAATTTCCGTAACCACCTGCAGTGATAAGCCTGAGTAAATACCAACTTTTGATGTCTACTAAAATGAGGGAAGCAGACATAAATTGAGTTTTGCAGGGTTTATTACTCACTGCAGTGTTGTTGGAGTTGGCCATCTTACATTCCCAGACCCACAGTTTGCAGTCCTTGGCTTCCATGACTGCATCTGGCACCTCTCATCTCTGTGCTTCAGTAATGAAAACTGATAACTTTAGAAGAGCAAGCTCTTGCTACTGTGCACTTTGATGTTCCTTTTGACTATGTGTTTCAATCTTGTTTGTACTGAGAGGTTTTTGCTGAAATGCGATGGCCTGCTATGTGTGTGGAGGTTTATGGAGGATAAATATGAAAGACATGCTCTGCTACATACTCTCAATAATCTGACAACGGCTTGTAGGGTTTTTGAACACGAGGAATTCTGTAGTCCATGGTGTTGAACAGAAAAATTTACATGGTAAATTGAGTGTATCCAGTGCAATATTTCCCTTTAGAAAGAGCAGCAGCACAGTAGCTCACTGGTTTTTTATTTTCAAGATGTAGTGTGGCTGAAGTTAGAGCCATAGCGGGACCCTTCAAAAATGCTACCAAATTGAATTTTGCAGCCTTACTGATGAAATTCCCTATCCAAGGAGCCAAGTGTCAGGAATAGGAACATGGGGCAGCTTGGCACATTGTTGTGCCCTGCAGAGGAAAGGGTGTCAATGTATGTGGGCCTGAGGTGCCCTGTCCTCAAACTCTCACCATGTCCTGACTCACCCACTCCTCTTCTGGGAATTCTGGCATGGGCTGAGCAAGTCTGCTAAGTAATACTTTGATTTTCTTGTGGTGTAAGTTTTCTCTGGTTAAAATCAACAAAGTGTGTTTTAGAAACCTTTGTAAACATGAGTAAACCTGGCAGAAATCACCTTGAGTTCACTCTTCTGTTCCCTGGAAACATCCCATCTGTGTTGGAATTTGTGAGCTGTGCTGGAGGGGCACTTGGAAGAGAATCCAAACACCAATTCCTTGTCCCTAGTCTCAGCAGTGGTAAGGATGGTGAAGAAAAATGGGAAGAAAATATTTGCATTTTGTCAGTTAATTAGGGATATTTAGCAAGCTTTAGCAGTACTTAGAGGGCTGCATATTTAAAAGGAAGCCCAAAGGCTTCCTCTAAGAAACCTGAGTCTGTGCAAACAGCACAGCTTGTGGCTTATCAAGGGACTAATTGCCAAAACCCCCACAGGTGCTTGCTGTGGGGAACAGGTCTGCTTTGCTCCTCTGTCATTAGCTGGGTGTCTGGGTGGGCACAACACCCAAAGCAGAGAGGAACAGGAGGGACGGTTCAGATGCAGCACAAATATAGCACATTTCCTCTGCTGAAGAGGTGAGTGTGTGGGGTGTGAGGTAAAACTCAATAAAAGGACGAGAAAGTAAAACAGCCTTAGAATGCTGTAAGCAAATTTGAGCTGGGCAAGAATACCAGGTGGAATCTTTAGGAAGAGAAGACATGCAACAACTTATATCAGGCTGACAAGGTTTTAAAGCATATTTATTGGCAAGTTTTTATTTTTATAGTGTGCAAAAGCAGTAATTATGATGGTGGTCTCTGGGGTTGTGGAGAATTTGAGCACAACAGGTGTGGCAGCAAATGTTTGGGGGTTTTTTAGGGGGTGAGAATATTTCTTTGAATTCTGGTTTGTAAATTCACCCTGGCACTACTTTAAGAAAAAACTCCCCTTGAAAAATGTGAAGGTTAACAGAGAATGGAGCTTTAGGTTTTATTCAGCTGTACTGAAGTGTTCTTTATGGAGTCCTAGTGGAATATGTAAATGAACCACTAAGATGATTAGTTTTAATTGTTTTATTTGTAACCCACCCCTTTTAATATACTTTTCTGCTAATACAGTGCTAATAGCAGGAGACAGTGTAAGAGGTATTATTTATCTATACCTTTTTTAATCATATTGATTTTAACGCTTTATTATCAATCTCACAGAGACTTAAATGTTGGATATGAAAATTAAGATCCTCCTATAGTACTTCAGAAAATACTTCATTAAAAAGAAAGTACGTCTGTATGTGCAAATTATATATATATATCTTGGACACTTTAGGTTATTTTCCAAATAACGGGTAATCAATTATGAATTGTGAGAGCTGTTACAAATGTGAAATATATAACAAGACAATTAACGAGAATCCCAGAAATGTAATAGCTTATTGTATGTTTAAATTAGGTGCAAAGGCAGTTCCTTAGTAGTAAATGTAAGTTCCCAGAAGTCTCTTTATGTCTTTATGGGTTTAGTTGTTATTTAAGCCCTATTGATCTGAACAGAATTATATAAACATATTGCCTATTCTCCCTGAGCTATAGTACAGAATTACCCATATAATTCATAGTACTGCTAAGCGGTGTTTTAAAATTAAGGGGGAACATTTACAAATTACCTTAAAATTTGCATTCATTGAATTGCTAATAAAATTTTATAGAAATGCTTAGCCTGGTGGTGTGCCATGAGCTGGACAGTGGTGGCTTCTCAGTGTTTTGGAGGGGAATGGGGTCACATGTGCCACCTTGGGGGCTTTTACTTGATTTTTTGGGTAATATGGGGGATAATGGAGGATCTATTCCAGCCCTGGTATTTCTGCACATACTTCTGTAGTTGTGTATGCCCTGTACGTCCTTCAGGTGTCTGATACCAACATTTAGAGATTCATTCTGTTCCGAAATTCTGAGACAAAGTTTCACAAGGCAAATTATACTTTCACTGATAATATTATCATCGTCCCCTTAATGGGTCCAGCTGAATTGGAACATACTGACAGTTGTGTGTAGTCAGTGGGTTTCACTCCTTTCTCCTTTCAGAAATGTCTGTGTCCAGGGGTTTGATAATGAAACCACAGTAAAGCCTCATTACTTTTTTGGTTTCTGCCATCACAGGAATCTGCCCTGTGAGCACAAATAAAATCCAGACTTCTGTGGCGCTTCATCAGAGCTGAATTTGGCAAGGGTGTGGATGGTAGGCCAACTGAGCCCCATTTGCCCACCCTCATAGCAACTTTAGAAACTTCTTTTAAGTACTTGGAGAGTATATACTGCTAAATAGATGCCTGTGTCTGTCCCAGAGGTGGCTGTGTTTCAGTGAAGTGTAGCATAATGCTGACGTGGTGCTTGATGATCTCTTAGAAGTACTTTGCTATACAATCTAATTTGTCTGAGGTGATGTGAAAGATGCCTCAGTTTAAAGCATCCTATTGTCCCAAGTAGTATTTACTTATTGTGTTCTCTTGTGTCTTATTGTTAGTGCTTTAAATTCTAAAACTTAGTTGCAAGTAAGAAGAAAATAGCATATAAGCTTGAATTTTTGTATTCCTTTAAAAAAATGTGGTACTGTCTCCTTCAAATGTGTGTAGTGCTTGCACTTCATGCCATGAACTTACAGTAGTTGTGGCTGTATGTTGTCAAAATTGCTAGTAAAGCAGATACTGTTAATATGTCAGGTAAAATAAGCAAATATTATGGATGTATCTGACTTCTAAAGTACAAAATAACTGAATGTTGTCTGTCCTTAGGGATGGAGAGATCCCTACAAATATAAACTATCAGTGGGGACATTTTTAACATTCTTTACAGTATTTCTGGTAGATATCTTCAAGTACAGATTGACTTGTGGGTCAAGTATTAGTAAACAACATAGACATGACAATTAGTATTGTGTACAGTTTATAAACCCAATAGAAATCTTCAGAGCAAAAGCAATATAAGTGTGCTGTAAAGTCCTAGAAAGGATGTTGATGCAGAAGAGCAGTTTTTGAAATGTCAGTATCTCTAGCAGTTTCCTGGTGACATGGATGCTGCACATTTCAGTCCATGGAGCGAAAGGTGTGGCCTCTTCTGTCCAGCTTGCTTGTCATGTAGCACTTGGAAAATCAGTTTGATGTTCGTGTTTTATGCATCAGCCCCTCTTTTTGGTTTGGGCCCTTCTTTTCTTTTTTGACAACATCAGTGCTTTGGATGAACTTTTCTTATTTTTACCAAGCTGTAGTTTTTGAGGACTCCCTTCCCCCTTCCAAAAGCAGAAGGAAGGGTATAAACATTTTCCACTGTGTGCACTGGATACTTAGAAATGTTCCAAGTTTTATACTAACTTTAAAGAAATTCTATAAAAATTCATATATTTCCATGCACACATCAAATGGAATGCATATGTTTTAAATACTTCCAGCTCAGGTGGAAATCTTGATATTGTTTTCAGGGGCAGCATATTTTCTGGTTTTATTCTGGTTTTCCTGTTGTGATTTTTTTTCTCCTTGCCTTATGTGAATATGGAATTCACATTATTATTTTTTTAATAGGGAATTATTTTGGGATTGACTGTATTCCAAAATGATGGAATGAAATGATTGAAAACATCTGGAAACTGAAACTCCAGTTATGTAGGAACTCCTGGTGAATGTTAGTTAAACCTTAATAACCATACCATCACTGGAGATATAGTTCTATTGTGGAATGCTTTAACAACCACATTTTTCCACTAAGGAAGCTTCAAGGCTAAATCTGAGAAAAAAGGCTCAAAAGGAGTTTGAGAGGTTGTTTCCAGCTAAGCCTAAAGAGAGAAGACACCTATTCTGCACCGTCATTATACTGGACATGGAAAAGAACAGGGAAAATCTTTGAAGTTCAAAACATTATGAGATTAAGATGTTCTTCTTAGTATTGTCTGTTAGTATTTTGTTTTTATGCTTCTAAATAGATGTAGACTGTGTGTCTTGGTTTTCCTAGTCTTTTAGGTGTCATCCTAGTTTGTGTTTACTGTTTTCCAGTGCTTAGTGAATAAATCAATGTGTATGTCTTCTGTGATGAGACAAACATAAGAAGACAGTGCACACTTAACTACATCTCCTGCCATCTCCTCCGTGTGACAAAAGCCATTCACTTTTAATTATTTCTATTGCTATTTGATAATAAACCCCATGACAGAATTGACACACTTCCTTCAGGGGGATGTTGCCGTATTTTTCTTGCAGTAACCGATGGAATAAAGGTTTTCTTTTTTCCATCAATGGTTTCAATGTGACCCTGAGCCTGGAGACAGTCTGAATAGGTGGGGTTAGAGGAACACTTAGGGCAGGTTCTCAGAATCTGAGAGTGACAGGTATGACAGGGAAGGTCAGTGGCCTTTTGTGAAGCTGAAATAGTGATGTTATTGTACACCCTGTGCATACTTTCAGTATTTTGGGCTTAGTTGTATTTTATATCAGAGGAAAAGCATTCAGCTAAACTCTTCATCCTACAAAAGGCTTACATTCTTGCTTCTATCTCTGCAGATTGGAGCACCACTAGGAGTTCACAGAATGGTTTTCTGAGTTGAAATAACTCTGCAGCATTAAAACAAATACATAGGGATTGCGGTTTTTAATGTTTATGACCTGAAAGTAAGCACAAGCCTTTGAAAATCAAATTCATCAAACTGATAAAAGATTTGATATTGGCCCTTATTTGAATCAAACATTAAAAACATAAGCATGACCCATTTTTCCTTGCACATTTGATATTTGCTAAGGGCAGAAGGCCAGGAGGTAACACCTTTTACCAGGTAACATGTTCTCTAAAAGGTTCCATGATGGGAGTGTCTTCTGTGATTCATCCCAGTGTACACAGTACCCTGATTGAAAAATAAAGCTTTGTAGATTGGGGATGTCAATAATAGACTTTGGATTATTTAAGAGAGAATATCAGAACAGAACATTGCAATGGGATAATGTCCTCCCACTGCTGGATGAGTGTCTTTGCATCCCCTTGGCACTCGTAGGAAATAAACATTGAGGTGAAGCAGAGACATTTATTTCCAAAACAGCAGTCATTTATCCTGCTAGAGCATCATATTCTGGGGACTCTTTCCATTTTAGCAAACAGTTGATGATGGGAGATATTGGCATCTGATGGATGTTGGTATTGTAGAATGATAGTTGATCTTCATGTGACTTTTATGCAAAAAGCATAGGTAGTTAGAATAAGAGAAATGTTGTTTCCTAATTGTCTTGGGATGACAGATTTACATTTTGCTTTCAGCAACTGGAAATGACTATCGTAATACAGTAAATTTAAAATTTTATATAGTTGTCACACCGACTGAAGTATAGTGACAAGCATCAAAGTTTTGTGATGTAATAGCTAACAAAAAATTAATATAACTGTAGCATGTAATAGAGGTGTCCTGTCATTTAATACAGTAGCAGCTTTCAGTTGTCCACAAATGGCTTGAGCACTCACTTGCTCAAAATTGAAAAGTTCTAGCAAAGCCGAGGTTGCACTTCAGCCTGTGTGAGTTCTGAAAACAATTCCAGAGCTGGACAGGCCATGTTCAGCTCTGTGGTATTAAATGATCCCCTCATCAAAGTGTGGTCTCAGTGCTTATGTCAGTGATGTCTGAAGGTAACAGAAGGTCCCTCGCTGGAGGTTCTGTCCCAAGTCAAATCATAAGCTGTGTTCTCTTGGAAGAAGCATTTTGGAGCCCTTGGAGGAGATGAGGTGATTGTGGACAGTCAGTGAGGGTTTGTCAAGAGGAAATTGTGCCTCACCAACTTCCATGGTGACATCCCTGGACTGTGGACAGGGAGAGGGCGGTGGGTGTCATTCACCTGGCTCTGGGTGGGTGTTCCACACCCTCTGTCCCAGCGCCCTTGTGTGTGGAGGGGAGGCACAGCCCACCTGGTGAAGCCCCAAGTGGAGCAGTGCCAGCGCCCGACATGGGTCCTCCTCTGTACCACCAGAGCAGTCCTCTGGGGCACGTCTGTGTGTTCTTCTTTGCATTTTAAAAGGCTTAAAATAGCACGGAAGTTTGATAGGATGCAAGTTGCTTTAGAAAGGCTACTTTTCAGCACAGTGTAGTACACTGAAGGCAAGATAACTTCAGAAAATGATTTTTCACTGAAAGCATATGGCACTGCTTACCCTATAATGTTCTCCTAATTAACATGACCATAAAAAGATGACTATTGAAATTTAGATAGTAACTCTGATTGTTAAAATCCTAATTACAGCAGTGTTAACAACTGTATTGTGGGCAATACTCTTTTTTATTATTAGTTCCACATCTGAGAGTCGGTTCATTCACTTTGAAGGCATTTACACACTAATTTCTGTGCACGTTTTTGGAAGTGAATGTGTGTATTGACTAATGAACCTGCTAAAGTATTTATGTAAGGGAACTGTTCATATTGGAGTATCCATTTCCAGTTTCAGTCTGTGGAATAGGGCGAGTTTAGGAAAGTAAGGGAGGTTACCTGATTTAAATGTGTAGATACTGAAAATTAATTTCCACACAGGGCTGCATTAGAGAAACAACCTTGTTTTAAAGGGAGCAACACTAAATACAAGCACAACTACAGATGAAGAGAGTTGCAGGTGTCCTGCCTGTGCCGCTGGCCAGACAAGAGTGGTTTGCAGCTTCAAGTACACAGGCTCTTTAATCTCAAGGGCACTACATGATTGCAGATGTTTTAAATGAGTTCTAAAGATACAAGGAAAGAAGGAATTGCAGTTTGTAACAACAACTGGCACAATATATTCTGAGACAGTAGAAAGCATTCCTTGTAGGGATGGTTGGCTGAGGGAGAGTTAATAGAGACAGTTATATGAGAAGGACTGGAGCTATTACGGGAGTCAAGCCTATTTCTTTTATGTGAAAACAAGACAAATGCAGGCAAGAGGAGGAGAAACCAATAACAGAAGTGTAGGGGTGAATCCTTTCTGTTTGTTTTTCATTTGGCTTTTCCTAGAGTAGCAGTCCTGCAGAAACAAGGGCTCAGCTCAACAACTTACCAGAAATTTTGTGACCTGACAAACTCTAATTAACGTTGCACTGTTTGGGTCAATGCCCTCGACTGCCTCATTGGTCACGGGCTCAGAGCAGTGCTGTGAAAAATGGTCCTGTCTGGATAAACCTGATACTTGCTAAACAAAAGGATAAAAGGAAAGAGAATAGGTAGAGACAGATAATGAACAAAAAGGTAAAGTAAACCAAAATTATATTTTTAGGTCTTTCTGCTTAAAATTATGATGAATATCTGATATATTCATATATATCAGATATTCATATATTCTGCAGGCTGTTTTGATCAGGAAAATACTAATTCAAGGGTGTTATGAAGAATCCCAAAAGACCAGGGCAACTGTGCTGGTAAGGCTATCTAAATGATTCCCAAAAGAATTAATATGTAAATTGCTATGTGCCATCTTTGGGAATTGTGGTCCAATGGTGGGCCTAAGTCATAGACACCAATTTCAGATTCCATACTCTTGTGGTTAACATTGTTCCTCTGGTTTTGTCTGTGCAGTACCTTTGTTGCCCCATTTGATATGGTAACTTAGGTGAATTTTGATAATTTTGAATGTGTTTCTCTGCTAAGTATTATGATAGAGATTCCATAGTACAAGGCAGCAGAAGGAAAGAGATGACTGAATTGGTTGAAATAAAAATCTGTTTGGCTTTTTCTTTTCTTTTTTTTTTAAAATTTAAAATTAAGGTACATAATGGTGATAGTGGATGACAACTGGCAGCAAATATTAATTTTGCTTATGAGTTTTTGGTCATAAATTCCTATATTGTTTAAGAACTTGCATCAGTAGGATAGCACCTGGGTACTCAGTGGATATATTTGGGAATGTGTGGTTAATAAGGAGGATGCATCTTTTGTAAATATATATACAATTCCTCCTCCCCAGAAGAAACTCTTCCTTTCTCTTCAGCATCTCAGTCTCAGTGCTTGTTGCTTTGTAAGATCCTTTATTCTGGGCTCCAGTGCCACTGAAAAGCAGACAGTATTTAATGACCTTCTGCATCAGCACTTTCATCACGTGAAAAATTAGAATTGATTTGTTTTGTCTTTGATATTGTCCAAAGCAGACCTTTTCTTCCAAACTTGTGTAATAGCAGTAACTGCATTTCAGGAAAGATATGGGAAGAGGATAAATGTTCACAGGTACATTGCAGAATTAAGGCTACTTTAAAATAAACTCTGTTAACTAATGTGGTCCTAAAGAAGGCTTTTCACTAGACAGTTTAAAATATGTCCTTGAAAAGAGTGAATGCTTTGCATCATCTCCATACTGTTACGGAGGTTCTGTCTGTGTAAAGGGAAAAGCAATGGTTTTCACATGGCTCAGTGTTTCCCTGTGTATTTCATGGGACCTAATTCCTGTTTGTTCTTATCATCCTGTCTTGGAAAGCTGGCAGGTCAGCCCAGATACGCCATAAGAAACATTATGCTCTCCCTTAAAGGATAAATTAGTGCTTGACCTCAAATACCTTCCTATTTTCTGTGAGAGACTGCAACTTCTAGTTTATTATTTTAACAGATCAATAGGTACATTAATTCTAAGAGGAAGCTCAGACTCTGCCTGAAGTTAAATTTGCCAGTTTTTTAATTAGTTTTATTCTCCCATAAGGTTGAAATTTCTTTAGGAGAATCAAAGACAGGAAAGTAATTCACTGGAGAAAAAGCAAATGATGCAGAAAACGCCAATATCAATTTCCTAAACAAGTCATAACTGGAATGCCAAGGATCTTGTTTCCGGCTCTCACTATAATGATATGAGTAATCCAAGGCACTGATGGGAAGGCACATTTTACAAACTCGTGATTTAACCTAAAAAGATGACTGAGATAAATTAAACCTTGCTGAGCTATGTGAGATAATGTCTTGAAGAGAACCCTAGAGGAACAAATGTTTGTTGTAGTATGATTTATATTTTAAAGGCATTATCAACAAGGTAGACGGCCCAAGTGCTGGAAATTTGTTTAGGGACATTCCCAGTTGCATTTCTATACTGCATATTGTATTTGAAGTTGGATGGAGTCTCAAAACATGCCTTTACAGTGAAGAAACTAGTTAAAGCAAAATAAAAATTCCTTTGTGGCTTTGACCTCAACCGCTTCATACATTTTTCATCTTAGAAGCACAGTCCATCACATTTTGTGGGTTTAGCTGGAAATTGGGTTGCTCTAATAACTCGTGGCTCAGTGGTAGAAGAATGAGTGTAAAAATACTGAAGCTGTTGCTGATTTCTTCAAAGACAGATGGAGATGGTGCATGAAGACAAATGTAAGGTTTCACGTTAGCCTAAACCAATTTTTTGTCTGCTTATCTTCCACACCCTTCACTCCTCTGTGCCTTAAGAAACACAGAACATTAAACTCGTGTTGATGGCTAATCTTGTGGAAAAGTGGATCTGCAGTCCTTAACTTGAACTGGCTCCTGCTCAGAAGGAGCAGTGCCATCCTCTGAGGCTCGAGGACAAGACCAGGATGTGGATCACTTCCCAGAGTATTTTGGGGGTGCTCATGAAAGGGATCAAATAGCTTTGAGGAAGATTAAGATATCATTGGAAATAAATTGATGATGTAGTTAACAAATAGGAGAAATTTCCTAATGTCAAAAGCACTGGAGAGAAAAGTGATTTCCTTACTGAGTGTTGACATTTTGGAGCCTCAGTGTATTATCCAGAAGTGCCTGGATAGCATTTCTGACAGCACAGCTCATCCCCCACACCCGGAATCGCTGCACCATTCAGTCATCCTCATGACTTCATAGGCTGTAGCTGAAATCCAGCAAGTGAGAAACACTGCAAATCAAAAGTTTGTTGTCTTTTTTGTTTCCTCCACAAAGTGCAGTTTTATTTCTTGTGTACAGACAATCTCTAAGGGGCGAACAGTTGTCCTTGAAAGTCAGATGGTTCTGATCCAGTGATCTAATTCTGATCCATGTTGGGAACTGTGCTAAAGACGGAGATCTACTGAGTGACAAAATAAACTCTGAGCTTTTTGGTTGCTAGAGTGCATTTTTTCACAAGGTCCAGTTCTGCTCCTTCAGTCTGGGCTGTGTTTTGGCCAGAGCAGGTATCTGGCTCTGTCCCTGCCCTTAGCCTAGAGCTGACTCTACCAGCTATAGGTGAAATGCAGCCTTTATTTCCTGACACACATCATGCAGGGCAGACATTTCATATTAACAAATCTTGTTGAGATGTTGGGGTGAGATGTACTGAAGAATGGTTGATGATACTTTTTATCCTTCATATTTTACAGACTTTAGGATAGCTCGATCAGCCATTCCTGGATTAGCCATCCAGAGTACTGTGTTTCATTGCCCATTCCAAACACCCACTGCACAATTTAGCAGACTTTGTGCTTGCATTTGTAATATTTCAGACTCAAGGGATTCTTCTCTGTTCTAGAAATTTAGACTTCCTGCCAAAGGTATTTTGCTGTTTAGGTAATATTTAGGGACCTTGGTGGTTAGATAATATTTTTCTAGCTCTGCTTTCCAATCACTTTTTGTTTTCAATTCCTTCTTGATATTTTTTCTCTCTTTAGCAGAGGGTCATCATACTCTGTATTTAGACAAACAGTGTCTAAAGGCTTTTTAGAAGAATACTTTTTGTTATTAGAAGAATACTTTTGCATTTCTATGCAGAGGATCTTTATTCTCAGATAAACGAGGTGAAGTCATTTTTGGGTTATGTTAATCCTTGTTAGGGAGAGAAGCAATTCTTTGCTAAGAGAATCTTTTACTGATTTCTGGATTAAATATGGATATTGCTGCAGTCTTGTAGCTCTACAAACAGATGTCACTGGGCTTGGGGTCTAGTCCTGCTGTGCATGCCACAAGGCAGTACTGACCATGGGATTGCAGTACTGCCTGTCCGGTGAGGGAACCCAGAGCAAAAGTAACATCCCATCAAAGAGCCCACAAAGTGCTTCTCCAGTCTTTTCTGCCATTCATTCTTTTATATAAGAGGGTTTTTTCCTGCTGCAAAGAATACTTGGATATGCTGCCATAAGACTCCCTTGAGTCAATTCTGCCTTCTTTAATATCATTCCATAGAAGGATGCCTTCCCCTCAGAAGGATCCATAGTTAGAGCCAGCAAATAGAAGGAAAGAGGCTTCAGTGTGTTTATATGTACAAAGATATTTGATGAATTATTTGCATGTCTTGTGTCATTGCAAGATCTAATATGAGTGGGAAAAAATATCTGATAAATCTAAAACCAAAATGAGACCCTTTTTTATTACTGGCTTATGCATTTTGCCTTTGGAATTCTGAATATTTGCATGAAGGAAAAGTGAAGCTGCCATTTTTTTGTTGTTTGCAATTTTTGTTTCTTGACGTTTAATCATATTTCAATTTTAAAATACAATTAAAATAAGTAATTTAAAAATATATTCTTTTGAAGGGTCTATATGTTGGATCTTTATTTTCCAGAGGAAAACATTCATAGATAGTTGCATTATTTTACCATCCGAGCAAAATGCCTTTAGGTATCTAATGATAACTATTTATTTTTTGTTACATTCTAATTATTGCAAATTAAGTTTTATTACAAAATGGTGTTCAATGTACTAATTACTTAACATTAGAAGGGCAACCAGCCTAGTCAAAATAGATTACATGTTATTTATAAAAGGAAAACTTAAAAAGGCTTTTGGAACATAACCCTGATTATAAATGTGCAGCAACAAATAAAGTTCAGGCCTGTAAATATTCGTCCCCCAGGAATAAATCAGGACAAGAGGCAGCTAATTGGGAGAATTTCTAAGGTGTGCTGGTGGAAGAGAATTTTCATTGCTTTATAGATGAAACTCAACGACTGTTGACAGCAACTTCAGTTATTGACTTGCAGCTAATTAGCAGCTAGCAGGCTAGACAATTAGTTGGAATACAATGGAGTTTGAGAAAAAAATGCAAAGTTTGTAGCAGTCATTAAAAGCAAGTTTCAGTTTCTAGAAACACACCAGCATAATTGTCAGCATGGTGGGAGTGCACTATGCATCTAGTCATAAGTCTTTTCATTTATATATAGAAGTATATATGTACATATGCCAATTTAAAGAGAGAGACTTTAAATGACAGTGTTAATAATAAATAAAATAAATCCATAGTAAATCCATCCAAAACACCCCAGTTTTATAAAATCTGCTATTAAAGTGATTGCAGCTAACAATGGCATCCATGCCCCATGTGGCACCAGGAGAATGAGTGGGCAGAAGATGTTAATAAATATAAACTCTTCCTGATCTGTGCAACGAAGCCCTTCCATGAAAATACCTGTAGGAACAGTGAAAAAAAAATAGTAAGTAATAATAACTGCACTTTGTGAAAATGAGCCTTTACTTGCATGTTGATGGGAAAATGGAAAGAAACCCGGAAAGCAAAGACAGCTCCAAGGAAATGCAGGAGGAGTTTAGTATCGTGCTAAAGGTTGTCACAGCTTTAGTGTCTGTTTCCTTGTGCAATCATGCCATTTGTGTGACCACTTAATTAAGTTTTTTTGGGTTTTTTGCGTGTGTTTGCTCATTTAGGTTAGCAACAGCTACATTTTGACCTTTGAAAAGTTCATGTCTGACTATGAGAAATAAGCAATCCTGATAGTTTTAATAACATAATTCGCTCTGAGTACAGCCAGAGTGTGCCCAGGTGGCCTAAAAGGCCAGGGGAATCCTGGCCTCTATCAGACATAGTGTGGTCTCTTCTCCCAGGTGACAAGAGACAAGAGAAGAGCAAACAGCCTCAAGTTGCACCAAGGGAGGTTTAGATTGGATATTAGGGAACATTTCTTCATGGAAAGGATGGTCAGTCTTTGCAACAATCTGCCCAGGACAGTGGCAGAGTCCCCATCCCTGGAGGGATTTAAATGACCTGTAAATGTGGCACTTGGGGACATGGTTTGGGGTGGACTTGGTAGTGCTGGGTTAATGGTTGGACTTGATAATCTTAGAGATCCTTTCTAACCTAAGTGATTCTATGATGGTTCTTGTAATTTCACAGGGAAGCAACAAAGAGTAACAAAACTGATCAATTGATATGTATACATTGTATATTTGTTGTCTTTTCCCTCCTTTGTGAGCAGTGCTGGGGTTTGGCTGCAGTTATCAAGAGGGCCTTGTGTCATGAAATCCATGCCTGTATAAACTTGAGAAAGGTGTAGGAACGTGGGAGTTGAATTGTCTACCCTGGATCTAAATTTGTGGCTCTTGAATACTTTCACTATGCACCCATAGTGGAAGCTAAATGAAAGGGCGAGAGGAATCAAGGTCAGATCCATCATAACATTTATCAATATTCTTGGTGAAGATATCCTGTTTCTTAACATCTGCCAGGGGGTTTGTAAAGCCTTAGTGGAGATCCGAGCTGGCAGCACAATAGGGAGTGAACTAATGCTCATTTAAACAAGTTCTGGCATAGTAGGAAAAACAGGAATTTTCAGCACAAACAAAAAAATTCAATAGGAGGCAAACGCAGACTCCCAAGAGTGTAAAGACAAAATAAATTTCCTAGTAATCTTTATTCTTTCCTACCAGCTTTGAAAACAAAAGTTCTTGGAGAGAAAAACAGACTCCTCTTGTGATGCACGTTGCTCAAATACAACCTCATTGACACAATTCCTGTGGTTTTCACTCTAAAGCTACAAATAGACTGACTTCAAGTAATGCTGGTGATGTACATATAATCTGCAAATATGACAAAAGGAAACTAATGATTGTCCAACACAAAGATCATATGGGACCTCTTGCCCACTTGTCGAGAGCAGAAATGTTCTTGGAGTAGATACCAAACAAATTATTGTCATAATCCGGTGCTTGTTCCTCTCAATGGCAACATACAGTGCTCCAGGACTCTCTTTTTCCTGAAAGTCATGCTATGTGAGAAGAATGAAGAAAACCAATTTTCTCATGAAATGAACTGATGATTAAAGAGGGGTTTATTTTTCTGTAGGAAACTTTGTCATTTCTTTTCATCCCTCAGAACAGCAGTGAGAGTGGCTGTAGTGTTTTTTAAATGTGTTTGCTTCAAGTGATTGCCAAATGAAGAGCTCTGTGTATCTCTGGTCAAGTGAGCACTGGCATGGTTGTGCCTCCCACCCTACAGCTCCGTGGGCCACGCTCTGGAAGGGTTTGTGGTGCTGCCTCCGAGGCAGCCCAGTGTCTCTCCTGGGAGCTGGGGTTCTGCTGGGCAGTCGTGGAGCCACGGGAAATCAGACTGGGGAGTTTTTGTTGTATCCAGATCAATTCCTTGTGCTCAGCTTAAATGGAAGTTACAGCAAAAAGGCTTAGTTCTTCACTGACTTGCCCTTCATGTTTCCATTTGAGTAACTCTCTCCCCAGTCGGAATTCTGTATTGCATAAGTCATGACTTATATTAACTTTGTACAGATAGAAGTGATTACAGCAGAAATGAAGTTGCTTGTCATACCTGCCAGTGCCTAGAAAATAACATGAATGACTTCATATCACACTGGTTTTCTCACATCTGTGTATCTGGTGATGTCAGCAGAGTATTTGAGTGTATTATTTTTTTTTTTTTGCTTCTCTTCCCTTATTCTACAGTGCATCTTCCCTTTCTTTGTACTGTTAGCAGTGAAACATGAAGTTGAGAACTAAACATTGCCTAAGAAATCAGTATATTTTTATTCCTATGGCTACCTTCAGACTAGAAGCTGTGTATGATCATGGGGACTGTCATGAAATTATTTTCTGTCTTTTAGTTTGCAGGTCACAAGCTGGTAGTTGTTTGCCATTTGCTTATTTTCAAGGCATTATTTGATGATGTTTTGTTTTCCCCTCTATTTAAACCTGTGGTGCAGCCAACATTTACAATGCTTGCAACACTCCTACAAAGAGAGCAGAAAAATTTAGGTAGCAAGAATGCAGGCAGTGCCAGAAAAGGTTATCCTGGTTAGAACAGATTAGATGGCTCTGAAATAATTAGGGCAGAAACCAATTAGTAATATTTGTCCAGGGAAGTTGTGATTGTGTCCAGTGTGTATAATGTTATGAAATGTTATGGATTATAAGAGGGGTTTTTTGGTCATGTTTCTTAATCTTAAGCATGATTTAAGGTTCAAAAACACTGTATGGACTTGTATATTTTAAAAGTAATACCATTACAAAGGATCTCTTTCCAAGTTCCCACAAAGTCTACAAGTCTGCCTGCTTGAAGTGAGAAAGAGGCTTTTTGTTCAATTTTATTATACTTGGGTGCAAAACGTGTTGTTTTGTTACTCTTACAGCTTCCTGGAGTTACAAAACAAACATCTTAAAGACTACATTTGTCAGAGAGCTGCTACCAGAACTGTGCATTAATAAGCATCTAAATTACATCTCTTGCCATGTAGAACAAATTAGATTTCTTTTCATTAATATCAAGGAAGCAGAAAACAAGCTGACTCCCAAGTGAATTAAATGAACGTAATTATTTGCTATTTCTTTTGCTACTATAAACTAGTCTTTATTCAATTAAACAACTCATAATCATGTCCCCACTATTTCAGTGGAGTTCTGAACAGCTGGTATCAAAATGCAGAAGTTTTCTTACATGTTGTATCCAGTAGTTTCAACTCTTACCCCCATCGTGTGGCAAGTATTCTTTTTCTAAAGGCTGAACAAACCAACAAACCGCAAGTTGTTCTTCGAAGTTTTCCTCCTACCCAAGTCTTGGAAATGCTGTGGTAAAAATCTTTGCGACATGGATTGAACTCCATTCCAGCTGTAGATTAGCCTGCTAGGAAATAATCTTAAATTATTTTTCCTGGTTTTTTTTGTTTGTTTGTTTGAGGAGTTTGATGGAGAATAAAATCTCCTAATCCCCCAAATCCTTAATTACTAACTGTGCCACTGTTTCGTTCAGAGCTTTATTACTCCTCTGGTGTCTTTACTGGTCTATTCAGCGCTGAAATGGTGAGATATTTTCTAAAATGCAGAGTAGAAACAGTAAAATTTAATCCTCAAAGGTGTTTTTTCCCTCCTTCCAATGATATGCTTCTAAATGCGGCAAGTTCTATTTTATGGGAGACCAGAGAAAAACCTCTCATTTCTGCCATTTCAATGAGTATAAATGAATTTGTTAATTTTTTGGAGACTGTTCTCCCAGAACTTCTCATTTTTGCCTCATACCTAAATGTTTCTGGCTGGGAGTTAATTGTTTGTTCCTTTCAGTATCACTCTGGAGATCCTCAGTGGATTAGAACTTCAGTGCAAGACATTAACATAATAAGATAATTCTCATAATGATACACAAGAAAGTGCCCTGAAGTGATCAAAGTAGCTTTCCCTTAATGTTGTTCTATGCAGAGACAATTTGTGTTATGGCTTTTGAAAAACATATTCTGCTACCTGTGCTGCAGAATCTGAGTTCATTTGAGAAGAGCAGAGACAGAAAGGGAGTGTTTGAGCCAGAAGATGCAGGAGATGAGAAATGTCTCCAGAACTTGGAGCCCTCCTGAACAGCTGAGGAGCAAACTTAGCGAGATCCAGGAAATATTGCCCTTCTCTACAGGGGTAAAGGGAGGACGACTTCTGATTGCTCAGAAGGGAGAGATGAAAAGTAACTTGATCCTCCTAAATCAGATCAAATGCCTGGACAATGCAGCATTTGGATGAAATATAATTCCTTTTCCTTACACAGACAATTGTGTAAAACATTATTGCTGTTGAGATGTTGTTCATTGCTCTTCCAACCTAGATTATTGTCTCCACAACTGAACTGGTGGAATAGTTTGTTTGGATATTCCTAGACTCCTGCACAGACCAGGGATCTTTTTCTGTTTGCTTTTGTTTGGTTGTTGTTTTTTGTTTTCCTTTTGAAACTGCTTTTATTTAAAAACAGATGCGTGTCAAAGATTATGGTCTAATATACTTCAGTGATGGTGACCTGGCAAGGACACTTGGAGAATATGAAGTATATCTCTACTTACATCAGTTCATTAAAATGCAAGCCTGAACAAGTTCAGGTTCCATAGTAAGCCAGAAACTGAACCAGATTTTAACTTTTCAGTTCACATAGTCTGCTTTATTGCCATCTGTTCTAGCTCTTTCTTAAAATATCTTGTTTGGATTTGTTTTTCTACTGCTCTGGCTTCTAGGTAGGTTCAGAAACAGAACATCCCGGGGCATGTGCCATCATCAATTTTTACCATCTACTATAAATTACCTCTTTCTGAGGTTTAATACAGTATCATATAATGAAGATTCTTTTTATGTGGGAAAGGATGATTAACTCTTGACTTGAGCTGTTTTCTTACATGGGCAGAAATAGAATACAGGAGCCATCATTGTAGGCCAGTTGTCTGCTTTTGAGTTCTGCATTTTCCATATGGGAAATGCATATTCTTTTTTAAGATGAAAGATAAAATAACCTGAAACTGAGCGTGTGCAGCATTCTAGCATTTGATGTTTGTTGCAGATAAGTGCTTCTGGGATACACTTGTTTAATTTACAAGTAAAGCACTTCAGGATTTCTTGTTATTGTTGTTTTGTCAGTGTTACAGGCTCAGCTTGAGATGTAAATCAAGCTGCGTTCATTCTGCTTCGTGCACCATTGCCAAGAAATTGGTTTTGGAACTGAAACTTCACTGGCATCTCCTGGTTATTTGGAGATGGAATGCAGCTCTCATTTCCGTAATAGTCCTGGTTCTTCGGAGCTATTGCAATAAATAGTAAAGATGCTTTTCTGCTGTTAGTGCAAATGGCTCCTGAGAACCCTGAGTTGGGACAGTGAGCCCGAGAGGCTGTGGGGCTGTGTCCTTCCTGCCTCCCTGCTACTTGGCCCAGGGGTCTTGGGAAGGCACAGCTTCGGCTCAGGGGCTGCTGCTGCACGAGGGGCCTCCTCCAAACCTGGTGCTGGTGGCTCTTGGGCAGCACAGCAAGTCCAGCATCACTGCTTTGGGGGGTCTGTACCTGGGCTCACCCTCTGAAGTTTTGTAATGTCCTTGTTATAAAGGATGGCAGCATTTGGGCAGATCTTCAAGGCTTGTGGCTTCAGATCATTTCTAGTGAACTCTGAAAGAGGTCCTGAATTTTCATGGAATTTACCCCATCACAAAAGTGGTTTTTATTAAAAGAAATAATAAATAATAAAATGTGTATGTTAAAGGAAATAAAACATTAATTTATTTAAGATAATAAATTTAATAAAATTAATGTTTTTATGAAAGCATTTTATCAATAGCATATAAAGTATATATTTTATTAACCAGAATAAACTGGTTTCTCATTCCAGTGCCTTTGTGAAAGCACGAGCACAGTGTGTAGGAACCTCAGTGTTAAACAACCTTTTGATTTCTGCTTTCTAAAATACCCATAATTATATCTGTTTTTATTGTTCATAAATTCAAAACGATCTCAAAATCAATCTAAGTACTTGCATAAAGCAAAAACCACATTTTTTTAAGCCTGTATCTGTGTTGGGTGAATGAATATGGCACTGTACCATTTTGCCATGCTTGATAATAATTTTCTCCTATTTAAATTTCCTCCAGTGGCACCCTAGAATTTTCTTTGTTGTATGAAATTAAAATGCCACTCAACCATCCTCTGAGTACCTTTTGATTGAGTGATGCCATAAATCAACATCAGCAATGTTTTATATCAGGTGAACTGAGCCATACTTATCTGGAGGCAGTTAATTTGTATGTAATACACAGACAGTGGGTTGAAATAGCTCAAGCACAGTGAAGTTAATGGGGAGCAATGGGAGTCGGGGGGGAGTGGAAAGTTTTTTCTCCCCTAAATAGAACTTAAAAGGGTAATTGAAACCTCGAATATTACTGTTAATCTTTTTCTTATACCCTCATGCTCAAAGGGCACAGAAAGCATAAAATCAGACCCTCTTCTGGTACAGATTTTTATGTTCTCTACAAATAGGAATGAATTCTCTCAGTACTCAAGATAAAAAGTATTGGTGCAGAGGGACATGATCTTTTGTGAAATAGATGGATGGCAGTAGTACTTTGTCAGTTGCTGTGCTTACTGCAGTATTTTGGGATATTGGGATGGATGTTTCTTGCTTCAGCAGTACCCTGTGAGCAGCAGCAACCCCAGCTGTCCCAACTTCAGCCTGTTACACTGGTGGGGCTTGATCCTCCAAGGACACAAACAGTTGTAATTGTTTGTCTCTTGGCTGAGCTCTACTATTTGAGGACCATGACTGAAACTTTGCAGGGATGTTTGATTGGTTGTCCTAAGCTCTACAAACCTGTTCATGTGCCAGACAGGCTGATAAATGCCCTCTCCATCCAAACTGCTGCTGTCTCCAAACCTGGTTCACTTGTGGTTGCAGAGTCACACTGCTAAATAATAGCCTGTCAAAAGAGGTTAATTTTCAGATCTGATACTCCTGACTAGACTGTATAGCATCAATTTAAATGTCCAAACACGTAAACCAGTTTGCCCTAGAAATTAAAATCAGCATGTAAGCTGACAAAATGTGTGCTGACATCTAATTATGGTTCATAATAGAGTTTTGTTCTACTGTGCTAACACCTCTCTTATTTTTATTTTTTTCTAATCTTATTAATCTGGACACATAAGCTTTTTTCTCTTTTGGTCTCTCATTTGCTAAGATTATAATTCTGCTTCAAAATCCTCTTATGCTTGATTAGCAATTTTTTCCTAAAAATAGTTTTCTAGTAGATTAAGAATGTTATCCAGATTCTGTCTTGTGTTCAGTTGAACGTGGAAGCCTAAGGAGAATTAAGCAGACAGTCCTCTCTGACATATCCTGTTCTGTGCCTCTTTAGCTGCCCCTTTATTTTGTGTTAATGTGCTTTCAGTAATCAGGGCCTCAGAATGTCATCTTTTGGTTCTGATCCTTTTTGTACTTCTGATTGATGGCATTTGTAGGAGTATTGATTTCATTTAGCAAGACATGTGCCATGGTGGGGGGGGTGTGCAGTTTCATTTTCACTCACTGCTGGGGAGTGTCTGAGCCTTGGTGACAGAGGTCACATGTTGGAAGAGCCTGAGCTCCCCGGTGTGCACCTGCTGTAGGAGCAGGGAAATGCTGTGGAGAGCTTTTCTCTTGTGAGAGAAGAGAAGGGAAGGGAAGGGGTGCTGTGCACTTGAGGCCGCTGTCAGGGACTGAACCCCTGTCGTTTGCGTTCTGCCATCCTGGGCTATAAGAAATGTTTTGATGGACGTATATACAGACTACCAGACTTGTCACCCTGTTCTGTCCTTAGGATTATGATATCAGAGTGCTGGAAGGTGAACACCAGTGCTTCTGCTGAAATTTTTATGACTTTTCTTACTGATTTCAAAGGAAGGAGGATTTAACACCTAGTGGGACATATCACTTGGTGAGCATGGCTTGAAAATTGAAGGAGGCTGAACAGGGAGACCAACAACGCCATACAGTTTGGGAATTAAAATCTCAGGGAAGCAGTCTGGGCAGGAGGGCATCTGAGAGTTGGATTTCATAAATTAAAAAAAAAGAAAAGCAAGGCCAATTCAGATGTGAAGAATTCAATTGACGTTTTGAAAGTGACTCCAACAAAGTTAGCCAGAGTTTGGTAGGGTTGACCAACTGGGTCAGAAGGTCCTATTTGACTTGTAATTTGAAATAGGCACAAGTTTCAGGTGTGATTTGCTCTGTGCTCAAAAATGAATAATCATGGGGTTACCAAATGTAATTCAGTAGTTGTAATGTCTGTGGTTACCACAAAGAATGCAGTCTTAGCAAAATGATTTGACCATCAATATTTAGGTAGTAACCTACCTTTATGAATGACATAATTTGTTAATTAGGTTCACAGATATTTTTCTGTAAAATTAAGGAGTTTGCTGTGGTCCAAAATAGCGAATTGAATTTCTACACTTTGTTGGTCTTAGATAAAAGTGGGCACTGCTGACCTGTCATCATGTTAGCTGAAATACTTGCAGTAAATATACACAATACTGTTATACAGTGCCTAGGGCAAAATAAGGTAGGAAATAATAAAGAAAAATACCCAACCAGCATTTCAAAGACTCTTCAGTTCCTGTAGATGGAAGTTCTCATTTACATATTTCCCCTGAAAAAGCATATATTGATACAGGGCAGTCTTTTCACACGTGTCTCCTAAAGCTTCTGGATTTGCATGGGCTTAAATGTTTCATTAGAGATGTTTCTGTTCTGTTGGATCCTTCTAGACTTGATTGCGTTCCAGCCAGTCTGTAGCTGATACCTTGTTGCGGAAATCAAGGTTTTTAATGTTTTGAGGAGCTGCACCCAGTTACAAACTCTAAAGAGTGATGCAGGTTGTTGAACCTTGTGCAGCCACCGTGTCCCAAATGACTGTTTCTGGCTTTCAGTTTAGTTGGGCATTAATCCCCCTGATCTTCATGCAACAGCACCAGCTGAAAAATCCACCTATTCTTCAGCATGATCCTGTGACTTATCAATGCAGCTTCCTTAGGTGAGTCTGTGAAATTGTAGTCACTGAACCGCAGGTTGCATTTTGACCTGGGTCATTCTGTTGTTTATTTCTATTTTTGTTCAGTTTCTCCTACCAAAATATTATTAACAGCTCATGCTTTTTTGGTATCCTGTTGTTTCCAGGGTAGTGTCTTAAATGCAGATTAGGTGACAATATTTACAGTGTCTTGTGAGGGTTCTAAAGCTGACGTCATCTTTTATTAAGACTTCTGTTTATCTGTCAAACTGGGAAGGAAAAAAAAATAGAAAACTTTCTTGCCAGAATCCCAGTTGGAGTCTCTGAATTCAGTTTCCTTTGCACTATTTTTAGCTGCCAACATTTACGCTTTTAACTCACTTGAAAAACACTTTTCCTCATGAGTTTATAGATCACTGCTTTGATATAGGAAAAAGGTCTGTGTTTTGTAGGAAGATTGTTACTGGGTTTACATGGGTGTTTTATGTGGTCTTGTTCAAAATAAGGGATAGGCAGACTAATGGTTGTCCCAATCTTGTGGGTGCAGAATTTTCTCATCTTCCTTAGAAAAACTAATGTGTAGACCCAACTGTCAACTGAAAATAGATATAGCCATATATTCTCTTATACAGCCACGTATTCTATTATTTTCATAATAGGCTTAGTTGGTTTTCTGTGTTTTGTTTGATACTTGCATTTTTCCCTCTAATCTGTTGCATCTCCAAAGGAAAGGCAGCACAGGTGTGATCTGGGTGTGTATATAAGGGGATTTAGACATTGGCAAAATCAATGAAAGGGAATGAAAAGGCAGGAGTTGAATTGTTACCTTCTGAGGGATGCCTGGAAAGCAGGCTCAGTGCAAGCAGCTGTTTGCTGTGGGAAGGTTCTACTGTAATTATCCTTAATCTTCACTGTG
This sequence comes from Campylorhamphus procurvoides, assembly GCA_013396655.1. Taxonomy (NCBI): domain Eukaryota; kingdom Metazoa; phylum Chordata; class Aves; order Passeriformes; family Dendrocolaptidae; genus Campylorhamphus; species Campylorhamphus procurvoides. Next base: position 2,157,850 of record WBMV01003298.1, on the reverse strand, counting down.
TGGCCTTTCTTATTCTGAACTGCTCCCTGACAGACCTGACTATTCCAGTTTTTAGTGTGTATTTTTAGCTTTCTTTGGTTTAGTTAATTTATGTTGTCAAGGCATTTTACCAGTTGTTTACCAAATGCTTTATGTTTAAAATGTTAAAAAATGCTTAATGCATAAAAATGGACATTAACTTTTTTTTTCTTAAATTATCCTGCTCTGCCTTTCGTCTAGAAGCAATTCAGAGCAAACAGTCCAAGTATAGAGCTGGGTATTGTAATTCAGTACTTACATAGACATTGAGAATAGATGAAGATGTACATGCATTTAGAATTTTTACACAAGGGAAAATCAACCGCAAAATTGGTAGGAATAGAATACTTCTTCAGTACCTGTGAGAGCAGGTGCCTTCTGTGCCATTAGAGGGGACAAGTAGCCTGTATGTCCCTTGTCAGTCAGATTTAGATTTGATACAGTTATGTAAAAGCAGATCAATGCAGTCTATTGAAGGCTGCAGAGTTTTCCAGGCTGTGGGATGGGTTCAAAGCCTAATCCATCTCTATCTAATTATTCAGTAGCCCTGGATTATTTTATGCAGATTCATTCTGTAATGGAAATTTTCCACTTTAAAGCGAACAGCTTCATCAATCTTGAGTTGTCCTTCCTGATCACAGGAGGGCAAAGGGAGTCTCGGCATGAAGGCTCGGGCTGGGATGAGCACACCGGGTGGGCAGGCAGGAGCTTGGGAGGCTTCCTTCTTGGAGAAGACTTCAAGATCCAGGGCAGGGACACTAATCCATAAGGTGCTTTTTAGCACTTTCTGCCTTTGCTGTATTTTATAGAAAGAGTGAAATATTTATTGGAACAGGAAATTGAGCCTTCCTTTCCTTTATCCTAAGCAAGCATCCTTATGAGTGGACTGTAGAGTGTCTTTCTCCTTAGAACTAACCACATTGCACCATCTTTAGCAAAAGAATTGATAAGAAAAAGAAAATTGCAGAGAGACTTCACTTGGAGTGCAGGACACAGAGTTTAAAGTGTCTCATCTGAATCAGAGATGAAATTTGAGATTGCATTATTTATGCATGCAGTTAATATGATGGTTCTGTTCTTCTTCTCCAGTCTCTTTTTCCCTTCTCCAAAAAAGCATCTTTTTGGTCCCCATTTCATCCCTTTACAAGATATGGAAAGTTTGGAATGTCCAAGACTTCTTCCTATAACACACTCTCACAGGTTTATTGTTATTTGACAGCACACAGTAATTCAGCAGATAGTTCTAGGCATATACAGATTTTTTCAGATGAGAATTTTTTTTAAATTTTATTATTTTTCTGGTCACTTTGGAAAAAGGAAATGCACATTTCAAGTCTCTAAAACCTAGGGAACTTTTATGGCAAAAATGGTAATAAAGACCTGAACAAATTGAACTGAGGTCTCACTGGTGACCCAAATATGATTTTTTTCAGCAGTGAGGCTTGTGTCAAGCTCGAATGCACAGCTTCTAGAAATAACCATTTTGTCTGTTCTCAAAGAATCCCTTAAAGAGATCATCCACAAGGAATGTACTGTAAGACTGTGCTCTCCATCTGTTCCTGATGGATATAACCTCCTTACTTTCTCTGCTGTGATACCAAAGCTATGATAACAAATTGGAGAAGTATTCTAGAACAATATTGCCAGGCTCTATTCTTGCAGTTGGCTTTGAATTGAAGAAAAAGAAGCAACATTTTAGTTGGAAATGAATGCTTAGCCCAGCCAACTCTTTAACCAGATTTGATCAGTAACATTCCGGGAAATTAATAATTCCAATAGTAAAGAGAATCGTTATGTTATTGTGGAAAATCCTTGTGCTGCATAATAGTTTCTTTATTAAGCCATCTGTTCTTTCTTTGATAGGAGCATATTTTGGATAGGGACACTTTACTAGTCATTCCAGCATCCCTCACTGTGGCTAGTCTGCACTACTAATTAAAGATCAGCCTTATGAAATCAAAATAGCTAACATACAAATCTGGAGCTCAACTCTCCCTTTGGCATGAAGGACCAAATGGCAGGAAATCTTTTCATGGATTTCTGTGCACATTTTCCTTCCCACTTGTTCTTTTTAATGTGAGGGTGATTTAAGGGAACAGCACAGGCAGCGTAGTGGGCAATCTGTTCTCTGCTTGATTAATGAATGAACCCAGGCCGGGGCACTTTGGGTGCAGCAATAGCTGGTGTTGCAGGCTGTGCTGTCTGGGGGAGCTGTGGGAATGGGAGTTATTCCTCCCTGTGGAATGCTGTACTGCACACTCGAGCTGGGCTCTGCCTCCTGCAGAGCCACACCTGCAGACCTGCTGTGGCACACCTAACACAGATTTAAGGATTACATGAGTTTTACTCCACTTTTGGAGGTGTTTGGATTTTTGAACTCGTTTATGGAATGACTGTAGATGCCCGTGCATTTGGGGAATTCTTCAGGTTGATGGTTGAAAGGTTGAGCATCTCATAGGTGTGCAAACCATTTTAATGCTGTGAAATCATAGGGCTTGTTAAAACCATTACTGGTTTTAGCAGTTTTTTCATGTGAAGAGATTACATGACACCAATTCCTTCTGGCTCCTCATCCTTACAGTGGGATTGACAGATATCTGCCTCACTGCAGAGATGGAACCCCTGGTTCACTTGAACAAACATATGGGATTAAATGTTTTCCTGAATCAGAACCTTACTGAAAAGATTGAAAAAATTTGCTTTACTCGAGGATAAATGATTTCCCATTATCTCTCATCCATCCCCTTCAAGCCTTTCTCTTAACTCTAAATTTTGCCATCTGCCTTGGGGTTTTTTGCCATATTATGGTCACGTCATCATCTTTATTTGCTCTTTGAGGCTAAACAAAGCAAAGAAGGGCAAATTGTATTGCTGCCTGTGTTCTTTAAGCCATCTTTCTCTTCTCCCCCAGCCCACGAGGGACTGCAGTGGCTACAGATGGGCAGAGAACGGGCCATTTTCTGTGAGACAGATTTTGTGTTCAAAGCATAATGAGCCAGCACAGCATCCCTGGGCTGTGCTGCGTAGGATGAGATCATCAGCATGGAACTGCCTACGAATTGCTAAGCCTTCCTCATCAAACAATGTGTTTTAGGATTAAAGGGGGAGTACTTAGATAAAACCCAGCTTTTCTTTCAAAATAATGTCTTTAAAACCCACCAAGTTTTAGTAGTAGACTAGTAATTGTGCTGATTTTATTCTTCTCATTCCCCCGGTCTTTCTTCATTAAAGTAAATTAAAATAAATTAAAAAAATGGATTGTAATGAAAAAAAAAAAGAAATGGCTTTAAAATGAAGATCATTCTTCTTGAAATGACAGTTTAGTTTTGTATCCTTTGAGATTCTGGTAGTGAAAAATGGGTCATCTGAGCTATTACTGTGGTGTAGCTTTCTGGAACTAGAGGTTGTTCTGGACCTCCTGCTGCGTGCATTTGTAGGGCATGTCCTGAGTCTTGATCCTGCAATTCTTTATTGCTGGGAAAGGAAACAAACTGTAAAAGAATTAACATGAGACAAGACACAGAGGAAATGACAGAGTGATTTTGAGGCACTCCAAGTGTCTGTATGGAAGAAAACTTGCTTTTGACACTGGGTTTGAAACCACTGTGAGGTGTGAACTGAAACACAGCGAGATGGGGGCATTGGGAAGTTCCTGTCTGACATGAAACATTTAATATGAAGCTAAATCACTCATTTTAAAAAAATAATTCCCATAACATAAAAATTGTTTCCCTTTCTGAAATTTGCCACTAATGCACATTTATGAAGGAATTTTGTCTTGGCATTTCTGTCTCTCTTAGGGTACATTTCCACATAGTAAACATCTCAGACACAATAGACTAATTGACACTATATCTTGCTAAAAGCCAAGATTTATCCTCATTTCCTTCTAATATCATGGGAGTTGAAAATAGGCAGGTAAGTAGCTCAGGATGAAAACCACCTTTTTTCTTCTAGCATTCTGTGAAAATGGCATGTAATTAAAACCAAGCTATTTTATTGTCTTGGAGGCTCTTCATACAGTGTTTGAGATACATATATTTTTCTTTTAGACTTGAAACCAAATGAATTAGCTTTTTGATACTAGCAAAATTATATGGAAAGAGAATTTAGTATTGTAAAAATGCTAAAATCAGAACGTTCATTGCACTGAAAATTGATAAAATACAGTGTGAAGCACATCCTTCAGCAGTTGTTATATTTTATGGGATCACTTACTCTGAAGAATATTTATTGCTTAAGAACTCTTTTGCTACCCCTGTTGTTCCCTGTAATTCTTCCACATTGCTAAGGGAAAGAAAACCCACAGAACTCAAAATGTTATCCCAGTGCAGCAAAGACCTGTTAATAAATGGTGTTCGAACCATTTTACACACTAATCATTAGGATTCAACATTTCTTTCAGGTGGGGCAAAACTTGACAGGGGCCCACTGTTAAATGTAATAAGTGTGCTATGTACCATATATTAAAATAGATAAAGCCTCGTGCAGTGGAGGTACAGGGAGGGTGTACAGTCTACACAAAAAAACCCTGGAAACTTGGCAGCACAAGGATGAACAACCAGAGACACAGACTTTTGTCTACTCTGCCACCCTTGGAACTCGGGCTCATCAGAAGCAGAGCGCTGATGATAAAGGAACTTTGTGCTCTCTGCATCTTGCTCTGATTCCATCCAGGGATGAAGAGTGGTTTGGAAAAGGGATAGTATTCCTTTTTCTGAATATCATGGGAGTACTGTGTTGTCCCCTTTCCCGCTTTTCTCCAGAAAGATGGAGAATCCAGTGTTGTTTCAGTAAATAGCAGGGATATATAATGCTGTATTTTATAATGCTGGTCTTACCGTTTGTCTAGATATAATTAACTAGGGGCTTGGTTTGTTTTGCCTGTTGGTTTTCAGTCTCTATCTTGTTGATAAAGGCATGACTAACTTGAAGTAACTGCTCTGAAGGACCACAGAGTAATAATTCCTAGAAACAAATTCTCAGGTTACCCACCTGCTTGTGTTTCTTGGTGCCAAGCATCACAAAGCACTACTGTTTTGAGGGTTTTCAGATTACCAGTTCTTTTTTCGTAAAAGCACTTTCCTAAATGTTATTCTCTTCCATGTAGCAAGATCTCTGTTACAGTGAACATTTGAATTTATTCAAAATGTGCTAATATGTGTCTAACTAGAAGTGCTACAGCATTTTTACGCAAAAGCTTCCTAGTGAATAAGTCATCAGAAAGGTCATTTCTATTTAAAGTTCCTGATCTTTCAGAGAGCTGGGAATGTAACTTCACCAGTCTGGGGAGAAACAAATACATTTTAAGTACACATTGTTTATTCCAAGTGTAAAATAGCACACTAGCAGAGCAAACCCAAATATAATCAGCCACGGCTTGGCATCCATTCAGATGCTGAGGCTTCTTTTTGCTCATGTGTTACAATCAGAGGCTTCAGTGGAAAGCAGGAGGTTAAAGCACTTAAGCCTTTCTGGCTGTTTGCTTTCCCCTTCCAGGGGGTGTGAGCCACAGTGACCAGTGGTCATGGTAGTTAGTTTTCAAAGCTATGGTTCCATCATTTGTCCCTGCTTTTTACCCCACACAAATTAAAAAAAAAGAAACAACAAATCACACCACACTTTGAGGGACGAGCACCACTCATTGGGAATTTCTCAGCTCTTTCCTGTCAATGTAATCACTTAAGTGGCTGCAATTGCACTGGGAATGTTGGTTGGGTGGGTAATGGAAGCCTCTTGAGCTTCTATTTATTTAATACCAAAGTCACAGAAGTGAACTGAACCCAGCCAAAAGTTTAGGTTCCATACTGCTGTTTTTGCTTCAGCTGAATTATAACCTGACCCATAACTGGAACACAATCTTGAGTTGACAACTGGTTCAAAGTAACTGGGTTTTTTTGCTCCTGAACTGGAACTGAACCTGACCCTTTACTTAAAAATATTGCTGAACTTGAGCCAGTCACAGGTGATCCTGAAAAGGAACTCAGATGAAAGTATGCTCTTTTGAGTCCATGACCTAGCAAAAGCTTTCTCTTCATCGGGAAGGTGTATTGTGATTCTGGTTAAGAAGCACAGTTCAGCGATGGGAAGCTGTAACCTAAGTTGACTTCACTTCCCAAGTGATTTTAGGATAAAGTTTTCTGTACACCTTAAGCTGTCATCTAGTATCAGGTAAACTTGTGCAAGGGTTAGAAAAAGAAAACATTTTATCATTGCAGAAAGCACTTGGCTGTACTTCCTATTTGGAAATCTGGAATGAGTCCAGAATCTAAAAAACCCAAACAAAACAACAAAAAACCTTCACAAAAACCCATAGCACTGATATTTTGGAAAGAATTCTGGACTGTCACAGCAGTAGGAAGAACTGGAGAGGGATCCATAATGGCAGAAACTTCAGGCAACTTCCACACTTTAAATGAGAAAAGAGGGTCTGCACATCAAGAAAATGGAGAGGTTAAGTGTGGTGTCTGGCTTGTCCGTTCTCTGGAAAATCCATGAAATGCTAATGACAGTGCTTGAGACTTCCCTTTAAGTGCCTTAAATTTTTAAGAAAGGTGGACTCAGATATTGCAGTGCCTCAGATTTCAGGTGCCCAGTTCCACAGGCCATAAACCTGAGAAGTCAGGTAACATTGCAACTGACCATCAAAACATCAACTATTTGACATTTTAAGTTGAAACATGTTTTGAGTTTTGTGAGTCAGAAGGTATAATGATATAATAAGCAATCTGAATGCTGACGTATCTGTATAAATGTAGCATTGCAGTGGTGTTTTTACTTTAAAGGTATTGATCTGAGGCTTATGTAATGCATAACTGCACAGCAGTATCATTCCTCAATTTTCTTTTCCAGTCTGAATTAAAAACCACATTTTATTTTCTGAGTCCTGATATTCTCATCAGAAAAGAAAAAAACATTTGTCTAAGTACTGTAGTGAATGCTGAGGTTTTCTCTGGTATCAAATGAAAGTAACTGATTTATTTTGAGGACTGTGCTGCTGCTTGTCACCTACGCTTGACACAACTGCTGATTCCCTGGGTAGTGTTTGAGTCCTCTGACTATCTGCTTGAATCCATGCAGACCATTTGGGGTACACAAAACTGCTACGCTTCTGCACTTGGATCTTAAAATGTGCATTCTCTCTGTGGATATATCACTAGGAAAAATGATTTGGAAATTAGTGTTTATCAGCAATTCTTGAAGCCATGTCCAAGCACGAGCCTCAATGTTAACACCAATTAATTCTAAACTTCCTTTTCAAGGGGCAGGTCTTCAAACTGCACAAGTTGGGAAGTGTTGAAGCTATCTTTCTACAATTAAGAGAAACTAGAATCCTGTGAATAGACTAAGATGCATTTAGAGGAGCCCCAGTCATTTACTTGGTGTATGGTCTGTGCTCTGCTATGGGTAGATAATGTTTCAGTGAACACAGAGATTGCAGCCTCTGCCTCCTATGACCATGCCTTGGAATTGTAAGCAGTCTTTGTGTTGATAAAGCTGGTAAATAGAATGCATTGTGAACATTTAAAACGTTTTTCAGTGTCAAAATAACAAAAATACCTTTGTAAGGTGAACTCGGTTGAGGATAAAATTCACATGAACCTCTGAGTGTGTTGCTGTGGCAATGGAAGGCCTTACACGGGCAGAGTGAAAGCAGCAACACCAACGCTGCTGCTGGGATGCCAAAGTACCCCTAGGACACAGCTTGGTCATTAGCAGTCATGGAAACACCACTGAAGAGGGCCCAGTAGTTGGGTATTCAAAAGGTACTGCTCAGCTGTCATTGCACCAACACAAAACCAGGTTAATTAATGAGGATAATGCAAGAAACTCAAATGAAGAGGCAGAGCTAAGCAGAATACAGAGCAGCCTTAAATCAATAGCAGTCAGGTTGCATTAGGAAGGAATTGGGAGGTGCAGTTGTTCAAGGTCTGTCCAAGTTTCTTTTGGAAACTTCTGGTTTCAAGGTTTTAAAACTAAGGGCAGTATCAGCTTTGAAATTTGCAGCTTCAACATGAATATTAGCACGCCATATTTGGGAAAATATAATCAGGAAAGCAAGCATTTCTTGAGGTTTCTTGTAATTTTGAGCTGTCTCATGGCCTCTAGCCTTGATCTCATAGGGAATGTAAGTCAACCAAGATCTACATCTGAAAAAACATACGTCATACTTTATGAAAGAACTGACTCTCAGGATCAGATTTTGCAGCTCATCTGCATTAAACCGCTTTGTAAGAATTTAACTTTGCCTAAATGGGAATAAACAATCTTTAGTTAATGGGCAAATAGTGTTATATGCTTTATTACCAACTTTTAAATGTCAAGTTTTATAAGACGCTACAGGTATAAGAGCATGCACCTCAGATACTTCTAGAGCCGGATGGCAGATATCTTCTATAGAAACTTTAAATTGTGTAGAGACTTACAGTGGAAGTTTTTTTGGCCTTTACTGTAAGAAAATTAGGAGGTTTTATTGTCTTTGTGCCCCAGTATTCCCCATTCCCTCCTGTCAGCAGCAGTTTCAGGAGTGTGGGATGGAGCTCCTCAGCTTCATCCATCATCTCTTTGACTGGAGCTCATCTCCAGTCACACACCTCTGTTGGGGAGGGCAAGCCCAGAGTGCTGCCCACCCCGTTTGCGGTGCAAGTTTCAGATGGGTCCCAAAATATGGATCATCTCTGTGATTAAAGCAGGAGAGCTGCCTGCTGGGGAACATTCCTTGTGCTGTGAGCACTCTGTGTCAGGGTGTTGCCAGCACAGTCCTAAAGGATTTCAAGATACTCCCCTTCTTACACGGTTTCATCTTAATTTTTAATGAAGTGATAATACTTATGTTGCTAGGTAAATACAAGGAAAAAATGGCCTTGCTAAAATTAATCTGAAGTACCAAAATGATAAATCAGAGCATTTATTTTAAAAAGCAGGGGAAAAACGCATACATTTAGATTTGGACTCCAAAGGGATAACATTAGCCTTGGCATAAAACACACGTAGCACAAAGTTTGTGGACACATTAAGGTTGTCTCAAAGTGAGCAGTGTTTGGAACTGCTAGTGTAATGAAATACGGAATGCTCTTTCAATAGTCATGTGACAATTTTAGGATCACCTTAACACTGGTCGTGTAAATTCCTGATGACTCCATTTAGAGTACAGGGCAAATGCTAATGTGTTCTGAATCCCAGCTTTTGCCTTTGTGGTAAGGGAGAAAACCAGAAGAAATAACACCAGTAATATTAAAGTGAAGTATAAAGAATAGATGCCTTCTCTCTCTCTTGATCTGTTTTACTACAGTAACCCATGCTTTACTTGGTAGGAAGGTATTTTCTAAGGTATTTATTCTATTGGCACTAAGTAAAAAATGGCAAAGGCTTGTTTGTTCTATAAACACTGTTAAAGCTTCAAAAGTGTATCTGTACTGTGAACGAGTTGCTGATAGCAGTGGCCACATTATGACTTACATATTGGTGTGTGCATATATACGTGTATATGCTGTGTATTGGTACATATGTATCAATAACAGTCCGGCTTCAAACAGATGCCGTGGTGCAAAGGTTGGCAGTCAGGTCTGCAGTGTGTGTAGAAAAGTATCATATTAAATATAAAGTGACTTTTGTGATATGCTCAACCAAACCAGGTGATTCAGTCTTTTACTGACAGAGCACATTAAGAGTTCATTCATGTTTGCCTCTCTTCTGCTTTCTTTGAGAACCCTTTGCCACTTCCTGGAAGCCAGTGTCAAACATTTCCCTGTGGAAAGTCACACTGCCATGCATTGACGTAGTGAGATGTTCACAAAGGAGTGTAAAGTTCTGATCTCAGCAGATGTCTCTAATCACTTACCTTTTATTGAGCAGGCCCACACTAAAAAATGAAGAGGAGCAAATATATATATATTTCCTGTAGACTTGTTAGGGACCTGAGTTACTGGGCCAGGGGACAGGTCCCTAACTCTGCATCCTGTCTGTCTGCCCACCCATAGTCCTGTGTCAGCCTCAAATCTGCAGCTGAAGGTCATGCATACGTGTTCCCACAGCCTCGTCACAACCAGCAGATCTGGCAAAAATAATTCAGAGGGCTTTTTTTCAAGATTACCACTCCAGGGTATAGAGAAATGGTACTAATCTGTCAAAACATTTCTGCTTATATAATTGCCTTTTTCCCCCCCTCTCTTCTGAGCTTGTCCCAGTAGAGAGCATGTGCCTCAGTCCCCTCTTGATTTTTCTTTTTACAAAAACAAATGCCATCAGGACACCATTTGCAATTCCCCTTGGTGGCAAAGACAACTTCTGGGCATCAAAGCCATTTTCTTACACATGGATTAACATGACATTGTGTTTCTGATGCATTTGCAATAGATTTTAATGTGTGGTGGCTCTTTGTGTTGAGATGGTTGTCTCTTCACATTTGTATGTCTAATTGTGACTTCAATGACAGCTTTTGGGTCTCCTGCTGTGATAAATACTGCATCACAGAATGGACACAGCTTCCAATTTCCTGCATTCTGGATATTACCCTTGAAATTTCTACCAACTTTCATATAAACAATGAATTAATTATTACACTGATCTGGTTCTCTGGTCTCAAGTATAACATAGCCATTTGATTATTCCCATAAACTTGAAAGGCAGCCAGCAATTCTGTTGTCTGCCTTAGCTCATTAGTGACCTTGCTTGTTTATGGTTACAGTTTAATTCCCCCCTAACTCATTTAGGGTGCAGCCTGCTGTTAGTGCCCATATGGTTACTGGAGTTTGAAGAGTATGAAAGATGTGACATCTAAGATTTAACACCGTGATGTGTAAATATATAGAATAGATATCTTTAAGGCAAATGATTGGGAATCTGCCCTTGCTACACTGACATGACTGGGAAAGTGCTGATTGACTTCTATCAGAGCAAAACTGAATGTTTTAAAAAGTAAGTGGGCACTGGACATGTTACAGAGCCTGTAGTGCCTGAGATCTGTTAGGACAAACGAGAATTACATGTTAAGCAGTTTTTGTACCTCTACACATTTCCAGGACCTGGATATCCTAGATAAGGTGTTTGCCTTTTAATTTGGCTGAAAGGTATGATTTAGTGTGTATTTCTAGCTCCAGATTTTAAATCTGTGTCTCCTTATTGATATAGTGCAGGAGAATAAATCAAAGATACTTTTACTGGATCACATCCATAAGCTTCTTATTGCTACATGTGACAGATGAGCAAACTGCAGTAAATGGCTGCAAGATGATATTACATGAGAAATAATCCAAGTACACCTCATTCTTCCAGGCTGAGGAGTGCACCATCAGAACAACTACAGGTCACTTTGGTTAAGTGTGGTGAATTCCATCTGTGTGCTGAAACACCTTAGGACAAGTGGCTCTAACATTTATTCATGGCAAATGTTTTCTTTTATAAACTTTCTAAATTAATGCAAGCCTTGTTGGGAAATTAAAGTTCTCTGTAAGCAGGAGGTATTAGCAGGGCAAAAAGGCAGAAGCATCATGGAAGCTGCTAAACCATTGTATGAGAGTCCTCTCAATGCACATGAATATTCTCTTTTTTGTTGTCAAAATGACTGATTGACCCCCCCTTTTTTCACAGCATCCCTTCTTTCTGCATCTTGCTAATTATTTTTTAGCTATTTGTGCGGCCCAGCTTTGGGATGTAATGGTACTCATCAGCTGGATTTTCTTGAAGTTTAAAACTGAAATTTACAAATCAATTGCTTAGCATTACAAAGAAGATAAATCCTTATTTTTTCCCCTACCATAAATGACAGGCACTAACAATTACTTGAGTAAGAATATGCCGTATTTTCTCTAGCAAAGCTTGGTTATTTTGTTGTTTTCAGCTCTGGGAAGTTGTCTTTCAGATAAAGAAATAAAATCACTTTCTGGGCCTCAATTTATTAACTTCTGTGTGCTCCCTGTGTGATAACAGGAAAAGAAAGTGGTTGAGGAAGAAAGTAAAAGCAGAATTTGTAAAGGGATTTTGTATACAACATTTGTTTTTACAAAGGGATTTTGGATACAACCAATGCCACTTCTGTTTGTGATTACTCTCTGTAATCACTGTTTTGAGAGTCTAAATATTTTCAGGACTGCAAAATCATAAAAAAGAAACCCCCACACCAAATAGTACTTCCTTTATAGCATTGTCAAGTCTCAAAAATGTGACAGGAAAAATGGATTGCAGATAACTAATGCAACCTGCAGCATCACAGGGCAGTGGGAGAATTGGTTCTTGGGGGGGAAGCCGAAATGACCAGACAGAAATGTTTGTTGCCCATTGTTTATTATAATTTTGGTTAAAATCACAGCAGTGGTGAATTCCAGTTCCGCTCAGGAAAGGTGTTTCAGCCTGTTTTGTCCTTAAGCAGAGAAACCCCCAATCTCTGCTTTAAACATTTTACAACTGCTGGCATTGCAGGTGGCTGCAAGAAGGGAGTAGTGGGGGCTATGCTGGCAGAAACAGCGTGGAGAGCCTTCAGCTGTACAACAGGCAAAGCACTGGGAGAGTGCAATTCCCCCAAGGATCCTGCTTGGAACATCTTGCCTTATTTCCAGCTCTCCCAGCTTTTTTCCCTTCCAAATGCATGTGCAAACTTCTGGTTTTCCTTCCATGGCCCTAGTGAGCTGTGTGCTGCAGAGAACAGCAGGGAAAGGGTGAATAGCAGGAGGAAGGAGGCCCAGTTCCATGGGCTGGGCTCAGGGGTGAGAGTAATGTCTGCTCCGGGATCCATCAGCACGGGAAACCCAGGTACAAGAGGCAGGGATGCAGTGGGGCATGTCCAGAGAGCAGAACTGGAAGTATTGTTGTCATGGTACTTGTATTCTCTAATTTCCAAGGGGAATCCTTAAGCTTAGGAATGTGGCAAAATGGCAGAGGGAGACAAGGCTGATAGAGGGACTGTGTCTGTTCCTGGGCTGCATTGGTATCTTCAGATAAGTAGGAAATAAATGACAGATTTCATCCCTAAGGGGACAGTGTGGCCTTTGTTTCCTGGCAGTGGACACTCTTGGAAAACACTGAGGGCTTCAAGGTGAATTACCTTTCTGTGTGCTGTGAAGTGCTCTCTGCTCCATTCTGCTGCTCAGGCTGGAGCTGGCTGGGGAGGGGGGAATTTCCCTCCAGCCTCTCTTTTCAGATACAATAGCTATTAGAATTTCTGGAAGCTGGAATTAACTAATGAATTTGGGTGTTCAGATGCCAGTTTGTCTGTTTTTCAGCTATAGTGTAAGTGATAGCAATTGTTAAACAGCATTTGTGACTTATATCAGTATCTTCAATATTTGAAATGGCAAAATTAACTCAAGAGTAGTTTAGGTTCATAAAATCTAAGAGCAACATTTTCTTGAATTTTATAAAGAGCAGAAAGCACCTTCTCTTTCTTAAAGAGGGTTAAAGACAATGGAATCTTGAGGTCTCTTCTCCTACTTTGCATTTATATTATCTGTCTGCTCTCGTAAACTGCTTAGTGTTCATGGGCAAGGGAGGATGGGAAAACCTCTAATACAAAGGGATGCATTGCTTCATTTTTGAACCTCTTCGTGTCTCTGTGTTCTGTGCAGATGATGTCTGCACTCTGGAAAATCCCTTTGTCAACATTGTAGATCATCTTTTGAAAGAGGTTCTGTCTTTCCTGCAGCTCATTAAATGCTCTACTCTCTAGTACCCAAAGCTGCGTCCAGATACCAAAACTGTGACCAAGCTGTGTTTGTAATCCACATTCCTTAAATTACTGATAAACAGAATCCCAGGTATAGAAAATTTATATACAGAGTGTGGTCCTCTCCCTCAGTAGCTGTGGCACCCATCTAGCAGGATTTTCAGCATAAATCACAGTAGGATTGCAAAGGAAAAAAAACCACCCCAAACTTCAGTCTTTATTCAGTCAACACAGAGCGGCTAATACAGACTAGCTCCTTTTTCACTGAGAAACTCTCATCTTTTTCAAGAGTTTAAAGAAATAAGTTCTGTTGTAGTTGGTGTGATTTACAGTAAGTTTATTCAGGCTGTAAAATATGCCTTTGCATTCCCTCTATTGCTGATGCTTTTTCTTCCCCTTAATGCAAGATAAAAATTCTATTACTTTTCTCCATGCCTATAAAACTCACAATTTGTGTAAACTTGTTTTTTGCCATGTCACTCATGGCTTTTTTGTTTGTTTTGTTGTGGTAGTAAAGGAAATGTCCTTTCTAAAATGGCCCTGGAATAAACTCTGCTGCAGTCATACTGAAATGTAAAGGAAGAGATGGGTTTTATTCCAAGGAGCTGTTCAGCAAGCTCGTACTTCTACAGTGCATGATGGTAATGACCAAAGGAAAATCTGCTGTGGAATAAAAGGTCATCTATTATAGTCACACTGTTGCCAGAATTTCCACATGGTCAGAAGATGCCCAGGAAGCTCTGGCTGAGTGTGACTCTGTTGCAGTTTTTACTGTAAATAATCTTGGAGTCAAACAAACCAGACACCTCTTAAATCTCCAAATTTGCTGTTCCCATCCTCACCTTTCTCTTCCCTGAGATGCAGCCGCCTTGTCTTTTGTGTTTTTGGGGGTGAGGCTGTGAAGGATCTCCTGGTAAGAAGTCAGACAGAAAATCCCTCACTATTTAAGGGCTTTACTGAAAAAAACCCCAAAACTGAATGAACACATGCCCAACTATGACCAGAGTTTTCTCCATTTGTATTCCATTCATCCAGCTTGACAGGATTAGAATGGAAGACTTTTAGTATGTGGAAATTTGAAATGTTGAGGTTGCCTTTTTTTCCTGCTGTATATAATATATTGAGTTGCATTTTGACAGCTTTCTTCCAAAGCATGCATCTGTAGTCTGAATTCAAAGGAAAAAATAGCCCAAAATTCAATGAAAAAGAAAATACTGGAGGTTTTGTCTTTGGTACCCAGGGATGAATGAGTGACATCTAAAGTTCTGCCTTTGAGAGATTAGGGATGGATGCTGTGAGGACCTTTTTGATGCTGATCATAACGTGGTTTAGCATTTATTTTATTGTTTTGCTATAAATTGTACAATGGATGTTTTTCCTTTACTGGTCTGAGCTTTGTTCCAGTCTCCTCCCATTCTGCACCTTAAGCCTTTTCAGTCCAGTCTCATGCAGTCTGAGCTTGCTTTATTTCACCTTTTTTCCTCCTTCCTAATCACATCTGCCTGGAGAAATAAAGCTGTCTGCCTCGTATCAAAAGAAACATTATTATCATGCAGCTCCATCATTTGTATTGCAAACCAGTTGATTATCTTGTGGTTTTCATGATTCCCCTTTCTATTAAAAAAAGCTTTCTTTTACTTTGTGTCAAATTTAGCATTTTATTTGATCATGTTCAGAGAGGTTGTTTCCTCCTTAGGCAGGATTGATTTAGGTTATGGTAAGATCCCCAGGAACCAATGACAAACCAGATGTAAATCTTGGAAGGTGCTTTGTAGAAGTGAAGGAAATAAGGAAAAAAGTAGTTGTAGAAATTCTTTTCTATCACATAAAATGTGAATCCCTGAATTTGCTTCAGAGGGATAAAGAACCTAATTCCTTGCTTCCATAGCAGCTGGTGGTAATACCTGTGCCATTGTCACAGCTTTGCATGCATTGCAAGAGCAGGCCCTGTGTCTTTAGTGAGTTCCTGCAGTGTGTTCTTGGGCCTGAAGTCACAAGTCAAATAACATTATATATTCTTGATTCCTATAATTGACCAGAAAACTGATTTTAGTGCATATATTTAAGAGGGTTTGTGGCCATTCAAAATAATCTTTAAAGTAATTGTGATTTCTTTGAGTTTGATTTCTAGATATAAAACTCTGTATTATAGCGGTACCATTTAAAACAATTTTAAGTTTCTGAGAGAAACATCATTGGACGCTTATAAATTAAAGGTGAAAGTTCTTGCTAGGTAAGCTTTTATTACACAAGCTCCATGGGTTTCAATCTTCACAGCAATTTAAATGTAATGTAACAGTTTTCATCTATAGTAAAGAAAAAAACCCCAAAACACCACCCGCTGCCAGTTCTTCCACTTGGCCACCTGCAACCCTGCCTGTCAACCAGCACCTTTGCAGATGAGTGCTGGAAAACCTGCAAATGAATGTCCCCAAGGCTGTGAGAGAGGGACATGCACTGGGGAGAACTCTTCCTTTCATCCCCCAGCTTTCAGTGCAAGGGAGCAGAAGTCCTGTCCAGTCTCTAACTGATCCATATAAACATGTCAGGTTTTACTTCCCAGGGGAGTGGGTTACTACAGCTTCGTGTGAAGGTTTGGTGCCTCATGTCACATGCTGGCACTAGATTTAAATTAAATTCCTTCTTTTGGTGCCCCATGGAGGGGGTGTGGAAACAAACAAATGTGTGTAGGAAAGTCACACAGTTTGGGGAAGGAGCAGGATTGCTGAGTTTTGACTGGAACAGCAAAGAGCAGAGGAATGGAAATTGTTGGAACACAGACTTATAGACTCAGGACCCCTCTCTAATTCATCTTCATTCAGAGGCTTATAAGAGTCTCAGGCAGGCAAGCAGAAGATGAAATATGTTCTCTTACTGACCTGGGGGCAAAACTGGAGCACATAACCATGGTTCTTCCCTTCTTTTTGAGTGCACAGCTGCTTGTGTGACACTAACTTCCTTTATTGGCAGTGCTTTACAAAAGGACGTGTTGTCATCTCTTAATTTTTGTCTTTTCCTGACAATTTTGTCTCTTGCTTTAGGCAGGAGAAGGAAGTAATGTATTTTCGTGTGAACCAAGCCTCTAGCCTTCATTTTCTTGCCTCATTATAATTATTTGCCTAATTATAACAAATGGCTGCAATCACTCTTCTGGTCAGTCTTGCCCTGGCTGGTTCATGCTGGAAAGCAGAGTAAATTCTACACATTCCCATCAGGGCAGCAGGTAGAACAAATCGACCGTACAGATTTCTATCATATGGCATCTTGGGCTCAATTTTCAGCAGACTACTTAAAAATCTGGCTCATCTGGTTTTTAGTAGAGTTGTAGCAGTTGTATGTCCCATTTTATTCAAATATGAGGGAATTAAAAGCTTGATGAAAAAGCAGTTTGTGTAAATACATATTACCTACAGCATCATTGCTGCCTATACAAAGCCTAAATATTTGGCTTTTGAAACTGATTTTTGCAGACAAAATAGGATCTTCAAAAGAAATACCTGCAGGGAAAAAAAGAAGTCATAAAATGAATCCACAGTCCTAACTAGGCAGTCATCCTCCTCATTTTCTGGTATCCACACGGAAGAGCTGAAGGGGAGGTTTGATTCCAAGGCTCCAGAAAGTTAATAGCCTGCATGGGCAATAAGCTGGAAGAGCATGACTAGCAGCATGGCACGTTGTGTTTAATGCTGTTCTGGAGATTTTTTTTTAAATAGGATTTTGTGAAAAATGCTGTGCTCACATAAGACTTATTAGAACAATAATCTGAGTTTGCTCAGATTCTCTTCCCGGGCCATGTTTATGAATTTCACACTATCCAAGAGCTTCAGATCTTTGGTGACTTTTGGCAGTGGGTAGAAATTGCTGTGCATTAATACCTCAGAGGTTTCATAATTCCAACTGTGACCTGAAGCATCAAAAAAGAATCTAATGTGAGGTTTATCTTGTTTGCACTGAAAGGGAAAAATATCCTATAAAAATAAAAAGCAGAGAACTTATTCAGTGGCATAATCTGAAGGAGCAGTGTCAATGTTTGCCATGAATTTCCTCACACTGAGGATTTCAATCTGAAGTGTAACATTATTCAAATCAGTTAGGTTTGTATTTTCTTTCATTATCTTGTTCCTTTTTTTATCAATTTATTTTGAAGTTATCAGGCCCACTTTAGTGGGCACACATCTATAGACTTTATAAAATACCTAAATGTTTCACTCTGTGAGTAGAGCTTAAGGTCACTTCTCTGAGAGTGTGAATAATTGAAGAGTTTCAGTGTGCCTGTGAATTGGTCTGTAAAAATCCATTGTCTTGTAAGGGTAGTTCCAGTGAGGATGTGTAAAAGCAATGTGAAGAAATGCAGCAATGGAGTCCAGTTTTGTTACAAACATCTACTAAGAAAGCAAAGCACTTTCAGTGGTTTTATGAAATGCTCCCCCAGCATGTAATGGAAGAGTTAGTGTATCTATAGGTAGGATTATATTCCTAACTTCTAAACTTGCACGATCCCTGGTTTGGCTGCTGATAACTTTCTCTTTGTCCTGAGTTGTGCTCACCTGTCTTGCTTCCAATCTTTCCTCTCCTTTTGGCTTCATGTCCCCCCCTTTATTTTACTGACAACAGAACCATCCACTGTAGGATGTTAGTGAAAGACACCCAGAATAAAGTGGAGAAGCAGCATAGCTTGATGTGTGTCATGTGTGCTTGGGCTACACCTGCACCACCCCAGCCCACAGTAAGGTCAAGGACCCACGTCCACGGAGGACAGCCTGCTGCATTTATAGGACAGCATTGCACAGAGCGGAAACATGACTAAAACTGTGAGATATCCAGAGCCGTGGCGGATGTGAAAGAAGCTGTGTTCATAAACAGTTCATCCTTTAGCTGTCAGGAAAGAAAAGGAGTCCCTCTTTTTACTGCTGTTCTAAGTCCATGAGGAGCACTTCAATGAGAGTTGGGTTGGTCAGAAAGTAACCACGATGTGTTGGTGGCACCACAGCTGGATTCGTTTTGTTTTATCCCTGAAGACTCTCCTCTCTTTTGCTAACATAGTTTTTATTCATTACCCTACGGAGATTATGGCATCTGAGCTCAGCTATCAGAACATGCCTTTCCCCACCCTTCCATTCTCTCTGTCCTATACCATCCCTCCATCCTGCTGTGCGAGAGTGTTTTCTTCCCACTGGTTTTGAGTAGGATCTGTTCAAGTGTGTCAAAGCAAGATGCTCCTGAATCTCTGAATGAATTGCTGCACTCCACTGTCTGTATGTTTTATGCTCCCCATTCTGGAAGATTGTACCCTCCTCACTTTTTGGATGTACTTTTAATTCTTATTTAAGATAAAAATTTTGTAAGTCTGTTAATTCAGGTAGCTGGCAGATTTTTACCATAGTTAGATGAAGGTATAAAAAAGGGTTTATTTGACACTGGGTGTTTGTAGTAAAAGGGATCCAAGCAATTAAAATAAAGAATAGATCAGTTCATAGATGTGGAAAATTCAAGTTGTAACTCTTGGACTTTGATGGGAGAAGCTTATTGCTCCTTCTTTAATGCTGCAGAGGGCTTGCAAGGCTGACAGCATCTTTCCTCCACGCCATTATGAGCTGGACGAGGCATTGGGATGTGACCACATTAAACGTTACAGAGGAGGGACTTGTCTTTAAACTCGGTGCCGCTGAGAGGAGTCCCAGGAGCAGGAGATTACATCCTGCCTCAACTCAGAGTTTCAGAGACAGAATTTATGGTTCCCTTTGTTTTTTAGTAAATTAAATCAGGGAGTTGTTTGCTTTATTTACTCAATGGTAAACTGGATTATTCCCTTCTCAGTTTTTATTGCTGTCATTTATTGTGGATGGTGCTCCAGTGCTAAATGAAGTGAAAGCATAGCAAGTTTTCACAAAATCTACTTTATTTTCTTCTGCATCTACCAAAAAAAAGTGTCTAGAAATGCTTTGGTTGCTGCCAGTTCTGGGTTTTTTTCCCCACTAAATAGTTATTTATGATCAAGTAGGCTTTTGTTTTTCCTTTGGTACAGTGTAATTTCCTCTTTCTGCGTAGAATAGCCATTAGCAAGGTAATTGAAATTAAATAATGGGTGAACATGCGGAATACAGTGATTGACTGCAGGTGATAGTGAGCAGAGATGTACTTTGGATATTTATGTGCTGCAGCAGGATCCAAAATGCCACATACGTGTACGGATGTGTTGGAGCAGAGAAGGGGGGAGAGATCCTGAGTTACAGACTCTCATTAGCAGTTAGTTGTAGCTTTAGTCCTGTTGACTGCAGAACAGCTTTCTTCTGTGTGGTTATTTACTACACCATGGTCTTCTCTGCAGTGTTCACTCAAAATAGCTCTTGCTGAATTAGCCTTACTTGGTTGAAAACTGTCATTTCTGATAAAAGGATACTTGAATAACAGGATGGCAGGATATACAACACAAGTTGTTTTGCTGGCAGCAACATATTAGAAGGCAACTCTTCTTGACAATGCTAAGTTTAATGTGAATAGCACTTGATCCTTGATAGGTCAGCTGACTGGTGTTTGAAGTGCCACTGAAAGCAAGAGTGAGACTTTTTTGTGCAGAAGTCAGATGCATTTTGTAATCATTCACACTGCCCTGAAAGGAGATACAAGTGATTAGGACATAGCGTGGCCCACCACATTGCAGGGCTTCTAGCCCAGAAAGTAAACCAGCACTCTTCAGAGTTATTTACTTCTCCTTCTGTTCAAGAGCAATAAGAAACAAAAATTCTGGAAGAGACTGAAGAACGTTTATCAAGCTATTCATGAGATGAGGCAAAAGTGCCTTTTTGCCAGTGAGATTTTTGGAAGCGGTCTAGGCCTTTGCAGCTCTGTGGCTCATGGATGTGTAGATGGAAGAGAAGCACAATGTGGAGGGCTTTCCTCATGTGTGGAGAAGCTGCATCTTTTTGAGATACCTTAATCATTTCACCTACAATAAACTGCTAGATTGAATTTGCAGGGTTTAATATGCTGTATGGACTGATTGCCCATTACAAAACAGCATCTAAGTGTGCAAACTTACAGGCTAACCAACATATGCATGTTCAAGAGTAGACTGAACCAAGACTCACCTCTTTGGCTGCTGAAAGCATCAAGACCATGTTCAAGCTTATTAAAGAGGAGAAGAGTAAACCCATGTGTACAACACATGGTATAAAAAGTGTTCCTTGCTGGGTCTGTACCTTGTGGCTTAGGAGGTTAAAAGTGCATCAGCAGAATTGTTTTCCTCCAGATAGTGCACAATAAAAGGTCAGAGAGAGTAAACCCAAAAGCCTCCAGCAGCCAGTTGGTTTTCCTGTACCCTACAACATTTGCATACTGTCAAATAATAGATGAAGTGACACAACTAAGCAAGATGGTGAAGAAATTATTAAAATGTACATAGCACCAGAGTAGAAACCTGTGTAATCTTTTTATAGTAGTTTTCATGGTCTATCTTAATTATTTAGCAGAAGGAGTTCCCTGTCTAACAGAAATACTTGAATAGAGAGATGCCAAAGACAAAGGAGGAACAAAAGCAGATATTTTCAAGGGAAAAAGGTATATTGAAGAACACGCTTCACATATAGAGAAGCAGTGGTATAGCTGAAGTAGCTTTATGTTTCAATCAATTTCAAATTTAATAAGCATTTTTTAGCAAGGTATAGCCTGTGAGTTTTAAATGTTATGCGGCAGTCTCTTCAAAATATACTCTTGCAAAATGTGTTCTAAGCACATTTTTGATAGAAGGAAGTAAAAGCAGGCCCTGTGTTTGTTCTAAAGCATGTTTGGAAAAACACATAACCCACATTTTAGAGTCTCTGCAGAGATCCAGGAGAGACAATTGCAAAATTGCTATAGACAATATCTTGTTCCATACACACAGTTGTTCACCACCCCTGAATAAAACACTTTGAAACACATCATTACATGGGTGCTTCTGTTGTTTCTCAGCCTGATATCTTACTTGGTTTACACACGGTTCTTCAGTGTCATTCGAAATGACTTCTGACTCCCCAAAGCAGGATCTCTAATACCCTTCCTTCTGGTAAATGAATGTTCTACTTCCTCGGAGAGCAGTAACAAAAACACAATATATGCTTTCATCTGGATTTTTGATAACTCAATACTGTAGTGTCTGCCTTCATTTTCTTTCATTATGGTATTCATCAGAGCAATGTGAAGCTGCTCAAAATGTTTCTTTGAAGGTTTTTTCCCCCCACAGAACTGTTTGCTATTTCATGCAATTTTACCTTCCCTCAGATCCACTTTTCCATAAAATTTTACAAAATTGCCTTCTTATTTTTCATATCGAAAACCCAAAGATGGCAAAATCAAATTCTGTCTCTTGGTTTGGAATGAACAGATTTTGGTCTAATTTGAAAAGAAAAGCAACCATTCTACTGGTAATGTACTAATTTAAACCTTTTGTCCTCTCACACATCCGCTGAGCGAGAATATAGTTTTTGCTTCCTTAGGAAAATATTTTCACTTTTTAAGAGTTGTCGAATCACTACATTCTCACACTTTTTACTCTGTTTCAGAATCTCTAGTTCTACAGATCTTGTATAGGATACTAGAGTGCAATACAGCCTGCTCGTATTTCAAGTCCCAGAAGGCATGTTGCTTATTTCCTACTAAAATGCCTTTCCAAGAAATTATGGTGTTAAATAATGAACATGCACACACCAGACATAATTGTTTTTCTTCTCCCACTTCTCACCATCTCTAAAGTGTCTTAATATTCCTCCTCTAAATAGGTGCTCCAATCTGAAGTTTCAGTACACCTCACTGTCTGCTTCTGTAGCCTGAACTTCATCAGTTTGTCAGTGAGGGGGTTACAGGGGACAGTGTGGGAAACCTTCCTGAGGTCAAGAAGAACAATGTCTATTGCTCTCCCCCTGCCTGCACTTGGGAAGTGGGCTGGATGAGAGGTTACCTTGCAGAGAAACACCAGATGCCTTCTGTGACCTAGGAAATAGCTCAGATCTTGACTATTCATCAATCATTCCCTGCTTCCTTGGATGAATTTCATCTGCCTAATGAATGGTGGTGGTGTTTGTTTATTGAGACTGGTTAATTTTCCCCACTCAATGTTGATATTTTAATCCAAGGACTGACACTGAAAAGTCTGGCTTAAGCTAGCCCTAAATATTTTTTTACAGTGTAACCAGTGTGTGTGCAATCTCTGTGCAAACCTGAGGCATTTTTAAGAAAAATTGTAAAAAGGGGTTAAAAGAACCGCATTCAGTTCATAATTGAAGCAAAATGCTGTGTAGGAGTAAGGATGAAAGGTCAGCTGCAAGTCAAATGGCTACCTTCTGTACAGCAAAAGCACCCTCGTGTACCATACTTGTGTCTGCACTTCTCTCAGCTTCCTCTTTGTCTCTCCCTCTGTATCTTTTGTGGCACGTGAGTACAGTGTGACTGCAGCAGTCCTTTTCTGTTTCATTTGACCCTGAACGCTTGCATGCCACATGAGCAGTAGGAACAAATTTCCTGCTCCACAGTTGCAGTATATCCTGGCATTACATTTTGTATCTCGCTGGGGTTGCCATCACTGCCTTTTCAGTGTACAGACTGCACATCTGTCTCTTGGAAGAGAGTGGCTCAAACTGACGCTCTATTTGGGGTGCTGAGGCTCTATTTGGGGTGCTGGGGCTGTGTGTGGGATGCTGAGCCTGCTCAGCCCCAGCAGCTTCCAGCATGGGAGGCAGGCAGGCAGGGAAGCAGCAGGAGCAGTGTGGAGCAGCAGGTGTGTCACTAACACAGAGCTGCATCTTTCCACAAGAGCAAGAGGTAAATTTATAGACACGGGAGGTCTTCCCTGTTTCCAGGCTGCCTCCAAGTAGGCTGACAATTGGACTGCCTTGCTTCCCCCTGCAAAGGTGCTGTTCAAGTTTCTAAGTGCAGTGGTAGCAGCCAAAGGAGAAGCAGCACAGCACGAGGAGTTTGCTGAAGGCACTGTTAGTGTGTGCTGTGCAGCTGGCAGGCTGGCTGTAGCAGTGCAGTGTATGTGACAGGCCCTTGTAATGTACAACCACTTCAGCTGTGTGCCTGTGGAGCCCCTTCATAATTTTCATGGTACTTGCCTCAAAAAAAGGTAGAGTTTAATTTTCAGCTGATTTTGCAGCCTTCAGACATGACATAAAAATGAAAATATTGCCCCCTGCATGCTTTTACAACATTAAGGAAAATAAGTTTTGTAACAAAACTGGAAAGAATTTTATTAGGTGCTTTGCAAATGTTGTTGCTCTTAATCATATTGCAGTGTCCTTCAGCTGAAAATTGGGCTTCTAATGTTTTAGTCTTATTCTCATGGATCAAACAGCATAACTTTATGAAATATATACCTTAAACTGTGCTGAGACCAAAAAGCACATATTCAGTTTGTATTTAACTCTTAGGTGTGCAAATACAGAATGAATATATTCAGCTCTCTTTTCATCATGTAAAATATAGTTGAGGTTATTGATGACTGTTTTAAAGTTGCTTGATGCATTATTAAAAGAAAAAATCAATAAAATATAGATCATATTTAGTATTGTTTAATACTAAGTCAGGTGCTTATCTGAAGTTTTTTGGCCACCTGTAAAGAAAGTTAGTAGGGGAGTAATGTCTGAAACCCAGGAAATGCTACAAGTTCACAAAACCTGAATGTGTGTTGCACTGTCAATTCTGGAAAGGTCCTTATCATTGAAAGCTTGGAGAATCTCAAATGGACATTGCAGGCCAAACCCTGGCACATTTTAAATGGGCACTGAGGGCCTGGCTCCAGGAAATCTCAGCAAATGCTGGCAGTGGATGGGGTGGGTTTTTTTAGGAATTTCAGCTTTAAGAAACAGCACATTGGATTATCAGGGCTACCAAGTAGCCAGGGAAAGGTATGGATAGGTAAGTGATGGAAAAGGATGGGGATAGTTTTGGTTGGTTGGGTGTTTTATGAGTCAAGGAAAAGTGGTGTGCCCTTACAGTGTAAGAGGAGACTCCTCAGGCTGGGCAAGCAATCTGCAGCAAAGAGCCTGCTGGGATGTTACTGGCGCTGATAGAAGGAGCAGAGAAGTAGCACATCTTTGCTTTGTAATCTGTGATGAAAGGGGGCAAGGACAGAAGAACAGCAGGGTAAAAAGCCTGTGAGATTCTCTTGATAATACGTGAGATGGAAGGGAAAATGTTGTTAGGTGTTGTCAGGGTGCCAAAGGTGATTTGTAGAATTGGGGCAGTTGTCGCAAAATTAAGTGGTGGAAAAATTAGAATGGCACAAACCACTTTTTTAAATAGAGCTGTGCATGTCCTTTTTGGTTGTTGAACTGAGAAGACTTTCTGTAGATCCCATCTATCACATACTAGACAGCAAAGAGGTTCATATTGGGTTCTAAGTATTAAAGGTTAGAAAGGCAATGCCAAATAATCTGGATATGACTTCCATTTGGAAGATACAATAGGGAAAAATATTTTTATAAAGAGCACACTGTCTCTGCTTCAAAATACTACTGAAGATTTTCACTAAAAAGACATTGGATGACTTAACATTTAAAATCAAAACTCTGCTAAGCTTTTAGACTGTACTTGCCTTTAGGGCCCCTGTTACTTATTTAATCCCCAAATTACCCATGATTGACACAAACTTGGCATGCTCTCATTCTGCAGTTCAAAATTACAGGTGCTGGAAATAGGGCTATTTGCACAGAGGAAGTGAATTGCCCATAATTTTGCAATTTCCTGCTTGGATATTACGAGCTTTATCACAGATTGTGTCCCATATCTGGGCTTTGGCAGGTAGGAGTGTGAGGTTGGAATAACTGGTTGCTAGGAGCTGCTGTTACACAAGTGGTTGAAAGGTCTCCTTATTCCATCATTACAGCCCAATTAAGCTTTTTAATACTTCTAAGAAATCATCCTTGGTTTCTTTGTAAATCAAATAAATCTTTGGCCCTTAGACAAGTCCTACTTTTGATTGCAGAATCACTATGATTAAATGTTGCTTTTACCTATGAGAGACACACATATATATTTTTGCATCTATCTGTCATTGCTTTTCTTGAGTTGGCTACTCTCTTAAATAATCTGTGTCACTAAAACACATGCAAAAATAAAAAAAAAGGATAAAGAATGAAAAAGGGAAATAATGGGAAAATGGTGTTTGCAAAGCTAGAGGGAAGGACTGGGGCACTGCCCAGCTGGCACAGGTGCCTCATGTCATGTTCCGTAGGACTCCCAAACCACCCAGCTAGGATGAGTGAGCACCCACTGGACTTAGCAGCTCTCAGCAAAGCACACAGGGTGCCTTGTGGCATTATTCTCTTCCTCCTTGCCCAACCTCACTGGTTCCTGATGAAATAGTCCTTGAATTAGAATTTGTGGGTGCTTTAAATCTAAGGGCAGTTAGAAAATAGCAACAAACACCCCAAAGTACTAAAGCCTTGTCCGCACTGTTACTCTTTGATGCTTAGTTTCATTTTTAGTGAGTCTGTGTTTCTTGGAATGTTTTTAGTGTTCTGCACATAAGCAACAGAACAAATTCTGAGGATGGTGTAGCCAGGTGGGGGTTGGCCTTTTCTCCCAGGCAGCTGGAGACAGGACAAGGGGTAACAGCCTAAGGCTGCACCAGGGGAGGCTGGGGTTGACATCAGGAGGAATTTCTTCAGGGAAAGGGTGGTCAGGCATTGGAAGAGGCTGCCCAGGCAAGTGGTGGAGCCACCGTCCCTGGAAGTGTTCAAGAAGTGACTGGATGTGGCACTCAGTGCCCTGGTCTAGTTGACAAGGTGGTGTTTGGTCAAAGGTTGGACTCAATGATCCTGGAGGTCTTTTGCAACCTTAATGATTCTATAAATAATGAGGATCCATTCCTAAGTGCTTTTAAATTTTGTAAACATTTTATGAACATTGCATTTTGTACTTGAAGTCGAGGACTCAAGACCTGTGAGTGACTCCATTAGGTGTTTGTCATCAAGCACCTGTTTACATACTTGCCTTCTCTTGTGATACCCAAATACTTGACCTTCTGTTTTGATTCTTTGTAAAACAAACCTTTTGAAAGCTTTTAGAATGTTTAGTTGAGTGAATTTCTGGAGTTTTTTTCCACAATTGTTATTTTATTCAACCCTGTTGGAATTTATTTAGGGGGATTTTCCTTCATACGTAGTTTTTCATTCACCATGTCACGTTCAAAGCTTTCTGAACAATTTCAGCTTCTGTTTCTTTATTAAGCTAAGAAAAATGAGTATGCTTTGAAAATAGCAATATTTTCTGAGTTACCTTTTATCTACCAATCTAATTTCATGTTGGTGAATCTAACTATATTAACTGCCTGCTGTAACTAGTCCTTTTCCTTCGTGCATTATATGCCAGCACAGCCTTTCCTGCTGTAACTGACTGTACAATGTCTTGTTCTCCTCTCCTGACTCTGTTCCTTAAAGGAGGGCTGAATTTCTGTAGGATCCTCTTCTGCCTTTCGACCACAGTTATAGGAAAAGTAGGGGGAAAAAATCTCATTGTCCCTTCAACACAAGGGAGAAGATACGTTTTTGGCTCATAAAATGATGTGACCATTCATGGGAAGTATCCAGTTTTTCTCTTATTATATAGGAAATAGTGTTTCAGCATGATTTCATCTGAAAAAGGAGCCATGTTCCACTGGCACCACCACCAAATGTCAATTCATACCAAAAAAGGGAGGAAATTCTGCCTTCCAAATAAAAACAAACAAACAAAAAACCCCAACCAACCAAACAAAAATAGCCCCTAAACTTTTCTTTGTAATCCTGGGAACTGAAAGTCAATCTAGGTTAGCTCCTGGGACATGGCACTAATGATTTTCTGCCTTTAGTTATACTTAGATTTAGTCAGAGAGTCTTCAGTGAGATTACAAACCTAAATTATAGTTCTCTCTGAAACTGAAGCACAGATGAGTGCAAGAATTGCAGGCAAAGCCCAACTTGTATTGGTTTGCGCATGGGTGGGTTGGTTATGGATGTGAAATCAGCGTTAGAAAGGCTTTTCCAAGCCCCTGAGGGTAATGTCAAAATGTGAAGACTTGGCATTGTTTTTAAGTTATTTTTAAGCTGGCTCAGTCCACAGTCTGTTTCACAGCACACTCCCAGAAGTGTTTTTCCATGAACAACTGAGGACAGGCCTGTTGTACATGGGGTGGGAAGGAGCGGGGAGAGGAGGGGCCAGGGCTGTGTGTTGGTGTCACTTGGCAAATGTGGCCATACCTGCAGCAGCAAGAAATGCAGTCCCATTAGAGAAATTCCAATATATTTGCATATTGATTTAGATGCAGGAGAAGGAAAGAAAATCTGTACAGGCAAAACCCAGTAAAGGGAGTTCACTCAGATAATCCTGTATATGTGGGATATTTTGATAGGAAAATAAATAATATTGTTGATAATTTTACATTTTTCTGTGGGTTTTCACATAGTGTTTTGTGAGACTGTTTTACAGGGCTTTTAGGCTGGTTCAAAAGATTTCTCTCATCCCCTCTTTTAATTAAGTAAAAGAATTCCTGCTTTGTTTCTCTGCTGTAATAAAATCATGGAAAACCTTTATGGGCAAGGGAAGATTGCTCCTAATGCTGGGTTTGCTTGCAGATTTAACTGACTGTATAATGAAAGAAGCGAATGTTTATGCCTTGTACCAAAGGTCTTACCTGCTGCTTTTTGTCAATCAGAAGGTAGAAACTAAAACAGGAACTCCATCTCGGGATTATTTTTATGATTTTCTGATATCTAAACAAAAGCATAATATTATTATGCTAGTAAATTGTAAGTTGCTCGTATACTATATGTTTTTAGTAGTAAACAAATATTTAGGGTTTCTGTGAAATCCATATGTCATAAATTTCAATATTTCAAGTTCTATTTCTGTATTTTAAAAGGTATTTGTAGGCAAGCATTGCTGATCCAAAATGATCAACTTACTGGCAGTAAATAATTTTCCCCATTTGCTTCTCATGTTCAGTCTCAGGCAGCAACACAAAAGCCAATTACAGTATTCGTGGTTTATTTCTGCAGATTTTACTTAAGTAACTGGAGAGAGATGTAAATTATTACACTAGTAGTGTGTGTCAGGAGCTAATGAATCGCAGATGAAAAATATTTCCCCATAATCTGAGGCTGAAAAATATTTCCCCATAATGTGAGGCTACATCTTGACATTTCTTTTCCAACAATTACACACTTTTTATTTCTGGGCATTGGGAACTCTCTTTTTGTTTACTGATTTTAAGAGACCCCAGCAGTATTGAAACAGTCTTCATTTCCCACACAGTTTTATTCAAGGCAAATGACCCCTTAATGATATATTTCAGCATGGAGGGAATAGATCAGGTTTGTCGTGCTTTAAAAACAAATTTTATTTCAGTATTATTCGTTACGTAAACCTACTGGAAAGAAAACAGTTTTGTCATTACTAGCAGGTGGATGTTTTCTGCCGTTCTGCAGGAACAAAACCATTCTCCCAATACGGTTAACTCTTTTCTTCAGGTAAAAATATAGGGTTGATTTGTAAGATCAGCTCCCGCTGCTCTCAGTGACTGACTTGTTTGTAATGGTAATTGAATATAGGTGGCAACTGGGGTCCCCAGGCTCTGACAGACTGTAATTAATAGTCATGGCTGATTTCTGTACTTCCAAACTACTTTTTCAGTAGTACAATGGTTAGAAATGGATTATATTAATAAATAAATATTCCATGTATGAATACTTGATTCACAAATGAAATATCTTTGTTTCTAGCATTTGAAGTTCATGGTCTCACATGGAAAAGCAGCTCTTTAAAGGTGGCCATGATATATTTCTTTATCCATGGAAACAAAAGCATTCACGTAGTGAGTGGTCAGGGGTGTTGCATGAGGTTGGGTTTTCTGTTCTGCTGTTTCTTTTCATTTGGGGTCAGCTGGACCCTCTTGCAAATGATTGCTGTTGGAAGTTATGAGTGAGCCTCCTCCTTCTCCCCAGACAGGGCTCCAAGGTCCAGGGCAGGCTGCAATGTGTTGGGTATGTTCACAGATTTTGGGTGAACTGTGTGGATTTAGATGAGTGCCTGTTTCCAGAGCTGTCATTTCAGGTGTCTCGTTGGTGGGTTCTTAAGTAGATGTTGGTCCTAAATGTAATGGGCTGAAGTCTCTGCAGTGTAAACTCTTCTGGAGTGTCTTGTACAAAATATATTGGCAGGATTTTGCAATGGTAGTAAAACGCAGTGAATTCTTCCCAGGTGCCACCCCCCAAGACAAACCATGGTGGAGACAGAGTTATTAACAAAACCAGTAGTTTCCAAATATTGACTGATTTTCTGCAACATAATTTGGTTTAAATGTCCATGTACATCTGCTGCTTAACCTTTTCCTGCCTAATGGAAAACACACATCAACGTCAGTCTCCCTGTACTAAAGAACAGGCTGTTACGCAGCCGAATAAATTAATGGCAACTAAAGAAGGGCCTGTCAATTCCTGGGAACATTAATTATTCCATTAATAATGACTTAGTTTAAATCTTGTTTTAAAGGCATATTGGACATTGCAATTCATTAGTTTCATTTGAGGGTTCAGCCATGTGTACTAATTGAATTATATATGTTTTGGCATAGCAGAATTCCCATTATGTTTCCATTCCATCTAGTTCTCATCTGTCTTTCCTGAAAAACTGAAACACTGCATTAAGGATACTCCTTTGAAGCTGAATATTAAAATATGTATTACTGTGCAGAGTGAACTGCATAGAAATGGAAAAAAATCTAATTTTTCTATAGTGTAATTTTGAAACTGTGCACAGTTTTTCCCTAATGCACTGAATATTTCATCTCATTTTTTTCCCCATTGTGGAGTATCTAATTAAATGGTGAATTAAAATCCATTATTATTTTGGAACACCTTTCATTACCTACTTTCTCTTTTCTTTTTTTTCCACTTTGTACTTTTTATTTTCATAACCCTCTGTGGAAATTTTGCTTTGTTTTTAAAGTAATTTCATTTAAACAGCACCCTTAAGTGTGCCATATATAGTCCATGTATACAAAAGGTGCCACGGACATATTACAGAAATTCTGTGTTATGTACGAAGTCTGTAAATACCTTGTTCCCTCACTGCATGAACTGGACAATTGGGAAAAGACATTTAGAATGCATTTTAAGTTTCAGTAAGTGAAAACAACTCCTAACCTGGAAAAAATCCTCAAATATTCTGTTTGACAAAGAATTCTTTCCCATCCCTATTTCCCATGTTATGTAAATCTACAGGTATCTCCTTAGGCTGAACAAGCTGCAGTGAAGACCCCCTGAGCAAAGCAAGGAGGAGCTGTGCTCCCGAGGGCAGACTGGTCAGCGGGCCCTGGTCCTGTCCCAGGCTGGGCTTTGTCTCAGGCTGACACTGCAAAGTATCACTTGAGCCCAGTTCTGATGGATGAGCCAAACCCTCCTTGCCCTGTTTTGGGGACTGGAGGTGCAATCTGGGCCTGCTCCTGGCAGCTCCAGCTCCTGTAGATGCAAAGCCACCCTCCAAAGCTCACAGTTCCTGCAATTTAGCTGTAGTTCGTTCATTTATTTCATCTTCTGCAGTCTTTGAGTGCTTCCTGTCCTCACCCATAGGTTGTCAGTGGGAGGAGCACCCAAGTGCCCTTTAGGTGCCATCTCTACCTGTTCAGCCCTTTCTGTGATATTAATTTGAGAAGGGTGACCAAGACATTGATTTCCTCCAGCCCCCAGCACACACAGGCATAGATTACGTGTGCTCTGTGACCATGAGCTGCAAGGCTTCTCTGAATTGTAGGCATGTTCATGCTTTCCCGTGTGTTTTGAGGAACGCAATCTGCTTATTGGCAGCTCTTTCCAGGCTTAATTGCTCCTCACCTTGTGTATGCAAATAGTCCTAGTGCTAGCAAAGTATTTCTGATAGATGTTTATGCCCAGTTTGTTTTAGTTTTGCTCAAAGGTCTTAATTTTCTGTGGGATTCTGTTATTGATTTTGAATTGGAGTTGGGATAATTAACGTTAATTTTCTTCTATTGTATTTATGTGTTTATTTAAACTTCCTTTTTGAGCTCCTGTTCTTACTCAGCTATCCATTAGACAAAGTCACAGAAGTCCATGTTGCATATTAATGACTGCAGGCTTTTTGGGTCAAGATCTGTCAGGAACATTCCTAGGATGGTTTGTGTGGGAAGGGACCTTAAAGATCACCAAGTTCCAACCCCCTGCCATGGGCAGAGACACTCCCACTAGATCAGGTTTGTGCCTTTCCAATCAACATCCCATAAGGGGTCTAAGGAAGCCTGAGGGTTAGGAAGTACTGTGTCTTTCTCAGCTGATTTCTGTGACCAGAGATTTCCATAGCACAGTAGGTGAGACAAAGGTTTAGGAAAAAAAGAAAATAAAAAGCATCTGTTCTGGAATAACAAATATCCAGCAGCTTTAAAATGCAGTTGTGATGGAAGTGGTTCAGGTAAAATTCACTGTTTCTCTAGTGGCTTCATTTAATTTTAAGTCATTGATGCTGTATTTTTTTCTTCCTCTTCTGCAAAATACTGCTTACAGTCTTTTATGGGGAATTGGTATGGATAAATGAATTTGAAACTGCAAACTGTTCACTAGGAAAACTTACAGAGAACCAGAAAATAAATACTGCTATAAGCAGAAATCTATTCTGAAAAATGAATCCAGAGTAGCTGGACTGATAAGATGCATTTACTGCTACTTTAACTATATTCAGAGCAAAGAATTGAACCATTCTTTGAAGAAGATGATTCTGTTCTATCTGAAGAAAAACTCTCAATTTATTTCATACTGTCCTGGGTAATATTGAAGAGAACATTAAATCCATACTGATTGGAAGCTGAAAGTTGGGTCAAAGGAAACCTTAAGAGGGATGTTTTTCCCTAGGGAAGTGATGGGGTTTTTTCTTGGAAGATCCACATCTGTGTCTAGTCAAGAATTTGGGTGTAACAGACAGAAAAATGAGCTTTTTAATGACATTGCTACTTCAGGACCTGTTTGGTGGCTGTTCTGAGGTAGAAAGCTCTGCTGGCACAGTTTCCTGTGAAGCAATTTCCCTGAGTCATTAAAATGCATTCTCACAATAATCCTTTGAAAATCAAGCATTTCTCTGGTCTGCAGATCTATAATGCCTGGAGATGGGAAGTTGGTTCAAAGCAGATGTATTGATGTCCACCCATCCTGTGAATTCTGCAGTGGGCTGTTGGACATAATGCAAATTCATAGCAAGTATTTAAAAAAAAAGGGGGAGGGCAACGGCACAAAAAAACACTGTGTAAAAGACAGTGTCATATCATTTATGATAATCAGAAACTTCTTCTCTCCATAGTACATTTTGACTATTAATATTACGCATGCTTTAATTTGTTTTCGTTCTACACGCATGTTTTCTGCTCTCCTCCTCTCCCCCGCCTTTATTTTTTAAGGAGAGAAAAAAAACAAGTGACTCTTTCATTTTCAGAGCCACAATGTGCTTGGATTCTTATTCTGAGCAGGATAGATTGTTGAGGGAGAAAATGAGTAACCCAAGTCTTTGAGCTGTGACTGCTTTATATCCCATGGTTTTTTTCACCCACTTTTGCTTCTTTATTAGCACCTTTCACTGCTGTCAGCTAGAGCAGATTGAAAAGTAATGGTGAGGTCCAGCTGTTAGGTTAGTGCTGACAGAGAACAAAATCATTTGGAAGTAGGCAACGAAATTCCTCTGCAATCTGATTCAGTCTTCTGCTATGAGAGGCGTTTCTATTCAACTGAGGCAGAACTCTGTGGTTTGACTATGGAATGCTGTAGCAAGTCAGGCTCAGAAGAGTCAGCTAACTCCTCAATTAATTTACATTGCCCCATTATTTGTATTTATGGCCTCTAAATCAGCTACCACAAAAGCTGGGGAAAGAAAGCTTCACAAGGTGATAAACAACAGAAGAGGGACCTGAATAATTTAAGCAAGCTGCATGAAATAATTGGATGCCATGCAGTGCCTATGATCAGCCACTCCAGCTCTTTGCCTTGTCAGGCTTTTGATCCTTTGCCTGACTTCAGACAAAGGAACGGCAGATACAGAACGCTCAGTAGCTGGAGCAGAGCAGAATGAGCTGACAAATCAAACACCATATCAAAGGAACTACCCAAACCCAACAAAATCAACGTACGACTGCTTAATCTGTCATACACAGTGTCTGCGACTGGATGGGTCTAGTGTGAATGGTCTTTTCCTCCCCATGTGTTTTTAAACTATTTTTCTGATCCTTTTTCTCATTTGAGGAGCTTTTGTTTGGTTGGTTTGGTTTTGTTTTAAAGGAAGAAAAGACGCTCCTTATTAAAACCTCCCTTGCTAACAGGGGGTGAGGTTGCCAGGTCACTGTGAATGTCCTCTCACCAGAGGAGAGAATATTGTGGCTGGATCTTTCTTATCTACTGCAAGATGGTAAGGAAGAGCAGTCTTTCTTGTGCTTCCACACTTGCCATATGACAGCATATCCTTTTATGAAAACCCTTAAAAAGCTGGCATTGGGCAAAGACCTGGGGATAAGTTCTGGCTCCTTACTTTTAGATCTTAGTGAATGCTCTGACTGCAGCCATTGCATGAAGGTGTTGTGTTCTGCTGGAAACGTGAGAGTGAACGTGTCCTGCAGAAGGCATCAGCTGACATATTTTCACAATGCTGTGCTTTATGAAAAGTTGTTTAAAGAATTCTAAATTTGCCAGAGTTAGAAACTGTCACGCAGGGAAGAACTGAGAATCTGTGTTCCAGTCCTCAGGTCTAGTGGGACCCTACAGAATTCTTTAGATGAGGTAAGAAATGTCATAGACATTCCTGCTCAGCCAATACATGGTCTCTGCACCTGGGACTGAGTGTACCTGCCAAGTTTATTGAACATGTCCAAATATTGATTATCTCAGAAGATGAAGACTTGGTCAAATTTGGATGGCATAGTCCAGCATGTCATTTATTGACAGTAAACAGAACACTGAAAAAGGGTGACTCAGAAGTGCCATTCACAGAGCTGGGGCATCTGGAACTTTGAATCAGTTGTGATGGTGTTTCTGAAGAGAGAGCACATTACAAATCACAACAGGGCAACTGAGATCAGCCAATAAAGTTATGAACAAAACAAAAGAGGGTCTAGGAATCCTCTTTGTAAATAGGAACTTTAAATAATAAAAACTTTTGTCTGATTTAAACCATGAGCAAAATAACCTATTTCACCTTTAATCATCCTGTTGTCACTTCAAGTTTAAACTTCAAACAAAATTATTGTTTAAGGAATATAATGGCTATAACACACAGATTTTCATGGTGAACCTAGGTATGTCTTCAAAAGTATTTCATAGAAAAGGCATTATGTGAATTACTATATAAAACTGGAGGTGTAGCTCTGATATTTATTGTCCTGAGCATCTTATGGCGAGAAGCTCGTGGTGATACCCAGGAGGATGGAGAGTGCAAATTCAGATTCAGGCAGTGCTGGGTGCTGTGGATTCCTTAGTCTGAATAGGCTCTACAGCAAACCTGCATCTCTTTTGGGGCCAGGCCTTGTGATCTGTCCTTTATGGGAGGGGTCACAAATGGCCACATTTCATTCAGAATGAACAAGATCTTCAGACTTGCCTCACGTGCCTGTGGGATGGATAAAATTAGGAAAAGTTAAAGAAAAAAAAAAGGAATTTTTAGTTCCAAAAATGTGTGTCTGTATTGAGGAAACCATGTTTGTGCAGTTACTGCCTTGGTATGTTTCCGACAGCTTTGCTGGCTCCGGCTGTTGAAAATCTCGCTGCTTCTGGGTTTTATTTACCATGGTGTGGTGGCTCAGAGATAAGTTGAATACGTATCTTGTTCCCTGGTTACTCTCCTGAAGATGCTTTCTGAGAGAAAAGTCTCTCTAACAGCATTAAAATCTGGTATTTACACTACATGAGGAAGAACTGGGGCCATAAGCTGCAGGTTTCTTTGTTTTCATGAGGGTTTCACAAGCCTGGATTGGTCACTGTCCTCTCTATTGGTCCCTTACAGCCTCTGACCAGAGCTGAACCTGACTCTGGCTCTGTTAAACCTGCCTTGGTGTGGAATTCCACAGATTAATGACTCTTATGTTACCATAATAATCCTGGATTAGAATAATAATCTTTCTGCTCACTGGTGACCGCGGTCTGTGTGTGACCTATAGCAGGAACACACCATTCTGCATTCCCTGCTGCTTCCTGCCCTTCCCTCCATGAACCACCTTCTTGGGGCAGGGATTTTCTACAGTTCTCTGTCAGCTTGGCTTTAGTCCTCAGCCTGGGAGTTGCAGTTTCATTCACCCTGGCTGGAGGCAGCAATCTCATTGATAACCTATTCCTTGTTCTTTCAGACCCCTCAGCTATTGATTTGGAAGGTTTGCTTTCAGCATTATTTAGTCTCATGTTTTGCCTCAGCCAGTACTATTCTTTCTGATGCAATTCCATGTCTCATGCAATGCTTTAAAAAGAGAGGGAGTGAGGAACTCGTACCATTCATTTTAAATAAGTCTTTGTTCTCCTGCATTAGTAGCATTTTTAGTATAGAATCCAGAAAGCAACACCAGCTTGTTGAAGATATATATTTTAAAGCCATATATTTTTACAGAACAGATGGAGTATCTCAGAATAATTGTTGCCAGCTCTATGTCTATCTTAAGCCTAGTTTGTCATTCTACCAGCAGTGCCACTCAGTAGCAGAAATCAAGCATGGGAGGATGATTGTGACTAAATATTTTCAATAGTCTAACAAAACATAGGCTGCCTGGTGGCTGGTGACGTCCTGGAGCTCCTTCTCTGGAGAGCAAAGAATCAATGTAATAAAGAATATTGGGTTTTCTCACTCCACCAGTATATGTGTAGTTTATATTCTGCCATCAGTTTTGTGGAACTGTGTTCTTGTGATTTTGCTGCTTTAAATGCAGTATTACCTAAAGACTTTCTACTTATTTTTATTGGGTTTTTTTTGCCTTATGATCAAAGCAAAGTCATCTCTCATTCCTTGGTAGCACAAGATCTTCCCAAAGCTCCTATCAAAGTAGTGCTGAGGTTGTGTCTTAATATAATTTTTTCCACATCCATATTTTATTTCTCTTTTCAGGCTAAGAGAATAAAATTTAGGGACAGACACTGTGGATACTGTGTAAAAACCCCTATATATCACTCAGCTGTGGCCAACAGCATCACTTGGGTGTGGTTGTATTCATGTGGATTTGATTTATAGGTCAGAGCACTAGTGATTGGTTCTGGTAAAAATCACTTCTAAGTTATGCTTTGAGATCTCCAGTGAATTTGCACAGTGAGATTTGTGGACTTTTTCACACTTGCAGTGTAGATGCACTGTTGAAACAAAGAGTGTCAGTGTGTTGTTCACATTAGAAAAAGACATTAATGCTCTGAAATTTCCACTCAAAATGCCTCATTTGCAGCTGCCACTGGGGATTATTGTGCTTATTTGGTTCCCTTACAGCTGTAAAAACAGAGAACGGTTTCCTGAGGTCAGTGGAACAATGCTATGAGTGAACTGATGTGAGAGAGATGCAGTTCAGCATTAAACAAAAAAAAAAGTCATTATTAGTTCTGTTACCTGATTGCCTTCTACCAAGAATGTAAAGCTGTGAGAAAGAAACAGTGTTTATAACAAAATATCTGATTCTTCTTGCCCTTTTACTATTCACTGCTCCATCCCACGAAGAAAAGGAATCTGAAGTCATGGACTAGGGCAGAGGGCAGTCATGGAAGCAGCTTGTGTGTCAGTGCCTGAGTGTTTATATATTTGTTCCACAGTGGAAAACAAACCAGAAGAAACCATTTCAAAAGACCTACCAAGCCTGGCACATAATTGATCAAAGTTCCAGTTATTCCTCAGTGTCACTGACTGCCCTGAGCTTCACGAGCAGATACCAAGGGTTCACCTCCTCTTGAGCTAGGAATTTTTGGATGTTTTTAATTGCTGGTATTTTTCCACCTGCTCTCTGCAGCACACACACATTCTTCAGGGAATTCCCAGAATTCCAGTGAAGAGAAGGAACTGCTGCATCCCCTGAAATGTGCCCCGTGGATTCCTTGCAGATGCCATCACACACACTTGTACTGGGGCCACAGCTGGGAAGCTTCCCCCCCAATTTACAGGATGGGGTTTGTAGATGTAAAAGTTGGCATACCTGATAATATGAAAATCACAACTTGTGAAAAATGAGAAGTGCTTTAATAACTTTCCTTTCATTATCATCTAATTTATCAGACCTATAATATTGAAAATCCTTCAAGGGTTACTTGCCTGCATATTTCTGTGCAATTATGGCTGGTTAAGTAGTTATAATCTGCTAAGTGAGCTGTCATTGTGTCTGGAGAAGTAATTTTGACAGTCATAATGTACTAATTATGGTACAACACCGGGAGGATGATGAGGGTCGATGCTGGGGGTTTGCCAGTTGAGGCTGTTTATTTTTCATTAACCACAAAACTGATGTTAATGCATTTTTGGACCATTTGAGGAACTTCATTCAGGTGAGATGTACCTCCTTGAGAGCACCCTGTTTCTCTGGGTTCCTTCTGGTGCAGAGGAGAGCACCCTGCCTGAACACCTCTGGAGCAGCCAGGAAAGCCAGTGGGTAGGCAAGTGGGCAATTTTTGGTCCCAAATCCAGGCTGTTTCCAAGTGCTTGTGAGGTTCTGTGAGGTGGCCCCATCATCTCATTGTGTGCAACTGTACCCTACAGACAGAAGCCTTGGCACGGGCATGGCTGCTTCCCCTTATTGCTTCATTTGTAGGGGTTGCCCTCCTTTGCTGTTGTAATGGCTTTCTTACCCTGATCTCCCTGTCTGTGGTGGTAGGAGGACCTGTGAAATGCCCCTGAGGGACAGAGATCACAGGATGGGTGAGACCAGGGACAGAGTTCTTACAAGAAAGTGTTTATTTTGAAAAAACATATCTAAGTTGCAAACAGAGCTATGCACTAAAGGAAGAGGAGTTGAGTCCTTAAAGCAATATTTTGGTTTTCACTCTGGTTCATTGTTTTCCTTTGTGTTCAGTTTGCAAACAAATCACAAGTGTTTTTTTTTGCTGTTACATTTATAAACTCAGCCCAGCCTTATAGAGAGAAAATGTTATCTAAGTATTTACTGTGATTAAAGATTCCTTGGGCTCTCCCTGACAACTGTTCAATCCCTCTATGTTCACAATATGCCCTTAAAAATACTTGTCCAATTATGTTATTTAGATCAAACACAATTATGACAGATGGCCTGGTCTTTAGGCTTTGTGATCACCTGCAGTTTGCAGTGCAGTCCCGAGGATCAGCATCTACTCAATATATCTGGGAATGAGTTTTTCAGTGAACAATTCTAATTCTGGGTAAGAAGAAGTGTGATCCAGTTCCCTCGGTGTTGCTTGTGTGCTGCAGGGCCAATGGCAGGGGAGACTGCAAGGGGCTGTTGGTGTCATGAGAGCAAGCACGTGTGACTCTTGAGTAAAGGAAACAAACCAGCACAAAAAATATTGCCATTATTGGTCATTTCCAGAAGACAACTTTGCACTATATTCAGAGAGGGAAAATACCACTTTTTAAATGGAAGCAGAATGTTCCAAAATATCTGGGCATTTTCATGGCCAAGCTAACAGAGGAGTGGTTTCCAACAAACGCCTTGACAAGCAGTTACTTAATTCCTCCTTCCAAAAACACATTTGTCACCCAGAAATTCAGGGCTGTAAATGTCTGTTCTAAAAACTGTGTTGACACAGAGCTTGCTTCCCAGGGCCGAGCATTCCCAAAGCAGCACAGCCACAGCCAAATTGGGTTTGGCCACTTGTGAAGGTGTGAATGCAAACACCACTAAATAGTGTTGAGTGGTAACTGCAAAACAGGCTTTGAGTTAACTTCCCATCTTGATAAAATGTTTTGTGTTTCCTACCAGATATATTCAAAATAATATTATAATTTACTTCAGAAACTGCAAATATAATTTGTTCCTTTACACTGTGGAGTGGCAGTTAAATAGAAACTACATAGATATTTATTTGCACTTTCAGAATTGCTGAAATGATTTATTAGCGTGGAATTTTCATGGTGTTACATTTTTATTGCTTGATATTGCACATGTTGGGTTTTAATAGTTGCATCCTTCATTCCATTAATTTCAAATTAAACATTAAATTGCAATGAAAGTTCAGTCATAGCTCTTAAAGCATAAAAAATAAGCTTCGGTCTTCACTTTGTGGAAGGAGAGTGGGGATGGAATACAGACTAAGTGGAAAAATAATCTCTCAGCAAGAGCTGCGCTGTTAGCCGGAGCAGCTGCTGGTAACTGTGAGAGCTGTGCTCATTGCCATGCTACAGGGTTCAGTTTTATTGCACTTCACTTAACCAAGGTTAATTTAGCCTTGAGCAGTTACGTATTTTACCAGCACTCTGCAAGGGATTGCCTTTTGCCATTGAATTCAGTTCAAAATCTCTAAACAATCCCTAAGACCCAGGTTGTACTTTTTAACTTCAACTCTGTTTTCAGGTAGTTTTTCTATTTTTCTTTTTCTTTTAAATGTGGTATCTCATTTGCACAAAAACCAGCTACAGAACTGTCCTTGGGATTTCACATTATAAAACACTAAAAGGGTTTGCTGTGCACAGACTTATGTCTATAATTTAAATTCAGACCTCTCAAAACTCCCACAGAAGTCTTAACTTCTGGAGATGCAAAATATGCCAAAAGGAACAAAGATTTAAGTACCTGAAAGGAATAGGTCATAAATCCACAAATATTTCAGCGTAGAGATGCAACTGAACTACCTGTCCACAGCATGTTTGCTCCATTGGAGTCCAAGCCCATTGAATCCAGGCCAGTTTTTGGGGTTGTGTTGTCCCTGTGGGCCCCAGGACTCCAGTTCTGCATGAGCACAAAGTGCTGGTTGGAGGCACAAGGAGGGGAAACAACCCTGTTGCACCCCCAGATAGTGAAATGTTTACAGGATCACATGTTTTGAGGGCAACAAATGTAATTATTAGAAATTCCTAGAAGGTCCAAATTCATGTAAAGTAGAAACTAAATACAAGGATGAAATTGTGGACTCATTATAATCTATGACAAGTGCTACATGTTTTCAGGGGGATTGGCATTCCCAGTCTCTTACATGTATAAAGAAGCAAGAAAGAAGAATTTTTCTAAAAAACTTTAAAAAACAAAGGCACAAAAATGTAGCTGGGGATGTCATGAGCACCTCTCAGACTAACATATCCAGAAGTGGGCAGCAGAGAGGGAGAAGAAATCAAAGAGAAAGAGCAAAGTCATGAGTCATTTATAATGGAGTTGGTAAAAATACAGTTTATCAAAAATATAATTTAAATGAAGAAGTGTTTTGTGAATGTTTTGATATTTCTGCAGTGCTGATGGGGTTTTTGAGAGGACTGAATTGAAAATCTGACCTTTCCCTGAAAACAGCTATTTTGACACAGCTCAGTTTCATGGAAGGTTTCAAATAGTTTTTAATTTCACATTGAGGAAATTGCTGCCATCATCTTCCAAGGTGCTAAACAGCTCCACTGCTGCCCTCTGTGTGGTCCTGCTCAGCAGAGAGCACGAGGACAACAACCAGGTCACATCTGAGAGACAGAGCAAATAGGCAGGGTTTTCAGTGGCTTAGAAGGCAAATGGCACAAACTGAGCTCATTGTGGCTTTGAATTTCCTGTTTAAAAAGCAAACCCCCTTGCATTGCTGAATAATTAATATGAATAAGATACCCCACTGTAAAAATCTTAGAAGGGACAGAGCCCCTGTTTTCACAATAGTGTTATTGATGGTGGTTCTGTATTTTTAGGCTCAGCTGCAGTTTGTCTATCCATTATAGTTATTTTTCTGTCAGCGAGAGTATAAAAATTTAATCTAAGTTCCTATATAGGAAAAGTTTCTTTATACTACTGCTAATCAAGCCATTACATAGAAAAAGTCATGTTTGCAATCAGCCTGAGATTTACTGGAGCACAACACCTCCTACCACTATAAACACCATGGGTCTGCGCTTCTGGAAGAGTTTTGGTGGCTGGAGTCTCACCTGAATCAGGGAATTTATCAGGACCTGTTCCTGCAGCCAGTTCTGCCTTCAATTCAGGGCTCTTAGTAAATTCTGAGCAGGTCTGAGTTACTGTCTCAGGAAAATCTGAGGCTTTGCACTGCTCCAGTATTTGTGCTGTTATTAGCAGAGTGAAAACTGGCCATAAGGAACAAAATGTCAAGTAGCACTTGCCCAAGGGCAGCTCTGGAAGGACTGAGGGAGTCGGCTCACACAGCTCTAGTGTGTAAGAAGGAAACTGAAGAGGAGGGGATTGTAAGGCTCAGAGGAAGAAGATAAGCTGAATGTCTCTCTTTAGAAATAGCAATAGTAATTCTGTGTCCGCATAAATTAGAGTGCAAATGTTCTTCTCATGAGATCTGCATTTATTTTTTCTTTTGATGAATTTATTATCCTCACTATATGATTCCCATTCTGATAAAAAGCCAGATGCTGTAATTTTGACTGTTACTTTTCATTTTTGATGATGTTTTGTAGTAGAAGCATTTGTATCCAAAATAACTCATCATGTCTAAGAGATCCAGTCCAAATTATGAACTTACATCAGGAGCTGGATATTTCAGATTATTTAAAGGCAGACAAGTGGAAGTAAAAACAAATGAAAAAAAGCTGTGATCAGGAGGAACCATATGGTGCTCTTGTAACAATTAAACTCGGTGCTCTACTTTGCTGCATGTCTGCAGGATACGCAGATTAAAC
Organism: Campylorhamphus procurvoides; assembly: GCA_013396655.1. NCBI lineage: Eukaryota > Metazoa > Chordata > Aves > Passeriformes > Dendrocolaptidae > Campylorhamphus > Campylorhamphus procurvoides. The sequence continues at coordinate 2,115,432 of WBMV01003298.1, read as the reverse complement.
CCTTGTGCCCAGGCTCTATGCCAAGATTAAATTAATATTCCTAAATTTTTGATTTAATCTTCTTCTGAAAGAAGAGGCCACAGCAGAGTAAATAGCTGAGTGAAAGCTTGGGGATGTGTAAGCACTTTATCCCTTTCCTAACCTCTCACTTACAGTGTTCTCTCTCACATATGTTTCCATGGGCATGAGGTGAAACAGTCCTGAGACACCTCATGCATCTCTGACATGTTTTGCTGTGCATGTTAACGAGAGGTTAGAAGGCAGTGAGAAGATCCAGGCTCCATAACTCACTTCATAGGCTGCTGTGCCATGACAGTTCCACAATTATTCAAAGCTACTTTGCATTGCACCTCTCTAACCTGACACATCTGCATACACACTTTGGAGAAAATTCTCATAAAAATTCACTTTCTTGGTCTGAACTTCCTTAAGAAAAGAAAAAGGAAAGAAAGATTAAAAGTCACAGGGGGCTCTTGCAGTCCCCTCTGATGCTCAGTGGCTCATCCAGAGTGCTCTCACTGCAGGCTCTGCAGCCGTGACACAGCCAGGATTTGGCACCTGCTCATTCAGGCCCAGCACATGGCAATGTGGCCTGGACTGTCTGCAGAGCCCCATTTCCCTCACTGTTTAAATTATGGCTAGCCAGTCCAAGGTTCCTGGTTTAGTTCTCAAGTTGGATCTAACTCATGCCTTGGAATAAAAAGGAACAGAAAAACTAACTGATCATTCACTGTGCGCTTTGAATTAGCCAACTATGCCCCAAAACAATACCTTTAAAATGATTCAGGGGAATGATAATTTTAATAAATGCAATATTTTCCAAGATTCTTTATCTCAGAAATTGTCTGCCTTGATATAGGGCCCTAGGGGAAATAATTTAATTAAAAAGTAAAGTTTTCTGTCAGTCTGCTGAGTCCTCTACAGACTAAACAGCTGCTGATTTTCTGCTCTGAGTGTGGCATGGTGCTGTTCATTGTCTTATTGCTCTCTCTCCATGTCACAAGGGAGGCAGATCTAGCAGGTCGTGTTGGTGCTCCTACCCTTCTGCAGGAAGTTTGGGTGTGAGGTTTTCCTGTAGGACTGTGGGAATTCTGTAAGCAGTACATGTTTGCTACCCAACATTCTTCATTCAAGGTCTTTATTTCATTTGAAAATCTAGGCACATTATACATCATTAGCTACTTTCACGTTGTTTTTAGCATTTTAACAGCCCGGTAATACTTAGTGGCTAGAAATTATTGCAAGCATTGTAATAGCCTTTTTAATCTTCCATGCGGAGGCCTTTAGGTCACTCTTGTAAAATCAGGTCCACTTTTTTAAATGATACACACAGTAAATTGGGTCAGGGCCTCACTAGGCAAGTTATCTCCCATTTTTCTCAGCGTAGAGCTCACTAATCTAGAGGTGAAATAGCTTCATGATCCATCTTTCAGACACAAACATGGAATTAGGACAGGGGTAGCATCTGCGCTTCTGTGTTTACTGGGAGTGGTCTGTCTGAAGCCAAGTGGTGTCTGTTCTGCTGCAATCACTGATTGCAGTTGTTGCAGCCCCAGTGAACGATGGGCTCAAACAGTGCAGGTCGTGCCTGTGAAGGCAATGACCTGTGTGGGGGTCTGTGGTTGTCACTGACACCTGTGGAAAAGCAGATCAGAAAATGGCCCAGTTGGGAACTGGGGAATTATGCTCCATTGGGCTCCTGGACGATAAAGTTCCTTTTAACAATGTGCTTTCTTGCTGTTTTTCTCTCTTGAATCTTGCAGATTTGAGAAAGAAGAACAGATTAAGAAATGCTTGAAATGATTAGCAATAGAACGTTAATTTGATAAGGGTTTGCTTGATGGGAGGAATTAATGACTGCTTTGTATTTCTCTGCTTTTGGAATAGACGGTGTTTGAGAGATGTATAGTCATTATTTAGTTAAGCACATCTTTACATGCACAAACCTTTATCCCCCTGTTACATATTTTTCTAATGCACCTCCATGTTTATGGCAGTTTTCAAATAAACATGTGTCAGTTCTCCATTGTTTAAGCTGGAGTGCAGAGATCTCCTGTGTGTGATGTGTTCTGCACCTAAGCAGGGGGGTTATGCCAGCAGAGCAATGTGATTGCTATAATCAAAGTGTGTCCATAAAAATTACACTTTGAAGAGAAAGTTTATGTAAATAAAATTGTAGCGTAGGGATTTTTTTGGCTCTTTGCTGCTGAGTGGCTTCATGACCGTTAGTGATTTCCTTGGGAAACTTACTGTGGAGCCAGGGGAAGACCCAGACCCCACTGCTACCCACAGACCTGTCTTTATCCTGAGGAATGGCTCCCTGCTCCAGCAGAAGAATGAGGGCTGGTTCATTGGGTGTGAGCTTATGGCAACAGTGAATCACTTGAAGTGCACGTGCAGTTTCCCCCTTTTTCCAGTTGCAGATCCATAGAACAGGAAGGGTAGCAGTGGATTTATGCACTTGCTTTGCAGAGCGTTTTGCCCATAAAATTAGATATGAGGAAACAATAATTTTTGGTATTATATTAAGGTATAAATACCTCCCTCTGTTTATGATTTCAGTATTGCTTGCTGGATTTTAGTATTTCAGCATGACTTTAATAGCCTGGACTTCAATGAGCTGGAAAAGCACATGCAGTAGTTACTACCCTATTTAATTTTTTTTCCTATCTTTAAAGGTATTTTACATCTTTAATTGTTACTTTGTCTCTTTTTTTCCAAATAACTGCCCTTTTCTCCTTCAAAAGGTACCCTTCTGTGTTCTGTAATTATTTAAGCAGTAGCTACAGCTTGTGATAGAAAAGCTTGTCAGAGCATTAAACCTTCCCAGTGGCACAGAGACACTCCAAAGGTCAGCAGCTCTGCACTGCGGGACACATTTGCAGGATTCCAGCCGAGAAACTTGTGTACAGCTGTTATCCTGGAAGGGTGGGTTAAAAACCAGAGGAGCAGCAACCCTAAACAAGTTATGGGGAAACCTGACATTGGCTGTACATGGTGGGTCCATGCTGCGTTTGTGAGAAAACAGGCATCAAGCTGAGCAGTGCCCTGACTGCATGGCTTATTGGCAGAGATCTCGGGTGGCTGATTTTCAAAGAACAGTGTGCCTGTATTAGGATGTCCATCTGTATGTGGAGAGAGATGTAGTGTTGAAGATTCACATTTGAGTCATACTAAGAGTCTTCAATGCCGTTGACGCACTCAGTTATAGCAAGAGGAAAGTCATACCGCAAGCAAGTTCATGCCCTGGAAGCCTCATGGTGGTGTATAGTATATGAGGAGCATTCATTAGTGATGGTTTTCAAATAGCTCTGTTAGGACAGGATGGATCCCTGTGGTTGGATTAAGTTGTTGAAGGACCCATGTAAGGAAAAAGCAGTTTTATTGTCCCTCATATGCAAAATCTTAGAGGTCACAGTAACACCTTGGCCATGGCATTCGTGTCTGTTCTTTGAATTGAAACTTGATGTGCATCTCCCCAGAGCAGAGTATTTGTCTCTTCCAGGGTGTGAGTGGATTTCTGTGTGATTCTTCGGCACTTTGGGATCCTTCAGGGACTCTGTGCTTCTTTCATGAAGTATAACACTGCAACTTTTATTCTAAATAAATCATCGTCTATGTTGATTTGTGTATCTGAGAAACACACATGGAAATACAATAAAAGGCTAGAGAGTAATAAAATCAGAACAGAATCCAAATGTAAATGAGTAACTGTCAGCAGCAAACTGATGAAATTTAGGTTTCCTACAGGTTTGAGCTTCGTGTTTGATTTACTGGTAACTAAAAGGTACGAGATAGAATTGAAGCTTTTTTCCTTGTTGAGCTTTTAGAATGCTTTTGTGTGCTCTGTTTGCTGTTTAGGGAGATGTGACCTCTTTATCACCCTTACACCATTTCTGTACCATCTCTGTATTGAGGAGCTGCATCATTTCATAGCCCTTGAGGGAAACAACTCACCTGTTTGTAGCTGGAATTAACAAATGGTTTCAGGAACAAATACATGTTGTATCCTGAACACAGTAGTGTAAACTCTATTCTATAATAAAGAATATGATTGCCTAAGCATACAATTAACAATTATTAAGGTTGGAAAGATCTTTAAGGTCATTGAGCCCAACCATTAACCCAGCACTGCCAAGTGCCACATGCACATGTCTTTTAAATAGTTCCAGGGATGGTGCCCTGGGCAACCTCTTCCAGTGTCTGAACCACCCTTTGCCCAAAATCCAGTCTAAACCTGCAGTGAGTTACAGAACCAGAGACACCTGAGAAGCCAGGAAACAAGATGAGCTTGACACAGTTCCCAATGTAGGTCTGGGTTAGTTCAGCTAGGATGAAATAAAGCCATTATTGAGAAATAGTATCTTCGTGTTTTAGAGACACTATTTGTAATGCCTAGTGGTAGGAGTTTTATATATCTGTCAGTCTGTTGTCTCACAGTATAAGGTGGAGCTTGTTTAATTTTCTGCTTTGTTACAGCAGTTATATCTCTGTTACCATTTCCATTTGCAAATAGTCATTAGGACACCTTTCAAAAAACATTATGATACTGCACATTTTCATTTTTCTACAGTGTTAACTCATTTCTCTGGCAACTGCAGTAGAATCCTTCCCTTGGAAAAAAAATCCATTACATTTACAGTTGTTTTCATACAAGTAGGTTGCTGTAGCCACATTCTGGAAGTGTATGTGGGGTTTTTTGCAGTGTGTTTACAAATATCTCACCATATCCAGGCAGCTGTCGTTATTTTATCTTTGGCAAATGAGGATATAAAGATAAAATTAGAGTTTTATATAAGGCTGAAGTGTCCAGAATAGGAGTGGGATATTAAGACTTCTAAAATATTTGCTGAGAACTAATTGGAACATGTGCTGCTTCTATGATTGCTTTGCATCAAGCCTCTGCATTTGGAGAGGAAAAAATGATATGTGTTTGGATTAGGGCTGAGAGAACTTTTTTCTGCCCTGAGCTATTTCTGTTTTTAAGAACAGTAGCTTGGATGTCTGCAGTTGCTGTATTGTTTGCAGTCAAACAGTGAATCAATAAAATAATAAACACAAAACACTGAAGTTAGGATTTCTCTTGATGGATTGTGCATCTGAGGAAAACTTTATTAACAAACTATGGAGGCCAGTTTTACAGAACACAACAAATAGTATTTTCCATTAGACTTCCTGCATTTACACTGGGCTTTTTGTATTCAATTAAAATAAAACTGAAATCCCAATATCATTTGAGATGACTCTTTCGTTTTGAAGTTACAAGGAAATTGGGATAATTTTTCCCAAGGTGTGTGTGACAGCAGTGGGATTTAAACGCAGTGATCAGTGCCCACGATTAAAGCGGAACAAACTCATTCACCCCAGCCCTCCCTTAATGGCATGCTTTGTTTCCTGGGCACAGCCCATAGGCACTGTGCAGCCTGCTCTTAGGGGCATGCAAAAGTGTTAGTCTTTGTCAAAGTCTCATTCTCAGGGTAAAATCCAGTCCTCCTTCTCTAGCCCAAATACTTGGGCTCATTGTGGGAAATAGAGCACATCTTTGTCTGTCCTGGCTCTTGGATGTGCTTGAGTGAGGGGCTGGAGCAAGGAAATGTCCAAGCAAATACTTAATGTACTTTTCCAGCACCTCCTAATTGCTGAAACAACTGTGTGCTGATGCTGTAAGGACATTCATAGGATTGATGGCAATTGGTGAGCGTGGGATTCATCTGACTAAATGTCAGTGTCTAACTGAGCAAAGCTTCCAGTCCTGTTAAAGGGAAACCTCTGTGGTGGCAGTTAAGGGAACAGCCTGAAAAGCCTGTGTTTATACTCTGAGTGTACCGAATCCCCACCCTCCCTGCACACACACCCCTGGCATTTTTTGCTTTTTCACACATAATGGGAATTATGGACTCCAGCACTTTTATAAAGCCACTGTCTGCTCTCTTCTACAAAAATAAACAACGTATTATAATAGAAAAAGAGAAAGAGGAGCCAGGCCAGTATTAGAGGCCATAGATTGAGAGTTAATTTAGAATTTGGCAGTTGACTCAGATATGATTGGCAAGGAGATTTCCAAAAGGCTGCAACTGTAAATTGGAAATTAATGGAAAAGGATTATGTGAGTGGGAGACAGCTTTGAATCTATAATGCATGGCCCGAGACTGACTTGCTCATAAAAGAGCATGTGTTTAATGTGTCATAAAAATACTTAAGTCACATTGGTCTTTGTATAAATATTTCATTTTTAAAGTTGGATTCTGGATTACTTAAAAATGAACTCAGCGTGCATATCCTTGCTATCAGTATGAAGAATAAAAAAGGATCACCAGAACCCGGGTCTTTTTTCCCCTTCTAGACTCATATTCTCACAAGATTCTTTATGTTGTCTTTTGCCTCCAAATCAATTTTTTTTAGTCTTGGCTGTATCATCTGTTTCGTTCTGTAGTATTCCTCTGAGGGAAGCTATGGATCTATTCTATTAGGAGACAGTTTGGAGGCAGAGTGAGTTGCTGCCAAAAAGGCATTCATGTGTGAGAGTGGGTAGGTGACTGAGGTGTCCAAAAGGGACACTTGTCTGTGTTCCTTCAGCTACTTCTGTTGCAAAGATGATGTATGTCTGTAAATAAAGCGAGATACATTCTGAATGTGCCCATGTTCTGCACCATTAGTTTTTTCACTGTTGGGACACTAAACTGCAAGAATCTGAACATCTGCTACCACTTGGCACCTCAAGTGGCTCAAGGAAGCAGTGACAACAGTTAAAAAAAGACCACCTCCAAAATATTACCTATTGTTCTTTTTGCTGTTTTCTTTGACTAAATACAGTCCCCTAATTTAGCTCAAAAAAAATGTAGCTCAGCGTTGCTGTTAGAACCATATTGAATGGTCTCTGGGGCTTTATGAAACCATTTAGTAATGACAGAGGAAGAGGGAAGTGCCCAGAGCTGTGCTCTCCCCATCACACTGTACAAGCACATTGATGGCTGAGTCTGGATTTCCCCCATCTCTGGCAGCATGTGAAGTACAAATGAACTTCTCACATGTCACTCCAGTGCATAAGACTTAGAGCCCTGCAGTTATGATTGTTTTATGCTCTTCCTCACAGGTGAAATATGTGCTTTTAAAATCCATGGACAAGAAATGCCCTTTGAAGCTGTTGTGCTGAACAAGACATCTGGAGAGGGTCGTCTGCGAGCAAAAAGTCCCATTGACTGTGAACTGCAGAAGGAATACACATTCATCATCCAGGCCTATGACTGTGGATCAGGACCAGGGGGAACCAACTGGAAGAAATCTCACAAGTGGGTGAAAATGAGAATTTTTTTTTTGCTTAGGCACGTGTTTGCTCTATAGTAAATTGAAGGGCTCCTTTGAATATTGTTGCCATGTAGAGAGCAAATTAAACAACAACTCTTGCAACAGTCCATCCATTTTTTCATTCCTCTTTCCTTTTAGAAAATATTTTTCTTTTTTCTTGCTGCAGTTTGACCCATTCTGCAGTGGTTCCAGTGAAAGCCTTTAATAGGATCCCTGTCCAAGTGGAGAAATGCATCTCAGTTTTGGTTTATTTTTATCATTCTTGCTTTCACATTAAATACATTGACTAAACAGATCATCCAGGCCATGGAAAGGGCTTTTATTGATACTTACAAATTCTACATAGGTTTTCTCTCTGTTCACCTCATTTCAAGTGCTAGAAAAAGAGAAATCCCCCTCTTCTTTAGTATATGCATGTGTATAAGCTGCAGCAGTGTTGCATTTAACAGTGTGTTTCTGACCTCAGCTTTTGCACAGCAAGTCTCAGAGGAACTGAAATCCTCTGGAGGAGGGGTGTGTGGAAGGTCAGTAGGTAGTACTGTTTACTTGGAGCCAATTCCCTGTGCGGTCCTGAATGGTGCAGGACTTCATGCTTTGAACTCATGAAACTAATCTCCAGACCGCTTGTCATTAAAGATGAATTTAACTCACGTGTAGGTGTATAAATGCTGTACAAATTGTTCATCTTGCTGAGAGCCATTTAAATAAATGATTTATAGGAATCATTCTTCCTTTTGCTCATCCAGGACACGTGACAATTAAAAATTTAATTAAGTCTATAATGCATGCTGAAGTTTTTCAGGATATTTAAAAAGAATGCAGATTTAGAAGGAAGCCTGCAATATCAAATAACCACCAAATCCCAGAAACAGGTTTGGCTTCATAGTATTAAGTTTTATGATGTTTCTCATGTCAAGATGATACATTCCACTTTTGGACAATTTGGGTCTAATCTCGACCAAACGAGATGTGACCCCTCAACACCAGACCTTGTTCCCTTTCTTGTAGTGGTTTGTACAGTAAACCCCACACCACGCTTTCTGTCTGGGAGCCCAGCCCTTGCTAATGGCCCTGCCACTGATCTAGAAAGTCCTGTCACTACTCCGTCCCTCTGTTACTCTCTATCAAACTAAAGAACAAATTCTTTCAAAGCAAGGCCTTTAGAGTTCATTCATTAAATACCAAAGACCTCAATAGGTTACATGTGCAGCATTGTAACTAATTAAAGGATTAAATAATTATAATCAGCAGAAGGAGCCTTATTTAATAGGAAGAATGTTCATAAACTGGCCATTTTTAGGCAGTGAAGATATAAGAGTACTGTAATTTTCTTCCTCTCTCTTTGCTCATTTTGCACTGTAATGATATCATTGACTTTCTGCTGGGGTGCATCTTAAGAGGCACACTGATTTTAATAAGGAACACCATGGAGTCCCCTCCCTACAAGCAGTGGCAATAGACTGTTACATAGTGCCACACTGAGATACTAAATTGGGTGAATTAAACATAGAAATTCAGTAATATCTCACTTTAATAGGTACTTACAGAGTTTTCTGGATAGTTTTCGTTAGTCTTTTCTAGTGTTTTGAAAAGAAACTGTTAGTGAGGTGTCACGAAAAATTAATTTTTCTCTTTTATGTCTTCTTTCCCTATTTTAGGGCAGTAGTCCACATCCAGGTAAAGGATGTCAATGAGTTTTCACCAGCATTCAAGGAGAGCGTGTACAAGGCCACTGTGACAGAGGGGAAGATCTATGACAGCATCCTGCAGGTGGAGGCCACAGACGAGGACTGTTCCCCACAGTACAGCCAGATCTGCAACTATGAGATTGTCACGACAGACGTTCCCTTTGCCATCGACAGGAATGGTGAGTGTGGAGAAGGAGCACTCCTAAGTTCTGGGGCAGGGAGCAGCAGTTTGTGTATGTGGTATAATTGATTGTCTACAGATACCAGCTGGCAACCTGGCTTGACTGTTAACTCAGGGGAGTAACCCTGTTCTATCTCTGAGAATGAATAATTTGCCTTACACTGGCAAATTCCATCCCCTTCAGGTAAGATTTGGGCAGAAAGTGACACAGAAATTTACTGTGGAAGTGAAATGGCCAGTTTGAGGTGAGCAATATGTTCCTCTGTCACCCAGTCTGTTCTCTTAATTGTCTCAGATCTGGTTTCCCATCCGAGTGATGGCATTTCCTCATGCAGCATGTAGTCCTGCCTAATGGGCTTTAATCACTGGAGTACAGCTGGTCCCATTCCTCTCACTTTCTAGAGCAGACCCTGAATATGGATTTGACAATATTCTGGGTATATTTATTGATTGTTAAAACTTCTAGGGTCCTGGGTCCACAGGTCTGCCCATTTGTGGTGCTTCCTGAAGCAGATTCATTATTCTGCACTATGGAAGAAAATGTGCTTTGGAGAATTAGCACCATTTTTAGTGAGTTTTGGCTTTAGTTGGTTTTTTTTAATGTATGTAATATTATACAAGAAATAATAAACCACATGCAGCAATTTTTGACCTTGGTGGCCCTTTATGTCATCTTCCTGCTTGTCCCAGTCAAGTCCTCACCAGGGAACAGCGCAGAACATGACACTGAGTTTGGGGGTGGTGGCTGGGTTGCATAAAAGGTGTGTGGAACATCCTCCGTCCCACTCCCTGGTTGCTGTGGCCAATACACCATAGTTTCCCCAGAACAAGCACTCTGTGTACACTCCCAGCAGTGCTCTGAGTTCTCTGTCCTAGCAGAAGTATTTCATCCATGTTGTATGTAAGAGGAGAGCACTGTTTGGAAGTTAAATCTGACTTTTGGCCAAATTGGAAATTGAAAGCAATCATGGAGCTGTTGTTTTCTCTGAGCAGTCATTTTCATGTTGGGATGTTTTAGAAAAGCTCTTTACCCTGTTCAAAAATTATTCATCTCTATTTGTGTGGTTCTTGCACAATGCGCAGCTGAGCATCGCAAGGTAATAACCTGTTGGCATCAATAAATTGTAATGACATTGGGGAAAATGTTATTATACACTGGGAGGCAAGTATACCGTAGAGGAGGGATAATCATGATGAGGATGTTTGTGTTTGAGTAAATGAGGTCAGCTGGCACAGGAATCTTTTGCCAGAGGATTGCACAAAGGATTTTTTCCAGGAAGTGGGCACTTGGAAATGAGCAATTCCCCAGAAGCTTTTCCTCTCTGTGCATATTTTCCCTAACTGTGAGATTTCCTATGCTGTCCCATAAGGAAGTTCTCCATGTTTCTGTTCAAAACCATTTTTCCCCAAGCTCCAGGGGCCTTGCCCCTGTGGGGCTGGGCACTTACACAGGTCACAGGTGGTTCCATAATTTCACACCAGGTTCGTGACATACCGTGGATAAATAATCCACTGAAATTAGCAGGACACAGAGCAGGCATTTCTAGTGCTCGTGCCTTTTCAGCTGCTGTCACACAGTGCAGCTGCCTCAGGAGTGATCACGGGTGTTTTACAGTCAAACATGATCAAAAGCATGTGAAATGTCAGGAATCCTTGGTTACATCTTTGTCCTCATGTGCCTGGGACTGGCTTTGCAGCAAAGGCAAGGAGAAAACCATTGATTTAAACATGACTTTAAAGCCTGCAGTGAATAATTAGTATGAGGTTGTAATACTTGTAGTTTCTTGGTCATGAATTCAATTAATATTTTTTGATCTATTTGTTCACTAAAAGAACAGTGCTGCCACAACCAACAGTAATTGCAGTCTAATTTGCAATTTTTTAAGATAATGGTAATTACTTAAACCCACTGGGATTAGAGACAGAGTTAGAATAGATGGTTGCACTTTTATTTTGTGACAGAAATACGTTGCTTAGTTCCAACACATTTCAGTGCCAAGAATGTCTCTCTGTGGCAGCTGATAGAAACTTTCTCTGGTGCAAATTCTTTGACAATGTGCCCATTTTGATTCCCTATAGGATGGTTAAAATAGATGTGTGAGATGCCTGGGACTGCCTGTTAATACTGTGCTAATTAGGATTTTGTTCGTAGGGGTTTTTTCCCCATTGTGAACTACAAATCTGGCTTCTTGTGTCTTCTACAGGTTATAATTTTTTCTGCATTTTAGTAACCCAAGTGTGGAATTTCATTGCCCAGAAAGAACGTAGTAATCAAATCTAAATATTGCAGAGGGCCCAAAAAGCAGGGCCAAGGGATGAATGAGAGGGGATGATGGTGGTGAGGAAAACATACCACTGTCTGTCCCCAGTGGTGGATGTTTTTTACCACCAGCATATGAAACTAACCACAAACGCAGGTCTGTAGTAAGATGAACATCCTATTCCATCAGCTTTTTTTATTTTGGCAGATCTTTTGAGACAAAACTTCTGTCTTGTATCTAGTTCCATGCACAGAGTATTTTATTATCTTGAAAACTTGTAGTCCACATTCCAAGCCTTTGTAAGTTAGGCACCTAAAGGTAGGTAATACAAAGCTTCCCCATTTGCATTTGGCAACTGTGACCCTTGGTGTGTGATTTCCTTGCGAATAAAATTACATTGTGTTATGAGACAATAGCATTAATAAAATTGATTCTTGCATATGATGAGCCTAACTTGGAGGGTAATGAACTCTTAGGCATAAAATACAATCATAAAAAGACAGAGAATAAATTTGTGCTTTGCTATGCAAAAAACTGGGACTAAAGGTATAGGTTCTAATATGTTTTAAAGTACTATTGCATGCAGATCAGTGCAGTTTTCTTCTTAGCAGAGAATCCCAATCATCAAGGCAATTTTTGTATCAATATTATGTAGGCTTTTTTCAGCTGAGATAAAATTAAACCGCAGTGCACAGATGCACTGTAATGGCAGGTAACATTACTATGCCTTTATGTCTTAGGGATCGTGCTCAGATGATCAGTGAATTCGGGTACAGACACCAATTCTGTCATGGCTCTGAGCTGCTCTCATCTCTGAAATGAGATGTTTGCCACCCACCACTGGGGAGCCCTTCACACAGACATGGTCAGACTGGTCAATACGAAGGTGAGATACTGGCTTGTCTGTCCAGTGAAAGACAGCCATGAAAGACGAGTGTCTGTATCAATCTATTGCCCAAACTGACCTTGAAAACAGAGCTGTCAATGTCTGTGTCCTCAGACATAAGATTTTATATTCCTGTAGTCATTTAGCTGATTTTTTGTTTTTTTAAATCTGTTATAGCTCTGGGTATTTCCAGGAAAAGGCAGATATTTAGGAAGACTGGAAAAGAAGTATTATTTTATGACCTCATTGTGAGCTGTGTAGAAATGTGCTTGCTTCTCCCATTAAAATGTTCCCTTTTTAATATTAAATTCCCTTATTGTCTTTGGATGAGATGTAAATAGAAACTTTCAGACTATCATTTCTAAAACCTTCATCAGACTGTGTTTTTAGTGCTTCCCTTCTGTGTCTACTTTTTAATCATATTGATTAAATTGTTAAAACCAAAGAATCATAAAGTATCAGAGGTAGCACACAAAAAATTACTAGGAAATCAATAAACTGTTGGGTAACACCTGCAAGCCATCCAAATGACCTTCCAGAATAACACCTGATAGTCAGAGTCTTTGTAGTCCAAATCTTAAAAGACCACAGTAGAATGGTAGTTTTGGAAGAGAGATTTAGTGAAATGCACATATGTTGTAATGGTTTCTAAATCTTATAGGTGAGTGAATGTGCCACACCAATTCTAGCAGTCTGCTAATGTAGCTTTGGACAATTTTAGTTTCTTGAGAATTATCTTTGCTGATTACGGACTAAAATAATACCAAAGAGAACCAACTAGGGAAATGTAAAGAGTCCTGTAGGGAATAATATAATGCAGAAAGGAAAGAACACCTGAGCAGATATTACATCGATAACTAAATATATACAGTGGCAGCTTTTCATTAAATCCTCTTAGGCAGCTACTAATCAAGCAACTCAAAGTAGTAAAATGGGTAGCTTAAATTGTTGTGTCAATCACTAACTCACCGGTAATGAAGGAGTTGGTATCATTGTCATTGCTTTTGTGGAGGGAAGAGGAATTTACAGGGCACACCTGGAAATGCCCAGCGAGATGAGGGAGAGCCACAGCAGCTGTAGGACACAGAACTTATATCCAGTGTGGGTTTGTTTCTTCAATTCTAGAACAGAGATCCTCATTTAGAGGGATGGTATAATGAACAGCCCTGAGCAAAAGTGTGAAAAGTATTAAACAGGCGCAAGTTTCAATTTGTGCGAGAAGTAAATTTCAGTGCAAATGGACAGAATTAAATAGTGGACTTGTTAACAGCAAAACATATACTCTATAAAGTACTCTTTCTGAAGGAACTACTCAAAGATCTTCCCCTTTCCTTGTGAGAGTTCCACTGTCTTGTGTTCCTGAAACAATTAATTTGTCTCCTTTAGATGTCTCAGGTTCAGCAGATATCTCTGCTGTTGCTGGGTTTTCTTTTCATGTGATAACTAATGCAGAACGTGATTCTGGGGCTTTTCCTGTTTTTAAAACCAGGGAAAGGAGTTAAAGGGCTAAAAATGTCTCTCATCTAAGGGGTAATAGCTTTTAGGAAACCAGGAGGGTGCTTAGGCTGGGGAGATGCTCAGCAGGGGCTCTCAGGAATGTTAAAGCAAAGTATTGTGTGAAGGTGTGTGGGAGATGAGGCTGCACCTCCTCAGATCTACATTTCAAGATGTAACTGCTCATTAGTCTCACTGTCTTACTTTAGAAAGTGTTACTGAGTAGATGTTTTCTCATATAGCCATGGCCACGTTATATCCCCAGCATCTTATGTTTCCTGAAGAACTTCTTTATTTCTCTTCTGGATTGAAAGAAAATACTTCCTATTCCTCCTAACTGTCCTGCCTGTGGGTGTCCCGTGTGCTTCCAAGGAAGTCCCAAAGGACGTGATGAACCAGGACCCGAATGTTACAGTCTGTGTCTGCTTAGCCAAGAATGACTCTGAATGTTTGCTTGTCTTGAATCTCCAGGTAACATCCGGAACACTGAGAAGCTGAGCTATGATAAACAGCACCAGTATGAGATAATGGTAACAGCTTTTGACTGTGGCCAAAAACATGCAACAGAAGATGTCCTAGTACGAGTTAATGTCAAGCCAGTGTGCAAGCCAGGCTGGCAAGGTAAGGTTTAACAGCTTATCTGTTTTATTTTTTTGTTTAATATTATTTTCTTTATTTTTCTTCCTCCACCTTGCAGTAAGAAAAGTAGGGTGTTTATTACAATGGTATGGATAACTTGCTATTTCTTATGTTTAATTCCAACAAAGTGAAAACTAATCCTATGATTGTCTGCATTTGCCTTGTTTCTTCTCTGCTCAGAACAAAGGAGAGACTAGGAAAAAAAAAGTCTATTTTAATAAGCTACCTAATAATTCAGTCTGAATATACTGGAAAGTTTAAAAAAATGCTGCTGATTTGCCTTTATCCTACTATTCCTTTAAATAGAGCTCTTGAAGCCACCATGACAAGGTCCTTTTGCCACATGAGCCAGAGTTGTTGAGATTATCTTGTTCCAGGTACAGAATTGGCTTTCCTGGGCGTTCCTGAGTCAGGGCACACTCACCTGGCAGTGGGAGGGAAAAGAGTTTTTATGCTGATTCCTCTCTTCATGTTGAGGCATTCCAGGAGGAGCTGAGTTTCTAAAAAGGTTAGAGGGGTCCATGCTGTCTGAAATGGAGAAACCCCAGCTGACAATGTACTAGGGAGATAGACATGCCACTAATTACAAGGACTTAAGATGAAAATGAGGGCTGGATTAGGGGCAAACCACTTGCATTTAACCACATTATGCAGATGCCATTCAGGACTAACTTGACCTTCATAATTGTAATTTTTAACCAGAGTGATTGAGACGAAAAAAACCAGTTTGGGTGTTGTGCTTAAAGGTAAATTGGCAGATTGACATTTAGAAGGAAAAAAAGGTTTTCTTTGTAAAATGAGAAGGTCTGGTCTAGAGGACCTTATAATGACATGTTTACAATAACAGGATTCCATTTTCACAGCCCTCACTTAGAGCAGAACCACATTTCAGTTTTTCAGGTGCTAGTTCCCACCCACCCAAGTGCTTTGAAGAACATTTTTGTTGAAAAAATATAATACCCAGGAACGGTTTCC
Source organism: Campylorhamphus procurvoides (assembly GCA_013396655.1). Lineage (NCBI taxonomy): Eukaryota > Metazoa > Chordata > Aves > Passeriformes > Dendrocolaptidae > Campylorhamphus > Campylorhamphus procurvoides. The sequence goes on along the minus strand of WBMV01003298.1, from coordinate 2,100,003 downwards.
ACATTTTCTGACTGATCTTATTGTTCAAAACCCCATGACTTATTCTATGAAACCAATATGGTCCCTTTACACTGTGGAAATGTTCTGTTTCCATGTTGCAGAATTATCTCAAATAAATTAAATACTCCCAAATTAACTTGGGATTTTTATTAAAATGGGTGCATTGTTGATTACTTTTTTTTAGATTTCCATAATATTTCCATTTTAGGTGTTTTATTGATTGCACAATTTTGGCAAAAATGCCTTACTAATGGTGTTTAAATGATGTTTCATGGGTGTATTGCCCAGTATTGCCTTATTTATTTCATAGTTCAAACATCATTATAGGACAGATGGTTGTTGCTGTTCCCTTCAGGTGGGTATAGACACCAGGTAGCCAATAAAAGGAACAGAAACAACCTCAAATTAGGCTAGGTTGGTTTTGGGGTGGGGCTTTTTTTGATGCTTGTTTATATGTAGTATTTACAAGGTATTTAAGATTTTAAGGAGAAGCTGGAATTCAGCTCTTGTTCTTTAATGCATGTGAGGTTTATTTTCTTCTGTAAGTCAGAGCTGTGTGTGGCTTTTGTTTGGGTTAACACTAAATATTCAACACGAGAGGCTGCCAGCTTGATGTTTTCTCATGTGATGGTGAGGAAATAGGGAATATAGCATGTACACAAAGCAGCAGAGCTCAGGAAAAGAATCCGATTTGTAAGAAAGTTTGAAGCAGCTTCTCTAAAGCATCTTGGGTACAAAGGGATATGCCTCGATAGCCTTTATTTTTGTTTATTTCTGTGGCAATTTGGCACAAGAGTTCTTCCTCCCTCGTGGTCTGGTACAGTTTTGCAATAGGCCTTTATCACAGGATTAGCTCGGTACGTTCTGCTCCACCATATTCTGTGCCATCCATGTGGAATCTGACTTTCCTCCTGTCAAAGATGTGCAAGGGGATGCGTTTCCTTCTCAGGGCATGAGGTCTTTAGGGGTAAACAATTGGGTAGATCTGACTTCAGTTCTTAATGACTAAGTCATTGATTGTAATTTGAAAATGAGCTGCGACATAATACTTCCAGAAATGTACACATTTCCCTCAGTGAGATTTTTTTTATGCTTATTTTTTTAAAAAGTGAAGAAATTCATAGAGGTGACATTGTTTTCCACTTTGAGCCAATGTCTGTAAAAATTAACTGTTGCTAGGAAAAAAAAATCAAAGAAGCAAAACTTACTAAGGTTATTTCTTGTGCTTAAAGAGGAAATCTGGAGACTAGGAATGGAGGATATTTATAGTGTTCTTTCTTCCCTGAGTCTGTCACTTTGTGACCTCCCCACAAAGGGGCAACCAGCAGGTGTGCTCTATCTTCTTTGAAATAAAGCTCTATTTGTAAAGATTGGGTAACTAAGGGAGGTAAAATAATGGGGGTTTTATTGTCAGAAAAGAAGAATATTCTGAGTCTTTGGTTATAACATAGAAGCCGCTAAAATACAACCTGATTTCTCTTTCTTATTCGTCAGTGTTAGCTTGAGCAAATAAATGCTTGGAAATTCAATTTTTAGCATTGGCATTTAGTTCTCAAAAGTTAATAGCTTTTGTAATTTGAAATATTATGCACTTCTTTATGCAACAATTATGAATAGAGATTGTAGCAATCTAATGCAAATTCAGTGTTAAAAGTTTCAGTGCAACAAATTTCAGTGTAGGTGCCCTTGAAACAACCTCCATTGTGCAGGGCTGGGGCACGGAGAATGGGCTGGTGTGAAACAATGAACACAATCACTGCTGTTTCTCGAGGCCAGCTCCATGTGACTGACATGTACAGCAGAGCAAAGAAGGCTCAACGAGCCAAGGGGCTGTCCTTTAATCAATATTCCCTTGGCTATTAGCATTCATGAAATCCAGGAGCTACTCCTGCTCTCTGATGACAGACATTAATATATGATCAGTAAAAACAGCCTCCTCTCTACTAAGAGGCTACTTGAGAAGCAGACTTGACCCAAACTGACATCAAAGCATTCTGAGATCAATCTGAAATGTTATTAGTATCCTAAGCAAGCTAAAAAACGTAAATCAATGAACTGAATTAATTCTTAATCAGTTATTTTAATTGGAAATTCTCCTTGGTGGGTTTTGTCAACTGACTTTTAGAGCTGTGCTCCAAATTCTCTTCATGATAGCTGTGTTTTCATTTCCATGATTTCCAAACACTGGAGTGATCACTTATTGCCAGGTGAGTAAAGAGACTACAGTATAATGGAAAGCTAGACACCATAATGGGTAGATCTGCACTTGAAGGTACTTCAATTTGTTGTTTAAAATACTTTTTAAATAGTTAGTGGGTTTCCACAGTAAGGAAAAATCTGTTATCTTCAACACATTCCCTGGGATTCTGTCCACTCCTCCAAGGCTCTGCCTTTGTTTCAGTTCTGTGAACACAAAGCACACACTACACTTTCCCTGGAGATTCACTTCCAGTGTGGTTCCTGTCACTGCAGTAGTTTTAATGTCACAACTGTTGATTTCTTTGAAGTTCCATCCGCCCTATTCAAAGCAGAAAGACTTGTGGCAACACAGTCCTAAATATCCATATAGAATTGTCATTAAAAAGCTTGAGGTGAAACTAGGCAGAGTCAAAAGCCCTGCAGTCTAGACCAGGTTTACTTTAGCTCATTCATGGTATTGTAATACTGTCTTGTTTCTGCTACTTTGAGGAACGATCTTCACAAAACTATTACTGTCCCCCCGTCGTGGGATAGCAGATGGAAATTAAATATAAACCAGTGTGCTGAAAGATGCAGGATAGGAGAAAGTTGAAAACAGTCATTCCTGTACCAATGGTCTACTGTGTGGGGAGAAAATAGAGCAGTTTCACCTCAGAAAAAGGAGGAACAAAATCACTTCCCCAGAAACTTAAAAAATATATTTTGAGGCTGTTAAGTCTGCTCAATTATTGACAAGTAAACCACAAGTCAGGTTGCTCCCTAAAATGCAGTTGTTTTCAGCCGGAAGGTAATTATTAAAACAGAAGAGCTCCTCTAAACCACCCAGTAAAGGATCCGAAAACTCTGCTTTCCTGAAACAAACAGGGAGGGCTGGCTGTGTTTCCTGAGGACATGCGTATGGAGCAAAGACAAAGGCCAAAAATCAGCAGACTTATTGGTTCCTCTCACTAAAGGCTATTTTTCCTGCCACATTTCCCATGGCCTTGCATAGGCAGTGGTGCCTAACAGCCAGTTTAGGACACAATTCCTCTGATTAGAAAGCAGGATTGCACAGCATCCAGCCTCAAGTGTTTCACCAAGCTGAAAAGATATGCACACACACTTAACTACCTCAGGCCACAGAATAAATGTGAAGTTCTTTAAAAATTCATCTTAAAAAAAAGAGAAATGTTCCTGAAAAATTCAATTACTTTCTGCATAGTTTTTACTTAAAAATGGTTTTTAAATAAAAGCCTCTCTTTGTTTATTTACCTAATAGGTCATAAAACTCTTTAATAAGGGTAGTTAATGTATGGAAGATAGTGCATGTCATTGCTTTTCTAAGGCACTAAGGTGACCTAGGGCTTTGCTACCATCAAAAGGCACATTCCTGCCACCTCTTTAATGTTGAATAGTCATTGAGAGCCTGTGTACAGGTCAGATCAGCTTGCATTTCCTCCTGAAATAAAATCTTTTTCTTGTACAGAGAAGGGCAAGACCTTCTATTTTAGTAGCAGAGTGATCTTAGATCACTTCTGAGTCACCATACATCAGAGATGCTGTTCGCAGCAGATGCTGAGTGATTTTAGAATGGTATTCGTGTGGGCTTTCTAGTAAGATGCAATTACTGAGGAAAACCAAAACTGTATTGGCTTTTGTGCTGCCAGTGCTTTTAACAAGGAGAAATATGATTACTAAAGCAATGGGTTATTTGAAGGAGGGTGGTCAAGTACACAAATATTTCTTATGAGAATAAAATTCCTAGTCTTTGGGAACTATTTAGAGGGGCCAAGTATTTTCTGCAGTAAATATAAATCAATTTCTATTATTCTTGTGCACATACCTAGCAGTATAAAACAATGCTTGGGTTGTCTTAGCTGTAAGATATTAACCAATACTGTTAAAATGAAATTTTAGGCGAAGCAGGGAGTCGTTATGCCAGTCTAGGCTTGGCACTGCTGTGCATGCGTCAGCCATACAGCCTTCAAGCAAGGTAATCATAATGACATACTTACATTTGGCTATTACCTTGAGTGGCACCATTGCAGCAGAATACCCACTCTAAATAACCACTCCAGGCATTTGAAAATTAGCTGAACTCCTGAGTACTATTGATTTTTGAGCTTAAAACATGTGTAAGTTCATACTTGTTTATGTGCTTGTACCAACATTAATTTTTTTCTCTTCCTTGACTCCCAGACATACTTAGGGAAAGCAGTCAGACCTGTTTAAGTCTAATGTTTGAGATGTGCTCTCCTTTCCTCGGGAAGTTCTGTGTGTGCATTACAGCTGAATGCATCTTCCCTGAGCACTCCAGGTGTCTTCACATGTTTCTTTGCCTTATATATTCCAAGACTGCCTTTCTTTTGTCTGGCTGTTTCAGACTGGTGGCTCATGGAAATGCTGTTCTTGTCTTAACGGGATCAGCTCTTTTTCAGTTTGCCATTTTTCAGCGATGTCTCACCAGTTTGCTGAAGTTCCTGAGCATGAACTGGCACTTTGTATCATTACTGCTAAGCACTGTTTCTGTCACACCAGTTCTCAAGGTCATCTTATTCTGTGCTTGGGATATCCTCTTTCTGTATTGACTTCTAATGTAGCGTTGCCTTCTGTTCTTTTCCCTGGCAGGGGTAACTAACACAGTCCTGGTTTTGTGCCAAGACAGCAAATGGAAATATCAAATAACACTCCCAAGGCAGACTCACCCAGATCATTAGGAGTCACTTCCCTGTGTAGCATGAATGTCACATTTTCAGAGTAACCCATTATTGCCCTCTCTGTAGGCACTTCTGCATATCTGTGGTGTCTGAAATAACAAAGCCTGCCTTTCCTATCTTAACTGAGACAAGAAACTATTCATTTTAGACCAATTTAACTTGATTCTAATTTCCATATACCTCTGTGGAGCATTACTTTGTTCACATTTCTGCATTTACAACTACATAAAAGAAGTCTTTCCTTTCTTAAATTTTGACTGCAAGATCTCCATGAGCTTCACTGGGACAATTATAATTCCATTGAGAAATTTCTTATCACTGAGATGTAGCTGACAGCTGGTGGTTCCATTAGTTTCCTCTGCCCAGAAGTTAAAGCACTACAGGATATCCAGTTAGGTTTGAAGATTTTTCCTATGATTTTTTTCTTTGATTGTAAAAAGTTTCACGTGTTCTTAGACCACAACCTTAAAAATGGAAGCCTTTCCACAGAAGTCTTGACACACTTAATTCATTGATTTCTAGTCCCTGCAGTGTTTCAGAGCTGTCTTTCACAATCTGAGAAGGAATTTGCACATTCTTCTGGAGAGACATTAGAAGTCTCCGAGCACCTCTAAACGCCAATGGCACCAAGACTGCTGGGGCTGAGCCACCCCAGAGCTCTTGGCCCACAGTGCTAGTGGAGGTCCCAGGTGAGGCTCTTGGAGGTTCATTAGGGCTTGTTAGTGCCCTTGGGGTCTGACCCTGCAGGAAGTACCTGTTGCTATTCAAATGCTATCTCACAGCAAAAAATAGCTTAACCTTTGCTGTTGTTTCATATTTTGTAGATGCTTATATGTTTATTTTGCATAATTAGTCACCATTAGGACTTGGGACTATGACTCAGTGGAGTAGTCAGTGTCACTGGGTCAGGCACAGCAGCTACTGCAGTTCACTAACTCCTCCAACAGCACACTTTGCCACTGTCCTGTATTGTACAAATTTCTTTGTCTTTTTTGTTGTTTCTTTAAACTATCAACATGCTGCAGACAGAAAAGTTGTGTATGAATGTTTGTTTACGCTTTGAGAAGTGCACTCAAATCTCCTAGTAAACCATGGTGCCTTAGAGCTCCGGACATTCACTGGGGTCTTCTCTTTGAGGTGAAAATTATCATTTCCTTAACAAATCACTCCTTTCACATCCTTTAGTGTCCTGTCGGCTCTGTGTAACAAGCTTGTAGGTTGGCTGTCAGACCTAGAAATATTTAGTTTTACTTCTTTTATGACTGGTAGCGATGGATGTGCAATGGATCTCTTCTCCCTTTAAAAATTAACTGAACTGTAATGATTACTTTGCAGTGTTGGTTAAAGACATTAGTATTTTATGTATATGTGCATGTGTATATATGTGTTTTCATATATATATATGTATATATGTTAATTTAAAAATAGAGGAAATTTTTGGGGATTTTGAGATGTAGAGAAAATGTTGCCCAAGACAAAATATGCAGGAACTGTTATCCAGTGTCTGTTTTCCTAAAAACTCCTCTATCAGAGTTCAAAGTAGAAATTCAAGTACCAAAGTGCTTCCATTTTGGAAATGTCTTAGGGCCATTGATCTTTCACATGTGGAGAAAGTCTGACTGTACAGCAGTTTATTGAGGGGCTGCAACAGATGATATTCAGGTAATGTGCACTTTCCTATAAATTCATGGTGTTGAAAGAAAATTGTAGTTTTGTGTGGACAGTGCGCTGCTCTTCCAAATGGCACTGTAGAGCACCTAGAGCTGCCTGGCTACTGCTTTTGGGATACATGAAAGCAAGTGTACCTTTGGCAGAACTACAGAGACAACCCCCACACTTCAAAAAAGCTGAGAAGTGTACATGTTAACAAAAAGTAAACAATATGAGAACCCCAAAGGCATGAAAAAGGCAGCAGAGTAACCCTTAGCCACGTCTCCAGGCTGCATGGGTAGCACAGATGTGAGGGTGCTGCAGGGGAACAGAGGAGGTCCCAGGGACACTGCTCTGGGAACCTGATGGGCCAGCTATCACGGAGGGATGCTGCAGACACTCACTCACTGCACCACATACATTTTATCTCACATCTGCCTGCCGGGATGCACAGCTTCAGTCCAGCTGAGACAAGTGCTGCATTTCACAATTGTCTTTAATTACATTGCCATCATTTTTACCATCGTGAGATGGAATCAAAGTTTATGGATGCGTATGGGTAGGAGACATGAATCAGATCATACCTCCTCTACACCAGTGCCATCCTCCTTCAAGGAAAACAAGCAGATTAAATCCTTAGTGCCAACCAGCATTGGAAATTAATTAATGTTTAAAACACAGATCACAAAGAAAAGTCAGTCAAATACAGTAAATGTTAAGTGTAGAGATTGAGCGAAGTCTTTACATTATCCTTGTGTTAAAAGGAAAATTTATTTAGTGCATTGGGATTTACTTTTAAAGGCTCAAACTGTCACTGAAGTTTGATTCATTTTGATCTTGGAATAGTTTGAATATTTCAGAGATCAAGATCCAAGCGTACATATTTGGTTTATAACTTGACATGGTGATATTTACACTCTGGTGTTGTATGATAATCCATGCTGCGTATCTCTAATATTGTCTGGAGCAGCTTTATGCCACAAGTGGCAAGCGAAAACCTGCTGAATTTAAAATTCAAACAAAGGCTGCAGGAATAAACAGTGCTGGTTTTATTCAGCCTTTGCCCTGACTGGGGAGACAGTGCTTCCCTTGCTAAGCTTGCTCGGTAACGTGGTGGTGGAGGAGGTTTGTGTCAAAGGAGGAGCCCTCTTGGCTGGGTTTAGCTAATCGAAGTGCAACCTACCAGTACAGGTGGGATTATGTGTCTTTTGACTGCATAATAGATGCATTTTAAGATACAACTTTTAAATACCTGAATTCAGAGGCTTTTGCAGACTCACATTACAAAAGACTCTTCCTCTAGTCAGTTCTAGAGGAAACAAAAAAGTACCACCATGTTACTGAAGGGAAGATGCTGATCTTTTGAATAAATCCAATGCAGACTGTTATTCTGGGAGAAAGAAAAATAACAGTCTTTACCCATTCAAAATTAAATTAAAGACTTGGGTTATTCTCACAATAAGCTCTTCAAACTGCCACCAGTTTTTGGTTTTGTGGCTTGTTCTAACTGTATGTGCTTTCCAACTTTCCTGAGTGGCCTGGTGGTGAGACTCAGACGGTTTACAATTTAGAGCTGAGATAAATGTGAGTGATTTAGAATGTGCAGGGTTTATGATCTCTGGGTACAAATACCACTTCTGCCAAGCTGAAAGGTAATACCATGAGACAAAACACCTCTTGCAACCCACATGGCAGAAACAGAGGGCTGCCATTACTCTTCCTGGGGAGCAGTGGCAGTTTGTATGGGGTGGGTTCTGTGAGGCTTTCTTCATATGACAGGAGGTGAGTGTGCAGTGGAGGGTATGTTACAGTTAATGGCTCAGTCACAGCTCACCTTCACTAATGAATCTTTTGCATGAGTGCTGGTTAATTGGTTGTAGCTGAGAGATGAAAATGTGGCTGAAAGCTGCTGAAATGGAAATGTTTCAAATATAAGATTTTCTTTATTTTCTCTTTTGGGCAGAGCAATATAATGTCTTAACTGGTGAATAAGAGACTATCAAGATCAATAATTTGTATATTACTAGCTTGTATGTAAAAGAGCAAATTAGCAAATTAGTTTATTTTTGCCAGAAGTATCTGAAAGAATTTGCTGCTCTTGTTCCATTGGAAAAATGTTATCCTCAAGTTTCTGCAATGAGTAGGGAAGAGAAATCTCTTATTGTAATGATGTACCATATAGGATACTTGAAATTCTAATGGAACTGATTTAGTTGACAATTGAAGAGAAATTATGCAATACTGTAGATCAAAGCTAACTTAATATGGAACAAATGGGCTGAATTACCTGAAAATTGCCACTGAAATAGCAGCTCAGCTGATGTGTGCAGAGGCAATAAGGTAGTCAGAGCTGTCTTAGTGATGTACAAGTCGTAAAGATTTTAGTAAAAATAGATACTAGACATACGTTCAGGCTGTTCCCATGAAGTCTCACCTTCTTCCTGATAACAAAATGCTGCATCATTACCATTTGGATTAAAAGCCATCTGAGAATTTTGAAACGCAAACCAGTGACTTGTAGCATCCTGTCTTTGTCTGGCCTCTGGACTCATGATTGCCCTACATTTAAAATGTTTGCATGGATGTTCTCATTTTCTTTTAAATGTTTAGTACAGTTTAAAGCAGTGGTAGAGAGCACTATTTTTCAAGCTTTCTGAAAATAGGATCTGTAGAAAAAAGACCAAACTCCTTCACATCCTAAATGCATATATATATATATATATATGTATACTGCTTTTCTTTCTACTGATACCTGGAATGTCTCTGCCCACCTGCTTTCAGAGCTGTCACTGACTGCCAGGGCCTAGAATTGTTCCACTTATGGAGTCCTCTTTTACCTAGAACAAAACAGAGTGAGAAACTTCAGCTGCGTATGTGAGTGTACTTCTTGGGGCAAGCTCTACAGATACACAGATGTGCACACAGGACAGCAGAGCTGAATAGTACTGTGACTTCAGCATAATTAGCTATTTGCATATTTTTATTATTAAGATATTCTTACTTACTTTGTGTGGTAACCTGGCTGGAGTTGACTAAAATGTATGAGAAGAAATGAACCTGTTGGAGCAACAAGGAGGAGAAGGGCCATGAAAATGGCCAAAGGGCTGGAGTGTCTCTCCTATGCAGACTGGCTGAGAGAGCTGGGATTGTTCAGTGTGGAGATGGCTCCAGGGAGATCTTGCTGTGGCTTTCAATGCCCAGAGGGAGCTTATTAGAAAGACACATGGAAACATTTTATCAAGGTCTGTAGTGGTAGGACGAGAGGGAACAGCTTTAAACTGGAAGAGAGTAGGTTTAGATTGGATATACGAAAGCAATCGTTTCCTGTAAGGACAGTGAAGCACTGGCATGGGTTGCCCAGAAATCTGTGGATGCCCTATCCCTGGAATTGTTCAAGGCCAGGTTGGATGGGCCTTTGGGCAGCCTGGTCTCGTGGAAGGTCCCCTACCCAGGGCAGGGGCGATGGACTGAGTGATCTGTAAAGATCCCTTCCAACTCTAACCATTCTATGATTCTTTGAAAACATGAACTGCAAAGATAGCTGAAATACATGGTTTTAATTATTGCTGCTTGTTTGGGTTTTCTCTGAAGCAGGTTGCAAACACCATAATTAATTGGATTTAAAAAATTAAACGCTTCAGTTGGGCAGCATAGTGGTATGGATGGCACAAATGGCTGCCTAAGGCAAGGGATTGTTTAAATGTTGTGGGCTGTGAGACATCTGGATAAGCAAACCCACAGATTAGTGAGATTTGGCTGAAAGCAGGCAAAGTCCTCTCAGCTGTAACTTCCTGCCATTAGTACTTCACAAAATTGGTGAGGTGTTCGAAGACAAGAAGTGGCACTGCAGATGTGTTATATTAGACTGGTGTACATAGCCTGGACCTTGGAGGTGTTTGTTCTGTAGCAGGGAACTAAGAGATCTGACCAAACTCATCCCTGCAGAGTCTGGGACAGGGGCACTGGAGATCCAGACTGACCCCAATTAGCACTTCTTGCCAAGGTATGTAGGCACCCCATGCTTGTGGGACTCTCGTAGCACTAGTACTACTTAATTGAGCCTGAACTCTTATGAAAAGAGGGCCAATATCCAATTTTTTTAAGAAAATAGCTTATTGATGCAAGTTCAGAATCTTTTTTTTTTGCCTTAGACAGTGGCCTTTGAGAACAATGTGACATATAAAATTATATAACTCCCTTCACCTTTTTAATCGTTATTGAATCTTGTTTGGGTTTTTGTTGTTCTTCTTTCCAGACTGGAACAAACGGATTGAATACCAGCCTGGCTCTGGGAGCATCCCTTTGTTCCCCAGCATTCACCTGGAAACGTGTGACGGCCCCGTTTCCTCCATCCACACCACCATTGAGTTACAGACCAACTACATTGGGAAGGGCTGCGACCGTGAGACCTACTCCGAAAAATCCCTGCAGAAATTATGTGGTATGAATATGTTTTCAGTTGAGATAATGTTTTCTGCTGGTAAAACACCGATTCCTTGTGACCTGTAAGCATGCAATATTTGGATTTGGCTCCACTGGTTCATTTGGGATTGTTGCAGTGAAAATGGAGAGTGTGGTGATACTTGACAGGTGATCCATTTCCTTTCCATTTGTTGTCACCCTTTTTCATAGTTTCCCTCTCCTATTTCCTTTCTCTGTTTTCTCTCCTTCCTCATTCCACCTATTTATCTTTTATTCTTCCCTCTCCTGCGAATACTGGTGTGACAATGCAGTGAGATTTCAGGTATAGATTTGCCATCATAGGAAGACTGTAGGATTTGAAGGGAATTGAATCTCCGTGTTGTGTTTCAGTCTTCCTGACTCAGCCTTCTGTTCTGCTAAGTACCATGCCAGAGTACAAACAAAGAAAAAGTAAACGAATATTTGGGGCAATTATTTGAGCAGAAATATTTAAGAAATCTGATTTTCAGGTAAGAGTTGTCTTGGTAGAGAAATGTTTTCTAATTATTTTCTTCCCTTGTTTTACTTTTTGTTAACTTGGTGTAAGAGATACAAATTCATTTTGGAAGGTAGATTAAATACTTGAAGATACTGCTGTACTTTTTCAGACTTTGAGAGTCATTATATGGCAAAGCAATGGCCACATATTAAGCTGTTTGTCTTTGGCTTTTGAGATCAGCTGTCTCTTCTCCTCTCCTCTAAAATCCTGCCCTGATGGTGTGGAACATTGATTCTCTTCTCCAAAATGTCTCGTTCACTGGCTGTTGTCTGAGCTACACTATTTCGGTTTTTTTCCATTTAAATGAGTGGATTTTGGCTTGGGGTGTGGTGGTGTAGGGCTTGCATTTGCTTTCGTGACCACACAGATATGTTAAGGTCAATACAGTAACCTTTAAGAAATAATTCTGTCACTGAAAATTTTCAGCCAGTGTTACTAAATGATGCAAAATGGACAGCCAAGTCCCAAGGAAAAATATTTTGTGGTCAAGATTACAAATTACCAGTGAGGTAAAGGTGAGTGGGAGTAGTAGCACTGTCATAAAATCTGAATGTTTTACACTTGAATATTAGTTAAGAATACAAAAGCAATCACAACTGTAATCCTGTATCTTTTTCCAGCTGACTGGGGTCCTAGAAAAGCAGATGAGATCCCGTCTGCCAATGTCATGCATTAAATCTGAGACTGAGCAAGGCTTGGTTTCATACAATACTAACACTTAAATAAAAATAAATATGTTATAGCTAAAGTCAAATTCTTTTGCCTCCTCTAAGAACCTGTGCTGGCAGCAAAAGGAACATTGCTTTATCCTCTTACAGGCCTGAACTGCTCGTGGCACGGTCATTCAGAGCAGATTTCTGCCAATAGGACCCAATCCCCCAAATGATTACCTTGACATAAAACACCCCCAGCAGCTATAGCAACACTATTATCATTTTAAGTGTAGGGCTGAAAGGAGGTACCTTCAGCTGGTGTAAAATTCCTTAGCTGAGGAAGCTTGTGCAAAATTTAAGGGGTTCAGTTTGCAGAGTGTAGCTTGACTGCCTTACCTGCTACACTTGAGTAGTAGAAAAGAGAATTGCGAGTCTTTCTCTTTTCTCCTGAACAAACCAGATGTTTCCCAATACTAGTCCGACTATAATTCCTAGTCTGCACTCTGTGTAGGCCTAAGCTGGTGAAAAGCAGACCAATTAACACCATTTCAGCAGGTCTGTCAATGACATTGTAGCTGCAGCAGCTTCTGAGAGGTGGGCAGAAGTTCCTGCTGAACTTCCAGCTCTTGCTCTGCACAGCCATAAAGGAACAGAATAGAAAGCACTTGAGAACACAGATAGTGTAAAAGTATATGTAAATGGGGAAATTCTCACTGCTGAAAGAATGTTTTCTGTCCAAGTTTTTCATATCTTCATAGAGAGCAGACATGGCAGAAACTTGTAATAAGACTTGGATGAAAAGGTTGTAAGTGACAATGTGCTCTACAGCAGAACTGCATTGAGTGCCTTGCACTTTGGTATTTAGTATTTATTACCATCCTTAATGTAGAGAGAACTCTTATGAAAGCAGGGTACATTATTTCTGGAAGTCAGTTTTCTTCCAGAAATTACCTTATTGTAACTAATGCCTGGATGATAAAATTCTTTGAAAAGGAAGAAAAGCCTGAATTTTTCCTGCCAGTGAAGCCATTGCAGAGAGTGCAGAACCCAATGATCGCAGCCAGGCCTGTGCTGTATAAAATGCAGGGCTCTCTCTCTGTGTTTAAAGGCCCAGTTTATAAATCCTGTGCTCTTTTCTTCATTTATCTGTTGGAAATCTGGAGAATGCAGATACTGAGGACAGGGCATTAAAATTCATGGTTATATGGTGGATGATTTAAGTCTGCTTTTCAATAACCCAGTGATTTGCACTCACTTTGACGGTCAGGGTGGGCAGCTTAAATGATTAAATTATGCTTTAGTCAAGGAGTTATTAGTGTTGGGCCTCAAAACATTTTAGTAAGTGTCATCTAACAATAATAAAAAGTAAAGACTGTCTAAAAGACACAATTTGGACTGCAAAAACATATCTAGAATAAATCACACTAAAACCAAAAAATGGTTAAGGAGCCAAGAATCTGGTGGAAAGATGGGTATGGGGCTCTCTTCTTTCCCTCTAAATGTAGATAAAAAAGAAAAGAATGGGATTGCTAATTCTCACATATGGCAGATGGGAGACTGAAACATGGAAACACTGAGTATCAGATTCAAAGCCATGCTCCAGATTGGATCCTGCCCTCTCTCCTTTATCCTGGGTTGTGTGCCTTTGCAAGAGGCTCAAAGAAAATTGTTGATCTGATCAAAAAGTATAACTTGGGCTTGGTGTCTTTGGCTGATTACCTTCTAGCTAAGGCAGCAAACTGGTCCAATTCAGCAAGCAGCATCACTGTGTGCTTGTCCTGGCACAAAGGCTGGAGCCCAAATACGCAGGACTGGGAGAGGATGTGGGGCCACCTAAACAAATGGCTTGTGAAAACAAACACTTTAATTTGCAAGGGTTACCTTGAGAGTCTCAGGCCAAACCTGTGCTTGGTCAGTGGCTCCTGCCTTATTCTGGAAGCATTTTAGAAGGAAAGGGCATCAGCCAGTCGATTTTGGAAAAGCATTGATCCAGTGGCATGACAAGACCATTCTGGGAACACTTCCAGATCCATCGTGTTTGCCTTGCTCCAGGTCTGTCTGTGTACATGGCTCAGCAGCCTGGGACTCTGGCTGGATTTATTAGGATAGAAAAAGCATGATTTATTCCAGCTAAATCTCCCAAGCACTTAATGCAATGGTTTTTCACAGGGCAGGATTAACACACACTATCAGGGGGAGATTCCAAGCCAACCCATAAATCTCCATAAAAATATGGGCAAATAAAGTGGAACCTGTTGAGCTCTGTGCTGATTTCCCAAACGCTCTTACACAAATGTGACCTTAAGCTGGGAAAATAAAGTAGTTTACCTGGGCACCTTGACAGATCAGTTAATGAGCAATATGGGAGTTTTCAAGGCCAGGTTGGATGGGACTAGTGGGAGGTTTCCTGCCCATGGCAAAGGGGTTGGAACAAGATGATCTTTAAGGACCCTTCCAACCCAAACCTTTTTATGATTCTGTAAATATGAGAGAATTCCATTTTGGAGTTTTCCTTCAGATTCATTCTAATGGAAAAAATACATCTTTCCAAATTTTTGTGGCCAGACTAGATAGAGTGAGATGAAGCTTCATTGAGCCCATAATTTAGCTAATAGTAACATGTTCCCATGTAAAAGTATATTTCCTTTGATATACACTATGGTGCAAAGAGTTTCTGCTCCTTCTGTAAGTTTAAAACAATGAACATAAAAATTAACACAAAAGAAAATTGAGTGAGAAAATTATGATGTATCCTGTGTCCTGTGCAAATAGTTTTATTTTTCTGTCACTTGAATGAAAGAAAAAACCCCATAGTTTGTCAAAAATTGTGCCATCTGGAGAAACGGAGTTTGATGTGTTCCTGTTGGTAACATCTGTGTGTTAAGCAATGCAGTGTGGTGTATTATCCAGAATTACAATTTATAAAATAAAAACACTTTGCCTCTGTGTTCAAACTCTAAATGTGTAAATGTTGGTTTGATATTGCAATCGCTATTTTACAGTACAAAATTTTGGAGAATATATTCAAAGATATTCAGTTACTGAGTGATGTGAATGTTTTCATATCATTATTATAATACTTTTTTAAAAATCCATATGATACATATCCACACAGTCTTGGCTTAAAATTTTGCACTCCTGCAGAGAGTTGGGATTTCTTTTCTCTCCTTAAATGCTGAAGGAGGGAAGAATATCTTAGCAGGGGATTTTTTTATGCAGTCATGATTCATTCACCATATTCTTACTTGGCAAAGCATCAACAAGAATACAAAGATGGTTTGTGCTTTTTACTCTTAGAATCATATTTTCTGCTAAATGCTGTCTTTCCCCAGCGAGGTAAATGCTCTGAGTAACTCCTTGCATGTTTTTAACAGTGCCTGAGAGTTGCTAAGCTGTAAGAACATAGGGAGCTGTAGAGAACTCTGCTATTTCATCAGGGCCTGGCACACAGTGTTTTCCATCTCGGTCTATCATTAGACAAGAACACATGGAGTGACAACCATCAAGTATGTGCCAGAAACCAGTTTAAGGAGACATTATCTCTTTTAGGGTGGATATCCCCTATGTTCATATCGACATTATTGTGAATATCAATGGCTGTCTACTGGAAATTGTGACTTGTCCTCCATTCATCCCCTCTGTACTCTATTTTACATCATCCCCACGTACCTACCATATATCTTCATGCTGTCAGGGAAGGAAGTTTTACACAGAAAATTTGGGTTTAGTCTTAGAAGTTCTTGAAATAACTGAAGAAATGTCATTCATGAATTATAGACAATAATGAACATTTCCAAGAAGGATAACTTTAAAATATTTTCTGTAATTTTCTGTGCAGTACATTTAATCTAGAAAACTCTTGCTGGTTTACAATGGTTGGTATTTTATAATGTTTATGTGATTTGGCATTGAAGCTGATAGGACCATTTGGGTAGTAAAAATAATCTGAAGAGTGGGAATCAGAACCCTGGCCTATATTACATTAATCTTCATGGCTTTTTCATTACTCTCACATCCTATTCCTTATTATATGTAATTTGCAGGAGCTTCCTCAGGTGCCATTGACCTGTTACCGTCTCCCAGTACAACAACTAACTGGACAGCTGGGCTCCTCATGGACAGCAATGACATCATTTTTAAATTTGATGGCAAGCAAGGAGCCAAAATCCCAGATGGAATAGTCCCAAAAAATTTAACTGATCAATTCACCATCTCTCTGTGGATGAAACATGGGCCTAGTCCAGGACTAAGAGCTGAGAAAGAGACTATTCTCTGCAACTCTGACAAGACAGGTGAGTCTGGGAATTGTGAAAATATTATGCAAAGGGAATATCAATATTAGTAGAGTGTTTCCATCTCTCCTCATTTAATTTGGCCTGAGAAGACACTTACTAAGCTCCGTTGGAGCCACTCTAAGCATCGCTGACTTGACAGCTTATTGAGGGGACTGATGACTACCTAAATCTCAAACATGGGTTCTCCACACAGCTGTAGCTTTTCACACAATATGCCAAGTTGGAAGGGACTCACAAGGATCATCAAGTCCAACTCCTAATCCTGCACAGGACCATCCCCAAGAGTCCCACCATGACCCTGACAGTGTAATCCAAACGCTTCTTGAACTCTGCCAGACTTGGAGCTGTGCCCACTGCCCTGGGGAGCCTGTTCAGTGCCCAACCACCCTCTGGGGGAAGAACCTTTTCCCAGTATCCAACCCAAACTTGCCTGACACAACTACAGGCCTGTCCCTCATCCCCACAGAGCAGAGATCAGTGCCTGCCCCTCCTCTGCCCCTCACAAGGAGCTCGTAACTGCAGTGAGACATCCCCTCAACCTCTTCCCCAGCTGAACACACCAAGTGCCCTCAGCTGCCCCTCACACGCTTCCCCTCAGGGCCCTTCACCATCTCTGCTGGCCTCCTTTGGACAATCTCTTAATGGCTTAATATTTTATAGGAGTACATGTCAGTTCTTTTGGTGTGGTTTTTCATTTGGTTGGGCTCTGTGGTTTAGGTGTATGTCTCTTTCAACCACATTCCCCTAAGCTAGGGTGGTGGTGGTGGTGGTGGTTCAGGTCACTGACGGTGTGGGTCCCCCTCCTTTCAGAGATGAACAGGCACCACTACGCCCTGTACGTGCACAACTGCCGGCTCGTGTTCCTGCTGCGCAAGGACTTCGACCAGGCCGACACCTTCCGCCCCGCCGAGTTCCACTGGAAACTGGATCAGGTACCCTGCTCCTCCCTTCCCTCTAACCCCCTCTCCAAAGCATGGACAACAACCCCAATCCCACCACAACTGCCTTGGGAAGCTGAGTCTGTTGCAGCAACTCTGTAACTGCTATGACTCTAATTGGGATCCATGTCAAAAGAGATAAATGAGTTAACTTGTGTGAGTCATTTTATACAGTGGGGTTTTTTTAATTGAGTCATTTTGAATGGTAAATAGAGGTTTATATCCTTTGGCAGTGGATAGAGACGTGACATTGCATGCAGTTCCCTAAAAGTTTTCCATTTATCGTTTTTTAAAATCTGCTTTATCAGCATGATGGGAATGATGGAAACCTTTCCAGTAAAGAGTGTGCTGACACACAGGCATTTGTAATACAGTGTAAAGCCAATCTGCAGTCTTTTTCTTTCATCTGCTGTGCTGTATGTAATGTCTCATTATTAAGAGTATATCACAAGAAAATTATTATTAAAGAGATAAGAGTTGCCTTTCATAGTTTTATTAATTCTAAGCAGGATAAGGATCGGTTAGATGAAAGACAGACTTCAGCAAAGTATATTTTCTTAAAGCAAGTTTTTTCATCTCTCTAAGTCCAAACTATGATATTGAAGATGTAGATAGAGGACTGTTTACTTTTCTAATTCAACTTCTAAATATATATAAAAATATGATCGTCTTCGTGATTATGAGGTGAGTGTGGTAGGAAAGCATGTGATGATCATAGCACTTGCTTTGCATTTCCACTGTCCTGTCTGAATCACTTCCTGCTGTGCTTGATAGGAAATCTCACAGTGCCTCAAAGCAAATCCACAATAAATCATATTGAAGATTGCAAGTCAGGAGTTAGTGATGTCACCTCAGATAAACCTGTTCTGAGTTTTGAAGATGGATTTCTGTTTCTAAACTCGATGCTAGGCATCTAAATTAATGATAATACAAAGTCTATGGGAAGTATTTTAACTTTGAAAATTGAATGCAGTTAACTTCTATAACTTTAGAGTGAGAAAGAAGCACTGTCCTCTCAATAAGTGAAATTGGTGTGTAACTCTTCTAACTTGGCCATGAACCTTCCTAACTTGCACTGAAAACTCCTACATGATGGAAGCTAGAGATAGAAAGGATTTTTTAGGCCACATGATTAATTTCCTTTCATTCAGCTAGTGTCAATTGATTTCCACAGTGTATTTTCTAGCTGAAAAGGAAAGTAAGATTAAAGTATAAATAAAGTTTTTTATGGGTTGTGTGACCAGACTTCCATGAAGATAAATTTATATTGTCATGGTGATACTGTTGTAAGTTTTGTCATGAAGGGACCTCATAAAGATTCTCTCTTTATCTCTTCTTCATGCTCCATCTGGCCTGTATGGTAGAGTAAATTACAAGAAACTGAAAATAAAATATACGTGAATGATGGGCTGGTAAGGAGCTTGCATGGTTTTGAAGACAGGGCAGTGAGAAGTTTTCACTTCAAAGTAGTAAAATTATGCCAGCTTCTAATTCTATACCCAGAGAGATCTACCCTAGAAAGCACAGGATACTTGAAAACCACATCAAAAAGCAAGTTATGGTCCCAATCAATACGAAAAGAAGCTAGGCTAGACTTAAAGTAGATTTGAGTGCTCTAGGCACTCAACAGTATGCCACTTAAAGTTGTTTATTTGCATATTTAGATATTGAAACACCTCTGGAAAACTTACTTTCAGAACTGTTTATTCTGTAGTGACATATCCCGATTCCCTGTTGTTGTTTGGGGTTTTTTTTAAGAAAAGCCTGGCACTTAGGCTGTGCCTCAGTGCTGTCCATGCTCTGCCCATCTGCTCTGCAACACAGGCTTTGCACGTGTAACCCTGGAAGACAATTCAAGGGTTGGTACCAAGCACAGCCCCAGTCCAGTAAAATGTGGCAGAGCTCTTTATTGCTAGGCTCACTTTGTGAGTGTGACAACAATCCATGGCTTGTTTTTGCTGAGAGGAGTGCCGTGACCTTGGAATAGGGTGAAGCATGAACTGGTGAAATCATTTATCATTCTTACTGCGGAACAGTAAAATTTATGATATCAGCTGCTTTGGGCTCTGTGTACTCCACAGGACTACTCATTGTTTGGAGGCACTGACCAAGGATGTGAGCTTATTGTCATTCCAAGTTTCATTTAATTTTCCAGCTGCCGTTCCCGTGGTGGGTGTGTATGGCACACAGCTTGGCTACAGGCTCCATTCTTGGCTGAGTACAAGGACCCACGTGACATTTATTCAGTGACACCTGAGCAGGGCATCTGAAGCCTTGTGGTGCCACATGGCCATCATAATAGCCTGGCATAAAAGTGTCTGAAACCTTCACATAGTAGTAGCTGCCAGGCTGTCTCTGGGAAGATAGTGTTTTTAGGTTAGTTCATAAACCTAAGGATTTATTTCCAGTAAGGCTTTCGGTGTATTTAGCCCTGTTTGTTGCATTAGACTGACTGGCCTTTGCAAGGTGAATTTCTCACTTTCTCTGCTGAGGATGCAGAACCTGAGTGTGCCATAACCCTGGGCACACATGCCTGGAGTAGTGAGCTGCTAGCACAGGAGTGTCTGCTAAAGGTGCTGGTAGTCAGAGGTAAGGGGCTCTACACTTTTCTCCAGGTTTCCTTTTTCAGATTAACTATCTTAGTTGTGAGTGAATCCATAAGCAGTAATCTAGGTAAAAGCTATGGAAGGAACCATGTTAAAGAAAACCAGTGCCAAGTCTGGAATGCTGGATAATAAAAACTGTGGATTTCCCCAACAACTGCAACAGATGCCCAAGTAGAGGTGGGTCCTGCCCTTTTGTTCCAATTTCCTGGGAAGTGCAGGTGCTTCCTTTGTTTCAGGATCATGTCCTTCTTCCTGAGTTTCCCATGCAAAGGTTTATATTGAATACCATGATGTGTTTGTCAACTTTTTTTGTCATTTCTTTTCTCATATTTAAGGATTATACACTTTTTAAACCTTAGAACTTATTACAAAACGTTTTGTTACCAAAGTCAGTCAAGGGCACCTTAATCATTATTTAATTGTCTCAAATGGATAGAAACATAGATGTGACTTTAAGTTAATTATTTTTGCAGCCAAATATACATTTGGGCCATCTAAGAATAACACATAAAATATAAAAACTGTTTCTTTGAAATTCTTGGAAAGCTGCAAACCAAATCCAAATAACAGTTTTGGATAATGAACCAAGGCATTCAAGCATTTGGTGACAGTGGAAAACATAACATTAAATAGGACAATGCACAGTGTATTTCACACTCTGTTCATCACAGATATTACATTTTTCATGCAAATATGAAGACAGGCCAAAAGTTATTTTTCCTTCCCCTAAATCAACAGAATAGGAACACTTTTTTTATTATTTTTTTTTATGTGGAAAGAGGTATCTGAGCCAGGAATGAACAATTTTTTCACGTACTTATTTTTATTCACAATGGAAAATTAATTTCAGGACGTTATCACCCTGAAAATAGTCTTTGAGCCCATGGGCAAAATTGGTATTGATCCCATTAAAAACCAGGGAATGTGCTGCATGATCTGGAGTCATTGTAAGTCAGCAGAAAATAGATAAACATGCAGAAAGTTACTGTTTCTTTTCTAAGATTAAACAAATTGCTTTGAATAATCCAAAATAAATCTGCAGTGCTTTTCATTGTGGAGAAGCTTCAAACAATCACTTGTAAAACAGGAGGTAGAGAAGGAGGGTTAGATAAGTTTCCATCATCTCTGTGCATGACATTTCCCCTCCAGATAAAAGGCCTCTGGCTTGCCAGTCCCACACCTTCCAACATGATGCTCTAATGAAAGTTAACATTTCTTTAATGATGTAGTTCAATTGTTTATTCTTATTTGAAGCTTAAAAGACTTTCTTGTGCTCTTAATCACTTCTTTTACAAACTGGCATGCAGACCTGCCCTGCTTTATGCATACCCCTTTACTAAAACTACAGAAAGAACTCAGATTTTCCTATAGAGCTGGTAAGAGAAATGTGGATAGTTACATTTGCTTTCTGGTTTTTCAGCTATTTCCAGTAACTATACTTGGCATTGTCCCTGATTTATCACCGATTTATGCCACCAGAGTTTGTACAAAACATGCACAAACTGTTTTGAAAATGTTGCTGAGGAGCCAGATGTGTTACTTGGGCAATTTCCTGGGGCATCTCTGTTGTTTGTCTTCGAAGAAAAGCAGGTTTGTGGAAGCATTTCACTAAGGGAGGACTGACATCTTTATCCTTTAAATGCAGGTTAGGAGAAGAGGCTGTGCTAGCAGTAAATATAAATTCATTTATGTATGTGCATGATCTATTTGTTCCAGCCTTGGAGCTTTCTGGATGTCCTCAGTTCAGGAAGAAAGTATGGTGTTGTTTTTCCATTGATTTGCTGTCCACATCTGGGTAGTCTCTTGGCAATGTCAAAGCCTAGAAAGGCATATGTTTAAGCACACGATGAAAAATTATGTAAAAATGCAAAACTCAGCAGCTTTTCTAGTTATACAGTTAAAAAAACAAACACAGGGTTCTGCCTAACTGTAGTGATCAAGTGTTACTGAACTGCCATGTTTGCTTGATGCAATTTAGTGACAGGAAAGGTGGAGTATAATAGAATTATTTCATCATGAATGAGCTGGATCTAATTTACTAAGACACATGGAAGTTACAGTGTGGCAGCACAAAGACATGCTGCATCTACTGTACATAATCAGGGTTTTCAGGTGCTTTTATCTGTCAGTATGATGAAGCAATTTCATTATTTAAAGTTGTAATTAAGCCATCCAGATTTTTGAAACCCATTGTGAAAATCAGTGTTACACATTAGAAGTTTCAAGGCTACAAAAGCAGCTCACAGCCTGCATGCAAATTAGTTTGCAAACTCTTCCAGTGTTGTCACAATGTCTGATATATAGAAAAGTTCTGCTTTTTGCCTAATGCAGTTATTTCCTTGCACCCAGTGAGCCTAGCAAAGAAAATCCTCATTCCAGGAATGCAGGGTCTGACAGATCAGAGGCTGATGGAGCTCATCCCTGATTATTGCAGCTCCTGAGGCCCCAGGGAATGCAGCAGGTTGTTGTGGCCAGCTAGTGGTGTGTGAAACACACCCCTGGGCGTGTGTTTTGGTGAGGGCAGTGGAATTGCTTCTTACGGAGTTAGAGGTTGGAAGACAGGAGGAAATAAAATGGTCTTACAGGGAAAACTTTGCTGGCCAATATCCAAAGCAGGATTAGCAAGAGGGAGTTGTTTCCCAGCTCAAGAGCAGGTGCTGGGTGGAGAGGAGCGTGATATTAATAATGGGAAATTCTGGCAAAGGCAATAAACTGGGAGAACACATTATGGTCAGATTCCAGGGAGCTCAGTCTGCTGTGCTCAGAAAACTGAATGCAAATCTTCCTTTTGTGTTGTTGTCCATAAATCCAGCTTGTTATTAGACCAGGAAACTGAAACTTAGAGAAATCAAATTCTTTGCTACTGGAATTTCCATTAAAAGGGAAGTTCTACTAATCTTGCCTTTCTGTACTGTATCCACTAAATTTTGGGTTCTTGTATTTATTATTCAAATTGTAGTGGGTGTACATGGGGCAACCTTGGCAGAGAGAGAGATGGACTTCATGCATCATCTTAAAATGTCTTCCAGCCTTACGTATGACTCTCTAAGTAATGCCTAATATTCTAAAAATATATTATTGTGGTTGCTAATGGTTTAATAAAATTTATATCAGTAATTTGTCATGTGAGAGTAACCATATAAATAACTCCACACCCAAGACAGTAGGAGCCATTTAACTGTAGTATGGATTTGTCAGTTCTCACTAGGCCACCTCCATAGATCAACAGAATCAATATTCTTATTTGCAGAACTCCTGGGATGTATTAGGAATGACTGTGGTGGGTAAACCAAATGTTTGATTTGCATGATTTTGAAGAAAGATCAATTTCACTTTTCATAAAGAGCTTTACTTTTTTAAACATATTGACTGTCTTAAGACATAGATTTAAAAACCACTTACTGCATTCAGCAGACTTTCAGAAGAATTGATATCTATTGGCCGTATTGAACTTTTCTGATATTAGTGTGGTTATTTGCTGCAGAGAGTAAACATCCCCGAGGGCTGCATTAAGCACCTGCAGAGCTCTTAAGCCAGTGTTTCCATGGGGGGGAATCTGTGCTGATCTCAGTGCAGCTGCTCTTGCACTGCCTGGGAATCTAAACCTTTGCTTTCTTACCAAATGAATATTCACTCTCAAACAGTAAAGGGAACATCAGCAGCTTTTAAATAAGATCAGGATATCTGTGCAGGGTTTTAGTTCAATGCCATCAATTAAAAATGCAGTCTTCAAGTTATGCTTGGAGCTGTGAGCTTTGCAAGAGCCAGGGTTACTTTGAAATTTAGCATTTACCATCATCGCAGCCCTGATTAGGTTACAAATAATTGTGAATCCATTTATAGTTTTGTAGTAGGATTAGTTCTGGCTAGAAGATGATAATCTTTATGAATAATTTCATGTCTCGAAAGCCCTTTTTACATTAGAGTCACATATTCTTTGTAATCCGGAAATTAACCCTACAGAAGCTTCCTCGGGAAGCAAAAACAGGATCCTCCTGAATTTCCCCTTAGCAGAAGTTGTTTTCAAATGAAAGTCTTAAGTGCAACTTTAATGTTAGAAATTGTGACTTTGTTTAATCATAATTTCAGGAAAGTTCCTGACAGTCTTTGGTATTATTATTGATAGCTGTGATGGTTTTTAGTTTCAGGGGTTTTTAAGTATTTCCATATTAAATTCATAACAATCCTCCATCAGCAAGTAAATTTCCCAAAAGAAACATCCCTATGACACAAATGTTGCACAAAGTTCTAATAGTGTATTATAGCATACCTTCCAATTTGAAAATACCCTTCCAGCAGCCAGTTAAGTTCCTATTCCTAATTTACTCAAACCTGCTCAAAAATAGACAAAAAGCTGCAGCCTGAGGATGCACAGATCTTCCTAGCCGTGCACTACTGTTCTTCCAATTGGACAGTTAATGGATTCAAGACACTCAAAGAGGTTAACTTCATTTTTTCAAGCAGTTAGGCAGAGTCCAGGGTCTTGCTAAGTTATTTCCCACTCTTACAATGGCTCTTTTATTACCAATTCAGTCTTTTCCCTTTCAATTTGTTTATTCCAATTAACCTGTGGACTCACATTTGTTCGGAGTAATTTAGTGTTGTCGTTGTAATTGGATGCATGGCCTGCATGGCATTTTTATTCTTCCTGAAGTGGCCTCACGCTCTCCCTGAGCCATCCCTGCTGACATCCCTGCATTTGGCTGCACTCCTGAGTAAGGATTTGCTGTTGTGCTCCAGGGCCAGCACAGAGACCCTGATTTCAAATTCAGTCTTCGTTTTCCATATGCTGGATATTTAACCAACTGTGGCTGATTTAAGGAGGATTCTTGCAGTAACTTCCCTGCCAGTGCTCAGCTAAAGTCAGAAGAACTGGGCTCACAGTTAAATGGATTACAATTCAAACAGAATATTCTGTTATTAAGCTGACTCTGGTGTGCATGCAATGGAAGACCATTCTCCTTTGTGTGGAGAGGTGACAGGAAAGTCCAGTTTTCTTCAGGTACCTGCTATAGGGGATGTTGCAGAATGTCAGACTTGGATTCCTGTCAGGTCTGTTCTTCTCTTCTTTCACTGTCATTAGTTCTAGTGGACTAATTGTGTTTTGATTTCAGAAATACACAGCCCTGAGCTGTCAGACAATTCACTTATGGACTTTAAGTATTTCTGCAGTTACAGTCATTTCATGTCATGTAAGACTTCCATAGTAATTGGTTTGTATTTATTATCATATACTTTTGGGGAGCATATTGGACTTTTTGTCCTCAATATTCATATTTTTTTCTTCAAAGAAAGAAAGTTACAGTTTTGAAAACAAACACCTGAACTATTTGACAAAACTAAAGGGCGTACTTTTCAATTCTTTTTTTTCCCCTGAAGACCCTCTTGGTCCCATTGCTAGCAATAGTAATTCCATTTTAAGGATACGTCTGCAATCCAGCAACCCTTTTCCATCAGCAAAACAATGTTTCACAGGGAAAATTCCAGCCAGCTCACCTGTGAATAAATGTTTGAACCTTGAAATAATTTCTTTAATGGGATCCATAAAACTTTAAGGGTTTGTGCAACACTGATATTGAAAATTTCTTCCCACAGTCTATTTGTTTCAAATCCCTAATACCAACCCAGGACTATTCTGGGATGCAGACCCTGAGTGCTGACTTGTTTTCTCCCATAAAACCTCAAAGAATGTGATCATGATTAGTGCTGAATGCGAGCTATATATTGACTAAATAACAACATTCTCAGGCGAAGTCACAAATATAGCTGATAACTAATTACCTCAGTGTGGTATATAACATATAATCAGCCTGTCTGCAAAATGCCAGCTATGTAATTAAAGTCCCCATCTCGGTGAAGAGACTATGCATAATATTTGGGTTGTATAATTTCCTGGCTTATCCCTGAGTATAAATACAGAAACGTGGATACACAACCATTCTTCACTTCACAGAAATATTAAGGTAGCCAAGTACGACTCACTGGCACCTTTTAGCTGCATTAAAACCAAAATATCCTTTGCTTATGTCCTAATTGCCTGCTGGAACTGAAGTAAATCCAACACTAATCCGCATGGAGAAGCAGCACCTATTTCTGATGTGTCTTTCTGCTGCTGTGGGTCCCTCTGCCTCAGAGTGCTCAATATGCAAAACTGCTCCCTGGGATTCACACCAAGTGCTTCTCTGGAGATGTCCCCTCAATTAAATGTGAGAGTTGTGTAAGAGCAGGAATTCTTTCAGCTCTGATTTGCCCTATGCACCTCCAACACAGCAAATATCTTTCAAGCAGAGCACCTTTCCCAAACTGGAGACTGGGAAAGGGTGTTTCAAGCTTGTGGCAGCTCTGTCTTCCTTTGCTGAGTACTTTTAAAGCAAGCCTTGCAAGTAGGATGAACACTTCCTTCAGAGGTAGCAAGCCTTTGAAGAGGGATTTGCCAGGTGGTGGAAAGCCTTCAAAGAGCCAGCAGTACTGTTGGTTAAAGGAGAGTTCTCCAGCCCAGGAGAGTGTTCAGGTGGGCATTCTGCCATGTGCAGACTAACCTGGACATCCTACTGTTTCCCAGGGGGTAGGTGAAAACTGAGGCATCGAGGCTGATATTTATGTAATGAATTAACAGCAGCACACAGCACTTCTTGTGGGATTTGAATCGAGAAGGGCAGTGTAGTCCTTTGGTCTAACAAAGTGAGTGACGTGTGTAGGTGGGAACATGGGAGAGGGAGGAGACAGGAGGTCTCTTCAGAACATGCTTTTAGAGCTGAGCACAATTGTTTGCCCTCAAAAGCAAACAAGCCCCACCAGGCTGTTTAATTTTTCTCTGGGGTCTAGTTTGCATTAATCACACTGTCTGTGCCTTCCTAACATCCAAAGAACTGACTGAAGCAAGCACTGTATTTGTTCAGACACCAGCACCAAGGGAAGGATGTATCATCCTACTTTGGACAGGCTCAACCTCCTTTTTCTTAGTGCAACCTCCTTGAGCTCAGAGAGAGAAAACAGTGCCTGAATACCCTCTAGGAGTGTGCCCTCCCCCTCAGCTGCCTGAAATCTCAGTCCTTGGAGCAAAAGTAGTGTAACCTTTCACATTTGAGTATTAGTATTTCAGTCAGGGTTCTGGAAAACAAAATTTAAAAAACCCAAACCAGTCTATTAATATTGGAAAGGTAATTGCAAAAGCTAGGAGGGCTTGTTTGGTGTTAACTCATAGTCAATGTTTTAATTAAGTACTATTAACATACTGAGAAGTAGTTCCTTGGTTTTCTAGCAAATAATATGTGTTTCAGAAGGTTGGTTTTGGGAGTATTTAATTTAGTTTTTGACCACAATTCCATTTGCAGACTGAGCCCTCAAAAGAGTGAAAAATAAGTTCATTGCAAATCTCTTAATAGAAATATCTAAGAGTCAGAATCCCTGCATGTATCATCTGAGAAAAAGGCAGATCCCAGAGATCAGAGAGTGATTTAAATTCCAGATAAGATTCAAAGATGAATGATGAGGCCTCATGAGTGAAATGAAGTAAAATTCTACATATGCTGCCTTGAAGAACGAGTAAACTCACAGACCAAAAGCTCATTTCAACTATCTTTGAAGGCAGTTTGTTCAAAAGCCCACACTTCTTCTCAATTTTGTAAAGGGCATTAATAATGCAAGACTATCACAGTTTGGGCCTCAACATTATCCCTAATCTCTTTGGTAACTTCCCAGTGATGTGCTCATGAACAGAATGTGTACTATTTGGAAATAAAACAGTTTCACACTTTGTAAAAGCATTAGCAGTCAAAATTCAAAAATTTCATTGAAAACTTTGACAAAATAATGTCATTGAGGTATCAGGCCTCAGACTATGAAACAAATGAGGTATTTGGGCTCTTTTAGTCAGGTAGGAGGTCAAAGGATCTGGTGGTTTTCCTATTTCTCCCTTAATGTTATTCTTCTTTGCTAAGTGGTAAATGTGTTCTGTTTGTGAATAATTCTCAAAGACTATCTCCCAAAACCTTTACATTTTTTAGTTTCTGATCAGACATTTGGATATATAACTTTCTTAGTAGTGTCTGTAACATAAAGAGGTATTTGACACAAAATTTATACTGACAAATCATAGTGTAGATCAATATCTGGCATATAAAGAAAATCAAAGAAGCCCTTTAAATTAGGGGGCAGGAAATTAAGCTTGTAATGTTTATTCTGGCTAAGATTTTGGTTGTGCTTTTTATTGCTCAGATTCAGGGAGATAATGGTTGATTGAAGCTGATCTTAAAAAATGTTCCCATGTTTCATGATTAGGTAGAAAGTGCATTCATCTCTGAATATTGATCATTCTTTCCATTTAGAAAGAAGGAGCTTTGCACCCTGAGAGGACCAAGGAAATATTTCATTGAGCCTGCCAAGCTGCAGCATTCATGGTGGGAGGTATAATGCCTCTTCCTTCCCTTTCTTTTCCTGCTCTCCTCAGCACTAGATTTCCCAGGGCAAATCCAAGCTGCATTTCCAAAGCAAATGCCTTTGCATTATCCTTAATAGTTTTATTTCTTCTTTTATGTATGCAGGTAACTTGTTTGTGGAATGTTGGTATGGGCTGCAAATAAACAGCAGTAACCATCATATTGAGAGCCCCTCTCAAAGACCATCCGTGTAACCTTTCCATTTAAAAGGGAAGACATTTGGGAAGCAGGGGGTGTGTCCAATAAAGTCTTTTCGTTTGGCTGCTGAAAAGATGTGAATGGATGGGATGATATTTTGAATAAAATTGACAAAGAGCATAATTAAAGTTCCCACATTAATGGAACTGGACTATTATAATAATTTCTATCCATAAATATTACATGTGCAGAAACTGATCAAATGCCAATCTTTGTTTTTAAAAACACGTGGGGTGCTTTTCTAGATCATCCTCTGGCTCTGGTAACAGAAGGGGCTTCCACTGGCCAAATATCCATTTACAAAGAGGAAATTTTTCTTGTGCCAATCCTGATTTTAAAGTGAATTTAAAACTTTTCTGAATAATTACAAAGGAGTAAAAGAGAAGGTGATGGCTTATTTGGCAACAGCATGTGGTTAACATTTCTTGTTGTTACTTTAGCATTATTTAAGCCCTTGCTAAAATTAGTTTGAGACTAGTTAAAATTAGTTTAGAAGCTTGTATTTCTTGCTGATGTGAAGAATATGGTAATCACAGAGCACAGCCTTACAGGGTAGCAGTGAGTTTGGTGGGTCCTGTACCTGTAGTTTTACACTGTGTTACTGACTTAGCACACAAAGTAGCTAATAGCAAATGATGTGAATGAGATTTAAAATTTGGTAAAAATCCCTTTCAAAAATTATTTGGGGTTTTTAATACAGATTTGGGAGCCTTAGCAACAACCTTTTTATTACACAGTATTCAAATGGGTTCTCATTCCTCTAAGTTTAGTGGCATGCATTTGTATATTTTCTCACTAAATATAGAAAATATCTGTTTCTGTAAGCTAGTTGCCAAAACTCCCTCTGTGTCTATATTTCTGTATTTCTCAGCAGCAGTTGCAGAGGAAATGTCATGAGTTCCACAGTGCCAGTGTATATTTGGTTTGTGCAGCACTTGTGGAGCTCCTGTTGAGGGGTGGGTTGACCCCAACCTCCCCTAACCTGCAGCATTGTGTGAATATCCCCACAGTAAAGCTGCCAGTGTGCGAGTGCCACACTTGAGCTGTCTTTGGGCATTTGATTAAGACATGTCTAGTTTGAAAAATTGTGACAACCTTTCTATGAGAGTGAGAAGCTGGAAAGCTCCTTGTGATTGTTGGGACTGCACATGGTGCACTCAGATAATGCAGGGCTGCCTTTTTTCCCTTTTGCTGAGATGTGATGGGGAAATGTTACAATTGTTTCCTGCTGCCTATGGCTCCTTTAACTCAGCAGCTGAACTTTTGTCGTTGGATAATGAATGTAAACAGATGGTGAATGCCTTTTGTTTCCCATCGTGCTGGGTGCTTGTTTTCAAGAGGTGACAGGAATCAGGTTGGGGTTTCAGACACAAAATTTGGACCTCCATTTTCTTGTCACTAAACAAGCTTTTGAAGATTTTCTGTTGATGAAAGCTGAGAAGACTGTCAGTCTCTTTAAAAATCTTCAAAGTAGTATCTTTTTTTCATTGACATGATGGAATTTGGCTACCTGTTTTATGAGAGGAGACACACTTAAAATGCACAACCAACTTTAGCACCTAAATTAGATAAGAGAAATCATTTCCTCTGGCCCCAGGTGGCTTGTGGTCTGTATACATAAAATCCATAGAGACAGGAGAGAAGGAACTATGAAGCATAGGGGCCAAAAGTAGCATCTCTCAATCAGAGAGATCAGGGAATTGGTCATAGTTGGTTATGGTTAGTTGAGTATTACAACTGGTAGAATGCTACAAATTGGTCTGAGGAAATACATTGGTATGAGCTGTTTGGAGTTTATTAATTTCAGTGATTATACCATGTTGACTTTTTGAAAACAGTGTCCCCTTGCTGTTTCAAAACTTCAGAAATACGTAACTATTCTGCAACCCTGTTTTCAAACCTGTTTCACTCTGGGTTGTAATAAAAACCCCCGAAGTTTGTGTGTAGGTATGCATATGCACATTTATGTGTATCATGTATTCATACATATATATGTACCACTACAAGCTGCAAAGGGTGGCACCATTGAATTATTTTTACCATATCCTTCCCCCCATCATCTCTCAATCTTACAGTAAGGCAAAAAGCTTCAGGTTCAGTACAGAGTTGTCAAGTCCCTTCTAAGAGTAAGACAGGAGAAGAACAACCAGATATATTTCAAATTAGAAATTATATTTCTGATAGCAAAGGGCCAGCAGTGTTGTCATGCAGGATCTCATCAGGGGGCTACAAAATAAAAGACTAAAAGATATCTTTGATCATTATTTCGTTCCCTGTCCTTTCTTTTCCTACAGTCAATGAAGAGAAGTTTACCGTGAGGGATTTTTTTTACATCCTTTGTGGTTTTATGCACCAAAGGTTCATTTGCAGATGACTCAAATGTCGTATGTGCTTGGAATTAAGGTGGCTTCATTAAGTGATGGAATAATAGAGTGGCTATTGTGATTACAAGAGAGGACAGAGGATGCCAAGATGAAAGGCAGTGATCTCCCTGCCTGGCAGGATGCCACAGCACGAGGGAGAGCAGAGACTGCTAACAGAGAGGTCAGCACTACAATTAACATCCTCTCTAGCACGTGGGGCAGGTAGTTCACACTGAACCAGATAACACAGCTTGAAAACTCAGAGTCAGAGCTGTACACTTAGCTCTTTTAGACAGCATGATACACAAATCAGATTAAAACTAACACCCAGTAATGAAAAAATTGCCCCAGTTGCCACAGGGGGACTTGTCGTGTCTGCGTTCACCCTCTTTTTGAGGTGCTCCTCCAAATAAAATACACTGCATGGTTCTCCAAGATTCAAGTTTTATCTCAGGAAAATCAAAGATCAAAATTAAATCTGTAAGTCTGGTGCTAAATACAGACTCTCCTTTTTAGGTGCATTTATTTGAATGTACATGGAGGGAAATGGGCTGAGGAGAGAAAAAGAATTACTTTTTTTTGTCACTACAAGGTAAATAAGAATTTCTGATAAAATACAGCAAGGGATTTCCTATGGGAACATCAATAGCTATAGAGAAATATTCTTGGTAAACATGCTATATAAATGTATTCCTGGGATTAGTTTGGATGAATTTGTATTCCTGGGGTATTTCTCAAGGGAAAAAAAATTGTTAAAAGATGGACCTTCCCTCACCAAATTTTCTGAGTGATTTAAGGGACATGCAGACTACTGTTTGGCATGTTAAATAAATCATGTTGAATAACAAATCACAGAACTCAAGATATTCTAATAAAATATTCTCTCCATATTTTCTTTAATAATACCAAACAAATCTTAGGCCTGTTTCCTAAACAGTCTGTGAAAATATGCTTTTTAAGTGAAAGTAAATGTCTAAGTTGTATAAACATTAAACAGAAGAAAAACCATGGACTAGACAGTGAGTAAACAGTTGAAAATACCAGTTTGGAAAGACCGTGATTAGATTTGTCCTTGTTTGCATACAGCATTTACTTAACATACAGTATGTTTTTCTAATTGATAGTTTTCTAAACTATGAGATAATAGTTTATACTGGAGAAATACTTGGTTAATAAGGTATATGAACTGCAATTTAAATCAATCAGCATTAAGCTTCATTATCTTTTCAATTAGTGAGATTATAAGGGCAAATAAGTGCTTCCCAATCCTTCACCTCCGGTTCCTTTTCTCCTTTTTTTTCCCTTCTGCTTTGCCCAGCTCCCTAAACCAGTGTCAATAGAGAGTTCTGGCCATTGTGGTCAGGGTTTCATATTGACTCTGGCATGGAAGTGGTACCTCATGCAGGAGCTCAGACATGCACCACAGTCAGCAGAGCCTTGAGAAGGGCATTCCTGTGGCTCCTCCACCTCAACAGAGTCCCAGGAGGTTCCTCTTCCTTTTATCCGTGCAGCCAGAGGTAGGAAGCACAGGCTGTGTTTCTGGATTCCTCGCCAAAAGTCCTGTGAGGAAGCAATAACTTGGTTAAGAGTTGCATAAGGGGCGTGGAAATCCCTTCTCTGCTTAATGTTCTTCTGATAGTTAGCTGAGGTCCCAGAAATAAGGGGTTAATTAGCACGGTGTTGCAGTTCTCTAGGACTGATCATACACAGCCACACCCAAGTGCAGATGTAGAGGAATGTTTATGTAGTTGTCCAGGTGAGCTCCCTCAGGTGCAGCTGACATCACCTCAGCACGTGCACTGGGCACATCCAAGCTCCAGGAGAACTCCAAGAGCTGTGGAAAAGCTTCTTCACAAAAGGAGAACAGGTTGCTTTGTCCTACAAGCACTGCTGCTCACCACTGGAAGAGTGTGGTGCTCCACCTCCTGAACATGACAGCACTGGGCCAGAGCAAAGCACTCTGGTTTGTTTTGGGATTTTTTTTTCCTTCACTACCACCAGCTGTGAGAATTCAGCAACTTGCTCAGAGAGACTCTGTGAGCAAATTTGAGCAGGGCTAAGGTTCAAACTACAAGTTTTATGTGGAGGTTAATTGTGCAGCAACATCCTTATAGACAAAGCACTGAACTGGTAGATTGTGATGATGCTTTTCAGTGTATCACCTGTTAATTTAAGTGGTGGGAGTGTACTGATGCCTTCTTTTCCCATATACAGTATATTTTTCTTCTATCCCACCTTAATTAACTACCTACATGCTTTATCTTTTGTCACTTCAGGGACAGGGTATATTGATTTTACAGACAGGGGAAAGAAAAGTGTCATGTGAAGGAGCTTCTAAAAGATAAATGTAGAACAGGAAACCCAACGAGACTATTTAAAAAACCAAAAAAACAGTTCATATACGGATATTTTAGAGCTTTATTTAAAGTTGTCTGAACAGGTTGTGGAGATATTGGAGATGTATTTGCAATCTGCACAGCTCCACTTAGTGGTCAACAGTATCCAGACCCTTTGCCATAGATGTTTTAATCCTTTTCAGTTTAGCAATGCTTAGACTGAGTATAACCAAACCGTGGCAAATCTCTGTCCTAATGCACAGGACTGATTATTGAGGGAGAATAAACAATGCTGCAAGACATAGCAAGTTATATTACTGGATGGATTTCATTAGTCAGTGTTTGCACTTTGCGTTTGTTTATTTTCAAAATCTCTTCCCCAAAATGAATGTGCTGGCAGAATATATTGTAGCACGAAGCCAACTTCAAGTGCATATCTGTTGATTCTCCCAGTAGCAAATTTTTTTCCTGTGAAGGCTGCATATTCCAAGCAGAAAGAGAGTTTTGTTCATTATAGTAGAAAAGAGGAACACGCTGGGGAACGCAGCTATCCAGTGAAGCCAGCCCATCCTTAATACTCAGTATCTGAATTGCATCCTTGAAGTCTACCTTGGGACATTTTTAGCAGTGTCTCTTTTGGGCTTGGTGGTGCTGAGATAATTTAAAAAAAAAAAAAAGGAAAAGAAATAAATCATAGGTGTTTATAGGCAATGAGAAAAAGAGCTAAAAAAAGTCAACTGTATAACTTGTTTCCCTATATCACTTAATCAGCTTTTATAGGTCACTGAGCTACTGAAATTTAAGGCAAAGATTTATTGGAGGAAATCAAAAGAAAGCAGCAATTATAGCAAAAGCAATGCCTCAAGGTATATTCTTTCCTTTTTTTACACTAACATGCCTTAGTTGCAGAAGTCTGTGGATGAGAACTGACATCGGGAAAACAATTAAGATAATAAATGAGTTTCTAAAGGAACAGATAAAAGCTCATTCAAGGTCTCTAAAGATCCTGTTTCAGAGACAGCCATTAGAAACCCCAGGGTGGGAGAGCAGAAAGCCTTTCTGTGCTCACCTGTGGCTTTCCTTCAGGCCAAACTCACCACTCTTGTGCAGAATGAATTGACTGCCTAAAACACTTAGTTTTAAAAACTTTGCATATGTATATATACAACTTTTTTTTCTTTAAAAACGTTGTACATATTCTTAGAAACTTTTTCACTTTTATTTGAAATCCACTGTCAACTGTTTCCAAATTAATATCTTTTTAAGGCTTCCTTGCTAACAGTGACACTATTGCTTAGGTACCGATTTAAAGTGTAATGAAACAGTCTTTCAAAACCTCTAAGTCTGTTCCTTTGAGCTCTCTGTTTGTAAACAGTGCAGTGTTTTTTCTTAGTGCCATAGAAATACACCTCAAATAATATAATAAAAATATTTTGTTGCATCAAAATACATAAAAACCCTATCAAAATTACTGAAATCAGCAGAAAGAGAGCAATGCCAAACTCTGTAAATTTTTACAGAGCTCTTTCAGCCGGATTATTTTGGAGATGAAGCGAAAAACATGGTATTTTTTTTCAACTTGAAATACTCTCCGTCTCCCCATCCAAATCTCCTCTGTGTTGTGTGCTCTGAGCCAGGGTCAGGGGTGCCAGGCTTTGAAGCAGAATTACAAAGCATGTGGCTGCTTTCAGAGCAGAGCAGGGGGCTGACCGGGGCATTGTGACTGGGAGGGTACTGCTAATGCCATTTAGGGAAGATCAGAGGGAGATTTGTTGTCTTCTGTAGTGAAGGGAGAGAAAAATGAAGAGCCTGAGTTGTTCTGCCGGTTTTACAAAGTTATCACAATGATGACCTGCCCCAGCTCTGTGGAGAAATGCTTGCAAATAAGGAGAGTATTCCGTTGTTGAGGTTTGGTATAAAGGTACATACTCTGTTTGAGTGGGTATTTGCAAATACTTGAAATGGAAAATTCTTTCAGAAAAGAAGACTTAGCTTAACTTGAAGTGTTTCCCACTGTGCTGATACAAGCCAAATCACAAAGAAAGAAAAGTTACAGAAGAGTCCTGTGGAATGAAAGCATTTTAACATTTTCAAATGAAATTGTTACTGTTTGTACTTCCGCCTCATTGTTTGTGGGTGGTTTTTATTTTATTTTCTCTTTTATTTATGATGTAAGTTTACAGTGAAAATATTGTGGCTGATGTAAACGAATAGGTCGTCTTTTCCATTGAGAATTTAGTATGTGGGATCATTTATTCCTGAAATGGAATTTTAAAAATCTGTTTGGCAAAACAGTTCTGTTCTTATTCTTGTGGGTCTCTCAGCTCACATTAAGAGTCAACCACTAGTAGAAGAGAAGTTTTGTAAAGCTGGCACTGGGTAAGCAAGAGTGAAACAAAGGAAGAAATGACATCTCTGGGGCACAGCAGAGCAAGGTTTCAAAGAGGCCTCGTTTAGCCAGAATTTGTTCTGTCTCCACCAAGGCATTCATATTATGCAGTTACAAAGACCTCCAATATGTGCCCTTTGTGCAGGCCATCAGATGGTGGAATGTACACGTAGAAATAAGGTCCACATAACCTCCTCAAAATGTGTCATGTGAGGAGTTGTGTGTGTAAGACAATCATCATTCATCAGGCATGGAGACATCTGTGCACCTTTCAAGAACTTTGGAGGGGTTGGTTTTTCTCTTTCCAGATATGGCCAGAGGACTATGGTGGTAGTGTTGTTCCTGTACCTCATGGCCTGATGGTTACCTGCAGGACAGCAAGCCTGAATTTTATGAATTTGAACCTTATTCCTGTGGCTAAGAGGATTTGAATATCTTGGGGGAGGGGAAAAAAGCCGCATCAGAGTGACAGTGTTGCCCTTCTATAATCTTCAGCACAACAATGTTTATGGAATTAGAATTGGCATTTAGCTGAGAAGAGGCATTAGGAGGTCTCTGGGCCAACCTCCTTATCAAAGCAGAGGCAGCTATGAGCTTGGACCAGCCCTTGAAAAGTCTCCAAGGGTGGAGGCACAACCTCTCTGGGCAGCCTGCCCTGCTGCCTCCCTGTCCACAGGGCTTCCTTCACATCCAGCCTGACCCTGCTGTGTTTCAGTGATGTCCTGGTTCCTTTGGCACAGCACTCTTGGAAAAGCCCCTTCTGGTAACTTCCCCATTGGCACTGTGAGGCTGCTGTGCCCTAATGCTGCCCCACCCCAGGCTGAGCAAGGCCAGTTGTCTTGGCCTCTTCCACATGGCAAGAAATGGCTGGTTTTTTGGTTCTCCACTGAATTCACTCTAATTTATACAAGTATTTCTTGTATTTAGGGGCCTAAACTAGGCACAGTTGTCTAATAAATGATGACGACTAAGGATAGGGTGAGAGGTTCAGAGTATGTTGGAGGCTACAAAAGGCATCAAGAAGTGAATAGAATGATGTGCTCTGTTCTTTAGAATTGGATTAAGATGCTTTCTTCAAACAAGTGGTTCAGACCACTCATGCAGAAGGGAGTTTGTGTCTCATACCTGCAGTAAGTAGTGCTATTTTCGGTAAGCAGAGAGCTTGCTTTGCTTTTCTTCTCGCTGCCTTTTTTGTGGATGCTTGGGTGTATTCTCTGATGTTTTTTTCTAGAAGATGCTAAAAGTTCAGGACATCTACTTTGTAAGATTTATATGGAGTCTGTTTTTATCTGTTTCATAAAAGCATATTCCAATGCAATGGCTTGTAATCAGCACTAAGACTTCAGGCTGGTTAATTAAGTGTGATTTGATTAATACATTTTAGAGGCAGACTGACGTGATAGAGTGATTACAGCCATCCAGCAGTCTTTGAAAGCCAAGCTTACTCATCTGCAATTTTATCTCATTTAGAATAGCTTTACAAATTAGATTTTTTTAATAAAGTTCTTGAGAACATTAGAATTTCTTTATTTGCCACTGTATTGTATTTTATGATTTTCTTTTCATGGCTTCACTGCTTCATATTACATTCCTTTGCCAGTGTGGAACACACGCAGGGAAAAATTTGTTTCCTATATTAAGGTGAGGGAGGTGTCTGAAATGACAGCAGAACAAATTACATGCCACAATTATTTATTTCGTTATTTTGTTGCTTGTGAAATGACCAGCCATGAAATACTACCTGCTGCTGAATGACTGGGATGTATTCTAGAGTTTTGAAATAAATTTTTGTTTCCATATAGAATATTTGTTTTTACCCTGGGGCCCCATGCAGGTACTGAAAGATCATTTGGTGGAATAGGCACGTGTCTGTGTCCCTAAGATGTATTCAGATCGGATGACAATTAAGCACCTGACCAACAGGTGCTTTTGAAATCTCAGAAAGTACCAAGCTGAGACTCTTAGCGTGTAAATTCCTTTCAAAATAGCACTTGATGTGTTTATGTGTTGAAATTTACGGAAAAGTATGCAAGGAGTGGTTTGAGGACTTCCCCAAGCTCTCTACATGTGCCTTATCTTATGTTCCAGAAGGTATCAGAAAAAAATAAAATTCATAAATACTTTGAATAGTGTGGATATCTGCAGTTGAACAACTCCATTTTTCTTGGGAACACTTGAGCACAGTTGCTGTAGGCTTGAATTGTGGAATTATGTAATCTTGTGTTTCCAGGCAGCACTGTCTTTGAGCAATGTAACTGCCTAATGATCAGCCAATGGAGTCATTACACCAGTACACATTATTATGTTCTTCGTGTGTATAAGGTCCAAAACTGTTTGGGTTTGCTTTATTAAAGTGCTCTTGCTTTTGTAAGAGGATTGCTCGTTCATTGGGGTGCCCTTGGGACACTGCAAGTGATGCAGTTCAAGGTTGTATGACAGAAATGGTGTGAAACAGTTCTCAGCAAGAAGTGTCAAATATTAATGCCTGTAGTTTTTGCCATGCAAGGCCTCTCAAAATCAGGAGCATCAGTTGTTTTGTTTCATGTAAAACGTCTGACACATGAGGCTGTGATGCATCACATGCTAATGTCAGGTCAGGAGACTTGGCAGGCTGTTTTTCCTTGGAAGGGAGGGCTGCAGAATACTATACATGATTGCTGTTTGTTCAGTAAAGTTTTCAGTCTTCCAATTTATTTACTTTCAATTTTGGTTTCAGTTCATTTAACCTTCAGAAAACATTTGTGCTGTCTGCTGCTTACAAAAGGAAGGCTGTAGCAGCCCCTTGCTGCATTTATCTCTTGCTGTGGAGCTCTGGTGTCTGCAGTAATAAATGTATCCGTTTGAAATAGAAGTGATTAAGTGCTTGTTGAAATGTCTTCTGGAACAAAACATTAGCTTTTGCTTTCAAAGGGCAGATATTGCAGGAGATAGCACTTAACCTGGCCAAGGACAAAGTGTTATGTTTAAACATCCCTTTTCTGCTTGTTTCTGGGAAACAGCAAGGATATCTGCATTCAAGCACTTCCATTTCTTAATACATCAAAACAAGTATCTCTCCAGAACTGAAAGTACCATTGTTGTAACCATTGCTTTTTTTAAAAAAAAAAACAGCTCACCCATTCTACCAATTTGCTGTGATTCATTCCTTTGAACTTTTAGATCTGCAAGATATAACAAAGGAAAAAAATAATTGGGCAGGCACTGATATTTACACACTGGACTCGTCTTTAGAGGTGTAGGTTCATCTGAGTGTACCTTTTGGAACTCAAGCTAGTGACTAAGTGCTATATATTTTCTTAATTTGAAGCTCATGGGGGTCCTCAGTAACTATGCTGATACAACCTAAGTATGAGTCTCTTATATAAAATTTTATATTCTTAAAGTAGGTATAGACATTAAGATATTATACTATTAACATATTATGCATTAACATAAATATGTGAAAATACAAGGAAAATAATGAATTGTCTGATTTTTCTGTTTTATCCATGTCTTGTTTTCAAAGAGTGTGTTTTAAGATGCCTGTATTTGCCACATATATTGTGCAGGTACACCATGAGTATTTATAAATGTTGGTTTACCTTTCATTAACCTCAGAGATGTATAATTTGCAATAATGTCCTTTTTTCCGTGAGTGAAATTCTGAAACACAATTTCAAAACCATCCAGGGTATAGCAATCAGTCACCCACCCATGGGTGCTAAATAATCTTTTCCTTGTATTCTGCCTTTCAGATTTGTGATAAAGAATGGCACTACTACGTGGTCAATGTGGAGTTCCCCGTTGTGACCTTGTACATGGATGGGACCACCTACGAGCCCTACCTGGTGACCAACGACTGGCCCATCCACCCGTCCCACATCGCCATGCAGCTCACGGTGGGGGCCTGCTGGCAAGGTAAGGGACAGCCAGTGGCACACAGTGGAACTGCCAAGTCACAACCAAAAGCCATCTGACTTGTCTCACTGATTGCTGACAGGTTGATGGGGTAAAACCAGAAGTAAAGGCAGAGTTGTTAAGGAATCAAGTCCAAGGATAAAATGGACAGGCTTTGCATTTCCGTGCATTCTTTCACCTAAAGAACTGTTGAATACAGTTTGTCATTCAGTATCTTCTTTCTCTTTTGTCTTCACTTCTTTTGAGTTGTTTCCCTTGTTCTCCAGCTTCAAGCAAACTATCTAAATACTAAAGAACTTCAGCTATCTCTTTTCAAATTTCTTTCATAACTCATGGCCCAGTCCTGTGCTCTTCACATTGCACGGATATTACCAGCAATTCAATTCATTAACTCTGTTATAGACCAGAGGTGAAAGTGAGAGTAAAATAAATCCAAAAGTCCCACCCCCTGAGCTTGTCAGCTTTTGGAAAGTT
Organism: Campylorhamphus procurvoides; assembly: GCA_013396655.1. Taxonomy (NCBI): domain Eukaryota; kingdom Metazoa; phylum Chordata; class Aves; order Passeriformes; family Dendrocolaptidae; genus Campylorhamphus; species Campylorhamphus procurvoides. Next base: position 2,059,911 of record WBMV01003298.1, on the reverse strand, counting down.
CCCTCTGTTACTGATTCTCTGCTTACACACTGTGTCTTGTTTTCACTGAAGACAAAACATGAATTGAAGCAAACTGTGTAAATAGGAAAAATGCTTTAACAGAGATTGTGGTTCTTCCCCATTCTTTAATGTTGTCTCGCTTTCTACATTATTGCCTTCTTTGCCAATTTGATCTCTGCTCGTTTACAATACAATATCTGCAAAATTTGGGCATCTCCTTCATGGCAGAGCTGTTCAGTGTAAATAATACTAGAAGCAAATTCAGCTGTTAGACTGTGAACATCTGGAGGTAAAGATCCAATCTCTACTTTGATGACAATATGCAGAATGAAGCCACACTAATCTTGGAAAGAAGATTTGATAACTTTAGAATATTGATCACTGAGATGGGTATTATGAGGAGCTAGTCAGCATGACACTAATCCCAAATATTTGGGAAAGCATAGATTAAGTCTGGTCTGACTGGTATTTGCATGTGTAGCTTTCTATCTCTTAGATGGTCTTTTTGTGCACTGGAGTTTCTCATTGATGTTAAACATAGAATACATTTAATTTTACTCTAAAGTGTTAATATTCTAAGTAAACGTTAGTGCTTTTTGTGCTAAAAACACATAGTGAAATATCTTTAAACTTTTCAGAAACCAGAACTTTGGTTTGGCCAGTAGTTTACTGGGATGAACAGTTGACAGATATAAATTTGACTTACATGAATTTTCTTTTGCTTGGGCCTGGCTGATTTTTTCCTTAGGTAGTATTGGTGCAGTATCAAAGTTCCAGAATTAACAAATGCAAGTGTCATTTGTAAATTCAGGTCTTTCCAGACATGAGCAAATGCCATAGAGTCTGGGACTCATCATTGAGTGTTGCCTTCTGGAAAATCAGCATTTCTCAGTAGCTGTGCTAAAAAAATGTATTTTAATCCCTTACTTCATATTTATATGAAGTCCTTCTGCATAGGTCTGTTACTTCTGTCCCTTAGCTTCTTTCTTTCCTACATTGTGTGTTTATCACTCTCTAATAGCAGTCCTTAGTGTTTGGGTTTTTTTTTTCCTTAAGAGTCTCAGCATTGGTGGGAATCCACTCCTCAGCCCTCACCTGAATCTCATGTTCACCATGGCACAGATGCCAGCTTTTGAGACCTGTGGAGCAGTAGTTGTGTCTGTGCCAGCTTTGCCACAGTGCTGCAGCTGAACACAGCAATAATCGTGTTGCCTTTGCACCTCTCTCCTTATCTCAAGTTGTTAAAGAAGGAATGAAGGCAAAACTTCTCATACAGGCTCACAACGCATTTAGACCACAGACTATAGTTAGTATTTAAGCTGTTAAAGAGATAGAAAGCTGCAATTGTTTTCAAACATTTTTATCTTTGCCTTGAATAATTCATTAAGCAATGAATAACCATTCAGGATAAGATTCTTCTTCCTCTTTGGTGAAACACTTGATTTTAAACTACTGAAAATGCACCTATTACTGCTGTTAATATTTACTGCAAGATTACGTTATTGCTCTTTTAATAGTGAAAGAATTGGAACTCACCAAAAGTAGAAACGAATTTTCCACCTCATGAAAACGTCAAGATTTAGCTAAGATAGTGTGTTAAAGACTCTGATAAACTGTCATGTGTCAGGCAAAAAGATGAACTTTTAATGCTTATGTGAAACAAGATTTCAAGATACTGCATTTGACAAAGCTTATCTTTGATAAGTTTGTTTTGATCACCTCAAACTCTTTTAAATGAATGGTGTGTTAATAAGATTCAGCACTTTCTTTCTGTCTGTGAAATTGTAATTATTCAACATATAAAACTAATCTATTCCATTCAAAACCTTAATTTTCAAAATCATTATATTTCAAGAACAAGAGGCTCTATCAAATGTATAATTTGACTGTAAATACTTTCTGTGAAACTGTTAACTAAGTCCACTTAGGATAATACATTTTGGCCAGTAAGAATAGTCTAAACACTTACAATTTCAAAGCATTATGAAAGTGCTTTACAACTATCTGTGATTTATTTCAGTAAAATTTTGATGTCACGGGCAGTTCAGGGGGCTCCGTGTTAAGAGGGTATGAGGAGTTCCTGGCTCTGGTTGGCCAAGACCTTCCCTTTTCATCAAAGCACTGGCACAACAGGAGCACCGAACACAGCCTGGAACTTCCCTCAGAAAGGGCAAGACCTATTTTCCTGTCTTTACTGAACCATTTTGCAGTTCTGAGTCCACAGCATCCGTTTGTCAAAGTCAAATTATTTGAAAACAATCTCAGCTCAGACAACTAAATAAAGCAGAATAAATAACGTTCTCTTTTTTTTTACCACTCCAATTCTGACTTGCTCACAGCAAAAAGTCAGTCATTGTGACTGTGGGGCAGATTAAGAACTGGCAGGGAGCAGGAAGACTGTGTTTAGAGGACAATGACAAATCAAGGACAAGAAGAATTGTAATTTGCTCTGTTAGCAGTAGTAGGAAAATCTGTTACTGCTGTGAGGAGTTTACCCTTTCATATATGAAAATATTCAGTTCTGCTCTGGAAACTGGGATTGTTCTGCTGTTTCTTTAGGAGCTTGAGTATCCTCCAGGTTATGATATAAGTAACTCTCTCTGCCGTGGTCTTTTCATCACTTACACTGGTGCTCCTCCTGAGGTTGCATTGTGAGTACCCTGCTTGCAGCTCCTTCTTGCCTTTTCCAGAGTTATGGAAAGAGAATTCTTTTCTTTGAGATTATTATTTCCTATTATTAATATTTCAATGCTTGAATAACTGTTTTCTGACTTTTATAGCCTTGTTTATAGCATCCATTATGAAAAGTTAGGTTAGTTTTTATTTCTACCTTCAGCTGTTGAAGTGAAATATAAAAGCAGTTTAAGTTCAGTGCTGCTCTCCTTGCCATAACATGAAAACAAACCAAATGTGCAATCTCTCAGACTTATGTGATATATCTAAACTTTAGCTTATGATGTGCTCACTGTGTTTTGGTTGGTTTGGTTTGGTTTTTTTCAGTGTCAGCATTTGAGGTGGAACAGGCAAATCTCTCCTACATCCTTACCCTTGTCTTGGCAGTGTAGAAAACATGCCTGATTTCTTCATTCCTGATTTCATGCAAAATTCTTTTAAATAATGTGAGTCGAGTGTTAGGACTTTCCTAAAGAGAGGGAAAAATTGCCTTATTCTGAAGAGCAGAGCCCTGGAGACAAGCAGAGAGTGAAGATGGCTGAAGAGCAGAAAGCCAGCCTTTAAACTTGATAGAAGAGAATGTTCCTAGGGTCTGTCAGGCACTGGGGAAAGCTTACTGCAGTCACCCAATTACCTGAAACCAAGCCTGGGGAATAGTTCCCAGCTCTAATGACTCATTTGGCATGAGGAAAGTCGTGCAATTTGTTCTGGTGTAATCAATATGAATTTTATCTAATTAAAATTAGGTGTTCTGGACGTTATTGTGGTATAATCTTCCTTTTTTATTTTGAAAACCTTGGTTCTTTCTTCAGGGATCTCATTAAAGGGAAGATCTAAGCAGAGCTGCCTTGTTGATTTAGGGTCCTTCACAACGGTTAGCACAGTGAATTGTTTCTTATTTTGTGTAAGTCATGTGTAATACTGCTATAATTTAGAGGTGGTAGTTTATTTGAGGGAGTTAAAGCATTATCTTTAGGCTAAACTCTTTATGTTGGTTCGGTTACATGTGACCCAGGAGCAAGGACAGCTGGAGACAGAAACTTCTGGACCTGTTGCAGCCCATCTCCAACAGAGTGCCAGCCTTCGTACCTGGCAAATCCTAGCTCACTTCTTAGCTGTGGTTTCGATGGCAGTGAGCCATCGAATGTAATACAGAGACAAGCGAACTGAACTCCTGGTGAACTAACTGCAGGCAGAAATGAACATTTTGCAGTGCCACTACAGCTGTTCCTGAAATCAGGCCTTTTTGTACCCTGGTGCAGCTTGCCAGCATTCTCTGCAGGTACTCAGGGTTAAGCGTATGACTTAATTTTAACATCTTGACAATTTTGTTCACGTAAGTGGCCTCACAGATGATTGTCAAGGGGGTGATTTTGATGTAGGTCAGGTTATTTAAGGCCAAAGTGCTCTTCTGCTTCTAATAGTGAAAAAAATTTTATGGCAAAATCACTCTTTCTCAGAGTATCTAAAGGACAAAATTGACTTGATGCATGTGTGCTTCCCAGAGCAAAAGTGGACATGAGGGTAGAGTGACCTGGCCCTGTCTCGGAGCCCCCACCTCCCTGAATGGATGTTAGAAGCAGACAGGGTCCATTGGGATAGGAGAGAGCTGTCCCAGGCTCAGCTTTGGGTCTCATTGCTATTCTCTTCTTCTTTAGCAATACAGAGACTTTAGCTTTGCTCTTCCATCTCAGGATCTCAAGATCTTTTGAAACAATAAAGAGGGAACACAGTACTGCAGTGGGAAGTGGAGCTGCCCTTTGCCTGCAAGGATAAAGTGCGGTATCAAGAGGGTAGATGATATTTCCTTGGGTCACTTAAAAAAATCTGTGTCACAGCAAGAATAGAATCAGACTTCCTGATCCACTGCAAAATTGCTCTTACTCTCCCTTTTAGTTTTTGCAATCCTACTTCATTCTGCTAAGCAATACAAGCAAATTGTTAGCTTATCCTGGAGCACACTTTACAAGAGCTTACCCCAGTAAGTTCTCTTCCGAGTTCATTATTTTTGATTCAGTTTATCTGAGCAAATGGACCCTTTTACAGAGTGAGAAATTTCTTCCATTAAACCAAGGTTTATAGGTTCCCACTCTGATCCTTTTATTGCTATACATTTGGTGGCAAAAAGCAGACAGAAGACGGGAGCAAGTTACATGATTTGGTAGTCTAACAATTTTTTGTACCACAGGCTGAAAACAGGCTTCCTCACTGCTTCTCTGAAAAGATAAGGTCTTGAGTTCATACAAGGCATTTTGGGAGGGAAAGCTTATGTATCATTCCTAAAGCACTGTCAGGAAAGTAGTGACTCAAGTTAATGAGTTGTCACAAGGTTATGCTGTGGCTTGCCATGACTGAAAGTCAGTGTTTCTAACGAAGCCACCCATTTGAGAGTGCTGGAGCCTCACAGTGTAATTGTGCTGGACACTGTGCAGGGAAGGGCTTCAGGAGAGGCCTGTCAACAGGCAAACTTTGTTATCATGGATACAGCAAAAGGCTATTGTAGTTCCTGTCTTCTAAGTAATTCCTGGTTGCTATTCTATTTTTCTTTTGTATTCCCCTGTCCTTTTCCTCTTTCTTTAACCTTGGCTAGAAACCAGGTTTCTTATAATTCCTTCTGTGAGGTAACCTTGTTAACCTTGTATGGCAGTCCTCTGCTGACATGGAAATCACAAGGTGCAGTCAGAGAACTCACTGACTCTTCAAGGCAAGAAGAAATGAGAGTTTTAAGTTGGAGAGGGATCAGATGAAGAATAGACAAATTGGGCAGTGTTGCAGCAGGATGTGTCACTCAACCTTGGACTTCCCCCAGAAATTAGGATATTCAACAGGTAAAGAGAACCCGTACTGTGCATGTAACATCACTGGGTTGTGCCTTGGAGGCTGTCATAGCTTGCACAAACCTGAGACCTCTCAGGAGTGATACAGGCAAACAAATTAATGCAAAAGTACCTGGACAGATTTCAATGTGATGTGATGTTGAATATCAGTGCTGGTGCTTCTGTAGGTACAGAGTGTTCCTGCTCTATTGTCTCCATCAAAATGAAGATGGAGCAGACTTCTGGGCACTTCACACGTCTTTGCTGAATTTTAGCTGTAGTAGAAATACAAACAGATGTGGATGGTTTAGTTTAGGAGGGTGTTTTCTTGGAGAGCTTGATTTGCATTCAAATCACCAATTCAGCCTAGATATATGCCCCTTATTTAATTGAATTTCTGCAGGGAGCACTAAGCACCAGCACAGGGATGTTACTTGGAGAATAGGAATACAGTTTTTTGGACAATGTTAACATCGCTCGGACTGCAGTCTATTCTGAGATATATGACTGTAACAGTTTTCCATGATTGTCAGAATTTCCAGAAGTTCCCCACAAAATAACAGTAATGTATTGGCTTAATTGTGAGAGATTACAGAGTCTTTTCTTATCCTAAGAGAAATTATTTTTAATACTGTAAGTTATACCTGATTTTGATCTAAGGCTTTGTTGCACAGGGATGGGTCGGCATCTGCATACTTTAGAGCAGGTAGCCCTTCGTGTTCTCTGTGCTTGTCATACTTCACATAATGCTTTAAAGCCTGAAGCTGCCCGTCTGAGGTTGTCAGGTTATGATATCTTCCCAGAGCAGGGGCAGGCTTAAATAGTGCCATGTTTGATGAGCAATTTCTGAGTAATTTTTATCTGAGAGATATAAAAAAAAAAAAAAATCACACTAAAACTTTTTTGTGCTGAGAAGCTCTGGGAGTATAAAAGCCCCAGTTACTAATTGGGACTACTGAAATCTATGTTAGGTTTCATCCTGTTTAACAGCCAATCTTCTTGTCAGGGAATTAAACCCAACTCCCTAAACTGCCATAACAAAAACATGGCATAAATGTGGAGGCTTGGACCTGAGGACTTCAGAGCCAGAATGTATTGCAGCTGCTCCCAGATTCACTTCAATCTTTACATTGGGACCCTGAATAATTGATTGTTCTTTAATTATCTGGCTCAATATAATAACTAGAGTCTATAGTATCTTAAAAGAATCACTTCTCAGTTGGAATTTCTCTTGATTCATCATTTCCCATGAAAACCCATTGTGCTTAGACTGCCCTGATAATTACTGGCTCATTATTAGGGTAGGGCAAAAGGCCCACAGAATCTGTGAGCTCAGTAAAGTCACTTGTTTTGACAAGCCTGATTGTTCTTTGGAGATTGGTGAGTGAATGCAAACAGCCCTTTACATCTCTGGAGTCAAACCAATAACTGTAAAATTCAATGGTAATCAAATTCTGTCACACTTTATATCAACTCAGTGTGAAATGAAAAACAAAAGTGTCATGGAAACAAGCTGTGCTTCATTAATGAATGCATCTTAACATTAGCCATGAAGTCTGAACCCCAAGACTCCTCAGTTTCCCTTTGACTCTGCCATGTTTTATCTAACAGAACCTCTTCCTGTCTGAGATCAGAAGGTGTTTGCCACGTGGCAGTTCTTAACCCCCCTAAATTGTTCATCTGGCAGTCTCTAGCTGTTTATAACCTGGTGACATGTACACTTAGGGGCATTTATTTTCCATGTGTGTAAGGGAGTCATCCCAAGCAAGCTGTCCCCAGGTAAGACATCTGCAACCTATTCATCTAGGATTAAATAGGTTGATTCCTGACTGTGCTCCCCTGTTCTGGTGCCCTGTGCTGGGCTGGGGGTGAGCACAGCCACCAGCTGGGAACAGCACAGCAGGGAAGTAACACTCAGAAGTAGTCAGGGGGTTATAACGTTCTGGTGGGGAGGAAACACACTGACCCTGGTGTAAGAGCTGTCCCTGCCTAACCCTGCCCCTGACGGCAACTGATATCACGGACACTACCCATCAGCATACCCTGATAATTCTAGTTATCTAGATAATTGCAGCAGAGATCAGAAGCAGCAGAGAAGAATCTCAGTGCAGAAAAGAGTTATTATTTTACCAAGTGAAAAATGTGATGCACTACTTTGACAATGACTAAGCATTATAGTGAATAATTATGTGTGTCAGTGGTTCCTCCAAATGCCTCCCACAGTCTGTTGACACCATCACTTTTCCAAGGGTTGAATTAATGCCAAAAAGCCAACATCCATCCTCCTGTATCTGCCAGACTTTGGGAGTGGAGGTGTGCGCTGGGTCAGGTAGGAAAAGAAATGCACAATTTTATCATCAAGGGCTGAATGACCCTGTGGCCTCTGGTGCCTCACAGCTGTGATGGTGACTGCAACACTTATATTTAAGGAATAGGAAAAAAGAGTAGCTTTGAAAATTTGTCATGCAAGGACCTGTTATGAGAATAGGTGATGTTGTTCTGTAGCATAGTTTGTCTATTTTGTGTTACAGACATTAACTTAATTCCCTGACAGTAGGGAGGGTTCTGTTTTCCTCTCTTGGCCACATCATTCATCAAAGTCTTAACTACTTAACTGTCCCCCAAGAATTAGCACTCACAGCATATTAATCCGTAGCAATCAATATAAATAGAGCCGAGTGAAACACAGCACGTAACACAGTTGAGGAGTAGGTTTTCTTTTCTTTCAGGTCTTGCAAACATCTCTATGGGGGTGAGCTGTATCTGAGTGGTATTCTGCTCACAAGAAAGGGCCAAAGGATCCTGGCAGCCAAAGCCCCATGAAACTTGCTAAGGCAATCCAGTTTAACTGCGTGGCCTGGCCTCTGGATGGAAAGTGGGGATGCTGTGTAACAAAACACTGTGTCTTGCACTGCACCATGACAAAGAGAAGTAGAATAAATTTTAGGACACTGGGATTACCTCAAGACTGTTATCACCGGAGCTCTACTTAGTTCTCTGAATTGTTGCTCCAGAGGCTTGTGTGATCTATTTAGTTCTTCATTATCCCAAAAATGCTGTTGCTTAGGCTCGGTTTGGCATCAAAACCAAGAGTTAAATTCAAAGCATCTTAAAGCAGTAAGAGCAGTTGGGAGTAGCTTATGCCTTTTCTGCAGTTGATTCTTAGCATGTGGTCACTTCAGTTAACTGGGTCACATCCAGACAGTGGGACTGAGCATCCTTCTGCCCAGTGGAGCCAGTGGCTCTGAGCTGCCTGTCAGCTGTGTGGGGACCTGCATAGGCCTGAAATAAATCATGCCCAGGGTCAAAGCGTCTCTATTTGAAAAATCAGTGTTTAGAAGAATTTTGATAATACTCTGTAAAAGTATTGCTATCAGTATTAGGTACAATTATGCACTGTGTTTGGACATTGCCATTTCTTGCTGGATTAACTATATTTATACTCATCTCATCTTGGGAGCTAAGAATTTTAGAGTGACTAAGATTTGCAGATTGGCCATCCTAGCTGAATTTCTGCCCACTGACAAGCTGAGGTCAAATACTCAAAGAATATCAGATTGCAGAAGCAAAAGGAAAGATACTAATTCAAACATACTAATATAGTAGAACCAAGTATGAATAAAACATTTTATCAAAGCTAGAAAACAAGATTTTAGAAAAATGGCTTTAGGCCATTCCTTCAGTCATAGTGCGAGTTTTGGGTTTTGCTTCCCAATTTTATTGCATTGGATTTTGTCCATTTGCAATCTAATAATTACTGGCAATTGGAACATCAGCAGCCAGCATCCCCCACTGAGCTGAAAGAGTCTAAAATGCTGAGATATGAGAATATCAAAATATCAACATGCTGCAATTACAAGCAGCTGTGAGAAAAGTGAGATATAATGACTTCTATTCACCTTCGAGGTTTAAATTGGCAGGTATATAATTTTGTCTTTAACACTGGTAAAAGGTGCTTATGGAAGGCTTATTTAGCAGTCTGGTTTTTCTAATAAAGAGTGAGATAGTGTTCTGTCTGCAAGAGCTCTTGGTTTTTTTATGTGGAAAAAAAACAGTGTCCACATTGCCCTCGGTGAGCAGGAATGTCCTGTATTTTACACATAATGAAGAGAAGAGCACTAGGTTATGGTTAGTACTTCTGATAACAACAGAAGTTGCAGGAAAAGCAACAGGAACAATCACAGTCTGCAGTGTTAGGTGGAAAATGTAACGAAGAGTCCTTGTTTAGCCTGGCAAAGGAAAAGGGATTATACAGTTTTATTTTGACAGCTCACATTCCCTATTAGGAATAAACATCCAACTCTGAGGATTGTTGGCCGTAGCTGTGGATTGTTTGGGGAACCTTTGTCTTCAGAACAGATTAGAACAGCTCAGGCAGTTCTCAAGAATGGGTTAAGTGCAGCTGTTCGTCTTGGGGCTGAGGACAGCCTGCTTCTTCCCCCAGTGTCCCCCCAGGCTCCATCAGTTGCTCCAGTGCAATTGTCCCAGCCCGAATCTCCCTGCCATGACCATGGCCAGAGCTTTGCAGATTTTCTCTACTTGCACAATGGGAGATTGGCTACTCCAAACTACTTTCCACTCGCATTTTCTTGAAATGCCTGGTTTTTAATTTTATTTTTTTTAAATAGCAGTTGATAGCCTCTGCCAAGCAAAGATTACTTCACGTCCTTTATAGTCCAGTGTCAGTCTCTGCACCTGCACAAGCCCCAGCCTTATTCCTGTGAACAGGGTAATTGTGTAAGCCTGTTCTTCAGATGCTCACTGGTTTTGTAGTGCCTGTATTTTCCGAGCATTTTAAAAGCTTATTCCTGGAAACACTCATATTCTCTTCCATGCTTTTATGTTGGTGGCTGGACAGATGACTTACAGGACAGATGATTTTAAATAAGAATTATACATCTCCAAAGTGGTAATACCTCCTTGTACACCTGCATTTTTCAAAAGTGTGGCTTGGGCACAGTGAATACTCTGGTGTATTTAATATGGTTTATGGGCAATTACTGTATCATTGCAAGCAACCTGGCAGTGTAATTGTAAGTGCTTTGTCAGTGATACCAGAGAAGAGCTACCAAAGTGAAAGAGCAACCAAAATCTGTCCAAGCATGTAGGCACTAGTCATGCAGCTCTGTAGCTTCCCTTCAGCTGGTGTATCCAGTCCTTTACATATATTTTAATGAGCTAGTTTCACATTTAAATACATTAGGTTATCTGAGGCTGCTTGGTTTTTTTGCATCTCCTCAGATCTATTAAGACCTACTGGCAGACTTACTGTAGGTCTCTAAATTTCAAAGCTCCAGGATTAGTGTTGGTGTTTTAGCCCTGGAACTTGCTGTCTTCACAATTCTGTTAGTGAAGCTTCAAAGCATAATGTGATTCCTTCTTTTTAGGGAGAGGTTTGCTTTTTTTTTTTTTATTTTGGCTTTCCTGTTCTGTCCAGATACGTTGCTGCTGTATTAGTGGCAACATGTACTTCTAAAGAAAATGTAAACAGATGAATATAACAACATTTGGCTGAAAAGCACTATCTATTTACCAAATAATCATTTTGGGAAGTATCAGAAAGGCTGAACTTCAGCTGTTGCATACATGAAAGTTTCTGTGATACCATTCTGTGTAATTGACAAATGAATGAGAGAGTGGAGGAGAACAATCCCCTGGGGACCTTCCTTTGGGGTCAGAAAAAGAGAGGCAGTTTATGCTGCAATGTTAAGGAAAAAAGAACAAAATCTGTCTACTTCTATGAAGAAAAAGGCTGCTTTGACACCTCTTTTCTCTCACTGCACCAGTGTGTATTTTCTTCACTAAAATATCTCAAGTGTTACGCTCGTTCTGCACAGACTGGAAGTGATGATTTTCAGGCTTTTAGGTACCAGCATCAGCCTAAAGAAAATTTACCACTTAATTCCTATCCCAACCCAATCCACACACAAATCTCCAAGTCAAAGTTCAAGCTTGATCTAACTTGACTGGCAAAACAGGTGGTTCGACGCTAAGGCTGCAGTCACCGCAGAGATGAGTTATCTACCAATTACAAGAGCTTATCAACTGCTAATCCAATTAGTCACTGCTGTGTGGCTCCCTCAGTCCTCTCAGGCTCGAGGTAGGCAGTAATTCACATGCACTGTGAGAGCTAACACCTGCAGGAAAGACAAGCTCTAAAAATTCTCCTAAAGGAGGATGAGTAAATCACTAAATGTCCCAGGAGTAATTTAGATGCTATGATCACTGGTGCAGGCAGTCTGTAATCACGTTTTATTGACAGCTCCTAAAGATCAGTGTTCCTTTGAAGCTGCCTGGAGTGAAGGTGAACAGAGTGTGTCTGGAGAGCCCAACACAACATCCAGTGATGGCACCAAATGTGGCACCAGATGAACCTCTGTGGGCCAGGGTCAGCACGGGCAGCCCTTCAGTGCATTGGCCCACAAGCACTGCTGGAATTTACAGCATGTCCTGAGAGGCAGCTCTTTGCAGGGAGTGTGGCAGTTTGCTTACACAGAGCCATGACTGAGAACTTGAGGTACTGTGTGTTTTGGGAGAAGAAAGGCCAAGGTAAGTGATCTTGGAATGGAACACTTGCAAATACAGTCCTTATGCATTTATTAAATTGGTGTTTGGTTACTTAAATTCATTGATGCATTTTTTTTTAAATTTTGTGCTTCCCTGTACACATTTAGGAAGCTATGTATCATCTCAGAGTTTGTTATCACAGCTTTATAAACACCTGAACACAATCCTGAAAAAACAAGAATCTTAAAGACAGGCTGCTACTGAATACCACCCACAACAACATTCCACTTACCACAATAAATGGGATTTCAAATACACTTGGCTGAAATGGATATAAATTCTCTAGATATGTTAAAATATAAAGTGAATCGTTAGATGTGTGGTTTATGTATTGGTATCAATAATCATTTTGTCTTTGCTTTCTTGCAGGAGGTGAAGTCACCAAGCCCAGATTTGCTCAGTATTTCCATGGCAGCCTGGCCAGTCTTACTATCAGGCCAGGGAAAATTGAGAGTCAGAAAGTGATTTCCTGTTTGCAGGCCTGCAAGGAAGGTCTGGATATTAATTCTCTTGAGAGTCTTGGCCAAGGAATAAAGGTGAGGGATGAACTGACATCATCTTTGATAAAACTTTAGATCTGATTTATGAAGTGGAGAGCCCAAGGTAGAGTACACACAGTACAAATGTACTCCCAGAAGCAATGTAATTTCCCAAAAATCATGCAAAGAAAAAGCAGAAGAGTAGAAGAGCTGTGACACTGCAAAGAAAAATGTTTCCATTATTGCTAAGCTAGATGCTCAGAAAGTGAGGCACTGCTGATATTTTAGAGTCTGTATGAATTACCAGCTTGTGTTCTCATGCTTATTCTGGTAGTTCTACCAAAACAGGTGTGATTCCAAAGATTTATGGAATTTTGATCTCAAGTAGTTTTAAAGCAGTGGAAAACATAAGTCCTAATGCAATAGCATTGAAAAATTCAGTATGTTCAAAGAGGAAAACATTATGGGACATGAAAATAGGACAATAAAAACCCCTGAAGTCAAGAAATTAGATTTTTAGATTTGCATATAAATTATTATCCACCTTCACCATTATCTTTACTAAGAATGCAGCACTTTTTCTAAGGTTGGAGACCAACAAATAGAGGAAAATCCTGTTTCAGTTGACATAGAGACCAGATTGCTTTGCTTTCATTCAGACAAATTCTGTTCTTTGGACACGTGTATAGGATCTTGGCTATAACTTCTCTGGTGCTCACATGAGCTGCATTTGACTGACACTGTTATTAGGTGACCAGTATTTTATGCTTGCTGTGTAAACTCACTGTGAAGCTGTTTCCTGGCACACAGATGTCATCTTCCAAAGGAGCTGAGCCTCAAGTTCCAGACTGGGAAGTTACTCTGCCTGCAGACTCTGCATCCTGTGAAGCTGCCCAGAGTGCTTTCAGGGTGGTGTTTTTCAGGGGGGAGGAAGATGCTGCTGTAACACTTGATGGGGAGAGTGCAGTGAGAGTGCCATGTGATACATTTTATTTGCTAAGCCTTCCAGTGTACAGGATAGGGGAGTGACCTCAAATACACTCCAGTGTCTGTCTGGGTTGCAGTGCTGTGATGTAACTGACACGTTTTCTGAAAACAAGGGTAAAAATGCAAATTGAAACTGCAAAGGTAAAGGAGGAATCTTGCTGGCTCTAACTTTTACAAATGAGCAGAACCCCCCAAAGAATTGGTTTTTTATCTTCCTGCCAAGGACATGGTTAAGAAGGTCACATTGCTGCTTCTCACAGCAGCATGACACAGGGATAGGTAAAAGCTGATTTTAAAGGGCCATGCATCCAAGGAGCAGGTAGGGATTCCTAGGACCCAAGACTATGTGCCTAACAGTAAGTTCTTTGCTGGCATTTTACATGAATTAAAGCAGTATACACTTGGCCCATGGTGGTTGAAAGTGTAATTCCTCCATTATTGCATCTGCAACTTGACAATAAGTCTTCTAGTTTTATGGGCTTGGAAAAATCCCTGTTCTACCACCCTCTGCTGCTCTAGCATGGGGGATTGGCTTCCTTACAGTACCAGCAGTGCACTGGGGAAAAGGAAGACCAGGGGTTGTTTCTGCCTTTTCTTTCTTTTGAGAACCTTCAAAACATTTTCATTTTCTGAAATACAGATGAGGCACAGTGGGTTTTCTTAAAGTTATAGATTTGCTTTTACTGCCACAGCAAGCTCAACAGTGAGTGCCACAGCAGGAGGCAAAAAATGAAAGGAGCAGTCAGGGATAGGTGGTGGTAGGGTTTCTTTTGGGGGCTGACAGAAGGCAGCTCAGATGAAAGCGGAGCAGTTGGTCTGACCTTGAGCAGAAAATTAGAGAGCAAGGTGTTCTGGTGTCACTAATAAACACACCTGTTGTCAGAGAGGCACATGTGCCAGCTGCACAGCTGTGGGTTCTGGGCGGTGCTCACATGGTGCTTTGCACATCCAGTGTTGGCAGGCTGGTGTTGGAAGGTGTTTCTGCTGGGTAGCACATTCACCCTTTAACCACCTAAGAGAGAGCAATGCAGCCCTAATAGTTTCTGACACAATAGTCTTGCATGATTTTGGTCTGCAGCCTAATTTTCAGGTATCTGTAACGACTCTCAAAACCACTGTCTAAACTGTTGCTATTTTTAGCCTTTTTTAATGAGAAAGACAAAAATGGCTCAGACTAGGGCTTTCTCCAGTCCTTTTGGCAGCATTCCAGCTGTTCAGGCAGCTAGAGACTCCTTTTGCTAATTTTATTCTCTACTACTGCTAGCTTAGAGAAAGGAAAAAGAAGTCTATGCAGGCTGTGACTCATGTTAGTTCTCCTCTTTGTTAAAAAATACCCTTCAGTGTGTTATGACCTTCTTGCACAAGATTTAAACCCAGTCCTCCATGTTCTGTTCGACAGAGAGCCCTGAGCTTCATTCTGTTCTTCACAGTCTGTTTGATCTTTTGCTTTTTAACCTTTCTTGTTGTAAGGCAGTGTCGACAGACATTGTCTGTATATAATAGAAAGTGTTCATATAATCAATATCCGGCTTCAGGAGGGGACTACACGTGAGAGAAGGGTGCATTTCTTTGTGTTTCCTGCTGACAGCAGTGGGGTACAAAATAAGGGAGTTAAGCTGGTTTTCTCTGCAATGCAGATGGTTTGCTGAACCAATTAACAGACAAAAAAATGGAGTCACGATTAATTATGATGAAAATAAAAATCGATCATTTACTGTGGCACAATAGTAGCAAAGTTTCTTGGTCAGCAAGGCTGTCCTGTGTTCGATGTGATGGACTGGAGAAGGCTCAGGGCTACAGGAGCAGCCGTTGCCTTTGCAGGGTTTGTTGGCTCAAGCAGCAGCTCAACCCAGGATATACTGACACCCTTATTGATCATGAGACAGAACTGAGAATCCCCTTTATTGTGCCTGACGTTAATGAAGATGTAGGAGGCAAATGTTATAATTGTTTTGTTCATTCATGTTGAAATATATCTCAGAAAGGTAGCCCAGGGTAAAGCCACGCTGGAAGCAGCCAAAATACACCTCTGTGTTTTAGCCTGGTTCAAGCCAATGTTTCTATATGGGGGATGTCTTCAACCAAAAAAAGATTACATAGTACTAATAATCATGGTGCTAAATTAAGGTTTTGAACTCTACAGAGTTCAAAAATATAGAGTATTAGAAATTCTGCAGAAATAGTATAGCAGTTATTCAGATATGAAATAAATGACTGTTACATGTTTTAGGGAACAACATGTAGTTTCAGCCAACCATGGCTACTAAGATTTTTTTTCTTAAATAATTAGATTTTAAACTTATGTCTGGGCAATATTCCTTAAAAATGTCTTATTTTGTACTCTGTACCTGGTACTTTAAATAGTAATTATATGCATTTCTCCTAGTATCACTTCAACCCTTCCCAGTCAGTCCTTGTCATGGAAGGAGATGACATTGAGAATATAAATCAAGCTCTCCGAAAGGTCTCATACATCAACTCCAGACAGTTCCCTACTGCAGGCGTTCGACGGCTCAAAGTCTCATCGAAAGTCCAGTAAGTTATACTTCAGCTGAACTGATTAGATTAGGAGCATATTTAGTGAATTGCTTTTTTCTTTGGACATGTAAAATGAAGACTTTTGGCTAAATTAAACTGATAAATCATACTGATTTCTTATTGAGCATAAAGGATTCATTTAATTTACTTTTATGCCAATTTATGTGGTGGTTTTCTTGTGATATTATCCTTTTAAGAAACCTTTCTTGTTAATGTAATGTAATTGCATTCTGTTTATAGTTTGGAGCATGAAGTCTGGGCTGAACAATACTTGCATTTATTGCATTCTTATTTACTTTCCAGTTTAAACATTTATAGTTCCTTCTGAGATAGGCAGAGCTTTTTAAAGCAGGCTTATTACATGTAAGAGAACAGTATTTGTAGCTTTACTTGGAATAGTCTGCATCCTCTTATGTGTGCTGTCACTGCAATACTGGTGGTGGGTGTTAAAGAGGACTCTGTGTCCTTCTATTTTCATGCAGCACTAGTGACAGAACCTGCTCAATAATATTTAGAGTTCTACCCCTGGGCTCCCCTGGGGCATGTCTTTGGTCCAGCAAGTGGGACAGAGCAGAGGGAGCAGATCTGGAGTGACAATAACCATCAGTTCTGCAGCCTCTCACCTGCTGAGGGCACAGTTGTCACCAAGTACCACGTTCAGTCCAGTGCTCTGGGCTGGCCACAGTGTGTGGAGCATCTTCTGCTGCAGTTTCACTGAAAGCTGCCCAGTTTGCACATTCCAAGGCTGGCCCAAGCCCTGTGCCAAGATGAAATAAGGTAGAGTTTGTCAGGAGATTCACTTCCACAGCACAATGCTGATTCACATTGAAATGCTGGTATAGGAACTTTTTGTTCCCTGCAGATACTGCAGAGTGCCAGAAAGTTCATGGTGGGTACCAATGTAAATGGATAATTACAGGATCACAGAATATTAGGCCCTTTTAATCACACATGACAAGATAACCATCTTATAGTCATTAGCTATCACTTTCAGAATTTAAAATTAGGTTCACTGTAGTTGCTATCACCTAATTAATGTTTTCAACCATTCACTACTTTGTTGTCAGTTAAAAATCAAAATATTTTTCTCATAGTGCCCTTACAAAAGACTGAGTTTGTCCCTCCATAATTTCAGTAGCTGTGAAGGTGGGAGGGATGAGAGGAACAGACCTCTTGCAAGTGCCACATGCCTCTGATGTGCCATGTGTTCCATGCAGTTAATGAATAATATATTTTTTCAGATGTTTTGGTGAAGATGTCTGCATTAGTATCCCAGATATAGATGCCTATGTAATGGTGTTTCAGGCCAATGAGCCCAAGATTACAATAAGTGGGATGGACCATTTTGCTAGACCAGCTGCACAGTTTGAAGGTGAAAGAGGTGTTATTTTGTTACCTGACATCAGGATTGTCAGCACAGTCACTAAAATGGAGCATCCAGTGGACTTACAAGAACAAGACAGAGGTTTGTGACTTTCTTTTAAATGTTATTACTTACTCTCTAACGTGACCTCTCATATTTTTTAAAGGATAGGGCAAACAAGGCACACAAAGGAAATCACACAGATTAATTTAGGCAGTTAGGCCCCAGTAATGTTGTACTGAAGAAACTCAATTAAATACACTGAAAAATGTGCTAAATAGTGACAGATCAGAAGGTGCTTCAAAAAAACCCAGATTTTATATTTAGTTCCCCTAGTTCAGAATAATTCCTTTCCACTTTTCTTTTCCTATTCTGTTGAATAATATATTTTCATTAGAATCTATTTGCAACAAAATTTTGTTAATTGTACTGATAAAGTGAAAAGCAGTAATTGCCTTATAGTTGAATTTTTAGTCTGTTCTTATGTTTTCAGCTTGTGGATGATACTTGAAAAAGTAATCTCATGCCTCAGTTTCCCACCTGTAAAATGTAGATATAATAATTTAAAAAGGTTTTTTTCAAATATGAAAGTTTATTCTAATGCTGAGCAATATGTATATTATTATTCAAGGCTGGGTGAATGTTCAAAAGTAGTCAGCTTTAAAATAATTGTCTATAAAGGAATCTTTTTGGATGCTTATGTGCCAGGAAAATGATAAGTCTGGTATTCTGAGGAATCGTTCTAAACAGTATTTGTTGGACTAGACTAAGCAGTAACTAGATGTACAGCTCAGGAGAAGACAAAATCAGTAATGATTTACAAATTTAGAGGCATGGATTCCCTGAAGCCTGTAAATTTGAATTGGGACTACATTTTTGGGTAGGTTCCAGCTGCTCAGATAGCCCAACTCTGTAGCAGGAGTTTGGAATCTAGGGCACAAGGCTCTTCTGTCTGTGCCTTCCTCCCCTGCACCCTCTAAAATGAGATGTGCAAAATGAGCAGGAAGTTCCAAGATTGCAGTGTCTGTGTCTGCAGCCCTAGGGAGCTGGTTAAGCAGCTTTGCCACACACTTTGTGCTAAGTTGATCAGCGAATTTAAATGATAATTTGATATGCTACTCTTTTTCCAGTGCCAGAATTATTTTTTTACTCGTACATACTGAAGAATAGTCAGTTTATAACTTATTTAAGTCACACAACGCAGGATGTTGCCATTTATAATAATACCCTGCTCATGGATAGATGGCTATGACTTTGTAATGCAAATTCTTTATGGGCCAAAGAGTGACTGAGAGAATCATCCAAGCATAGATATATTTGATGTGTATTTTTCCAGTTCAATTTTCCTTGAGAAAAAGTGAATGTGTGGCATCAATCTTGTATTGATACTGAAAGCCAGAATTGTTTACATGAATTTATTTCCAAGATCAAATTTCAGTTTTCTACTTCCAGTGATGCTCTTGGATGCCTTTTATTATACAGCAATATATTTTCTGTCTATTTCACTAGGTATTTGTAGGCCTTCATCATTATGGCACCTGAACAGATAAGACATTTCTCTTGATTTGTTTTAAGTATCCTGTATTTAATATCAGCAAAAAACAGTTCAGACATCTTTGCAAAAATTGAAAGCCCTGATGCAGAGCACATGGAATGACTGAGCTGTTCTGTCATCCTTTATCTTTTCCTGCTTTTTTTCTTGGTATGTGCCATGGGTTCACAGCTGAGAAGCCAGTGATAGTAGAGGAAATGCTCCACAACTTGGATTTCTGTGATGTTTTGGTCATGGGCGCAGAACTAGATCCTGAACAAGAGTGTTTAGAACTAGATCGTGCAGAGCTTCAAGGAAAACATCTGGATGCCACAAATTCCACAGCAGGATATTCAATCTATGGTATGCTCATGGACTTTGCTCTCCCTTATTTCATCACACTAATTCTATTATTGGAATGAAAGCACTAATATGTAAGAAATTAGATAATCCAAAAGTAACTGTAGCTTAAAAAGTAGAGGCACTTCTTGATCCCTGGGTGTGCTGTGTTTATCCTTTGGAGTCTCAGCATCCCTCTTGCTACTCCCCAAGTAAGGAAAATGGCATCACTGCTTTCTTTGAATGTGGGGTTCTTGTGGACTGTCAGTGCTGGTAACTCATTGACCATTTTGTTCTGTTTACCGAGTAATTTATTCTATATCTTTGCTGTTGTGTTTGTCCCTCTCCATTCTGGGCTTCATTCACTTCCAAGCACTATTTTCACATAGCCCAGGATCAGCCAGAGGCTCTACCAGGGAGTGTTTGATGCTCTGTCATTTCCAGACTGTTCTGCCCAGTTCTGTGTTCCCCATGAGCGTTTGATCTCTCCTGTATTGCACAGAGCAATGTTACAGAGTGTCCCTGCCGTGCCCCCTGCAGGTGTGGACAGCATGTTCAACTACGAGCAGGTTCTGCGGCAGATCCGCTACCGCAACTGGGACACGGCGGCCACCTTTGACAGGAAGTTCAGGGTCAAGTGCTCGGAGCTGAACGGGCGCTACACGAGCAATGAGTTCAACCTGGAGGTGAGCAATTGTCAGCACCCAGGCTGAGCACTAGGCTTAGCTTCAGCAGCCTGCTGTTGGCTTTGAAACGTGTCAAATGATCTGCTCAGTGTGACCAAAAATAGCAATTCAACTTCTCCTGTGGGCATTCTTCAGTGTGGGTCTGTGTTCTGCTGTGTGTTAGAGGAGATGACCCTTCTCTCAAACACCCCTAATGCAGAGAATTACTCCTGTTGAGGAGAATGCCTTGGATCCGCTCCCCAGCCATGGGCAGTAAGGACAGGAATATTCAGGGTCTAAGTCCAGTGCAGCACAGTGGCTCAGGGACTGGAAATTACTGCTGGTGCACCTCAGCAGGACTCGTGGACCTGTTTGGAAGAACCATCTTATCCAGCCTAGAGCCCAGGTACCAAATAACTATAGGAAAGGGCAGGACCTGCTTAGCACCAGGATCAAAACTTAAAAATTGTTTGCAAAAATTAATTCACACCATAATAATTATTTTTAAAATGAAAGTTTTTATATGTTATGTTTAGATAACACCTAAAAGCTGATTAATATAGAGAGAAGAAAAGGTCACTACTTATGGAGACAGGTAAGTCAAAGAAGTCCTGTTCTGTGCCACTTCATAGTGAACAGTTAGAAATGTTAGAATGCATTGTTCATTGCTAGAAATTAGAAACATATTAAGCTGTGTATTTTTCACTGGCAGACAAAGAGTTGTTTTGGCCTTTAAGATCTCTGTAATAATGTTCCTATTTGCTGATCTATGGAGCCAGCAGTCTTGGAATATAAAACACTTTTTAGTATCTGATCCCTTATTTTTCTCTTGCACCAGGTTAATATTCTCCACAGCTCCAACTCCAACTTCATGGACCATGTAAATCATATGATAGCACAACCACAATTTCTCCAATCTGTTCAGCACCCTGAGGGGAGTGTAAGTGCTGTTCACAACTCAGGTATGTGACACCTTTCCAGAGACTGCTCCTAGTGATTTGGGTATGTCAGTGTTTCTCTTCTGAGTCAGCCTTGTCAACAAACAAAAGCCCTGAGCTTCATAGTTACTGCTTGTAAAACCTCCCAGAGATCATTGCCCAGATGTGAAAGAAGGTAACACTGAATTCTGCCCTGTCATTAAAACCTGGTATCCTTTTTTAAGGTCTTCCCCACACAGGGAAGAAAATGTCTTGTTTCTAGTATTGAATGGCATGAAAGGTAATATTTATGCTCATATTGTCTTTGTACATCTGTATTTCTATGGTATATTCATTTCTGCCTGCTCCTTTCTAAACAAAAGGAAAAATGTTTGTATTATTTTTTAAATATATAATTGCCTCAGTGGCTCTGTTAGCTGCTGTCAAGGCCTCAGTCTGGAATTCTCTGGAAAGAAGGTAGGTTCACCTAGCCAGGTACAGTGGGCATTAGCATATATTAAATACAGAAAATTATTTTTTAGGCTATATGAGTTAAAATATATACCCAAATCTGAAACCTTTTCAGTGAAGTTCAACCCAGGGCAAAGATACCTATTTAAAGGTTCAATACTGAAATCTTTTTAGCTGAATGATACATAAGTAAAGTGGATGTAAAGTGTAGGTAATTATAAGTAATTATATACAGATATGCTTAGAATATTACTGTATTTTTGTTTCACTTGTACAGACAGTTCACTAAAATGAAACTGAATTTTTATGCAACTGTTGCAAACTAGTTCTTTCTTGGTTTATATTGTTCTGATTTCAGACTTCCATTCTTATAGGCAGGGCAAGGTGATAAAATGGGTTATAGAACTGCTATAGCTCCTGGAACTGCAATACCTCAGGAGCACAGGTACATAGAAAGTGGCAGCACTTCTCCACTAACTTGATTATGGGGCTGATAAATATGGGAGTTCAGAGAGATCCTTTCCTGTGGCTAGGTGGAGACAGAGCCTTCTCAGAGTGCAATCAGTGAGGGAAACTGTCTGGAATCCTCAGAAATCTCCCAGAGAGGTTGTAACACAAGTAAAGTTAGTGGCAATGCATTATTTTATTTCTTGGAGATTGCGATTCAAAGCACAGGATAAGTGTTTGAAACCTTTGAAAGTACAAGCTTTGAGATGCACTTTTTCTCCCAAGCGAGGCTGATACCTCAGCTGCAATCAGAAGGGGTCAAGGTGTGGTGAGAGAGCAGAATCTTATTGCAAAAGCACTTATTCTGAAACTAATTGGCTCTGCACTGATTGACTACTTGTCTTCTGCAGTAAAGTGGCTCAAAAAACAAGTGGTAGGTATGCTCACTTTGTAGCTGTGGTTTATGATGCTCATTATAGGATACACCATTCGTGATGCTGTCTCTTAGTAGGTGGGCACTTGTCAACGCTTTCTGTAGCCCCAGGCACATGGCAGATGGCTGTCCTGATTCTCAGTCCAAGAGAAGAGCTGCTGTGGGTTAAAAATTGACAATGTGGGCTCTGGGTGATTTCCTCCACAAATGTAAGTCCATTCCCTTCCCCCCCTTTCGTTCCAGTTGTTCCAAGTGTGGCCACCATTGTCATCATAATCTGTGTGAGCATCCTCATCTTTGTCATAACCCTGGGTGTCTATCGCATCCGGACAGCTCATCAGCACAGCTCTGCAGACCACGAAGGAAGCAAGGAGAACGAGATGGACTGGGACGACTCTGCTCTCACCATCACCGTCAACCCCATGGAGGTACAGTCCTGAGGCACAGTGTGGTGTCGTGGCCCTACAGCACCCACTGCCTGGCAGCTCACTCAGCAGGGAGGTTTGAGCCTCTTCAGCCTTGGCAGAACAGTTGTATGTACCCTCAGGACCCCATCTCAGTTTTCAGCTCTGCATACCACAATGATATATAATTGAGACCTTAATATTTGTTGTCACATGTAATTATGAAACAGGATGGTGAAGAATTCTTGGGTAAACATCACTTCCTCTCCATCCATGTTTGTGCCCTAGGCACCCAAGTTGATATAGTTTCTTTGGTTTTAACCCTTTAATGTAAGCACTAATACACTAAAAGGAGGGGAAGCAATCAGAGTTTAAAGAAAATCCTATTGATGTCTCGAATTTTGGTTATTGACATTTCATTCTTCTTAGAGTAGTTTTTGAATATTTGCTATTTGAATATTTGTACCAGATTCGATGTCTAATAATCACATAATGATGGAAGGCAGATTTTCCCAGCATGTTGGCATTTCTAAATGAGGGCTAAATGCTCATATTCCCACAGCCACTGGCTAGCAAGAAAACACCTTTCTCCTGCTCTCTCTTTCATTTCTTTAAATGTACTGTAGAAATATGAAAAGCCTCACCAGACAGAAGAGGAGAGTGAGGAAGAGGACATAGAAGATGAAGAGGAAGACACAACCAGTGCTGAATCAGATGAAAGTGAAGAGGATGAGGAAGAAGAGGAGGAAGAGGAAGTGATTGTCCCAAAGGGAGACAAACAGAATGGCACCAGGCAAGCACAGCTGGAGTGGGATGATTCAACACTGCCCTACTAACAGCCCTCCAGCCACATTGCTCTTTTGTAACAACCAATACAGTGGTTTTTCAGAGGCTATGAATTCACTGACAGGATTTGAACTGCTGCTTGCCTATAACTGTTTTGCCTAAAATGATCTTGTTGTTGGAATTGGTAATGATAGAACTGACCCTTTTCTTGCAAAGCCTGGGGAAACCATGGTACAAATGTACTGGCATAGCCAGTAATAAAGTAATCTAGAACCTGAGCTGTTAGCAAGCATAGTTCTCATTTCCTGTTTCTATAATGCAGAGATGTGACAAAAGTCCTGTCATTCGACCCATAGAGGTTTTTGCCTTTGCTATTTTTTTCCTACAAGAGAGATTTCAGCTTGTTACAAAGAATTACTTGTATGGGTCCAAATAACAGTTGCCATTTGACTTCACACTTACAGGTGTAAATCATAATCCACCTCTAAACTGGGGCAAAGTTTTAGTGCTACAGAGGACAGAGACTGAATTCCATTTGTTGTCTTGTCCTGCCTTCCTGGATTTTAACTGTCTTCTACAGGGGAATATCTAGGACCTGACATGGAATGCATGTGTGCCTATGTAGAAGGACAGTGTATTTTTTCAGGCATGCTGTCAGACTGATACAAATTTAAGAGCGTTTAAAAATAACCAGCAACAAGGGGCTGCTGAAGGTTACGAAAGAAACAAAACACAACCCAATTCATTCTGTGTCCACAGATTGAGTAATATGATCTTATGCAAACTGTAAATTCTAATGGGATTGATTCACTGAAAATCTGTAGAGCTGCTCATTAGTTATGGATTGAGCAATTTGCAGCAAATCGATGCTTTAAACTGTCTGTCTCGTAAAATCATTAGCTTGCTGCAGCATCTTACTGAAGTAGTGGAAAATAAGTGACCCCATTATTCCATGGCTATGTATGGCTGGGATTTCAACAATTATTTTAGATGAGGAAATTATTCCCTTTTGTTTAGTGAATGCCAGCTGAAATTCTCATCTCACTGTAGTCTATAAAACACTATGCCCTATTTCTTCTGTACCCCTGCCTGCCTGTGGCACAAGAGAAAGGAACAACATCCACAACTGTCAGCCCTCTTTTGTGCTCATAATTCTCCCTTATTTCTTCTTCCTGAAGCCATTAATGTTGAGAACAGGTTTTATAAAGTAGACCAAGGAGAAATAAAACCTACCTGGAACCAAAACAATTGAAAACAAAAACTAAACTCTTAAGAGGTTGAGAGAGTAATTTAGTTTGTTATGGTAACACAGCATATTTTTCTTAAACACTGTTTAAAAAGGAAAAAAAATGAAAAAGAAAAAAAAAGCAAAGCTATGTACAATGTGTTGTTAAGTCTGTGTGGTGTGTTTTTTGTCCCCTTTCCTTAAGTACCTTTGCATTTTTAACTGCTCTGCATCCCAAATGCTGCAGCACTTGCTAGGAAAACTGCTCTAATGCATAAAAACAAAATGGCATGGAAGAGAATGCTGCTTCGTGGCTTGTCTGGGTTTTTTTTTTCCCCTAAGTACTTTATTTTCTTTACAATTTCATCATTTACTTTTGCTTTTGTAATTTGCTGTTTAAAATGAGCTGCTTTGTCTTCTCCTCTCCCCCAGAGAAACAAGCAGTCTTGCCACAGCAGGACCTTCCTAAGCACCCTGAGTGGTAGGTGATGTTGGTAAGGGTAATGAGAGCGATCTTTGGGGTATCCACCCTCCTCAATACTGAATTATTAGCAGCTCCTGGTGGAATACAGAGAATATATTGGGGGCTTGAGGGTTCTTTTAAGTCCAGCTTCTGCATCTGACAGTTGAAGGGAAATACTGACAGCAGCTAGGGCTTGTAGTTTAACAACTAGAAAGTAAATGATAAAACTATATATTAAATTTAATTTTAAAATTAGAGATCTTCGTACTTTTATTTGTTGTGCCAACATGACTGTTAAGACTGGCAATAGAAGAGTTCCCTTAGGTTAGCAGTCCTGTTTCCTTTTTATTTTCTCACATGGGTTAAACTTAGAAGCATATTTGCAGAATCAAGCCCACATAAATACAATTTATCTGCAGGAATTAACAACTGTAAAAATGTCCAAAATTTCTGCTTTATAAAAAATTCAAATTAATATCTCTGACTATCCTGAACTAAAATTTTATGTTAGATCATTTCCTAGCACCCTGGTATCCTGAATCATTTCCCAGTGTTAATTTTTGTTAGTGACATGAAGCGGGCTCTTCATGATGCTTGTTATCAGCACGTATCAGTGAACCTTTCTGCTCAGAAAGAAAAAGATTTAAATTTAAAAGTAGATATTTAAATGTCAATTTCAGATTTCAAACTGGACTTAAGTTATTTTTACGTTTCTGTTATTCCTGATTATTATTATTATTGGTTTTTTTTTTTATCATAGCAAACCTTAGGACAACTTGAAAACAGCAATTTACAACCTTATTGACAGCCTTTAATTCTTTTATATGTTTGTGAATTCATCAGTGTGTTTCTCCATCTAATAGACTTTTATCTTTTTGTTACTGGGAGCAGATCTTTTCAGGGTGTGCTCATACATTACACAAGAAGCAAAGTATTTTCTCTACTGTAAATAAACCTACATTTTTAAGCCTAAGCAAAGTAATACAGGCATGTGTGTTATCACTAAAATTTGGTTTGCAATAAGATACTCAGCAAACTAAAATGTTTCACTGTACTTTTTTAGATTACTTATTGGAGTGCCTCATGCAGCATCTTTCATTCAAATAAACAGAAAAATCTTTTTCACAAAATGTTAGTGAGAATGAGATACTTCTTCACAAAATGAACCCTAGAATATTTGTGTAGCACTGATAGCAATGGCTCCATGAGCAAAAGCCTATGTATAGAAAATCAGCAAAATATTTTTTCTAAAACAATTTTAACAGTGTTTCCTGCCCTGCATCAATTATTTTTTGATGTAAACTACTTACTTAGAAACAAACCTGAACATAAACACATATATGTGCATACATACATGCACACACCCCAAATCAAAAGCCAAAAGTCTCTCCTTTCCTCTCTGGAAAAAAGTGTTTAGAATTGTAAAATCAGTTAGCTTGGCAAAGACCTCTGAAGTCATCGAGCCCAACCATTACAATAACCCAGCACTGCCAGGTCCACCGACTAAGCCATGTCCCAAAGTGCCACATTTAGATGTCTTTTAAATCCCCCCAGGGCTGGAGACTCCCCCACCGCCCTGAACAGCCTGTTCCAGTGTCTGACAACTCTTTCAGTGAGGACGTTTTCCCTGATGCCCAATCTAAACTTCCCTGGCACAATCCAAGGCAGTTTCCCTTTGTCCTGTCACTTGTTACCTGGGAGAAGAGCCTGACTCCACCTTGCTGACTCCTGTCAGGTGGTTGGAGAGAAAGAGAAGGTCCCCCTGAGCCCCCTTTTTTCCAGGCTAAACAGCCCCAGCTGCTCCTCATCAGATTTGTGCTCCAAACTCCTCCCCAGCTCCAGTGACCTTCTCTAGCCTCTCTCCAGCACCTCAGTGGTGTGAAGTGACTTTTTTTTACAGTCTCAATAAATAAATGTATCCAAAGAAAACATTTCTGAAGAACTCATGCAGGAATCCATGACACCAGAGGTCTAAAATGCCATCACAGCAATGATGCCTTTAAATCTTTGAAATTCTAATCTGTGGCTGGGAAAAGCTGCAAAACCTCCAAATGCAAATTCAGGATGGTAATTTGATTTTATCTGAGTTACTATAACTGGCTAAGTGGTAATTCATGATTAATAGCTCTCATTTCTTTTTTCAATTCTACTTTTTCAATGGGTGTTTTATCTTTGCAAGTAAACCTTAAAATGCACAGTTGTTGAGGTTAATCTCAATATTTACTGCATTGACTGACACCAGTTCAAATTAGAAATAGATGTGTAGGGTTCATGACATATTTAATACTAATTAAAATAAGCTGTTGCTATTTATTCATTCAAAGAGGTAATAATATCCTGCAGTGGTGGCATAGCTGCTTTTCCCTGGTGCTGATCTCCCTTGCCAGGGGCTGATGGGAAGGAGCAGTTTATTTCCCTTTCTGGTATGCTGTGGTGCTGAGCCTGCTGAGCGCCTGTGCACCATCCTTACTTCATTCCAGAAGAAAATAAGACTCAGAAAGGATCAGAGGGTTGTAAAGTTGCTCCTGTGGGGATGGAATCCACTGTGTCCATTGCAGGAGCTGTCCCAGCCTGACCCTAAACTGTAAATAATGGCCCTGGAGATCAGTAGCCCCAGGTGAAGGACTGGTCAAAGGGGAACGCAGCAGCAGCCCTGAGTTCTCTTTGGCAAAGCCTTTTGAGCCCTGCACCTATTTTCTGTCCAGCTGCTCCTTTCCCTGACCTGCAACCTGAGAGACAGCTTTAATCTCTTACCTGGTAGGAATCTCAGCAGGCTGGGCCATGACATTGCCCCCTCTCAAAAGTTTTGGTGGCAGCACACACAGCACTCCATCTCCACCACTCCATGCTCAGCAGGACAGGAGAGTGAAAGACTGTACCAGGGTGACAGGAGGTTATGGTCTGGTGGGACTGAGCTGCGCCTGGTATCCTGGAATACACATTATTACACCAAAGTTAAGGATGTTGGCAAAAACAGATGGAGAGGGAGAGGAAATACAACTGTGAGTACATCTCCAGGGCTTCCTCTTCTCTTGATTCACACATACTGACTAGAATGAATAACTTAAAACCTGATATCCCCCTAAGACTGGGGATATCCCAGTTATTGTCAGGTAACGACAATAAAATTACGAATAAAAAAGGTGGAAATATTTGGGGAGACCTGGATTTGTAGGAGCCTCATCTACATGTGTCACTTACTTTTGACCACAAGTCATGGGATGAATGCACCTCTGGGTGATCCCTGTAGCTGCTGTTGCTAAATGGCTGCTTAAAAAAGTTCTCCTCCACCAGCTGGGCAAATCTAAGGAGATAGGAGAAAAAAAGCAAAAAACAAAAAAACAAATATCAAAAAGACTGTCAGAGGCAGCAGAAAAACCCCTAGCTTTTAAATCACTAAACCTCTTCCTGTTAATTGTGTATAATACTGAGCTATATAAATATAATCTTCCTCATGCTTAAGCCAATATCACCCACCACAGAATAGCAACAGGCTTCTCCCTCCTCAGGCAGAAAGACTGACAGGCTTTGTTCATGCCAGAGCCTCACTGACCAGTCTGCAAACCTCCCAGTGCAGAAGTGCCACTGCAAACAGCCACAAGAGTGACAGCTGCCTTGTCCCTCAAAAGTCTTGGTGTTTCCAAAGAAACCAGCACTCCTCTGCTTATGTCCAAACCATGCAGCACTTTCGAATATTACATAAGTAATTTTTACAGCACCCAGAAGCAGATAGTGATCCTGTAGGATCTGTGTACATGTGGGTCAAATGTTTTTTAAAAGATCAATAAAGGCATAACAAGCAGTGTGGGAAGTGGTGGAAAGTGGAAGGTTTCAGGTTCCCTGGTGCTGCGTGTTTCAGATTTCCAGAGCAGGAGATGACAGTCTCCTCAGAGGAACCAACAAAGGCTGTGATTCCAGACCAGGTTCTTAGTCTCTCCTACAATTCACCTTCTTTTCTGTTAGCATGGAGAATAAAGACACAAAGAATAAAGATGACCACTAAAGCTACAGCAGAACAATTCATACTCTCTTAACACACTCAATCTCGAGAAATATTTCTGCTAACTATATAAGGAAAATTATCCAGATATCCAGTGATATCTGGGGAAGTAATTGGAGGTTTTTTGTTTTTCTTGTTCCCTAAAGAAGGCTTGATCATAAAATAAAAATACAAAACACTTCAATAGCGCAAAACTGAAAGGGAAGCAAGGGCTTTAATTTCATAAACCCCTGTCTAAGAAAGGGGTTTAAAATAATAAACAATTCTAGCCAGCATTATTGAAACTTAACAGAATAATATGAATGCAGAAGGTTTTGTATGTTCATAACTTCATTCCTTGTGGTGAAAAGGCAGGCATCAGGTCTGGTAACCCTGTCCCTCGAGCCATTTTGCTGCCTTTTGAGTAGGTATTGCCCGTGGTTCAGTACTTATGGTTTCCATATCTCTGCTGCAAATAGGGGTAGTGACACTGATGTCCTTCCCAAAGCACTGGGAGTCCTGTACATGAAAAGAACCATCAAAGAGCTTGGTGCTGTTATGGTTCAATAATTCTCTTGCAGCTCTGCACACTGTACATGTGCAAAAGGAATGACACAATGGTTACAGTCAAGAACTTTGGCCTGGTGCTTCATTAGTTATTGCCTATAAAAAACCCATTCTTGATAGTGGAAGCATTGCAAATATTAAACAGAGTTTAGACATTGCAAACAGAGTTCAGAAAAAAACCCTCGTTGCTATTTTCAGCACTAACTCATGGGGAAGTTGTGCATTCATCAGCTGTTGAAGCTGCGTGGCTGTGCATTGTCGCTATTTATGTATGTGCTGAGAACAAAGAAGCAGAAGGGTTTTTTTTCTCCCAGCTAAGTACATTGTATGATAAGAGTTCAGCTTTCCCTGGGCAAGGTGCATAAAGCCTGCCAGACACAGAGAGAAGCTGTCTCCAAATAGGGAACAAAGGTTTTGCAATCATAGTCTATCCTCAGACTTCAGAAACCCAGAAAATTTCATGAGAGTAAAAGGCTTTTCTTCAGCCCTACCTATTCTTTTTCTATAAACCTGGATACAGTTTTGGGGTTTCAGAGGCATTTAACTTCCCAGTTGTATATAAAGTTCTTTCAGGTGGCTTTAGGTGTATTGAGCCAGAAATCTAATTTTGGATAACATTTAAGGATATCTTAAGAAAAAAAAAAAGAGAAAAAAATACTATAAATACAATGTCTTTTTTTCTTTCCTGCCTCCTCTAAATATATAAACAGATACAAAAGACTTGATCAGACAACCCTGACCAAGTTTAACTACATTGACATTTCAAACCCGTCCTGAAATTGGCAGTAAATTCTTGTCTACAACCTGCTTAATATGCACACGTATAGGTGAGAAGGTGGATGGTGGTTTTAGCTGGGCACGCTTTTTGGAACGTGGAATGGATCAGCTGCAGTCAGTTCTTTTAGCAAATTGAATTATTATTTAGGGAAGAGTAAACAGGAACGTAGAAGAGAATTCTGCATGAATAACAGACAGAGCTAAGGTTTGCATTGGTCTGAAAAGAGCTGGACTTTAACCTTGCAGAAAAATAGAAAGAGACATTAAAAGTTTAAGTGTCAAATGGTAAGAAAATGGAAACCTGCTGTTTTCATGTCCAGAACTGACAGCTATCAGAATGAACAAGAAAGAGAAGGAACAGGATGCTGAAGGGTTCTGAGACGACCACTTCTATATGCACACACACACACTTGCGTATATACATATGGATATGTATAGAGAAAAATCACCTACGTAATCTCACTGTGGAGGTGGTGCTTGTGGTAATGAGCTAGAAGTTGTGCCTCCCTAGCTGCAGTTATACCTCCAGCAGAGCTGGGAAGGGAGCAAGACCAGGAGAGATATTGATACACTGTGCACACATTAAGTAGGATATTTTAGGGCCAAGGAAGGCCCCTGGGGCTTGGGGGCAAAACATTCTGTCTGTTGTGACCCAAATTCAAGGGTACAGTTACCACACATTTTAATTTGAGGAAAGAAATAGGGCTTTTGCACACAGACTACTGTGTTTATTGGTTACAGAGGTTTTTTAGAACCAACATACTCTGTAGCCTGATGAACTGGGAGCACCCAAGACAGACTATACTCCATATTGCAAAGGCCCTTAAATTGTGCTGATGCAATCTCCTAAGTGACCACAGTCAGGACTCATGATTTTTGAAAATATACATAATACAATAATATTTCAAGGATAATGATTGCCCTTGAACAAATCCTGACGTTATTACCTTCATTCCCAGAGTCAACTACTGTCATGTTTATTGGGGTTTCCACAACTGATCTAAAAATGTGGGTTGCATCTGAAAAGAGATGGGAGTTTTAAATATACTCCTACAAATAGTGCACCACCAGAATCTAGGGTAAATTCCTGATTGTGGTTAACAGGCAGTTCTGTTCAAAGAGTCATCACAGCAGGGATGGAAAGATAGACCAGAATCGTTTATTCCTTTGCCGAGTAATACTTGCTATGGTTAGGCTTCCTAAGAACTGTTTCATCTAAATTTCAGTGTGTTTAGAAGCTGCTGCTAGACTCATCAAATCCTAGAAATAAAGATTAGTAGACAGAAAAAGTAGTGCAGGTAAAGTATTATGCTAACAGTGCAGAATTGTTCCCTAGAATATATCTTTTAGTGTTAGGGGTGCTTCAACCTACTTAAATGTTTCTAAGCCTGGGGCTTCTATTGCTTCCCTTAGGAGATTGTTCTAGAGCCTGTTAGAACTCACCACTAGAAAACTTTTCCTGAAAATGAATTTAAATAATCCTTTCTGTAATTTTTATCTCATTAGACCCAGTTATACCCTTTTGCACCACTCTAAATAGTTCCTCTAACCATGATTTATATCCTTTGAATATTTTTAGATAGTTATCAAGTTCATTGCCTTTGGTAATTTATTAGAGAAGTTGTGAAACCCTCCTCATCCCAGTTCATTCCTTCAGTCTCATATTTCTTACCTTTTCATGAAACATCATTAACATAAAATTAAACCCTGGTATTTCCTGAAATCAGTCACGGTCAGTTCACTCTGTTAAAGTGCTCTGTGTTGGTGTGTGTCACTGAATAGCTTGTCAAAGGTTAAAGAATAAACTGAGAGTTGATTTTTTAAAAGATCTTTTCTGTAATCTATGGATGAGTTCTCCTATGATATGAATTTGGCAGTGTCTTTTATGTCGGTATGATTTAACACATCAAACCAATAAATGCTGGAGCCAACCAACCAATAATACAAAGTTGTAATTTGTTAAAAAACAGACCATCATTAATGTGAAAACATTGTCATTCCTGTGCCCATGGTTTTAAGTGTCCCTACACAAATCAGTAACTATTATGAGTACTTTCATTTGAGACAGATTGGTTTGCTTGGCCTCAAGTCTCATTGGTAGAATGCACCTACTTTCTAAACCAAGTACTCAAGATTTCCAGCCATGTGCTCACTGCTGCACAGAAATAGAATTGTGCCAGCTTTTCTGAGTACTGCCATGCATGATATTGCAAATTTGGGGGGCATTTACGGTCTCTGACCGGCATGATGACTATGTGGGTCATTTTCAAGCATTCCTCAAGCAAACCTCTGTTCTCTGGCTCAGAACCCTGATCCCACAGGCAGACAGGAAGGTGTACAAAGCCAGCTTGGCTCTTTTAGTCGATGTGTCTCCTCCTCCTCTGGCCATACCAGAAGAGAAATCCTTGTGCTCAAAGGCCCACTGCATCACTAAGAGCCAAGGGAGATAAAAGCATCTCCCTTGTTTGCTGTCTACGAGGGTTGGTGCAAAAGGGAGAGAAGGAACACTAAGGCTTTCAGGGCTGCCTTCAGGGAGCTCTACACTTCCCTCAGCACATCTCTGTGGCCATGAGGTGTCAGTCAGCATTGTGCAAACTAGACTGTAGGGAGAGATGAATTGCCATCACTGAGCACTTGCCACTTCCCTGCTCACCTTTCCAAAACGAGCCACTGCTTGAAGAGTAACCGAATAGACTGAGTGGGAAGATGAATGAGCCTTGCAAGGTGAAGAGGTTGCAACACAAAGGGAGAGGGAAAAGAAGAGTAATTCTTGAGCAAGGAGCTGTAAAACATGACTTAAATTGAGACGAGCAGCAGAGCAGGAATCAGACATTCACCCTGAATATTGCGGCACTTTGGTGAAAGGGGTTGTTCTAGTTAGAATTAACCATATAGTTACTAAAATTTTCTATGTTACTGAGAGTGTAGGATTTTGAAGGGGGAGAAAATCAGTGCCACAGCTGTGCTCTAATTGGCTGGGACAATTCTATTTCATATTTCATCATAGCTGGACACTAAAAGTGATAGTTCATCGGCCTGCAAAAATGTAGAACAGTTCCTCATTCCCAGATTGCTTCCATGTTGGTGCATTAGGTCTTGTTGAGGAGCAGTAACTGCAGTTGGTAGCATGTATTTTATAGCTTGGGATTGCTTCCTAGCAGTCCAATTTCTGTGTAGTTGTGGCCACTTCTATTGACAATAAAAGTATACCAGGGAAGGGATTCAAATAAACCTATGCTTTATGGTTGTGACTCCTTAATTGTGTCTCAAACCAACAGACTCTTCAGTTCAGAAGAGATACTCTTATATGAAATATCTTTATGAGAAACAACCATAAGCCACATCTTTAAATGTGTTGTTGCAGATGCTGATTGCATTTCTGAAAGCATGAATCTATTCCATTTATGCAGTAAGATGACTTAAATTACTATATGCAATTAAAAAGGTGAATATGAAATTATTTTTGAACAGACAAATCTGCTGTTTGAAAAAAACCCAACCCTTTCTTTCTGAAAATGTACAGTAAATTTTGACACATAGTACAGTACATGAAACCCAACTTTACATGTAGTGGGAAGAAATTTGTACAAAACCCCTTCCATGGCATAGTGGTGTATTTCAAAAAGCCATGTCAATTTGCACAGTCATTTATTAATTCAACATTGTTAATATTCGTGTTTTCCACATGACTGATTCAATGCATAATCGAAATAAATCTGTTATTTTAAAATTTGTTCTGTACATCTGTACCTGTATAAAGCCAGATTCATTTTTGTGGTCACTATGGCACTTTCTGTGAATTGGCCAATAAATATAATTTTAGAATTTCACATAAAAGGTAATGTTCTGTAATCCTTATTTCACCAGTTATTGGGATGTTCTCATTTCCTGAACAATAACCCTTAAATATTAACACATCCCTAGTGGCAAAGGTTAAATGCCTGGTCTATATCTGTCAGCTCTTTTGCTAATTCCTAGGCAGGAATGTGCCACGTGTCAAAGACTCACTCCAATTTTAGAGCGTCCACATAACTTTGCATCCTGCTGCTGAAATAGGGAAAGGGAAGCAAGGGAAAGGGAACTTTCTGAACACCTGTTGGTATTTACATTTAATAGCCATCTATTTTCACACTTCATTTTGGTGTGATAAAAGGTGATAAAATATTAAAGAGAAGGATGAATATACCATATATTACGCTCATAAAATGTGAAATAGTACAAAGAGAAAGAAATATAATTTTGAGTCACCTGCCTATGAATTGCATTAGCACATGTAATGATAGATGGGATCTCATCACATATAGGGATCCACCTGAGTGCTTTGTGCCTTCTGCCTCCTTGTTAGCTCCTGAGCCTCCTTGGGTTCTTTGACATGCTACACTGACTGCATGGGGTCTGATCTACACGTCACAACGCAAATAAATAAATACACAACACAAAAACTCAAGTACACATCATTGGCCACATGCAGTTGGGCTCCCAACATCAGCTAAGATGAAATTCAGCTCTTTGGAGTTTTCAGAAGTCTCAGTGATGAGCAAAAGCTTAACCTGAAATCACTATCTCTGTCCCTTGCTGGGCAGGGCTGAACACAACAGATGCTTTTCAGTGGCATCCTGATTTCAGTGGCATAACATCCTATGGCAGGCTGGAGTTTTGGAAACTCCAAACTCCCCCCAATGCAAGGAATGGATAAATACTTTTCTAAATGCTATTTCAATATTATATAAATATAGCATATACTTTGAAAATAGCTTCACCTATACAGTTCAGGTATCAATCAAAAATTTGCACACACTAGGGTCAAATATATGCAAAATGTCAAAGCATCATCACATTTATCTATAAGTGTGCAATAGCCTAAAAAAGTCTTATGAAACAAATTTCTTGCAAGTCAAAATACATAATGACAGAGCAAATTAAATATGTATAAACAGATTATAGGTATTAATTTTTAACATTTTATTGACCTGCTGTTATTTGAGCTGCATAACAAAATCCATTTTATACATGGGGAGAAATATGTACCCAAGTAATTGTTTCCAGTTTTGAAGATTGGCCTCAACTTACATTTTGTCCTCACACAATCACAGAATCATTTAGGCTGGAAAAGACCTCCAAGATCATCAAGTCCAACCTTTATCCAATCATCACCTTGTCAATTATACAAAGTCAACCAGACCTTGTCGTCTTATGTTTGTGTACAATTTTTGAGTTTAGAAAAATAAAATAGCTATAGTATTAAAAAAATTAAGCTAATTGCAGTAGGCACATTAGCCTAAGGGATTTGCCCCATAGTTCTTGATATCTCCTTGTCCATGATTTATTTTTCACTGCTAACAGCCTACAGCAGGAGTGAATTTTACAGTAGCCAGGCCTTCATAAATCCCTCATACTCCAAATTCATATAAACATGACTTTGGTATAAAGTTCCATTTCCTCTTTACCTAATGAGAGCCAAGAAGACATATTCAAATAATACCTCCTGCAGTCCTGAAAGGTTATTCCCTTTAGCATAACATGTGATTAAATCTGGTCATTTTCACTCTTTAATATTAAAACTTCCTGAGGGTCTGAAATATTAAAACTTGCTGAGTTTGCCACCAGCAAGGCTGGGCTCACCATCAGCCTGCCTGCAGGGCCTGTTTTCTTAAAAGAAAAAGAGTTTTTAAATCTAATTATCCTTCCCTCCTTCGAGAGCCCTTCCTGACTGCCTTCCCTCTGCCCTCACCCTTCAATGCAAGCTAGGGTTATCCTTTTTGTGTCCTTAGTCGATAAAATAAAAGAGGAAAGAAAGCAAATTGTAACCCACATTAGTCCCAACCAGAGCAGGCATTAACTCCTGGCACTCTCTTAATACAAAATGTACATCTTGTGTGCAATGACCTGAGAAGGCATACAAGGATTGGACCATGCATCTTGTTTCTAGTAATTTAAAGAGCTGCTAGCACTGTCCAGAATTTAGGATGGGCCTTTCAGAAGTCCTGAGTCTACACCTAACTACTTTTACTGAAATTGCAGTGATTCAAAGAAACAAAATGAATTCATGATCCTCATTCCTGAATTTAGAAAAATCAACAAATCTTAGTGACTTACTCTATTTATTAAGATATCTCAAGCAGTCAAATACTCTGCCACATCTTCACCCATTTAGGAAGCTGAAAACCTCTTAACAGTGATGCACAAATCTGAAGCATTTTCTTTTCTTAGTTACACACAAAATACACTAGGAATTAAAAACTGAAAATTAAAAGTTAACTAATAGAAATTATTGCTTGTACTATGACAACATTCAAGCATCAGTCCTCTGCCACACTGGAAACATGAACCTAGCAGCTGGTCCTAGTCCTAAGATCAAGGGCAAGGTAAGGGAGTAGCAGTTACAGCGAGGGACAGAAACTAGCATTTAGCTCTTGTCTGGCTTCAAACTGCAGCAGAGGAGGTTTAGATTGGATATTAGCAAAAAATCCTTCCCTGTGAGAGTGGCCAGACCCTGGCACAGGTTGCCCAGAGAAGCTGTGGCTGCCCCATCCCTGGAAATGCTCAAGGTCAGGTTGGACAGGGCTTGGAGCAACCTGGGCTAGTGGAAGGTGTCCCTGCCCATGGCAAGGGGATGGAACTGAATGATCTTTAAGGTCCCTTCCAACCCAAACCATTCTATAGTTCACATATAGCCAAATATTCATAGATGTCAATGTTTTTAAAAGGGTGTAGTTGATCTAAGAATAGACTGTTACACATATGTCATGCAAAAAAACATAAGCAGGAGGAGATTTAGGACCAACAGATTCATGTCTGCCTTCCTGCCATGACAAAGATTATTCTGCAGAGTAGAGCAGCCAACAAAAAGCTTGGTGTTCTAGAAGTTGTGATTTACAGTTATTCAGGTTGACCACAACAAATTCACTGAATGTAGCCTAGCACAGAAAGTACAGCCTGTGAGGGTCCCTGCCTTCCACCACACACTGTGTGGCACATGTGGCTCCTGGGGATGGTCCTGTGCAGGGCCAAGAGCTGGACTTGATCTCTGGGGATCCCTTCCAGCTCAGCATATTCTGGCAATCTGGGAAACATTTTCTCCCAGCTTCAACACTGCTCCCTGCCCAGGCCAGCAGTACTCACAGTCCTCCTGCCTCTCCTCTCACTCTCCCCAAGAAAGAAGTTACAGCCTGATGCTTCTCAACAAAAATGAGACAGTAAGACAGACCACGGGCAGTTTTTAAATTTCCCTGGCTGCTTCTGCATGAATGGGCTTAGGGGAAAGCTCAGCAAGGGAATCAGAGAGAGCCTTCCAGCAGGGAAGCTCCCAGAGACAGCAAATCTTGTGTGAATCCCACTAATGCCTCGCTCAGAAATGTCTGCTCAGATGAAAGCACCACCGAAAAGGGATTTACAAACACAGATGAATGATAAAAAGTGCTGCAGGAGATCAGAGAGAAAAATTAATCTGTGTAAAAGATTCTGGTTAAACAAAATTAACACACAGCTGTCTCCAGATTTCCCAAGACTTTGTAAAATGTCATGTGCTGTAAAGTTAATGGCATTACAAAGAGACATGGACAGAGGGGCGTACTAGACACAAAAATCATTAGAGACCTTGGAGCAAGGAAAAACAGGTGGGTTTTTTTTCTGTGTTTTAAATTAAAAGGCTGAAATGTCTTTCTAGTCTGACCTTAAAAAAATAAAGAAAAAACTATAATGTCCCTGAACATAATCATGGATAAAGGAGGAAAAAAGTATTTAGGCACATTAGTGCCAATATCATCCTTAAAAGAGTTCATGCAGAGATATGAACAAAACCCTTAGAAATTTGGCATTTAGTGAAAGAGTGCAACTGTGTTTCTGAGGTTAA
The DNA here is from genome assembly GCA_013396655.1 of Campylorhamphus procurvoides. Classification (NCBI taxonomy): domain Eukaryota; kingdom Metazoa; phylum Chordata; class Aves; order Passeriformes; family Dendrocolaptidae; genus Campylorhamphus; species Campylorhamphus procurvoides. The sequence goes on along the minus strand of WBMV01003298.1, from coordinate 2,021,632 downwards.
AAATTTTTAAGCAAGGCTTAATTTTTAACCCTTTCTAGCTCTGCTTGCTGCTTTTTCAAAGGAAAAGGAAGGATTCTGTCTGCTCTTGCTCTGTGGTGGTCAATGAAGAGAGCAAAAACTGTGGATCTTGTTTTTGAAGTTTATGTCTTCACATAAGAGAGGCAGGAATGAGATGCTGAGAGTTTCAGTGGTGTCTCAAGTTCAGTTATATCTTTAGAATAAACAAAGTATTTTTCTGTTGACTGAGTTTATGGGGAGGACTGATTGCTCTGCTTCATTTTACATACAGTCTTGCATCTCCCACTTACTGTGCTATCTGAGAGCCTTCTGCAGTTCACTGCAGAACATTTCTGTCTCATTCCATCCAGCAGATATTTATGACAAAAGGAATCACCAGCTCAATTAGCTATACTGTTAACAACCCCAGCAAGAACCAAATAATTAATCTCTCTGTGGATGAAATGCTTGGAACAGCCCTCAGCAGTGACATCCACAGCCTGCCTTTCTTCAGGTAAAAGAACCCCTCAAATTTCTGAATTTTTCTTCTGTGCCACTCATAAGTGAAAATATTCACGATAGAAACAGCCATTCTGTAGGGAATAAAAGGTTCAAGAAGGGATTGCTCCTTATCTGGCTGTTCAGCTTTGTCTCGCTGGTTTCCACTATCTGTCTAGCATTTAGCTGTTTGTTGCGGCCTGTTTAATATTTACCTCATAAGATTTTTGGGGGTAGTCCATTCTATTTATAGACTATGGCGTGGAGGACACTGGGATTAATTCCCATGGATGATACCACACATAATGGATAACAATAATAAAAAGAGTTACAAATGCTATGTGGAATGTGACACAGCAGTGCAGCTAGAGATGAGCCTCAAATATGCCAGCCTGGACTCTATTTTCTCCCCCTTTTGCCTCTCATCTTCATAAGGTTCATCCTCCCTTGTTCTTCACTTTTTACACCTATGAAATGGATCTAAAAACTTTTCTAGTTATCTTTTCTAACGTATGGTGTGCACCCTGCCAGTGCTCAGTCCAACATAACAGCCTATCTAGCACGATGCCTAAGTGAATCCAATTACTGCAGATCAGAAATATTGCCATCACAGGCAAATCCCACAGCTCATTTGCAGACTGAAGCACACTGTGACATCGAGTTGCCTGAAAGGGAACAACTCTGTCCAGGGAAAGCAGATAATTGTAATAGTGACAATCAAGTCCTAATGAAATTCTTTATTTATACTGAATATAATTTTCTCCTTAAATACATGACAAATATATAAAGATATGGCAGTCTCTACCTATTAGGGAAAGTTGAATATAAAAAAAAATTATTGGTTATCCAAGACTATAAAAAGTCTGTTTTCATAAACACTAGGACCAGATCTACAGTGGTCTGGGAGATATGTAGAAATTCATTGAACTGCTCTGCATTTCCTGAATATTAATCTGAGCATTATTAAAGTGTTACAGACAACATTTCTTTTATCATATCAAGAAGCACAACTAATTTCCAAAATTCTTGAAGAACCACAAATATTTTCCACCATATTATCCATGCCATTAATATTCCGGTCCCAAAGCCCACAACACATACTGGAGGTCTCAGTTTTACACAAACAGGAATTGAAAATGCATGGTGTGGTGGGAGATGACTCCTGATAGGACTAAATCAAGTACAGTAAGAAGCACTGAGGTGCAGGCAGAACAGCAAGAGGAGCCCTGAAACGCACAGCTCTCATAGCTTCTTCTGGCATACTATATTTTAAAAAGTAAAATCTAAATGCTAATGCCTGCTTTCACTCTGACAAGGTGATCCTCCTGCAAGGACAACCTGACACCGAGACAAGGCCTCATTCCAGGGATTACTAGGATGTGACATTTTTATTTATATTTTTAAACCTACAATACTTCTGAGACAGGTAAAAGGTAAGAAGTAGGGCTTACATGTAAGGATAAAGCTGTCAGCCACCAGCATTGCATTCCCAATGTACACATGTTCAGAAGAGAACAGTAAGCACAGAGCTGGTGAGAAACTTGAAATTGGGAAACCAGTGGAGAGACTTCAAAATTAACATGCACAAAGTTCTAGTTCAAAGCCTGTATCCCATATATTTCTTCAATTTAATGGCAACATTGTCTTTTTTAGGTTTCTTTTCACAATAAATAAATGCCATTTGTCCCAAACAGCTTGTTTTTGTCCCCTTTAGGATAGCTGAGGGAGCTAGTTCAGAGACCAGAGTACTGTTGCACAATGTGTGTCCTCTGCTGCTTATGTAAATGCCAAGGCAAACCTGAGGCATTTAGCCAAAATAGCTGTTGAGGCAAAAAGCCTGTTAAAGCAGGAAGCATCAATCTTATTATGCTGTCTCAAAAGCCTAGAGTACACACAAGTTATTTTGCTTGGTGATTTTCAGTGAAAACAGGTATTTATTGTACTAGTTTTAAATACATCCATTCTAAGTGGAATAATTATCACAGGGAAAATTAAACCTAACTACTACCTTTGTTCAAGGGGGACAGAGCAAGAAATTAGCTAGGATTTTGAAACATGTCTACTCTGTCAGCCTGCGTGTGATTGCAGGGGCGCTTTAGTGTGGGTTGGCTTTCACAAGACATTGAAGAATGACCCTCTAAAACCAATCTGGCCATCATCGTACTGCCTCATCCAGAAACATCATCCTTGGTCACCAGCTCCTTCAGAACCCCTTTGTGATGAAAACCAATGCCCATGGGACAGATGAATTGACAGGCCAACTATTCTTCCTTGGAAAGCCTACTAATATTATACAGTATAAACACTAGGACAGCCCCAGCAGCAGTTTGGGTTGAAGGACAAGGTTCGGGACCAGCAACCAGAGCTTACAAAACCTCCAACCAGACCATGACTGGCAACAGCAATGAATGCATGACTGTAATGTGGTGATGGATGAGGGAGCACTAAAGGAAGAAAAAAACTACATCAGTCAGGCTTGAGGGTGAAAGAGAAGGAATGATTTGCTGGAGTGCTGACAAACAAGATTCAGCTTCGCTTGAATACTAGACATGACTATTAATAAAGGGTTTAAAACCAATAAACATTAAAAAGTAGCTATGCTAGTTGGCCTCTGTATTGGGAAATTCTCCAATGCTCAGGCCCTTGTGGAATTACAGAAAAGAACGGAGTCAAATTGCTACATTCTTTTCTACTTATTTTTGTGCAGATCAGGTTACAATAACTAATCATTTCCTGCAATTTAAAATACAATTATTGAGCATTCAGACCCAATCCTCAGATCAAGAAGCTTAGCTCATCATTTATACACAGAAGAGCATCACGTTTGTTACAGACCTTTTATATACCACAGATTTGTCTTTTCTTTTTAAAAAATAAATATCAGTTTTTCCTTGAGAAAAAAACAGATTTTGAGATTTCTAAAAGGTAACATTTTAGCTGCTGTAACATTAATGAGACTTGTGGGCATCAGTGAAGATTGGGAATTATCTTAATCACTCTTCAAAATAGTTTATAACTCAAGGAAGCTGAAAAATTGTTGACCAGACTACACCAGGAGATTTGTAGCATAGATAGACGTTTGTATGAGATACATAGATTCCTCAAGACCCAAAAATGACTACTACCTGTGTCAGGTAAGACACCACATTTTAAAAGCTAAACCATTTTGCTGTTGCCCTGGTGCTTCGTAGCTAACGCTGTATCACACTCCCGGAACAGCTGAGTCTGGAAGGGACCTCTAGAGGTCAGTCTGACCAACCCTCCTGCTCAAGCAGGGTCACCTACACCTCAAACAATCTGCCAGCACAACATGCAGACGGGTTTTGAATAACTCCAGGGTAATAGACTCCACAGCCTCTCTGGGTAGCCTTGTGTAGGGAAGATACTGAACTTCTGGACTTCTAAAACCTGAAAAATCCAGACTGGGCACTGTATCAGATGGGTTTTCAGATTCTGTTTATTTATCTCAGTGCAATTTATGCCTCTTTATATACTATTCTTCCTTTCTTCTCCTATAGTTCTCAGTAAACATCTAGTCTTAAACTAAGGCTCTCATTCAGTCAACAAGCAAAGATCAATAACTAGATGAAACAAAACACGTGTTGCTTGTGTAATGCACTTTATATATTGATTAGTTAACTCTGTAAAGTATTTTGGATCTTTTGGTACAGAGCATGAGATGGGAATGTAAGCCACTCATTAGCCTCTCTGACTTGACAAGTACAATTACCTCAGATTAATCCTTCAGCAGTTTATCTGTGAATAAACAGTAGCACAGGTGAAGCAGCTCCCAAGATGGCTGGATGAAAAGGCAGATGGATGGGAGAGGGCTTAGCACCTCAGGTGTGCTGCCAGAGAAAAGCAGGTGCACTGACTCCATGCTCTGCCAAGAAACTGAGCAGCTGTGTTTGCAGAGCTCAGAACTGAGGCTGCTCAAGGCTGCTGGGCCTGGGCTGGTTCAGGTATGAAGTCAGGCTGGATATCTTCCTAAAGTGCTCTCCACAGTCACCTTGTATTTGACACAACTTACTAGCTCAAGCTCAGTGCTGACTATAAAAGCCCCTGGAGTATCCAAGATATCAAAAGCCCCTCTAATATCTTTGAAAATGAAGAGCTGACTATTAAAAGTATTCTCCTAGCTTTTAAAAGCTGTCAGGCTGGCTTTTAATAATTGCCAGATTTTTTCCTTCCATATTCTCTAATACACTTCTCTGGCAGTATTTGTGCAATGCACTTCACTGATGCTGCTGTTAAAGCATCCTCTGGCTCTTGTGAAGGGGTTTTGCTACCCAGAAACAGTCTTCTGCTTACGTGGGCAGTGATTCATGGGCAGTGTCATCAGCAAGTGGATTGAAATCTCTGGAGTGCATCACAACTGGGCTTTGTCAGTCTTTGCTACTTGAGCCATTGTCAGATTTTGTGGTCCAGCTGAAATTTCTCTTACACTATCTAGCTGCTATTAATACAAGTTATGCTTCATTAAGCATGAATTTCAAGTGAACCAGGCTCTGAAGCTCTGGTTCAATAAAGTGCTGGGGGACAAACAGAACAACTGTTTTTATTCCTAGGAAGTGACAGCAAGACAGTTTGTTTCCTTTGTTTCCACTGTATATCCACCTCAGAACCAGGTGGCTCTTTTAGAGTGACAATACCCTCATGCACTTGTTTCTTTCTTTCCCTTTAAATAAGACTTAGCTTGTTTCAGGCTTAAATAAAAGGCCAATAAATACTGCACTGAAATACATGCTTATTCTCAGAATCCTGTTGCGTTACAAATCTGCAGTATAAAACCTCCTAGTTAAAAGAAGAATCCTTCCCACTTGCCTTGCACTGCCAGGTAAGGTACCTTCACTACCGTGGGTCTGCTTTAACTGTTCCCAAACACACCACACTGTGTCAGGCAGACATCCCAGAGGATGTAAACAGCACAGCCAGCCCACCCCTGGCAGCAGCTGTGAGGTGACATTCGCTGGCCATGGCACCACAGCCACGGCTCAGCGAGCAGGCTGTACCTTGGCCTGGCCTGTTCTGCCACAAACACTGCAGGTGTCTCATTCTCTGACAAGCAAAGGCTACAAACTGACACACAATTAAGTTCCAAACAGAGAGGCAGTTCTGGTTCATCAGATCCTTAATGGTGATTGCTTTTCTACAACAAAGAGAAAGCTGAGCTGTAGCTGAAGAGCCAGTACAATGTATGAGCCTTGACTTCATCCATGTCCCCATATTCCAAAGCATGTTCTACGTGGGTCAGATCAATGTCTCTGTAAGGGATGAGCACTGGCCTCAAGTGCTGCCACCCTTTGGGAGTTCCACAGAATGGCCTGCTACTTTGGGGTAATTTATTTCGGAGCTCGAGCTCCCGTGCCCAGTAGCATAAGGGAACACTCCCCTTCAGCATTGCCATGGATCCATGAGAGCATAGAAAGAAAGAGGTATCACTATGACAAGGTGGCAATTTACAGAACAGCAGAGATCTGAGTGAAAAGAAGGGAGAGGGAGAATCTGGTTAAAAGGACAACACAAAGGCAGGATCTGTGAGAGAGATGCCACAGGACTGGGTGTCTAACTGCAGTAATTAGTGCTGTGCAGTGTGAGACTGATCGATGCAGCCTGATCAGGGTTGGCAGGCACCAGCAACCCTTTAAGTGCATTTATTTTGTCCAACTCCAGTTTACAGGAGTTGTGATTGACTTTTAAGGAGTTATATGAGGAGACTATTCAAATGCCAAGTGTGCTTCCAGTTACTCAGCCTTCACAAATGTGAAAACAGTGAGCCCTTGTGTTACACCTGGCTTTCTTCTTTTGGAGAGCCAAGCAAAGGTTTATTTTCCACTTTAATGGAACGCTTACGGCATTCCTAGTTTATTGGTTTTGTAGAGGGATTGCTGACCATTAATGGCTCAAAAACCAGTATCTCCTGATTTACTCTGTAGGTACTTTTCTTCCCAGTAGCTCCATTGCTGTGCACCAAATCCAGGCACCTGAGACTGATTTTTTCTTACTGTGACCATGACTGCTTAAATTCTTATTTCTCTTTAGACTAGTGTCACTTGTATCTCTGGTCATGCACCCTGGCTACATAAATACTTTAAGAAGAGGCAGCCTATTTTGCCCATTGGACAGCAGAGAGGCAGGCAGTCCAGATATATTTCAAGTCTCATCTGAGTCTTGTAATGATACTATTTTACACATTCCATAAGTTCCTCCTTCTCTTAAGCCTTTCATTCAGCTTGTCCTTTCTAAGGACCTCCAATGTCAAACCCACAGTTACCCAAGCTTTCCAAGTAAGTAACCTGAAACAGAACATGACTAAAAATGTTGCTCAAGGTCTGAGTTCCTCCTGAGTTCCTTAAGTGGCAAAGCTTAACACAAGTCCTCTAACAATGTATTTTATGCAAATCAGGATATATAAAGAGCAGCTCTTACAAGAAACGTAGAAACCATCCTTAACAATAAATTTCTATAGAATACAAAGGAAAATGTGCAGGAAGTGATGGCAGGAGAGACCCTAACCCTTCAGGACATCTTGCCTTAGGAAAGCCTCCTTTCTCCTCCCCAAGGAGCTACCAGTACTTAAACTACTGAATTTTCACATAAGAACTATTAACCACCAAAAAAATAGCCAATTGTTTTGCCCTATGAAAACTTTTGCATTGTGAAGAGCATAGAATCACAAATATAGCACAGGGACATTTTTCTGTGTAGGTTAAAACCAAAATACTCTTTAAAACATTTTACAGGGTCTGTGCTTTCCTCTAGTCTCCAAAACTATTTTAGAACAAGTAGCTGCCATTAGCCACCATTCCAGTTCTTGGCTATTAGACAGGCATTTTTTTGTGTACATTTTAGTAGAGGGCATTTTTCAAGTACAGACACGACAGGGATTTCTGAAGGAACCAAAATTTTGACAGCAATGTGGCTTTCCTACCTCAAGGGTTGGCTGGCCTATATGAAAACACTCAATTCTCAAAAATATCACAAAAGAAATGAGTAATTGTCCTAAAGAATATGATCATACTGAACAAAACAAACCTACAGAAATTAATTCCTCTGGGAAATTCTTGCAGATTTTTAAAACCAGCCTCTGAGATTTGCTAGCAGAGGTATAATTATTCATGATTTTCTGAAGGATGATTAAAAAAAAGCCTACAAAAAAGAGCAATTGCTCTTTATTACATACAGTAACTCTTTGGAACAAATTCAATAGAATCCTCTTGGGTTTATTCTTAATTGGTTTCATAGGATGCTCCCATAAGGGAAACATTTTTGAACAAAATTCCACGGAGATCTTTTCATCATCTTTGCATAATTCTGATCATATATCATTACTGAAAGCCTGTTATATTTCTAGCCCCAAGTCTAATGTAAAGCATTTTTTCTTCTGACATTTCTTATGCTAAGCCTCAGAAGCAGAAAAGACCACAAGCAGCTCATAGGCACGTTAGGTATGGTATTTGATAAGCTACTTGTGCTTGAATAAGAGAACATTTAACAAACATCTCCTGATTTATAAGTGAAAGAATGAAATCATGAGAGAAACAAATTTACAGGCAAAGAGTATCCATATTAATTCAACAGTGCTCTCATCACTTTCACAGCTCACATTCGTATTTATTATGCATTACTTGGAGCTACTTTTTTGAGAGGGAAAATTGCACGTTGTATTACTAAGTACGAAGATCATATTTTCTCTTTCTACTTATCTCTGGTCTGAAAGTGAAATAATTATTTCCCCCCCCCCATTTTCTCATGACAACCAAACATTAAGACTGATCAGTAGTTATCTGAGGACACTGCAGCTAATCCATGTTTTTCAATTTCCATGGCAGACACTCTCACAGTCAGCAGATCCCTGAAGCTTGGTCTGGGTCCATAAAAGGACAGGATTTGCCTAAAAGTATTCTAAAATTCTGGATCTAAACAAAATATCTCAATTACTAGCTGTAATATTTCCTTCTAAGTCCTGATACAGAAACACACTAAGAAAGAAACAGAGATGTGAAGCTACATTTTATAGGTCAGTAACACAGTTTGTTGGTGAAGATCTAAACAAATCTTCAAATATAAATTCCAAAGGTATCCAATTCCTCCTACTTTCTTGATGCTTCTAAAGCCTTCCTAAATTTGGTAATTAATACTCAGCTGTAAAAATCTTTTCTTAGGGTTTAAGCCAGGGACCCAAAGTGACAGAACAAGCAGTCAATTGTCACCTGTCCCCTGCAGAATAAAATAGAATGATAGTGCTAAAAACATGCACATGGACATGGTAATATGCCTTTAAAAAACACATAACTTTTTTAAGCCATGACAATAGAATTGCCTATTCAGAACATAATGATGAGACTAATATTTACTTCAGCTTGTGAGGAGACAGAGTAAATAACCAAAAAGTCAAGAACACCCTTAAACAGATGCTCTTCTGGAGAGCTGGCAATCATTCCATCCACAAACTGATCAATAATGAAAATGCAATGAGGAACAGCTGGAACCAATTGACAAACTGGCTTGGTCAGGAGCAGCCTTTCAATTCAAAAGACACCACTAGACATGATGATGTCCTCAGCAGAGCAAAACACCTTAAATTGCACTCACTCCAGCAAAAGACCCCCCTCAGCAACGAGAGGTTAACAGAGGATCGAGCACATTTACCTAGAAGGACCCCAGCAGTGTGAGAGCATCACTGTTTAACCGCCCATACTGTTTCTTAACCCAGGAGGAAGAACGTAAGGGAAAGACCCCTGCTTGTTACTGGATTACAGGTTCACATAGTATAAAGTGCAGAGAAGTGCATGATCACCTTTATTCTGTATTTGAACTTGATTTTTTTCTAACCCCTGAGGCACGGCTAGAATATTTTCTAATAGGAAAAGTTTTGTTCTCTTGGGTAAAAGTTTTCTATCACTATGATTTTTCTCTTACTGCCTCAGGGATAATTATATTCTCTAACCACTGATACATTGTCTGCTTTGAATCTTCCACTTCTTTGACCAAGGAGTTCAATTTAATAGAAAAAATTTAATCTTCCCTTCCAGGGAGTTTCAGTAATGTTTTAATTTCATTGGTCTAGGAGGTGATCAAGTCCAGCACTTCTACAGAATCTGTTTTCAGTACCTGTCACAAAGTTCAGCCTGACAGAGATTATCCCCTGGCCTGCCTGACTACCCTGTGGGACAGACAGACAAGACTACCCTGTGGGACACAAACAGGCTGTAGCATGATGTTTTCTTTTCCTCCTACCAGGGGAAAAATTAGTGCCAGGGGCGATTCCACAGGTGAGATTTCCAAACAGAGAAAACTCAAAGGCTTCAAAAAGCAATTAACAAATCATAAACAGGAAAAAAAGCATCCATCAAGAGTCATTAAGCATGAAGATATTGTCTCCAGTCCAAGAAGTCCTAGATTTGCACATTTCTGTACAGTGAAATGATACCTTTGCACAGTTCCAACATTCTTACCATCAACTACAGTACTGTCTGATGACTGAGACAGAACACACAAAGGACTAGCCATGCATGGACCACACATGTAAATTCTTTATGAACTTACATTATCTGAACACTCATTTCTCACTCCTTTTAATAATAACAGTAAGGATTTAGCTTACAAAGGAAACCAGGCTGTTGAAACCATCACCTCAACTAGAGATCAGCCTTCCTTTGTTCCCCATCCACTGCTTTGCCCACAATTTCTGCTGCAGACTAGAGCCTAGCTGGCATCCACAGGGGCTGCTGGATTTCTGTGGATCACCTTAATTTTAAACCAGGTTTTCACTACTGTAGCTAAACAAACTTGAACGATTTTAAAAATGAAGAGAGTCCCCAAAGAACTTCAGTATATATGAACCAAGTAAACACCACAGCTGAACTCATGAAGCAGGACACCTCAAGGACTTGGAATCTCCAGGATGTTTGCATTGTTGTTATGGATTTCTCTTTTCACTCTCACTGTATTTTCCTGCTGTCTGAATTCCATATGTTCTGTGCTTTATTCGAACCACCCGAACCTTTCTTCTCCTTAGCCAGGATGATGAACACCTGATCACAGACCTAATGAAAATTATTATGTAGCAACTTTTTAAACTGCTTAGGGTTGTAGATTAGCACCCAGTGAGACTTTAAATAGCATTTGGGAGCCTAATTCTGATAGGAACCCATCAGTCAAAACAACCTTACAAATCTGACCCATAGAAGATTGTCCATTGACTTTCATGAACACAGAGGAGTATCTTTAAAGGCAAAGAAGAAAGCACATTCACTGTATAGTAAGAAGATTAATAAAATATTACAATTATAGTCACATCTTGGTACCTGAACTGCTTGAAAAAATCCATGTTCCTTTTTACTCGTCCATTTTACTTTCTTCAATCTTTTTATGTGGCTGCACTCTTTTTAACTGTTTTTGAAAACTTCCAGCCTCAGGCAGTCAGGCAGCCTCTGCAGGGACTCCTCTTATAAGGAGGCTTGATCATCTCTTGATGACATGTAGCCTAATTAGTAAATCAGGTAAGGGTGGGCAAGACAGCAGGGGTAAAACCCATTAAAAGCAACCAGTACTTAATTAATTTTCTTGGGAAAATAAGAATTCATTTTATTATTGTTTTTTCTTTTCCACAAAGAGTCTGCTTTATCAGAAGTCTTGTGCCCTAAACCGTTAATTAATTAAACTTATGGTTGCAACTAGCACTCAGAGTAACCTGCTTAATTTCATCCTGGCTGAAAGGAAACTCCCCAGCAATTTTGTTCTTCCTTGACTTTCAGCTCTTTAACTGTTTTAAAATCAGGAACTTTGGAATCTAATTGTGCAATAGCATAGCTTTTAGGATTATTGTTGCTATCGATATTAATGTATTATGCATGGAGACAGGCTATTTATCGTAACTTATTTCAGAAATTAATTTAGGATTTACGTTACTTGTATTGAAAATCTTTTTCCCTGCATCCCTTTGTTGTGGTCTGCAGGCAGGATCTGGATTGTTCTGCAGTGCTGCCACTGTAACAAACTGTTCCTGACAAATTATTTTACCACTGCAATCTCTAAAGTGGATGCAGCCAAACAGTCTTAACAAAATCTCCTTTGCTTCAATTTTGCCCTGCAGGACAGCCTTTCAGGTGGCTGGTTTTAGGAAGAACATGGACAACTCTTTTGGCCCAAAGCATCCAAGGGCATCATTTAACTCTCCCAGAGAATCACAGCCAGAAGAATATCTCAGCAGAGACAGCACCAGCACCTAAGGCTTCAAAGTCCTTTGCAAGGACTAGAGAAGTAGAAGATGGAAGATATACAGACATAAAGAGGACATACAGCTTATTTTATCTTCCCTTCAAGTTATTGCAGCAGTGGAAAAAACTTGAGTTCAAATATCTGGCAAATATTTAGATTTGTGGAACCTTTCTAATCCAATTTTCGCTGTTGCCAGAAAAATAAAAATAGGAACAGGTGGACTCATACAACTGTAAATTCATAACTGTCAAGTGGAACTCTATTTAAAATGTATTTGTTAGAAATAGAATTGCCAATTTTCCTTTTATAAATGCAAAAGTGTAACACCCTATTACCTAAAGCTGATGCTGTACAATTACAATTGGGTATAAGGCCTTCACTATGAATGTTCATCTCAGCTTTTAAATGAGTTCTCCTCTGGTCTTTTCTCACCCTGTTTTTTGTATTTGAAATAGGATTTCCCTGAAGTCGAGCGGAATGAAATGTCAATGGTATGAATGATCACAGAAGCCAAAATTCAAACTTGCACATGCATGGATTTGCCCAGAATGCTTTCATCATATCAAGCTAAAGTGCCATATGCATTCTAATTAAAAAAAAAAAACAAGCAAAAATAAAAGCCTTAGCATCAAGATTGATTCTAGAAAGCCAATGGTAAAGGAGAAGACAGAACTCCAAGCCTATAAGACCAAAAGTCCCTAAAAATCTCATAAAGCAAATTTAAGGGAATTGAGGCTACTGAAAGGTAACCCCTCTGTCCAGTAAAATAGGCTATGTATACTTTGCACACTACTTTAGTACTTTATCCCTAAAGCTCACTTAGTGACAATGTGCTTATGTGTTTTCCTGCATGGCTGCTTTGAATGACCAATGACCTCTCGGGAAGATTTTAGCAAGGGTTATTGTAATTACTTCCGACACTTTGCATCATGCTGTCAGCTGTCTTGAATGAAGACAAACCTCTGCTGGAGAACAAGAAACCCCCATACAGCTAGTTCTACATAAGTGTATTAAAAAACAAGCTGTCAAAACAAGTTAGCTCACTAGTGAGTCCATCTCCAGGCATCACAGTCTTAATTTCTGTACACACTCAAGAACAAAACTTCAACAACCAAAGTAACACAAATTATGTATAATTAGTATTTCTCACCCAAGTGATTAGTGCATGAACAAGAGGAAGTTTAGCAAAAGCAATGAATGGCTGAACAAGATCCATCTTAAGAAACAGGAAATGCTGATATTATGATCTCCAAGAGGAGAAAACTGCAAACCTTCTGTAGAACAAGACAACACCCTGCAAGGCATGTGGACCAGATGAGAACAGAAACAGAAAAGGCCATGTCTACAGAGCAGCATTTTGGTTCACACTTCTCTCTGCTTGGGAACTGGGGAAGGGGGGAGCCAGGGACAGAAACCTTTCAAAGATATTGGAATTGTTAGCTGTGAGTCCCATTAATGTCATTCCTGAGAAAGCATGAGGGCTGCCTGTTTGTGAGCTCACATGTTCCCTCTAACTCAGAGCACAGAGCCTCTCAGCTGACTACACAGACATGCCCTGTTGGGAGTCCTATAGGGATCCAGGCTATGGCCCTGAATGCCACAGCTTTTGCTATGGGGATCTGACAAAGAGGATGAGAACTCACACAGGCAGAAAGCGTTGGATATGAGCTGAGCAGCAGCTGTCAGGTAGAACAGATAAGGAGATAGGGCATGGGGCAGAGCTGAAATGATCATGTATCAAGGGCAAATTCAGGAATAATATGCCCAGCAGGGTGAGCTGCAGCCGTGGTCAGCCAGCTTAATTGCGTGTGCATCCTTGGAAGCAGAAAGCTGATGCTCCTGATGGAAAGGGAGCAGGGCTTCTGGAGCAAAGACCCCTCCACACTGCAAGGCTGTGTTATGTTCTGTTCCACACCAGAGAGCCCAAGGAACTGCAGGCCAACAGAGATCTCTAAAGAATCAGAAAAAATATTGGTGAAAGAAATAGATGTGGCTGGCTGAGCCAGCAGAAGCAATACTGTATTTCCTTTTTTCTCCCAGACTCGAGCTTCTAAAAAGCAAAGACAATGTTCTGCTGATTTATTTCCCCAGAGACAGGGAGCTGAAATTGTTAGAGAGAAAAGGAAATAAAAGTTATGTCTGCATATGACAACTATTCCTGAAAAAAGCAATAATAAAGAAATGAATGTCTCTTGTATACATTTGTTCCTTTCAATTAGAACACAAGATGTTTGTTTCTCATAGAGTTAAATTCTGCTCCATATAACAGACACATAAAGTTACAATAACCCTGTTTGCATCAGACCAAACCCAATAATAATGTCCTACAAAATTAATTTCCAACTTCTTCTGAAAACAAGTCACTTTTTAATACGTATGTCATGGCATTAGTCATTTGCTCCCGTTATAACAACAATGAGTTTTGAAAATCAGGTGTATATTTGAAGAAAGGGTACAGGCTCATTTTTTGAATGACATTTGCAAGAGTAACTCCATGCAGCTCTTTATGAGACACATTTTCAGTTATTCTGCAGATTTTTTACCTTTTACTGCTATAACAACATATATTACTTTTAACTACAGCAGCAACTGATATTTTCCAGTCAATTTGTTCTGAGTTACTACATGTAGATTTGATTTGGTTTTCCTCTGCAGGAAAAAAAAATATGAAAAGATGCTTACAATATACTAATGTGAACAAAATAGTAATAGAAAGAAAATCTTTTGGTGAAGCTATAATGTCCTTATTTATAGAAATGTAAAACTTACCTGGCAAAAAAAATTTAGTATTTCACCTGCCAATAAACCATAAGAATAGAAAAAGCCCAAAAGATAAAAAAACACAGAAGAGAATGCTTCCCCTTTGCTGAAGGGAAGAGAAATTTGGACATTTTAAAGATATATTTGCTTTGTGTGTATGATTGTTAGTCATTACATCTAATTAAGAGGCATCTCAACATTTTCACTACCAGTGGAACTCTATGAAAGGCAGGCCCTGCCACAAAGGCTTCAAAATTCAAAATCTAGGTTAAAAAAGTGTTGTGATAAACCCTTGTTTGCAGAATTATCACCCAAAGGGTTGTAGGGTCAAACTTTGAGGCGTTCTGCACTCACAAAGCAGCTCTAAATTTAGGGCTCCCAATTTTTCTTCTCTTCTGGTATTGCTGCACATTCTGGCTCCATTTCATTATCCAGTCATGCATCCATCTCACTCTGGAGTCATCTCTTCTGCCAGCTCCAGGTTTCCTGAACCTTGGAGAGGCATCACATGTATCCCCCTTTCTCAGCTGCAAAACCAGATTCAGCAAAGTAAAGAAACTGTTAAACCACAGAGGAACAAACTGCTCAGTGATACTTCTGCAGGGGAAGACTTAGAATTACTGCATGTATAATACAACTCAGTAAAGTTTAACGAGTTTCTGAAAAAGTAATCTTGCTTTATTATCCCAAATTCCTAGTCTAGACTGATATATAAGTGATTTAATAACCACACACACAGCTTCACTAACATTTTTATAGACAGTTCAATGAGAAAAGGAGACAAAACTTATTTCTAAGATCCATTTTAATATGCTTCTTCAGGCTTTATGGCATGCAGGGGAAAAGTGTACATGTAAGCTTAA
This sequence comes from Campylorhamphus procurvoides, assembly GCA_013396655.1. NCBI lineage: Eukaryota > Metazoa > Chordata > Aves > Passeriformes > Dendrocolaptidae > Campylorhamphus > Campylorhamphus procurvoides. Next base: position 2,006,291 of record WBMV01003298.1, on the reverse strand, counting down.
CAAGAGATGGACAGAAGATAGCTGCCACTATTTTCTTCCCTGCTTTAGAGGGAAATATCACCTCTGCACCTACATTTTGGATTCTAGATGGGAGACTGCTGAGTCCACTCACATGATACAAGAATTGCTGCTAACCCTGGCAACTGTAATACCTCAGAAGCTCTCCCCTCATTAGCTTTCTCATTCATGCCTGCAGATGCCAAAAGACCTTGGCAATTTGAACTATTGTTTAACTTCGTGTAGTATGGGCAACTTCTCACAACCTGAACCAACAGCAGAACATTGCGGAGCAAACACAAAATGTTTATTTAAAAAACCCAAACAAACAAACAATAAAGTATCCATTATTCATGAATAAGCCAGGAGTGAAGGATGAATACTGTCCTACAGCAGTACTGTGAGTTCTTTGAGCCTGAGCATCCATTGTGTGCTATATTTTAATCGGAGCTGCATAAAATCTGGTAGTATTGATTCCCAAGGGCATGAGCAAGTATTTCCTTTGGTTTAGATTCAGTTTCCCACACAATGCAGGATTTGTTGAGATTTCTTTTAGCAACAAAAAGTTAACATTTTGAAGATGTGCCTTCTGTAATTTACAATTTATAATACTTGTCAGAGCTAATGAGATTGGTGTGTACATGTACTGGTTCTGTTTGAATAAGATCCTGATACATACAGAAAAAAATGTGAAAAAACCTCCTTCATATCTCTGAGGCTTATTTTCTACTACTGAGCAAAAATTCAGCATGGAGATAACAGACAGAAACCTAGCCAGACTTTCAGGGCTATTGAGGAAAATTTTGGCTACGTGTCAAGATTGAGGCTCAATAAAACAATTTTTATTTTGCAGACTGGGAACTTGATGGACAGAGGCTGACAACAGGACATCAAAAGGGGATAAGAATACAGACCTTCCTTCTCTTGAACAAGAACTATACACGACCACAGCAAGCACATCCTGTATGTCTCCAAGGGAGTGAGCAGAAAACCATGTCTGTGTATGAGACCTACACAAAGATCTGAACACAACAACAAGAGGGGAAAAGAGCTGCTGACCCAAATTTATCCCATCATCCAGTTATTCATCTGTTCAGCTACACCACCACTGTTTTACTATGTCTTCAGCTTAGAATTCCTGAGTCATAGAATGTTCTGGTGTAACCGAGGAGTAACTAAGTCATTCACAGAGACATCTGTGGAAGGAGCTTCTGGTGCGAACAGCATATTCCCTGGGGTCGTTCAGACAAGCAAAATACACAGTGCTCCTCAAAACAGCCACTGCAACCTATTTTTGACTTTGGATCTTCCAGCTAATTTAAAGCTACCATTGAGGGCTATATGTATTGACCTGTGACTCCTTTGGAGTCACCACAGAGGTAGTCCAACAAATTAATTGTATTCCTGTAGCTTTTATTCATTTCTGTCTGAACAAAATTCAGACAACAATAATCTAAATAGATAAGCAGCCTCAACATTTGTTTGGTGGGTTGCAGGGTAATACAGGCAAGTTTCTGAGAAGAATTGTTTCAATCTTTTTTCCTTTCTAGAACAGCTTGCTAAAGAACATGCTCAAACAGTAATTGGTAGTACAAAGTGCAAGAAAATTTTGTAATAATTTGCACCATGTGACACTTCTCTTATGAAGTGAGAGACATGTAATATTCCGGGTGCTAGTTTTTAATTAAAGCCAAAGAGCAATCCTGATAGATTTTCTTGTTCCTCTAATAATGTTCAAGTCATCCCCAACAACAAAATGCAAGGAAGTAATTACCTCTTACACAACAAAGAACTGCAAGCCACAAACACATTATGCACTTCTTCACTGCAAAACATGAATAGAATATGATTGATGGGAAGATCTTTTAGGACAAATTACATCTGATCCCAGTAGAAAGAACTAGATCTCTTCTTGCCTTCCTTTTTCCCCTCCCTATCTTTGAAGCTACACTTTTGAATGTCTACTATGTGAGGCAACTATTACTTAGTGGTCTTGTACTACATGTACTATGCACAGAATGAAAACTCCATAAGGAGGTTTGTCATTGTAAAGTTCTGCTTATTTTGTTTGGCATTACTCTTACGAGTTTCTTTTTATGAAAAGCACAAGGAACTCTGTTCTGGTTAATTAGAATAAGTCACTACAAAAGAGCAAATTGCTTTAACTCATGTTTCTACATCTAGCATGGCTTGGACTACAAAGTTTCTCAGCATAGATAAGAAGACACTGGAATCAGCATACAAACTTTGCCAAAATGAGAGGTGGAACCCTTTCAACAACTTGGATTGATGGACTGAAAGCTCTTGTATAATACTTAGTTTGACAGCCAAGTTTTTCCTTCATTTGCACTTCCTGATCCCATTTGGGTTGTAAATCGGAGTGCATGTGGATACAAAGCTAAAATAGCTCAACGGCTTTGTGACAATTCTCTTCTGTATGGAGCTACTCTGGTGCTTTGAATGTGTATGTACTTTCCTGAACCAGGACAACAATTAAGTCTATATAAAGCCTTGGAAAGCAAATGCAATGGGAAGAGAATTTATAATGAGGAAAATAACCTTGAGGTAGATTTTCATTAGGATCTTTGTATATACTGAGCTAAGTCTCAGGGTTTTTCTCTAAACTTTCCCTTACAGAATTTCCCCTCAGCTAAGGGATACTCTGTTTGGAAACTGCACACAGAAGAGTGACAGCCACAGGGATAGCGCTGCCTAATTTTTTATTGGTTCCAAGGCAAGGTCTTATCCTTGAAGGCAAAGTCAAGGTACCTGTGCTGCTTTGCATCTGCTGAATCCTTTTTCTCATCAACTTGCAACCTGGAATATGACTCCAAAGAATGATACTTTCTGCAATATTAAAGGAGCTAAGTTGGGAAATATGCCTTGTTTGATCACATGGCTAAGAAATACCCAAGAGACATGGTGATGAGCCAACACTACCGTCTGCTGGAACCTGATAATGAAAATGGTGCTGTCAGACACTGATAAACAGCTACGGCAATGAAAGGAAAAATCAGGCACTTTACAGAAAGTCTTTTCTATTCGGGAAAAGGGACCATTAATATCTTTTATTCTTTTCTTTTAAGGTCTTACTTTAATAGTTGGTGTGTTTAGGACCTGTCTTCTGCCTGCATTTTTAATTCCAGAGGTAACAGACAGTAACTTCTTCCATGTGCACCACTGCGCTGGGACAAAAAGTCAGACACAGATTTTGTGATTTGGGAAAAGCATTTCCTTTTATAATAACTGTGACTTACATCACTGGAGAACTTTAAACAAATAGAAATAAGCCCAGGAGTCAGTCCTGTATTTTTCAAATGCTCTCTTTGGGACAAGTAGCAGCTCTGTTGGTTTAGAGCTTTCCTCAGTTCTGACCACATTCTTCAGGACCAGGTCACAACCCAGACCCTTTGCAGCATCACTCCCAAAGACCTAACGACACATACACAGTCCCAGCAGAGCAGTGTTTCCCCAGCTTTCCTGTGTTCCAGGGTCAGTCAGGTCAGCAATAACTGGCCAACAATGAGTCTGCCTTCACCAGACAGCAGTGAGTGATTTCTAGCAATTAGAATATTCCACCTGCAGGCTCCCTCCCCACAGAGCTGCTCCCCCTCACTGCAGGGGATGTCACTCTCATTATGTTCTACTGGCACTTTCCTGCACTATCTCACAAACCTAATTCATCCCCAAATGTACATACCAACTTTTCTTTTTGTTTATAATTTTCATCTTCCTGTTCTTTATGTAGCTCCTGTAATACATTTTGATTTGAAACAGTAATTTTTTTGCTTTAGTTTTATGGATTATCACACCCTGCTTTATCTCAAAACACAATGGTGCAGGAGAACTATCTACAGATTCCAGGTGCTTCCAGCCCTGAACAGCAGCTAAGGGAGGACATAAAATGTCTCTTTACTTTCCTGCCTCTCACTGTCACCACAGAGCACATGAATTTTTTCATCTTGGTCTTTAGTCTGTCCTGCTGATCGAAGCCAACAAAAAGGGACAAGAATTCTTGAAACTACAGCTGTAGGGGGTTTTCTCTCTTTTTATGTCTAACCTCCTCTGAATGTGCTGTCCAGGGGATTTTAGACCTGTACATGGCTCTCTGACTACCAAAGCAGTAAAAAGCTCTACATGTAAACACAGCACAGAAAAAGCTTATCTGATTTTTATGCTGAAAAGTTCTTCTTGTTGGAAACTTTACCACAAGCATGATGGTGCAAATAGAATATTGGAGCAGGATTGCAAACACATTCTTCTGCAAAAGTTTCCTTACAATCTGGAGTCCACCTAATGAAGAGAGAGACAGCAGCAGTGGGCACTGACATATTATGTCTCTGTCTGCAACATGGAGGGAAACTTGTATTTGCCAATTAAAAAAAAAAAAAGGTGCTGCACAGATTTTGGGTAGTTTTGGGCACAGGTGGTAAGTGAGCATCATTTGTATCTTGTCCATAGTTTTGTTAACTGCAGCTATGAATTACCCACAACTGCACATGCATATTTGCATTCCTAATTGCTTGTACAAAATATTGAAAATCTGGATGCATTAAATGCCTGTCTTTTTTAGGAATAATGGAAAAAGTATTTACCTTTGCCTTGTCAACATTTCAAAGTTGCAGCTTAGAGAGTGAAAACCTTGACAAATATAAGAATAAATAATGACATCTCACTTGAGAAAGAATTCTGTTTGATTTCTGTTTCATTTGGGGTTTTCATTTCATTTTAATTTCCAAGTTCAAAAATTGAATATGGGCAGTATTTGATTTTGCTGATAAGAAAAAAATTAAATATAAAAAAAAAATGTGCGAGAAAGACTGAAACAAAATTCTCCAGTGTTTAATTTCCTAATTTCTCAATGTGAAACACATGAAGTAGAGGGGAAAACACACAAACCAAAAGATTGCATACAACAGTCAGTGTAAAAGCATTTAATTCTTACAGGTTAACTGTTCAGTATTCCTGGGAGATCAGCTATTTAGTGCATGCTCAAGTATGATACCTGAAATCATCAAATGGGCTTGTGTGCTTGTTTTTGAAAATTCCTGTTTCCTGTGATATCAAAAACTGTATGATATCTAATGCAGAAAAAGAAAATCTCCAAATTCCCTGTGTTATAAAATAGAAAATAATAGACCAGAGCTTATTATAAACACAGGAAACTCCACAGAGATGATGGATAAGAAATAAATATTGCAAGAATAATTGATCATTAAATAGAACACAAACAAGACTATTCCTTTTCTACATAATAAGCAATACACATATTTGGAGAAATTTTAATAGTTTGATAACATTGGGAACTTGGTTAAATTAAATTGCTTTTGTAAACAAGGAAAGAGTTAAAAGCCTGTCTTTCGACATAAAAGCTTTTAGATGTGTTGCTATTTGACCTTAAGTCCAGAAATAGAGTATTCCTGGCCAAGGTAAATTAGAAAATGGTACAAGAAAAGCATATAACTCTCCAGTTCCAACTTTTGAGGAATTTTATCGGTCATCAACAAGGAGTAATTCCCATCCATATCCTGAGAACATTTACAGACTAGTGATGAGTTTGAGCTTGGTTACTCTCCAATAGCATCTATCCAGGAAATAGAATCATCTATAATTTTTAAGGCTCACATCACAAAGGGAGAAAAAATATCTAGTACTTAGTCTCTGACATAGAATAAATTAGAGAGAAGGCAGTAAAGGTGTGGTTTAGGGGGAAAAAGGCTCCTGATAAACAAAGAGCTAAAGAAAAATAATACCACCTCCAGGCTGGCTGTTTAGCTCTGCTCAAGGCACCTTTTCTATTCTGGAACCAGAAGGCAGAACTGAATCTAATCCCAGGGCTGGTGTCACCTCCTCTGACAGTACATGGGGAGCAAATTCACAGGAAAATATGTACCAATGGGGAAAGGGACAAAGCAAGAGAGCTGCATTAAACCTGGTCTGAAAACAGCAGCACTGGCACTTGGTAAATTCTTCGGATTAGTCACAGAAGGGTGTAGAGAAATCTGCATTTTTGAACATTCTGTAAACATCTAGCATTATGGTTTGTTATGCTGTATTGCTGACAGTGATCTGGAATACATATTTCATTGACTGCTGGTTAATGATTGTCATTAATAAATCAATTAACTACTTTGATCCTGATTTGATTAAAACTATGCTAAAATGTAGTGCAGCTTCAAACCTGATTACTTTTCTTTCCACTCTACATGGATGCCCAAAACAGTACATGTGCAGATAACCACAGGCAAACATTCCAGCTTTCCATGTCAGACTTGTGATGAATGCATTGTGGCAGCTGTACAAGGGAAGAACACCATAATGGGTTACATAAGATAGGCCAGAATGTACATTTGATAGTGGTGGCTACTTGATAGTATGAGGATGGAAGTCCGTGGTGGAAATGGCTTTGCATCTTTCTAGAAATATTGTAACAAATCAGCCTAATTTTCAGGGAGCAAAACAAACCACTGTACTTTTCACACTCAATTTGAATTCTTCACCCAGGATAATTTGTTGATTCTTGAGCATGGTGCAGATTGGTATGTTGTTCACAACATGCTTTCTGTGAAGCCAGATTATCAGTCTTCTCAACTCACACTCACTGAGCAGTACACTGAGGACTAGAACATCACAAAAGCCTCTTTCCCCACTCATTCTCTTTTTAGAAAACTATATTTTTTAAACCATTTAAAGACGACATGATGTCTCTGATATTCTGTAATATACCAGAAAAAAAAAATCCCTCTTTCTGACACTTCACTATTGCTGGTGTCACCACATTCACTTGCTCCTCCCATCCACCCTGATAAAGGCTGACCACTTGCCTTCAATAAATCATGCCCATTGACAAAGCTGGCAACTTGATGCTGATTGTCACCTGTGATCCAGCAGTTAACCATTACAAAACCATTGTCTTCTAAACTCTCTCTCTCTGAAATGTACCAATAATGTACAGAAGCATCACAAGACCAGCCCAAGCAAGGGGTAACTGTTTCAGTTTGGTCTTATGGATTTCCTTTATTGCAACTCCCACCTAGGGCCCTCCTTCCTTCAGCAGACACTTCAGGGGTGTTACTTTTGCCCAAATACAATGTTCAGCCAGGCTAATCTTTATGGGTGTTGCTGAATTGTATCTAGTGGTTGCAGTAACTACAGGTTATACCAGAATCCCTTCAGAATCCAGAAAAGGCATCCTAGCACATACACAGACTGCAAACATTTAAGCAGAATTGCTCTTAATAATTCTTGAATCCTTGCTAGTGGCACATCATCACATTGTATAGACATTTTCAAGAGCTATAAAAATTTTTAAAACTGAAATCCAGAGTTAATTCTTCACCAGAAAACAACAAAATTGTGTAACAGATGCCTTAAACCTACCATTTTGGATTGTACATTTTGAGTTATTCACAATGAAAATAATTTTATGTTATAGCTCAATTTATCACAGAAATTATTAGTTAAGCACTTAAACACATAGGTGACAAAATAATATCAGTAAAGTGGGTACAAAGCAAACAGAGAGAATGTCAGCTCAGATGAGGTAAAGTATCAATTATCAAAATAACAGTACAGAGACAGTGGGGATAAATCTCAGAAGCAGAAGACAAAGTGAAAATAGAAAGTGTTTCTCTTCTCCTCAACCAAAAAAATTGGAGCAGACCTACTGTGAAGTCAAGTATGAAGTTATACAAACAGAAGCCACAAGAAGGGAACATTTTAATGTCAATTAACTGAATGGAAGGACACTTGAAAGACAGAGTGGGGGTTTTTAAAAGATTCCATAGGTATCAACTATTTGCTTTTCTCATGAGCAAAGGGTGTGCATCTATCTCCTGGGCTGTGCATGCATCTTTATTTCATGCACCAGTTGACTGGGATATATAAGAACTATCCAGCTTCTGCTACTTAAAATTGAATTACACAACCGAATATCTCGATGTTGTAAAAACAGCTTTAGGAGGCATGGAGAAGATTCAAGTCCTCCAGCATCCCTTTGTTAAGCAGCATCCATCCTTGTGCCTCTTTTTGAAGGGGAAACATAAGGTGTGCTCTCAGAAGTTCAGGCGGAGGCACTGGGAAAGGGGACTTTCTACACTGTGCAGAAAGGAAGGTTAATATGAACCTGTCTGAAAATGAAGTGTGACAGGTGTAATCAGTCAGTGCCCAGACACGGCAGCGCAGCAACTTGCAGAGAAAGGGGACCAGCAGCCCAGCACACCCAGCACACTGCACAGGGTGAATACAGAAACCAGTGTAGCTGGAGAGCAAATGTTTGTCCCTTCTTGTGCCACCACGTGGCAGAGCAGAGGTCCAAGCAACACTACACACATGAACTGCCAGTGCTCTTCATGAAATTACTGGATTCAGTGTCACCCCGAGGTGCTGCTGCCTGAGCTGTAACAGGCTCCCTGTTACAGGCTGAGGTGGCTTTGGCTGCATGGCAAAATGGAAGTCTGCTCTTTAAGAATGTGAAATATGTAATGAGAAGGGGAAAAGAGAGTTCTCCTGCCTGTGTTTGGGAATTGTGGGCATGAATGAACACACAATTATATGATTACACTTCTGTTTCCAAGCAAGACTGCCTATACCTGCAGCTCTGTCATGGAGTATCCCAGGACATGTGAAATTATTTCAGCCTGTGAACACACTGGAGATGAAAGACCCTGCACCTGCAATGTGAAGAAATAACTCTCACCCTTCCAACTCACAAATCTGTCATATTTCTTGGAAACAATAGGCAGAAATTGATGTTGCCTTAATATTTTTTCTTGTTTTAAAAAAGAGAAACAAAATGTTTCAAGTTCTTGGCTACAACTGCAATGATATTTTTGTCTGAAGTGACCTGTGGCTTTCCTCTGGGATGCATTATATCCCCAGGCCAAACCAGAGACTGAGTGGAGATCTCAGTTCCCTCACAGCCATTCCCTGGGGAACTAGGACATGCTCAGGAGATGACGCCTGCATGTGGCAAGACCAGCCCCAAAAATATCACAGAGTGGGTTATGTCTTCAAGTTTCATTGTAGGTGAGACAACCAACTGTTTTTCCCTAGATGAGGTCCCAGACACAATATAAATTATGATGTAATATACATGCCTCCATTGCAGGACTATGACTTGTTTATGAGCTGGATGCCTTGCAAAATATTCTTGAAAAATAGGTTTGCCTATTCTGCCTCTCCTTCCCTAGATTTTAGCAATCTTTCTTCTCCATATATTTCTAATCTGTTTTTCTCACCTTCACCTGAAAGGTGACTGCGTTGGAGGGATGAATGATGAGATCTCTGTGGTGTCTGAAGACGATTCAGGATGAAAGATGCTGCAGGAATACAAGTCATTACCAGTACTGAATTTCTCTGTATTATGGTGGTTTAGCCCTGTTATATTCCCTTCTTTTTCTTTGCCAGTTATTTGCATATGTGATCTCTCTTTCCATCATCTCTGCTTGTTTACCCTGCAAACTTTCCAATCAATCAATCATCAATCAATCAACCTCTTCATTACTCATTGCCTATTTAAAATCCACTGTGTTTCGTGGTCATCTAACCTGACAGTACTAAGGACAATTTCCAATGGTCTACAAGAGAAAACCCTCTGGTATTTACCAACATATAAAATACACGGATTGTTTACTGCAAAGCAGAAGAAAAATGTCGGCATAATACACATGGAAAGAGGATTCCACCCACAACTGGAATCTCCACCCAGGGAGGGGTGTCACCTTAAATAATTGCCTTTTATTTAAAATTTTCCAGCTGACTGAAGATGGTTCGTATTGAAGCTCCATTTCCGTGCCTAACAGAAAAAGCTTGTTCAAGATGTAATGGACAAGATACAGAGTGGAAGTAGTTCACAACCCAATTTCTAAGGATCCTCATTTGAAAAGAGGGAGACTTGTTTAGTTCTCACCATAACAATTTGAACTATTTCTGCATCTTAATCCAACAATGGATACGTGTTAGCACCAGAACCAATGTGTTCACTACTAGTTACTACCACTCTTCAGTTTGAAACAATATCCATGATAGTCACAAAACCCCTTTTGAAAAGGGATTTATTAAACACTTTATTTTTACTGTCTTCCACATCCACAAATGGGGTCTTATGAAATTAATTTTTTTTTCCTTGAAAAATAAGTTCTTTCTTTCTGTTTTGGCATTTAGGCTCAATGTAGACATCTTAATTATTTTCTATCAATAGTTTGTTTGGTATTATAAAAATTCTTGTAAATATGATAATATAGGCTCAGAGTGGAGTGAATAAAAAAATCTCTATGTGAAATATGTTTTTCTGCAGTGCTAAGTGTTTTGTCATCATCAACTTCTAATATATAATAGAGCACTGAATGACTCTGTTGGCTCTGCATCACAAGATGTTTTTAGTATTTATGGTCACATACAGACCCTAAATTTGCCCTGGATTTGGGCAAATTATCAGGCATTCCTGGAGATATCTCCCTTTGGAAATGTAGGGGAAGCAGAATCGAAGTTTATTTTTAAAGAGCACTCAAGCACAGACCCACCTTTACCAGCTGTGGGGAAAGCCAGTTGGGAGAGGGTGAAGTCTGGAAGGCAGGAGGGAGATGCAGCATATGTAATGCTTTTCTTATAGTAGCTTTCTTATTGTGGTAAACAAGAAAAGTATTTATTTACCTACACTGCATTAGATGCACTTTTTTATGCAGCTGGATGCCCTTTTCCCCCCTGCCCTCTTATTTAAGTAATTTCTTTAGGTTTTGGTGCATTTTTAAAGGGAAAAACTTAAAATGCAAAAAATCACAAACAGATGGAGCTTTGGAGCTTTGCTTCAATCCATTTTATCCAGGTAAAACCAAAACAAAAGCAGGAGGGAGAAAAAAACCGCTTTTCCTCATGCTCAGTGTTTCCCCCTGTTTCCCTCTCTTTTCCAAAGGGTTTGACGTTGGTCACTGCTGGCCAGGCTGAGCTGCCAATGACGAATGACTGCTCTGATGCACCCTGGCAGTTGCCTCGCTCCCAAGCGATACATGTAAGAAAGGAGCAGTCACAAATAAGACTTCACACAAATAAAAAATTCATTTTAATCCTACTGCAAATTCCTTCCTGCTAAAGAAAACACCTCCTGCCCTCAACCTGCCCTGCAAAGTCGCACATTTATCAAGATTTAATAATCCTTTTTGTATGAAAAAGCTCCAGTTGTACTAGATGATTTTCAAATGGAGCTGTGTGCCACTTAAATGAACAACTATAGCTGCCTGAGAAGAGGGACGAAGATGCAGGTGAGCCCAGCCTCCCTTCAGGCCCAGTGCCCAGTGGCAATGCCCTGTTTCCTGTAGCTGCCCAGGGCTCACCCCATGCTGTGCTGCAACTCTGCAGCTCCTGCTCCCAGCATGACACAAAGCACTCTGCACAATCACTGCCCTGCAGATCGCCAGCATCAGCTTCACTCTTGCATGGCAGTGCCTCAGCCAGCTCTGGAAATACATCCCTGCTCCCCCCAGGGGGGAAAGGACAGTGCTGGGGGTGAGCCAGGAGAAGGGAGCACACAGCTGAGCTCTGGGTGCGACACAGCTTAGGTGCAAAAGCAAGGGAGAAACTCTGCACTGCACTGTGCTGCTCTCACCTGGAACCAGCTTTTATTTATCTGCCAAGGCCTGCTGTAAGAGGGAAATCTTAGCCCAGTGTTCACTGCAATTACACGAAAGCATCCTTGAAAAAGGAAGGTGTCTGGTTTACAAAACACCGTGACTGGGACTTGTTTTTCACTGTCTAAAACAATCTAGAGCCTACCAAAACAACACCAACCAAATCCTCCAAGTGTCTCATCTGCAAGGTTTCATCCTAATACTTGGAATTGGAGGTGATGCCTAACAAGAGATTATTTTGGCAGGGCTTTGCTTTCCTGCACTCTGTGCAGGAAATCAATTAGAGGTTTTATTTTCCTTTTTAGAAAATAAAAATTCAAATAATAAGTAATCTCTGTTTATTCAATACTACCATTCTGAGAGAGATTTGTAACATAGATAAAAACAGATACAGAGGCCACTGACATAGGAATAACACACCACAACAAATGTTATCTTTCAACACTGGTTAAACCATGTATTGCATTCACAAAATAGTCCTTGAAGTTAGGACAGCTCTTAAATATTGCTTTTCCATTTATTTTAATTGAGTAATAAACATATCTCCCCTTCACTTCCTGCTTAGATTACAAACTCATCAGAGTGGCCCAGGCTGGTCATTTGTACAGTGCTCAGTCTATGAGGAATTTTCCTCTTGTAACTTTGGGAGCAGCAACCACGTACAGCAGGACAATTCCAAAGAGCCTAAACAGTCATGTATCTACCTTCCATTAAGTCGAATATTTAAAATAAAACTCTTGTGGCTCCTTTTGAGCACAGTAGCTGCAGAAATTGTACTTACTGACTGAGAATGAAAGGGGAATGGTCAGGCAGGGGGACTACCTGATGGTGTAGGTTCCTTCCCACTGAACTGCTCCAGTCCATCAACTGGAGTGAGAAACAGGATTAAAATGTAGTTGGGGTCTAATTGCAGGGATCTTCCAACTTCTTATGAGCAGGAAGGATACTTGAATACCAAAATGTTTGTATTGGACAAAACAATGTACTAATTTGCTGTTTCAGACAGAAAATGTAAAGAAAGGCACACAAAAATAAACAACTCAAAATATGCTACTTTTGCATTACAGTCCTGCTTTCCAACAGTGAAAGAAATGGAAATAGATTTACAAAACCCCTGGAAAATAAGTATAAAACACAGACATATAGGATGTTAAGATCTTGATACACAAAGATAATGATGCCTACTGCATATGCCATAAAGGAAACCTTTCTTCTGCTTCAACTGCAGCGGCACCATATCTTGCTAAAAATGAAACACAGTTGTGCTTTCACTTCTACACCTCTGATCAAATAAATGAAGATGGTCATTGTTCTTTTTGCAGAATAGTAATATTGGTCATGATAGTATTTCCAGAAGCTTTGGGCAGAAGTGGACAGATACAGGGCTTTGATCAGTGAGCCTCAGCCCCAATTGCTGTGTAATATGATACACACACTTTTTAAAATACTTGACTTAGTATCTACAAACAAATCAAATATATGAAAAAGTAGCTTTTTCTGGAAATACAGTTCTTGCAACTGGCTTCCAGGTCTCATCTACTACCAATTTTTTTACTCTTTTAGTTCATATTTTTTACTACATCAGTAAAAAATCCCAAATGAATGGCATTTGGCTCCTGACATATTCTACACCACTTCTTCCAAAGACCCTATTTTCCAGCTGGGTTTCATCTTCTCTTTCTCCTGATATATTCTTATGAATTCGGAAAGCAAACTACCAGCCCTAGCTGGTTTTGTCCAAGTTCTCCTCTGCTCTCTCTAAGAATTCTCTTTATCTTTTCTTCTTAGTGCTTTTAAATGCCTGTAGGTCTCTACCATCCCAGCTTCCATGATGTCTGGGCACCTAAACCATGGAGTCTCAGCATCCTTCCCAGCTCAAGTGCCTGTGAGCTGTCCTTCTTCAGCACACACACACACACAAAACCCATTAAACCCCCACCATCAAATTCAGTACTATGAGTGATTTTAGACTGAAAAATAGTCATTCTCAAGGTAGAAGCGCAACAACATGTTCATGGAGAAGTGAGATAAAACAATCTTCAGAAATGAAACTAATTCAGGTCTAAATTAGGAGCTACCAAAAAGTTCACTGTCTCCCTGTCAGGAATTCATGTGGTGGTCTCCAGCCAGCATGAATTTACACTGTATTCTAGATAGACACAAGGAAAGTAAAGGACAGTTCAAAATAGAAATAATAATTCCAATTAAAAAAAATAACCAAAAAACAAAAAGAAAGGAAAAATAACACCCCAGAAGCAACCCAAGAAGGTCCATAGTATATCTTAACTGGGTCATCTGTGGCATTACAGTGCTACAAAGTCACTTGACAGATCCCCTTCTTAAAGAGCTGCCAGCTACCTTTGCTGCCCTGCACGACAATGACTGCAGTGGACACAAAGCTGCAAAGTTCTTTCATCTCAGCTGAACATGAATGCCACAGAAATACAGAGAGAATAAAAGTTTTGCATGCCTTACTTTCCTCTTGCCCAGAAAATTATTCACTCTGTAGACACACACATGTAATCACAGTAATTATTTTCATAAACTGAATAGATGTCCTTGAAATGGAGAGCTTTCATCTTTATTTCATTGAACTAGGAGTTTAGATAAGCAACTTCACATACTTTTAAATTTTCTTTAGGCAAACCCCATTCCTTTGCAAAACTTTTTCTATAGAAAACAAGGCTGAGAGGAAGCAGGCAAAGAATTATGTGTGACTTTTACTTTCTGAGTTTTGTGTTATTTTGAAAAGCCTCAGAGGCATTTCTGGGAAGGAAGGGAAGAGAAAACAACAACAATAAAAGATTATAATGTCATTAAGGACATCTGAAATGACATTGTCAATGTTAAGGAAATGTCTGTGTTTCTAACATCTCATCTATTAGGATTGCCACTGACAAACTGGCATAACTAAATGGGGCTGCAGATGCAGCACTTGCCAGCAAGTCTGTGCACAAACTGTAACCCAGCTGAATCGGGTTTGATACAATGGATTTAATTAGGCAGACAGAAACTATTATGTACCCGTGAATAAATCTTTGTAATAGTGACTTTACATTAATCTTTTTTTTAACACAGGCAAGAATTCAGGTTAGGCTACATTGTTATAAATTAAATTATAGTAAAAGTCTTGGAGAAATTATCAATGGATATGATTGATTTTTTGAAAAGTACATCTCCAAGGTGTTTGTGCATCTTAGTTCAAAATAGTTAAGAAAGAGCATGTTAGAAATCATTCTGATTTCTTTCTTTGTATTCTGCTCTACATACTCTTCCCCCCAGAGAAATTGCACAATTCATGGAACCCTACATCAAGAATATTATGATGTTAGTGTTGATTTACAAACATTTTGCATTTGATAGTCTAGAGTACTCGGTTGTACCTGAGTGTATTTTTTGGTGCCTTGTGTTTTGTGTCACCTCCAGTTTGCATTTCTTCTGCAAAACTTATATTTCAATCTTGCAGCCCTTCACCTTGCAAGGAAAGGAAAGATTACCAGATCTAGAATGCCCTTCTATTCACAAAACTCTGTAGATGTACATTATTGTTAATAAAATCCTTATTGTTGTGCTGCCACTATAGGAAACAAGGAGGGGAACAAGGCAGCAGTAGGAGCAGAAAGGTTTGAAATACATGACAAGATAAAGGGACACAGTTTTCTCTGAGAATAAAGGTGCATCTTTGTGTGAACTATCAGTCCCTTCTGCTGTCACCACAGTGCTGACCTCTGTGCTTTCTGTTCATTGTGAAGAGGCCCCAGGTAGGTCGATGTTATGCTTCCTTCTGGCTGCAGGTCCCCCACTGAAAGGCTGGCTACCAAAGACAATACAAGAAGTAGAAATATTTTCTAAAACAACTGGGACAAAATGTGGGTTAGGAAGCAGAGAACCTAGTTCCCAGCTCAAGGTTTGGCTGCAGTCAGATATAGATTACAGAGGGTGGAAAGATGTCAACAACTATTTTCATCACTTTCGTGGTTAAAAATTTTTGTTACTATTTATTAGTTCTAAGGTAAAGAGGAAAAAAACCCGCAAACACTTCTCATTGCTGTGCTAATACAAATATTGTGGGGAATTTGCTGCTGAGAGAAGAAAGCTGTGGGCAGCCATAACCTCTGCACAATGAACGGCCAGAAGAGTCAATATTTCCACTTTTCTATCTTATTCATGTTTCTATTCATAGAAAAATAAAAAGTTTATTTCCCCAAACATAAATATTTTATTTAACTGTGAAGTCCACAGAGTCGTCAAGTAATTTCTCAGGCCACATACTACAACTCCAAGTAATCTATTTGCCTTTACTATCTCCTTGCTCTACACCTCAGCCTTTGCCAGCCACCCTCACTGTCTGTGGTAGTTTTTTAATGAGAGAAGAGGGCTTTGAGTGTTCTTGTTAAGCCTGAAAAAGAGCATTTGGCAAGTCCACTGGTTTTAATGGAGCATGTCTTCCCAACCTCTACTTCCACTCATTTGGCACATGCTGGCTTTGTTCAGCACAAAAGCAGTATTTACTCTGTGCCAAAACAGAATGAAGTGGTACACTGTGATCTCAGCCAGGGTGAGGGATTTATGGTACCAGGCATCGTGCAAAAACAGAATTAATGACAAGACTGGAAACCTTACAAAGCAAAGAGACAGGATGAGCTGAAAGGGAGGGAAAAGAGGCAATGTCTTGGAAAGGATTTGGGGGTCTACTATGGAATATTGAAATAATGCCTTAACTATATTTACAATTTTGCTGTCCTAGAAATTAGAAAAACAGTTCCTTCTTCAGATTTTTCTCTTCCTTATCCATACCAGTAGAGGTGATGATGATGATTGAGCTATTAGAATAAGGCATTTGGCTGGGAAACTCAGCACATTACACTTATCTCAGCAATGGCTTATTCAAAACAAACTATATTCCTCAGGTTAGGCCATTTTACACTTTCCACATACAGCAGCCTCGCTCTGACAAGCTGTACATAGCCATCCTCACATGAGCTAGGGAAGGGCATCTTGTCTCCTAGACCTTTTTCCACATGGATGAAACAGGATTCACAGAAAATCTGCTTGTTACAGCAATGGCATGGAAAGGAACAAATGTGGAAAGCTTCTTAAATGGATGTTATGCTCTGACCTCTCTAACTCACATAGTGACATCATTTCTTCAGGCACTGTGTGCTGTAATAACTTTGCAGTCATAGAGATAAGCAACAACCCAGAGAAGGAAATGTTTACAGTCTGCTCTAACTCTATATTACACGTTCTAATGCGTCCAGATGTATGTCAAGGGTTATGGACAAAGACAGGATTATGTCAACATTCCACACTTTGGGTTTAAAATTAAAAATTATCTTTGTTTCATGACTTACTGACATGTAGATTATGAAAGAGGAAAAATAATGTCTCACATCATCTTCATTCAAGACACTATTAAAACCTTTTACTTTCCTTACAGACATGTTTTTCTTTTGTGTACAAAACAATGGTTACAGACAGCACTTGCAATAAAAATGTCATCTTCTCTAATAAGTTACAACCCTTCTACTACCCTAAATACCAGCAGTTACAATTTTCACAGTCACTGAATTCCATAAATACTTTATAAGTTTTGCTGTGTATTTCTAAGATACATGGTCTTTATGAAGTTTGACACACTAACAATTTTGAAGACTAGAATCTTCTATCCATGTCTTCTTTTTCTTCTCTACCACCCCATGATGTAACAGTAAATGCTTGAAACAAATTCTTGTATTTCCTTTATACATATACGTATGTTTGTAGGTACATGTGTGCATACACACACAAATAATTAACTTCAAGGCTATTTCAGAACGAAGCCTACCAACAGGAAGATCCTTCCTTTACTTTACTGAGCAGTGCCATATTGGCACATCAGTGAGATGAACTAGCCCAGACTCATTGTTCAGTGCTAAAAGTGATTCGAAACAGTATAAAAGAGGGATGGGGAAAGTGCTGGCACATGACCTGGGTCAGTAAGAGACAGCTCTACCCTCTGGTGGTTGGGTAGCAGCTGGAAGTGACAAGATGAGGCGTTCACTGTATGGCTATTGAGGTTCATGAGAATAAAGGTATGTGAAACATGCACAGAAAATGAGAATTCATTAGAAGAAAGCATATTCACAAAGGAAGAACTCTCCAAGGAAAGGATATCCAAGGATAGAACAGGGCAGTTCAATCCATGTTCATGGCAGAGTTACTGTATAGACCTTAAACCTGAATGTCAACACCTCCCTTATGCAGTTGGTTTTTGCTGTGGATAGTACAGCAGCACACAGAACACCATCACCCCAGCTATGCATTCCAAGGTCCAGTTCCCCACGTTGTACTAGCCAAATACAGCCACAGCCAGTACGCAAGGAAGGGAGTTAAATATTCTGAAATTAGTAAGTACTCCCAGATTTAGTGTCTGGAGTATTTTTATGTATCTTTACATAAAAAGCCATTTTTTTCATTTTGCCACACATTGACACTGCTATTCCCAGATATTTAGGCCTCACTCTTTCCCTAAAATTTCTAGGACAGGTTTCAGTCTGTGTAGACAACTTGCTGTCTAATGACTGACTAAATGCAGTGAAGATGAAGAATCCAGTTTAGACATCATGGAAATTGGGTCTACATTTTCTTTTAGAAACCATTATGAATTGTAGTTCACATACTTCTCTATATCATATTTAGGAGCCAAGGAATCAGAAGTGTCAGAAATATGAAGTTGTTTCATCACTGAAGGAAAGAAATAGCTTTTTCAAGGTCCGCTGCATTTGCATACCACCTACAGTGTTTATTCAGTCATACTTGTACTGTAACTACTTTGAAAAAAATTATTACTTTCCTCTTAGAAACAAAACTGGCAAAATTGGTCCAGCCTAGACCCATGGAAAGAGACTGTTAAGCCTTCACAATAAATTTCTCTGCATCTTCCTAAGAAAAACTGAGAAAAATAAGTTTCAGCCAAAATAAGAAGTGGAAATACTCTCGAAAACAAAGTAAACCTTATTTCTGATCTCATTTTCTAGCATGGTAATGCTGGAAGCATTTGCATAGCATTTGGCGGGGGGGGGAGGGGGCGGAATTATTTCTGATTTTACACAAGCAGATATTTATCAATCCCATGATCTATCCCTGAATTTCAGAAATTCAGCATAACCTCAGAACAAAAAGAGGTTGCAGTGATTCATCAAGAGTAAACACAATATATGACACCAGACACGTTGAAATGCACCCCCACCCATTCTATTTGCTACTTTGGTTTTGCTGGTTCATTCTCAAGCCAAATACCCTTGCTGTCAGTGGTGAATTAGCATCAGGTTCATGCAATGTCCTGGGCTGTGCCTGGGCTCCCCAGACTCTCTTGCAGTACAAATATTACTCATAACAGCTACTTATCCAAAACTAATTGCTTTTGTTTCACAGTTGCCTTAGAGGACACATTCTGCTGTAAAGGGAGCTGAGTGCTCAGCTGACTGATACAAGCAGTGCTGCCTGTCTCTACAAGAAAGGTCATCTCTTTGCTCTTACTTGGAATAAAGTAATATCAGATTTTGTAATAATGCATTAAGTGGAAATGCTGCAATACAAAAGGAGAGCTCAGAAGAAGGAAACCAATCCACAGACAAGAGCTGAGAAAGCAGGAGGGACCTGCAACTCATTTGCTGAATGTAATGGTTCATTGTTATAAAGTTACAAACATGTAGGTGAAAGGATACTGTATGTGGTAGTTGATAATTCAGACAAACTAATCCTTCTTTATGGAACTGGAAATACTGGCAAATTTTAAATCTGTCATTAGGAATACCTTTCAATCTCCTCATAACTTTCTGATAGCAGTTTAGGACAGGAATATGGTCTACTGCTTTCTTTCCATTGAGAACTGGATGAATTTTCAATTGGTATTTGCAATCCCCTTTCTCTGTTCAATTCTGGGCCATTGTCACACATTTGTTTCTGTACACATATTTCAGGACAATGAAGGTGTAGTCAACCTTGTTGGAAGACAAGTAGAGTGACTACCTCACTCCATAGCAACTGTAGTAAAATGTCTGTCACAAAACAGACTATCTCAGCTTTATCTGACCTGAAAGGAAGACAACTAAGATTCAAGAGGTTTTAAAAATGATGGAGAAACACTGCTCAGTCAGGCCAAGGAGTCCAGTTTTGGAGGCAGCTGTTTTCAATGCCAGCACAGCTCGCAGTGACACTCACTCTGATCCAGCAGGACCCTGCAAACACATCCTCCAAACTGAGCAGCCCACTGTGCAAAAGCCAGTGGGCTTACGTAATTTTTTAATTGATTTGTTAAATCAAACAATATGCATTTTCATTCTTGCTTTAGGTGCTGAAATGAGGGGGTTGTAATGCAATATTTTACATATTAGTCTCTACTATAGTCATGAAAGATTAAAATACTGATCAACACATGGAGAATGGTGGGGAAAACACTGTAAGTTTCTCTTTGCATGTGGCAATTGTTTTGTCAGCTATATACCAAAATAATGAGCCACTGCTATCTCAGTCAGAAGATGAAATAATTACAGAGATAAATGCAATTTCCAAATAATCAAAATGCTACCAAGCAGAGTTCCTTTGTTTACTTTTACAGTGAACAGATTTAACTGTCTCATCAACAGTGTTAACTATGGAAGCAAATGTTCTGACAAAAACTGGAGATACAAAGCCCTACAAAGATCATATTTTTATTCTGAGTTGAGGCCTGATCACAGCAACTTCATGAGACTATTTTTGTGCAAATTAGCTCCTGTCAAAGAGATTGGCTTTCATCAAATCACAATTCACTGATGTTTCTGGCACACAGCTTTTATGCACACCAGGATTCTCATGCGAAAGGAAAAGGAAACCATATGTTTTGATTCACCTTCAGTTCTCCCTGCCATATGATCTTGTATTCTAGTGACAAAATGCTCCTAATGAACAGACTGTGTTGAAATCTCTTCGCAAAAATGGGTCAAAAGTAAACCCCATTTTAAGACTAAAGATCTGTATTAATAAAACCATTACAGTTCTAAATGAATTAATGAATTTTCCTTTATTCCATAACATGGAATGAAGTATCTTCCATAGTATGAAGTATCTTCCATAAAGATATTTCAGGTTCAAAGCATTTATTTTGCTCTTTTGTTATGCAAGTTTGAACAGGGATCAAATTAAAGAAACACATCTTGGGGATGTCAGGAACTTACTTCAAATGATGTTTTACCAATACCTTAAGGGTAACTACTTTTCAGGCAGCCTAGAAAAAGATTTTCTTCAATTAATAAAATATTAGCTTTCTTACAAGTAGTAGGTGAGCCTGCCCCCTAAGTTCAAGGTTAGACTTTATCAAAGGCTTGACAAAGATTGGTAACACATACATGTTTCTGAGGTAGAACATAGAATGAGTTTATATCCTTAAATTCTAACACCACGGAAATCTGGAACACATTGGTGTACTGTACTAAGAAAAAAAAAAGTCTGTCTTTCCTAAGTAATATATACATTTCTGTAGAAGATTTGCAGTTAAATCTCTGAGTACACTCTGTTTAAGAAAATAAAATAGCACTAGGATCATTTCATATTTCTCACACTGCACCAATACAATAGAAAATTAATTTGCTAGTGGCTGCCTATATATGTTGATGCCTTTTGGCTTATGCTATTCAATGCTGCACTTTCCAGTCTCAGAATTTGAAAGAATTTGCCTTTAAGAAATCATACCTGTTTTAAACACTGTTGCATGAACTTTGCTGGGGTTTGGGTTTGTGTTTTTTCTGTTTGGTTTTTTTTTTCAAGTAAAAATACGCAGCAAGAAAAACAATATATAACTGCCTATGTAATTATAGTCTTTGAAATCACTGTTTCTGACTGCTTCTTTACAACTTCCCTGCAACACAATTTTCTATTCCCCGCATAGACAGACATTTTCCCCCAAATGTGTTGAACTGCAGAATGTACTCCAAACTGCTGCAGTTTGAGTGGCTCAGCATTTTGATCCCTTGATTTACACGGGCAGTTGTATTTTGGCATAGACAATAGGCTGGAACATCAAATGCAGCACAGTGGCTGCACTGCTCCAGCCCAGGTTCCTGAGAACTTGCATCTGAATGCCAGGGGAACTGAGAGACAGAGCCTTCATTCCCCCCCAGCAGTATGACAGAGGCTCCTAGCTGCTTGGCTGGGATGCAGTAATTGCTCCTCACATTTTCCACATATCCTTGCAGAGTATAACAAGCTTGTACAAACAGCAGGCAAGATTCTCTGCTCTAAACAATGCTTGTTTTACTGTGTGAGCTTAAGGGAAATGCTTCAGTATAATCAATTGACATATAGAGATATCCATGGAGCAGTTCTGCAGAACAGATGCAATGCTGGTATTTCTCTTGTAATTTTTATTCAAGGCACATTAAAAAAATGAAAAAAAGTGCAATAGTCCCATTTTACCATTTGTAAATTCAATTATAATCAGAGTCTGAAGTCTCCAACAGATTTCTCAAGGAAAACAGGTGATTGTAAACACTAACAGGTGTGTGAGTTATTTATTTAGGTGGACCTGATTGATATTCTGAGTGTGGTAAGAAAAACTTTGCATTCAAATTCTCAAGAGAAACATAAGAAGAAAATGGAAGCACAAGGAAGAACTAATTACAAAGAAATGAAGATAGGTTCATGTGATTGACACTGGTCTGCTTTTTCATCTGCTGCCATTTAGGTAAAGAAATACTCCAACCTTCTGTTCCTCCTTGTAAGGAGGACTCAGAATAATCACATTTTTAAGTGGAAAGACAACATTTTTCTACACAAAGCTCAATATACTTTATAAAAGAGGTCTGGTTAGGACAAAGCAAGAATTATGTTAATTCCTTTCTAGGGATAAATACACAGTAATAAATGAGAATTAAGACAAAACCCTGATCTGACATCTGCTAATTAGTCAAGCTCTAGTACCACACAAATTGCAACTCTGGGGCAGTAACTTCCTTGTTCAACACCACATTTTCCCACTATCACTTGTGAATAGCAAATCAAGTACTCCCTTAACACAGAAGGAAATGTCCCCTTGACAGTATCCAGGCTTACACTCTGCACAAAAAGGCCTCACAGATGTACCAGCTTTAATGCCCAAACTATTCTTATCCCATTGAACACTAAGAATATCTTTGGTGTTCCTCCCGCTCTCTGGGGAGTTTGCTGGAACTCATTTATAACAAGTAAGGAGTTTATTTCCACCAGGTACAGCAAATTTTATCCCACCTCAAAGCAAAAGCATTGTACCTAATAAAAGTAAAGTTATACAAGGAAAGATAGGGAGGATTTCAATAAAATCGAACTGGCTGCAATAAACCTGAGTAAATTTTATGTGGTAAATATCTCCAGTGTACAGTGCTATAGTGCTCACAGACCAGGAAAGAAAGAAGCTGAACATACAGAATGTAGTAGGAAGCGGTGTCAAATTCATGGTACTGATGCCGCAGGGTCTTTTTGGTTTTTGATTTTGGCTCATTAAAACTATTGTTTATTTACCTTATCTCCTAACTGACTGCCTGGAATTTTTACTGCGCCCTCCTTAAGGCATCAGTAATCATTGTCATTCATTACCATACAGCTGGAAAACAGATATTTTTCTTGCCCGTTGTACTCAGCAGCACACAGAAACTTTGTGCTTTTAATCCCCCTCTGCTTGAACACCACTCGTTCATTACTGGGTGATGGAATTCTTCAGATCAACCAGTGAACGTGAAAAAGTTGGCCACCAGGTACTTTGTGTAAGAACACAGAAGCAGTTTCACAACATGCCATCTTTTTTTTGTATTTGAAACAAAATTATTTATACCAGCTTTCATATTTTGCTCCTATGAGATTCCAGTCATCAGCCAAATTCTTTATTAGAATTGTATGACAACAAGCTAAAAATTGGTGGAAAGAGAAGCCAGCTGAATGGAGACAAATGAAAAAGAAAGGGAGAATCATCCTTGCTGGAAAGCAAGGATCAGATAATGGTCATGGAAATTAACTGAGATACATCATGCACATTGCTGAATGAAACTTAACTCCTTAACTCAGATAAGTTTGGCTTATGTGTTATTTTTCCTTATTTAATAATAGGATTATGCAAAAAAGAAGAGAAGATTACAGATTAAAAAATGGAGAAGCCACATAATTTGTATGACACTTCAAGAGCATAAGGTATATGAAACACTGCAATATCATATTGAGCCACATTTCCAGTATTAAGAACAAAATAATCAGATGCAGCTAACTAAAAAAAGGAAAACATCAAGTTACATAAGCCGTATCCAATATACACACAGTGAATATAGAAAGGCGTGGATTTGTGACATCCCAAAGTGTCAGACTGCTGCTTCAAGCAGAGCATCCTCTATTGCACTGGCAGTGTTCTATTGCAGGTTGCCTCAGTGCCATCAGAAGCACCACTACCTCCTGTGGAGATCCCCAGGAAAACAGCAAGTGCATCTCAGGAGGAGAGATCAGTGCCTAACATCTTAATTAAATGAAACAGCTTCTAGTACTTACTGTTTAAAGAGGAAAAAAAAACAACCAAAAAAAGGTAGGATTCAACATAAGGCAACCTCATGACTTAGCTACTAAAATAGCCCTTTATATATATATATATATATATATACAGCCTCCTTAGGCCTAGGAATATTGAAGACATTAAAGTATTAAAAATTAAGACTTGTGCAACCAATATCCTAAAAACTGTTATGTAGCAAATATGTAGCACAGCAAGGCTGAGTTACTTGCCGAAGGCTGTAGATCAAACAGCAGTTTGTTTTACCATTGTTCAGCAGCCATAAGGGGATAGGGGAATTATTGACCACTGTTTAACATTTTGTTCATTTATAATCCAACTGTTATTATAGTAAGTTTGCTTAACGTGCCTCAGCTATACACTGTGATTTCCACTCATTAAGTTTTTTAACAGCTTAATCTCACAGTTTGATACAGTTATTTTTAACCTAAAAACATTTCATCCCGTTATGTGTTTTCCTCTGTCAGTTCTCTCATCTCAGTGTCACAATCATGCTTTGGAGCAGACTGTTCTCATAGCAAAATCACTTCACTGAGGTCAAATGAAACCCAGACTCGTCCCATTGTTGCAATCTTAATAAGCCAATACATTTAAGAAGCCATATCTTTTACCACTGCTACTTCAGTGAGAAGATGGTGGCAAACTGTGATGATGGGTCTTCATTCAAGAATCAAATGCAGAGCCAAATCCAACTTTCTTCTACATATTGATATCATCACTCAGTACAGTGTTTGTGGTTTACCTGCTGTTCTAGAAACACCTCCTTCTGCATCCCGTCAGACCCCTGGGGAAGCCAGGCTGGAAGCTACTGATCGCTTTCATTTTAATTACAAATTTGCAAATTCATTTTCCTACTTGGAAATTTTTATCACTCAGACAGAGAAGAGAGCGAGGGAAAAAGCTTTGACTTAAGTGACTCATTATGTTCTCCCAGCAAGCAGTTTCTGCTGCAAATGAACTGCTTGTAGATATAGTACACACCGAAGTCTGCAATACAAGCCTTTTGGCAAACTCATATTAATTAATTTGAAGAAAGCAGGATCCATTCTACGAAGTTTCTAAAACAGAAAGTAACTACAGCTATTTGCACCAAGTAATGTGGGTACATCAGTAAGGTCCACGATGTCTGTGGATCAGGTGTTGGGGCAGACACGGAGCACACCAGCCAAGAATGACACAATATTTTCTGCAGTCAGCTATGAACATTAAATAAGTTAATTATCATCACCATTATCATCACCTCTAACTGTAAACCCAATGATTGCATTATTTTCCACTTTCAACAGCACTGATGCTTTCTGGTCTCCTACTGTAATACAGTAATGAAAATACTTTGGGAGTAAAATAATTTAAATAGTTGGTATAGCAACCTAAGCCTCTAGGCAAAAACATTCACTCCCTAAATCCCTGGTAAGTAATTGAATGAAAATGGAATGAAAAACTGTCAACAACGGAAAACTTTGTTGACTCCTGTTGTGTTATGTAAAATAGGACAGAGGGCATTTAGAGAATTCTTTGCATTTCCAAAATACCAGACAGAGAAATATCCAAAACTTCTTTAAGGAATGGCAGAAACAGCCTAAAGGACAGCCTGCTATGGTATAAAAGGTGGAATTTTCAGTGAGAAATCAGACTTGTGCATCCTTTCCCTTACTATTAATGAGAAAACTAGTAGAGATGAGCCTCATGCAAATAAACAATTACCTCTCTAATATTCTCATACAAGAGGTGTATTGGGCTTGTAGTGGGGGGAGATACAGGTGGCTTCTGTGAGAAACTGCTAGAAGTTTCCCTCATGTCCAACAGAGGCAATGCCAGCTGGCTCCAAGAGGGACCTGCTGCTGTCCCAGGGCAAGTGATGGTGGTAGAGCCTCTGGGATAACATAGTTAAGAAGGAGGGAGAAAAAACCTCCTGCAGAGCAGCAGCTGGAAAGAGGAATGACAATATGTGACAGAAACAGTGAAGAAGAAGGGGAAGAAGTTGCTCCAGCAGGCAGAGCAGAGACTCCCCTACAGCCCACAGTGCAGTCCAGAGAGGAGCAGATGAGGACCTGCTGCCAGAGGAAGTGGATGTCTGCATCCCTGGAGGAGTTCAAGGCCAGGCTGGATAGAGCTCTGAGCAACTTGGTCTAGTAGAAGGTGTCTCTGACCACGGCAGGGAGTTGGAGCAAGATGATTTTTAAGGTCCCTTCCAACCCAAACCATACTATGCCCAAAGGAGGCTGTCACCTCCATGTATTGAAGCAGGTTCCTAGCAGGACCAGTGGACCTATGGAGAGAGGAACCCATGCTGGGGAGGGAGAAGAGTGTGAGGTGGAAGGAGTGGCAGAGATGTGACGAACCCCCCTTCCTTGTCCTCCTGCATGGCTCAGGGGAAGAAATTTAAAGTGAAAAGAAATTGAGAGTAAAACTGAACCCAGGAAGAAGGGAGGGGTGAGTGGGATGTCTTTTAAGATTTGATTTTAATTCTCAAAACCTTACTCTGATTTGATTGGTAATAAATTAAATTAATTGCTTCAAGTTGAGTCTGTTATGCCCATGATGGTAAATGGTGAGTGATTTCTCCCTGCCCTTACATGAGCCCATGAGTCTTTCTTACATTTTCTCTCCCTCTGTTCACCTGAGGTGGCTTGGTGGGCCCACCACAAGGGGTAAGCATACAACCAGCACAGGGGCATAAAGAACAAAAAAGCCAGAGCTGCAAAACTGAAAGCTAACAGTCTGACACAATAGTTCAAGCCCTAGTTTAAGAGCAAGCTTAGACCCCCCAGCAGGCACTGATGCTCCAGAAGCTTTTTCAGCTCTGCAGTGCATGTAGGCAGGTGTGTTCCCATCCTCTCTGCAGGGGATACAAGCAGTAAGCATTGTCTTCAGATTTCAATTACAGATGAAGTGTTTGCTCTTGTTGTTTTCTTTGATGGGAGCCCTCTTTTCTCCTCTTCACCAGTTCTTCTAAAAAACACTTATTTTTCTTTTACGTATATTATAAACCTTCTCACCTGGTGAGGAGGAGGAACTTCTGGGGTGAAGGAGAAAGTAATAGCAGGGAGTTTCTGCTTACCACAGCTTTAATTCCCTATGTTTACCACTGCTTACTCCATAAAGACTTTACTCTCCTCCACCCACTTCATTTGTATTTTCCCCCCTTCTCCTAGGCAGTGTGATAGAATGAGTCTTTTCTTTTTTTTTCTTTTTTATTATAAGCAGAGCCAAGTTATTAACACATATTTCATTGCTCAGCTGGACCTCCTAATAAGCTGGTTACTGCTTAGAGCCAGGCTAATCAGGAGTGGAGTCAGGATGTCCAACAGAGAACTAACACAAAAATGACAAATAGGCTAAAAAGCAAGGCTGAAGCTCCATGCTATGGTCAGGATAGCAGACACATCAGAGCAGTCTGAAGGTGGGCAAGTGCCTGCTCACCAACTCAATAGTCATTACAGATGTGGGCAAAGACTTGGCATTAACAAGCACAGTTCTATTCATGTAGAACCACTGACAGCTGTTTAACATGCAGTGCAGCACCTTTTAATGCAGCATGGCCCTAAATTTTAAATGTGTTGGTTTGCAGTTTCTGCATTTGTTCTAACACTGCTTTAGCCAAAGTGCTCAAACTAAAACATTTGAGTTTCTTCTCTGTAGACTCAATTGCAGCACAGTCACAGCTCACATTAAGGAGATGAAGAGCCTTACTCTGGGAATAATCAAGTTGAAAAAGTCAGAGCCCAAGGAAAAAGCACCTGACAAGGAGTGCCAGGGGAACCAAGAGTGAGCCAACCCAGCAGCAAAAACACATCAGGCCACCAGGATGAGGACAAAGCACACGGGGGCTGGAAGGGAATCACTGACAGATAATCCATAGCTACTATTTCCAGTCACTCTGTAAAATGCCCAAACTTTTATTGGTTCCAAAGAATGACAGGGCTCATATTGTGACAGTAACCCCTAAGACAACAAGACTTCATGCAACAGGTCGTGAAAGGTCGTGCCTGCAGACCACAGTGACAGTGTGCTGCTGTAGTTCCTTAATATCTGTGACAAATGGATCCTCTAAAGCATCTTGCAGTGATTCACTTAATACCTTTGGGATTTGTGCAAAGGGGCATGAAATGCTGTGATTTCTCTAGCAAGCACTAGAAAGCCCTTTGTCTTTGGGAAATGTGTCTCAACCAAAAAGATTTTTTTAGGTGTTCTTCTAAATTGTGTAACCTTAAATTTCACCTGGTCCAGTACCTTTCCAACATTTTTCATATGTTCTCAAAACAGAACTTCTAAACCCGCTGTGAATATTTCAGATATTTGTCTTTATTTTTGGGGTGAATTTTATTAGACCCTGATACTTTGAAAATATTAGGTCTTTTTATGTGATACAGCTTTACTTTTTTTCCCCCTACTATTTTCTAAGTCACGGGAACCATATGAGGCAGAAGTTGTCCAAGACTCATAGAAAAACACAATTCACACAATCTAATAAATAGAAATATGTTACTGAGAATAGTATATGCACAAGTTGCTATTAATGTTACGCCCAAACGGAAAAGACTGTCCAGGTATCAGCATGTGGCACACAAAATATACCTTTTGTTTTGTTTCTTACTCTCCCACCTTTCCTTCCTCAAAAAACTCCCCATGTATTCATTAATGTTTTGCAAAAGAAATTCAGACAAGCAGCACAAGACAGATTATTTCTACCAGTCAAATTCAAAAGCCTTTCCATACCCCAAAATTAAATATGCACAGTAAAAAAGCATTACGATCGATTAAACCAGAAAGACAAAGGGAATAAATAACATCCATCAAAGTTTCAGGTTATGCTATGCAAAGACATTCAACACACCAATTTAGCATTTATGCATGAAAATCCAATTGACACAGTAGGTAATAACCATTCCAAATCACCTGTTCTGGCCCATCATGTAGATGGTTACACAGAACGACCCAGCCAGTACGGTCTGCAGGGCTCTGCACCAGTGCATCAGACATTCCCTGCGAAGAACAGACTTTGAGCAAACAGGCTCAAAGGAGCTGTTGCAATAAACTATACCCAGACCTGTCATAGTAACTCCCAATTATGCATTAACACACCAACACAAGTTAAATTGCTGCATTTTGGAAGAATTGAGTTACAGTACAGAAAACAGAGTTAAAAGTCAGTATTCTTGAATATGTACCATATATTACTTGTTCTTTAAGGTGTCAGGTAAGAGAACAAGCTGTTTCGGATTTCAGTTGCACATAACTCCTAGAGACCAGGTTTCCTTTTTTCCCTTTGTCCCTGTCTTGTCAAGTAGGGCATTTAGACAGGAATAGAAACAGGATCAGGGCCACAATTACCTCTTTTAAACTGCTTTGCATTTGGATGTCTATGTCTTACCTTCAGCACACAGCAAACCTGTTTATGGCAACTCATGTAATCTTGGACCTCCTACTACTTTTCTTAAGGGCAACAATAAAACTTAGGCATAATTATTAATACAGCTCTGATTTAGCTTTGCATCGTTGCTGCAAGGTAATGTTTTACTCACCAGATGGATGGCTAAGGTGGTAAAAGAACAACTCAAACAAAAAGGCAACAAAGATAAAATCTGAACCCTGGGAGTACCTCATTCTGTCTTGTGCAAACCAGTGAGTTATTAGTGATGCTTCAGTTAATATGTATGTTCTTACCAAGATCTCTGTGCAGTCGTTCCTTGTCAGCATGCTTTTCTTTCAGCACAGTCTCTAGATAGGAGTAAAAGCTGTTAAAAGAAGTTTGCCTTTTCGAACCTTTCAAACAATTACAGCATTATCTGACTCTGAGAAGCTTATTTTGGAACATCTAAAAGGGGCCTGATCATCACACCTGAAAACCACCTGCATTCTAAAACTTTTGCCAGATTTTTGCAGAAAGCTAAATGTCAGTTCTCCAGATAGTAAAACCCAATTATTCCTTTAATACTCATGGCTTTTTAAACCCCTTTCCCAGACGGCAACATTATATCCATTTTTCAAGGACATGCGAGCTCTTGCTGATGGTCTGTAGTTCCCCAGATACTCACCCATCTGGTACTCCTTTCTCTGTAGATGGATAAGCCTGCAATTTGGATCAACTGTATAAAATCCCTGTGCACCCCTTGGCTACCCCTGGTGATAGCAGCCCTCTGTGCCCAGCAGTTCTTAAGAGATGCCATTTGCAGTGCACAGTTCTGTGCAACAGACCAGCAAAGCTCCCAATTCCCATTTCAGGTAAACAGTGATTCAGATCACTTGAAGTGGGCAACATGTTATCAATATCACTAAGAGACCAGAATCAGTCCAAACCCACCAGCTTTAAGGTTTGCATTAATTATTGTGGGGCTGCTGGAAACCTATGATTCATTTCAAACAAACTGCCTTTCAAACATCTCTATCTCAGCTCTCTTTGATTTTTTTTTCTCCAGGGTTGCCTCTTGATTTTCATGGGAGGGAAAAAAAAAAGTGTTAAATTCTTTACATGCAATAGGCAGGCACTGAACTGTGAGCACAGCCAAGTCCCATGGTGGCTGGATGTCTGCAGCCCAATTTACTGCACTCCTCCTTTCAATAAGCGAGCAAGGCAAAGAATGGAACAATTTTGCTTATCTACTGCTTACTGTTCACTTTCAGCAATGGGTGGGGAGGCATCACCATCTCTCACTCCGTGCAGACATTTTTCAGCTGCATGCCCTGAAATTGAAATGTTGAGATGTTTATAAATAAGTAAAAACCTGCCTGTATTTAATGCAATGTGATATTTGCATAATTACTTTTCAAGGTAATGAGTATAACAGAAGCCAAACCACAGAAGGCTGAATATCTTTAGAGCAGCCCGTGCCAACACATAAACACAGAATTCTTTTATCAAATTGCAGAGCAGTTTAGAACCAGCATAATTTATTTAGGGAACAATAAGCATCTATTTGTACTGGGCAGGTGGCCAAGGTGAACAAATGAAAGACATATATGTAATTGAATATTAGATAAGCCATCATTTCACTTCACCACCATTTGTCTCTTGGAATATCTGTAACCAACCCTGCTGAACAAAACATTACAGAATAAAGGTGGCTGTCAAACTGCCTCCTCCAAAGCCAAGCAAACAGTTGGGCTGAAGCAAATAATGACAATTTGAAAGAAAATAGTCTGAGTTGGTGGCTCCTCTACGAAATCAAGACCAACATCTGCTAAACACACAGAGATCTGGTCAGTAAGATCTTTGACTCCCTGGACAGATGATAAATTAACCGGCAGGTGGGAGGTGGGTCGGAGATGGAGATGGCTAACCCATGTTGGCATAAAGCAACCAACCAGCCCACAGTGCACAGCAAACCCAGAGAGAGACGGGCATCGACTCCTAAGTCAAGGTATGGCAATGCTTCATCATGCACTTACTGCATAACCCACTGACGAACCGCCTGCAGAATGACCTTCCACACACCACACCCCACAAGGCTGAGGGCGAAGGCACAAAAGGCGTTTATTCAAGTGGGACTCAGGCTTTTATAGTGTCCTGAGGGAAGGTTCTGGAACTGCAATGTGATTGGATTGGAGTGGGGGCGGAGACTGTAACTAGGCAACCAAACAACCAATGGGGGGGCAACTCGCCAAAGCCGGGAAAATGAACCAATAGGAAAGCGGGAAACCGTGAGGGGGAAGAAGACAAGATGGAGGAGAACTGGGGATAAAACAACAAGGGATCCACCATGGTGGGGATCAGCCTGAGTGGTATACGTAGCAGAACAACCATAGGGAAAACTGTAACCAGGGTGTTACAACTTTTAATAGTCAACCATATGTGAAACAGTCCTTGATATCAAAAGGTGTCCATGGCCTCCTGTCTTGTACCCCAACATGTAGTAAATAATATCAATATTATTCAAGAGTCTGTGGTGTCTTCTTCAAAAACACTTCCAAGATCATTATAGAACTTGGAGAACATTGTTCCATGAGTAAGATGTTATTTCTGCACAAGACCAGGTCATGGTCTTTGGGGGTGTAAATGTTTTGACAATTCTGACTGATAATACTCCCAATGATTTCTAACACAACTGGTGTTCAGAATGTGAAGAGACTCACATTGCACCTCTGTACGATGAGTAGAAGTGACTTGAGAGAGGAACTGAAATTCTGAAGCACCCAACTCCAGGTGCTATTTTAAGTCATGGCATTTTAAGAAAATAAACCAGCAATAAATATGTAAACAATTATAAACACAGCCTGTTAAAATTGTTCTGCCTCAGACTGCAACATTATGATCTAGTGCTGCAGAGAACTACATATTCTAAAAACTAGGAGGTTCTCAAATCACAATTAGAAGAGAACTGAAATTGAAAAAAAGAATAAAATGGTTTGAACAAAGTCTCTTCTTTTTATAAATGCAAACCCACAACTTTTAGTACCTCAAAATACTTCTTAAGTTAAAATTGTCTGGAAAATACANATATATATATATATAAAAGACAAACTAGATAATAGCAAATAAAAATGGGGAAAAAAGCTAAAAATAGGGCTACTTGCTCCTGCCACAGAAAACAAAATCAGAAGTGATACATAAATGGTAAAAAATAAGGCTCTTTACCTGAAATTTAATGGTAAACTGAATATAGCAAAAGACAAATTGAACTACTGGACAGCAGAGAGGATTCATTTACACAGAAAAATTAAACATTAATTGTCTGTTGTTCTCCTGAGGAGCTCAAGCTTTCACTAACTTTCCCAAGGATGTTAATGTATGTAAGAGAAGGAACGACTCAATATCCATCTAAGTGACAGCAAAGCAAGAATAAAGTAACACCCTGCCTGAAAGGTGTAAATATCGAAGAGGAATAACTTACCAGGTATTATCATGTCACAACACTGTTCAGAAATGACTACTTTGACCTAAGCAGTTGGTGTTACACAAAATTTAAATTAACAGTGAATATGTTACACATTAAAAATCCTTTTCAGAGATAAAACTGATTCCAGTGATATCCAGCATGAGAGAGAGTCCTCAGGGCAATGACCACAAGTCTCCTCCAGTAAGAAACATTTCAGCTCAAGGAAGAGAAGGAGAACTTTATCTTTAAAAGGGCATTTGCTGGAATATGCATGTCACTGGTAGGTAACCTGGCAGATTGAAAGCTCAAAACAGAAAGTTTTGTCCCATCAATGATTTAACAAGGAATCAGAGTACTGTGACCAGAGCCCGCTGACATGGCCATATAGCCAACCTATAGCTCAGATACCTGGGAAATCATCTCACTTTTGCTTCCCAGCATGAATTCTTGCTTTGTAAAGCAGCAATGGTTTGCTTTCCCAGCTGCATACAGTTGGTGTTTCAACCATTTATTATTTTGCTAGATTCAAAATACTTCAAAAATTCATAAGAAAATTTGGTTGGTTCCTTTCTCTGCATTTCTTTTGCCACACATATGTTAAACAACACTTCAGAGAGAAATCTCAATTGTCAAGAGCTCTTGCAGCCATGCATCAATCTTTTTAATAGAGTTCACTGGGGTTTTCTTCACAATAGTAACTAAGACAGACTCTATAAATTCTGGGATTTTGGTCTGCAAATAAAAATCTCCTGGATGTGCCCTTGCATTTATAAATGTGTTAGTTACTATGAGATTTCTGCATTGCTTCCTTTTAGCAGCTCATGGCAGCAAATAAATAATAGTAAATCTAAGATCAAGACATTAATTCTCAAATGCAGTAAGAGTATCTCACAAGACTCATAAGCTGAAGGGGAAAAGGTTTTTTAAAAAAGTCTCAAAGCCTGCATTCCCAAAACCATTTAGACAAGTCAGTGACTTCTCCAGAATTACCTTTTTTTTCCTCAGAAAAAACTTTGAGCAGAAATTACGTTGTATTTTCTGGCAATTTTACCCTTTGAAATGTTCGGCTTTTCATCAGAAAGTATTATTTCTTCATTTCAATCTTACTGAATATATACCTGATTTACACAGTCAGCTCTGAATGGGCAAACCCTTGTTCTCCCAACACTATTTATCTGAAGGTGAGAAGTCAGAATGGGGTCATAAGAAAACCTAACCATCCACAAACCAATTTTTCAAAGCAATTTTTGAACATCAGGAGACAATACAAACTAACAATGCAGAACTCGATGCTCCAAGAGCTCCTCTTAAGCTGAAGAAGCAGTGGCTTTGGGTGAGGAATTGGAAGCACTCTGGACTCAGTGCTCAACAGGTGGCCTGAATGGTCTCTCAGCCCCCAAAGTGAGCTCTGTAAGAAGAGGCAGCTCTAAAGCTCTGCCTGCTGTGCTGCCCACTCTCAAACAGAGATCAGCAGCAGGCAGAGGAGTATAGCAATGGTGATCTTTTCCAGGCTTTCATAAAGTGTGGCTTTTGTCAACCACAGAGAGCTTCTTGGTATCCAATAGCTCACAAGTATTTTCTTCTTTGAATTTGTGTACTGCCATTTAGAGACTCTGACAACAGTTTGCTCGTGTTAGATACCTCTATAGCAAGGACTTTCACTCTCTTCTGCAGCAAAATCAAACATGAGTTTAGAAGTTCTTCATGCTGGCCTGGTGTTTGAAATGTCTTTCTACCAGAAAAAAAATCTAATACTGCTTAACTTCTGTATAAATATATACAATCATGTAAAAAATAGATTTCCAACAAGTAACTCACATTGAACTAAAACAAGACATCTGTAAAAGGACTTTCTAACTGAAGTGCCAGATGAACCTCGTTTATAATTTATCAGGGGTGATTTTGGAAATTTGAAAGGTGATATTCAGAAATTTGAAAGGTAATATTCATTAAAAGTGTAAAGTTTTTCCCTTATTCACCTATGTGATATACATTTACATACGTCTGAGTGATCTTCTTTTAAAATATTAATACTTTCTTAGCTTTCTTTTGGGCAGTTATGCCTTCTTAATTTTTCCAAAATTTATTCGGAAGTAGATATGAGGACAAGAATATGCTTTAGATGAATCTTTGAAAACTCTGCAATACAAGTTATCTCTATTGTTATTTTTTATAAATTTTAATTTAGGACACCATATTATCATTCTTATCAACTGTGAAAAAGTGAAATAGAAATCTCTCTGGAGGATAACTCGTGGAGTTGTGTCTTCAAGTCAAGCAGAGGCAAGTTCTGCATTATCTGCACTTCCATGACCTGATTCCACCAAAGGTACACTATGGTAGGAATTGAGAAGTGGATAAGGCCATCACATTGTGGAGTAATCTGGTAAAAAATCCTGGTGATTTTACCTAGTACAGGTCTTTTCTCATCAAACACTTACCTGGCAAATTAATCACTGAGGAATAAACATCAGGCAAGCCCTCATTCCTGTGTTGCAATAAAACTAGAAATCAAATCATCACAAGCTTATCCAGCCAAACATCTACTTGACATAGTTAAACACATTAAAAGTAGCTAAAACAAAATAAAACAATAAAAAAGCCCTCTCAGCTGAATTTATTCGTAATTAAAGGCAACAGCCCAACTGTGCTGTGGACCTCAGGAAACTTCAGGGGCTACGGAAACTCCTGATTAGATTACTGTGTATCATTCACAAATCCACCAGGAGTTTTGCTCAGCTACAGAAATGTTTTGCTTTGTGTTCCACATGGAGTCTCTCTAGATGGTCAGTCAGAAAATTCTGCTCCCAGTTTTGTTACCCCAGCCTCTTCCCAAGATTTTTCCCTAAAGTAAAGAAAAATGAGTTATTTCTGCGTGAGGAAATGAGATTGAGAAAGAGATTTAAAAAGTCCAAGGTAATATATATCCAAAGGCTGGGAATGTCTGCCCTCTCTCAAGCACAAATCACTTCCCTTTTCCTACCAGCAAATGTATTTGACAACAGAGGCAATCATGGCACTTGATGCAGAGCATAAAAATGATCTTTTGAGAGTTACATTATAGGGGTTTTTGTGTCCCAGGCACCACAGGATTTAGGGCCTTCGAGACACCCCTTCCTCAGAGACACACCTTAATGCAACACTGAAAGCAGGCTGATAGAACAGCCTAATCAACAGGATATTCTAAGCTTAGTATTATCTTAATGAAATAATTCAACATTTTATTAGCCTGGGAAATGACAGTTTGATTGTGTCTGCTCAGACCAGAACTCTCTGAAGTCTCTTGGAACCTACTGGAGGATAGAGATGACCAGCACATAAATACTGGGGAAAATATGAGCTCATCTACTCAGCCAATGGAAAGTTTACTCAATTCTTATTTCGCAAACACAGATTAGGGTGGGGGGCACAGAAAGGCAAGATAAAAACAGACAACAAAAGGACAGGATGACTTCAGGATGCTGTAACCTCCGCAATGCTACAGTGTCCTTTCCGAAAACAACGTGGAAGGAGGGCAGAGTAATGATCCTTCTTGCCTTCACACCTACACAATTTATGATCTCAAAGTTGCAGAAGGGGGTAACTATTGCTAAACTTTGTAGTGCTGACAATAACAGAGGAGTAAGAAGGTTTCTGCATCGTTCTCAGCCACTATCTGTGCAAAGACCAGAGTTAATCTGAGCTTTTCAAATTTGGAAAAGCTACATTACCTCTGGCAAGGCCATACAATTTGTACATTCAAAGTTTCTCTCAGGCCTATTTGTAAATATATCCAGGAAACCACCCCACTACCCCTCTTTGACATAATACAATCACAATTTAATCACATTTCCATTATTTCAATTTCCTTCCTTGGCTAGGTAGAAGTACAACTGGAAAACTGAGGACATTCCCTCAGTGTTTCAGTGCAAAGCATTTTCAGGATAGACCTTGAGCAACCTTAACCACTACTTATCTGATCAAAACCCCTCAGCCAAGCTTTGCCCAAAGGGCTGGATGGAACTAAAATCAAAGAACATTCATTTCATCACCCATTAAAAGCAACTTCTGGCCATGTATCTTTAGTCCAATTTCAAATGCAAACCCTGGTTCTCAACAAAAAAGGATGATTCTTATTTCAAGGGCTGTTTTCTCACCTCCTGCTAATGTGAGACTAGTCAGCACGACATTGATCAGAGGAACTGAAAGTGCCAGAGATGTTGAAAGGGAAGGGATGACAATTTCATGGTAATTGAAGACTAATTATATTTTTCTAGAAAACAATCACTACATGCTCTATGTTTCATTTCAAAAAAGGGGAGTGGGCAAACCACCCTTCATTGTCCTTATTATAAAACCTAATTAAACACTTATAGGAAAAAAAAAGGTTTTTTTCTCTTGGTTACTTTATAGAGTCCTCTCTTCCTCAGGCTCCTAATTGGGGTCCTCTCCCTAAGGTTCCTCCCACTTAGAGGTTACACAGCAGAATGTAAATCTCACTGCTCAGGGCTGAGTTCTGCAGGTAGAGGGCACCTGAAAAGCAGATGTTGCAATACCTGCACGTGTACAGTGAAACGTACTGTTCTAATCATTACAATTTCCCTTATCCCAGGCATCACCCAGGGCAGGTATGAGTTTACAAAAACCTTCTTTCTTTCCAAGATGCAGGTATAACCTACTTTCTCTCATTACTTCATGCTTTTGAAGGTAAATAACTTCAGCTAGAAAATCTCCCCAAGAGCACATTGCTTGGCCCAGTTTCATTGGCCAGCCAGGCTTGCTAAAGAATATATTTTAATAGGCTACCATCTGCAACCTTCCCATTATAGCCTCTTTTCCAGGATGTGTGATATGTGACAACTTTGTTAAATGCATAGAGGAGTAATCTACCATGCAACATTATTTCAGAGTGTCACACACTGGAATGCAAATTCTTTCTCAAAAGAAAATTACCATAATTTCAAGGAGGAAAATAATTCTGATAGTTTTGAGGTAATATGATGGATTTGAACCTAAGCTTAAATACTTACATTAAATCAAACTGATTTTATGCCATATGGGGCACTCAGAGGAAGGAGGTTCAATTCTCTTCTTCCTCCTGCAGTTACTAAGAGTGGAGATGTCCATTAATGGTTGAGTTGGAAGGGACCTTAAAGACCATCTTGTTCCAACTACTGCCATGGGAAGAGACACCTTCCACTAGCCCAGGTTGCTCTGAGCCCCATCCAACCTGGCCTTGGACACTTCCAGGGATGGGGCAGCCACAGCTTCTCTGGGCCCTCTGTGCCAGTGCCCCATCACACTCACAGGGAAGAATTTCTTCCTAATATCTCATCTAACCCTGTCCTCTGTCAGTTTAAAGCCATTACCCTTTGTTCTATCACTACATGTCCCTGTGTCCAGACTTCTTATTAGATAATGATGTCACAGGCATTGACTTAGTACCTTGAAATTCTATTTCACATCTCATTCCTTGGAATTACATTTGGTGTAAGTTTTTCCTTTCCAGCTTATAGAATACAGATTCCCCAAGAGTTTTAAAAATTATTGTCTTAATAGCTCTATTTCCTCCCTTCACAGATACTAATTAATTTTGCACTGCCTTTCAAGCATGAAGATTTCATTGCAGAAACACCAACAAGCCAATAATCAAGCACAGAGAATCTACTATTCTAGGTGTTGGAAATGAATAACATGATGAAAACAGTTTTTCAGAAGGAAAAAAAGAAAGTGTAAAGGTCAATATAGCTCTTTGAACTGACATTTAATTTCCTCATTGCATTTAACTATGCAGATCTCAAAGTGCACTGGGGAGATAAAAACAGGATTTATGCTGTGAAACTTGAAGTTAAAGTCAAGGACCATACTAAGACAAAATCCTGATGCAAAGTTAAAGATCCGGTATGAAAGCAAACAAACAGTATAAAATAAAATAGAAACTACAGCAGGCCAGTACTTAGCCAAACAAATAAGCCACCCTGGGAAAACATATTTTAACTATAGCTGGACAATGTCCTAGCAGAGGGTTGGGCAGAACTCTTTCCCTTAAAAGCTCTGTAAATTCATTAGTGTATTCACAGCAGCACAGGCATAAGCTCTGCTTCTCCTGAGAAGACTGCAGGCCATAGGAGAGGAAAATGTGTATCCTTATGGATCAATGAATAATAGCAATCTGATCATCCTCACAAGCAGCAATGGAAATTAACACCAAGAAAAATGTGCAATTGATTTTCATTACCATCCCCCATTATCATTAGTTGTCAAAAATCAGCTTTTATAAGGGACTTCAAAAGAATTTTCCACTTCAAATAACATTATCACCCTCAGAGAAAAAAGTAATGGGTACAGAGTATTTCACCATTCACAAATTATCCTTAACTTCTAAATTAGAGCAGTTCCTTGAAAAGTTTTTTAAGGTGAAAGCTGCAGTTCTGATTAGCCCTAACTGTGTGGTGAATGTTCACTGTTAGACATCTAAATTAGAAACTCATTTGGAAAATGTATCTTAATATCAAATGTAGATTAGATGTCAAACTTTAGGCACCCGAGGAGGAAAAATATGACCTTACAGTAACATTAATATTAGAACATAGTCTTGCACTACTCTTTTTCTACTCACACTTCCATGAAATGCACATTATCAGAATGCAAGCAAAGCCTTTTAATATATCTCAAATTCCGTTAAGTCTTAATTCTAACTGAATCCTATGTGAGTATCACACTGCTCTCTCAATAATTTTTTTTAATCCATAAAATGCCTTTTTGTGTTGACATTTAAGGGGTCCTGAACACACAAGGCAAAGTCCTGAATGAAATGGAGCAAATATTTTGAGATCTAAAAACCTATCAAGAACCCAACAAGATGAGTTCCTGTGCTTTTCTCCATCTCGAAAGAGATGAGCTGCAATTTTTTGTTAGGTAACCACCAAAAGTGAAGATGCTTCAAAATACATTTCACTTACACAAGTAAGAAGAGGCTTAAGATTAAAACGTTACATTGGCAGAGCTGGGCTCCAATTGGCCCCAACTCTAAGGATATGGGAGAGTAGGCAAGAAAAACTAAGAACCTTTTATTTTATCCCACTGCAGAATAAGGACTCTCTAGCTAACATTAGCAGAAGATGCTTTTCCCACACCAGCTCTCTGTGTTACTGACTCTTGCAGTGTTTATGCACCCCAGGAGGGGAACACTCTGCTTTCACTGGTACCACCAAGGAGTGTATCTGTTTCCAAGGAGTGAGAATGGACCAACACCCCACTAGTTTGATTGCAATACATGGTTGGGAGTGAAGTGCCAGCCCAAAAAACTGGCATCTGAAGATGAAGTCTAGGACAAAAATGAAAATAGAATGTACTGATGGAATCCAAACACAGACAAGCTGCTACCAAAAATTAAGAGACAGGCACATGGAAAATAAAATGAAAACCATATGTTTATTTACTCCATATTTTCTAATATTTCATAACTATTTTGTCTTTCTATCACCAAGTATTAAACTATTAGGACACCTAGGCCCTGAGGAGTGGAACTCAAATTCCTGTATCCTGGAACCTGGCCTTTATGACTAAAGGATCCTAATCTGGGATACATGAATCTTCCTTATGGTTTTATCCATATTCAAGCCTTTATTTTCAGCCTTATAGATTTTCTTAAAACCTCAGTTTAGAATGCAGTTCATTTTAACTCTTCTTCTAATAGATCAATAACTTCCCCTTCCTACACAGAAAGGTTTTATACACCTCTCAAGAATGAATCTTTTCCTATAAGACCAGAAATGAGACCCTGTTAAGGCTTTATCTGTTCTTAGTTCCTCTGTATGAGACAAGTGCAAATATGAGAAAAGTTTTATTTTGTTCTGAAAGGGATACCCAAGTCTCAATGAAGGAATTTTTGGGTGCTGAAACTACATTGCTAAGTAAACATAAAGATTAGGAGCCATAACTATACAATCACATAAAAGGGATTTCTGAACAATGGAAACATGAGTCTATTTAGATACAGAAACAAGTTACTTTGCATGAGCAAGGCAGACCTTTGTTTTAGTTCAAGAGTGCTGCAATACTGAATTAAAAGTTCCTGTTCAAAATCAGTCAAAACAATGTATTTGAAAAGGGGTATGACAAATAAAATTGCATTAGTCTGTTTATTTTTTAATAAAAAAGATGCTTTGTCAGAGATGCCCATATGAATAGCCTTTCTGTCCAAAAACCTTGAGTTAAGGTTCTGCCTTAGTA
Source organism: Campylorhamphus procurvoides (assembly GCA_013396655.1). Taxonomy (NCBI): domain Eukaryota; kingdom Metazoa; phylum Chordata; class Aves; order Passeriformes; family Dendrocolaptidae; genus Campylorhamphus; species Campylorhamphus procurvoides. The sequence goes on along the minus strand of WBMV01003298.1, from coordinate 1,965,093 downwards.
TTAGATAAAATTCTAGAAATAGAAAACAAATCAGACACCTGTTTTTAGTACCAAGAAAGACATTCACAAAGTCTAAGACATGAAAGACTCAAAGGAGGTAGTGATTACTGTAGCTGTCTTATCTCACCAGCACCATAACATAGTCTGCAAAATGTGTTTCCACCTTCTTAGGCATCAGTTTTTCTGTATAAGATTTCAGTGGGATCTTTAAATTGTAAACACTTCCAGCATTTAATTACATGTACTACTGATTACAATCTTGATAAGGTTTTAATGCTCAGCTGCAAAATCTATTTTTTATCTCGGAGGATGAAAGGCATCTTCTTCCTCACAACGGATATACTAACACACCTGCCAACAAATAATTGTCACGAAAGGCAAGCATGGCTTTGATGCTTAAATCATGTCACCCTTTACCTATCATGTACTAGATTAAACTCAAAGCCTCATCACAGTTGTGATCATTAAGTTCAGCCTAGCTAAAAAATTGTCACAGTGTCCTGGCTTACATCTCCCAGGGCAGCTGCTTTCTTAGGGTAGAATGAGTCTCTGAAAGGATGGGGTAAAGCACATCAGACATAACAGAGTCATCTAATCATCTACTGCAGACAACCACATCACATAACTCTGAGCATAATAAAATGCATCCTAACACCAAATGTGCTCGTGTCCCCTCTGCTCCTGTAAATGGCCGCTCCAGATCCTAATTCCATTCATAGTTCTTCTTAATTTCCACCATAAATTTAGTCAGGGGCACTGAATGTTCATTTTTTGTTATGCCGGCATTGTTCATCATCTGCAATAGCTCTTCCAACCTCCACAGTGTTTATCCGTGAAGTTTTTATAGAAAACAATAAGATCTCCTCTCTACCTTTGTTTTGTGGCTTGAAATATTAATTGTAAACATGAAGATACTGACCCCTTACTGCCCCTTTCTGCTGGTCTGGGAGGAGGGTGAGTCTTTTCAATGGTTGCTGCAACCTTAGGACTGTCTTCTAAAACCGTTGCCTCTGGGAGCAAACTTGACTCCTCTAAGGAGAGAATGAAAGCTGCATTTCCTTGCCATGTGCCCTGAGAACATCCCTGCACAAAACCTGTGCTGCAGCCTTGAAGAATCAGGCTGTTTGCTGAATGAAGTGTCTTTGCTGTCCCAGCTGGAAAATGTCAATTATCACGTTTGTGTTTTGCTATGAGCAAGGCTCTGCTTCCCGAAGAGATTATGCAACCACAGGGAAAACAATTAGGATGGATATTGCCGCTAGTTGTTCAGATCACTTAATCACACTTTTCTGCTCTGAGCTAGTAATTATTTATCATAATTTCCTTGACAAACTTAATGTAATACATTGTGTTTCTTATTTTAAGAAGCAAGCTTTTTCTTCCAAGTATTTATCTTTGTTTGAAATAATCCTAGTAATACTCAGTCTACAGATGAGTCAACTTATATTGACAGAGATAATACAGAATTCAAAAGTGAAGCTACTGTCATTTTGAATCTGTAGAGAAATATTTTATTCTGAAATACTAATACTTTCAGGATTCTACTCCTACCACGGTGTTCCGAATTAATTGTCAGGTCATATTTTCATTTCACTGCAATCTAAACAGAAAATGGCTTTGCATTTTCATAAGTATATTTTTAAGTGATTTCTAATAGTTTAAATCAGTATATGCAATTAATTAAACCCTGTTTCCAGCTGGCTTCTTTCCACAGATTAGAAATGACATGGATCTTTCTGAAGCATTATGTTACTGGATAACTCTGTTACAGACACACGAGAGTATTTCAAATTAATTCTGTGCATATGTGAAAATTAGTATTTTCTATTTATACAAACTCCTTTTGTTTTCTTTGCCAATATGGTCCTACTGTTTTCCTTTCCAAACTGCCCAGCTCTCTACCATATGAAAAGCGTGTCCAAGCTGAGTGCATTACATGCTCCAGAGACACAAGGTTCCTGCCATGGTCACTGTATGAGGGTACCTTTTCTACGTGTTGAATAATTCAGTAATTCTGGCATGCTGTGATGATTGGAAATGGACACCAGTACACCAAATTCACACCTGAGAGCAGCACAGACGTGCTGGTTCCTTCTGATCCATCACAACAGTTCAGTGGCAGAAAGGTTTGGTACTAAAATAGATGTGAGAAACACTTGTCAAGCTTCAAAGTTAGGCTTTTGGGGATAACACTGGAAAAAGGTTGTTTTACAGAAGATAAGGAATATCATTCCCATCTCCATCCAAAACAGTGCTCTTTCCTACCTTCTTCAAATATACCTCAGACAGGAATTCCTTGATATCACCTCATACCCAACAGAGTTGGTAGACTTGTGACCTTCCAAACTATCCTTAACACCTGGTTGGTTTTACCTTTTTATAACGTTTTACGTATATACTGGTGTATACAAATACCACTGAATGCTACAACTACATACACAAAGAATTCCTTCTGCCCAGTTCAGACCTAATCATTCAGGAAACAGCAAAACTATTAAAGACCTTTGCACTCTCCTAGGAGTTTTTATTTGTCTATAGCGTGATTTTCTATTTGCCTTGTTCATCCTGACAGCAAAAAGCTCATTAAATACCAGTTGTTTGTATATTTCTTACACTGGTCACCTGAATGTACATTGTCTATCACACAACTCGCTAGGACATTTCCTTGTATGGATATAATGTTATAGCAAAACACATGATAAAAATCTCCACTTCAGAAGAATGAAACCAAAGACTTAAACTTGTAGATTCTCTCTAAATTGATTCCCCATTTAACTCTCCTGCTGGAGAACTCAACAGCTGCCTTACTACCTAACAGTTAAGAGGGGAAACTTTATAGAAACATATCCATGGGAGTTTTTTTGGAAAAGAAACATAGTTTCCAGGGGATTGGATCACAATCAAAGTTCCAAGCTGAACAAAAGCTAGAGAAGGGGAGCAAACCATCTGGCTCAAATAGGTAAGTGTTTTCCCAAAAGATTTTGAATGAAATTTCTGCCAAAGAACTGCTTTTGAGAAGATTTTGATATCCAGCATCTGTTTACTATATTGACTGAAAGATACTGATGCAAAAGAAATAAAAAAAGATAAATTAAACAATCCTATGTGTATAGCCTTTCCTTTTTCTTCATATACGATTACCAATAGCCCTGACATACTCAAAGAATAAAATTGTGAAATATGCAAAACCCCCAAGTATTTCCTTACATTTTACATTCAGATATTCAAACAGCAAAAGGACTACAGAAGTCATAAGTGAAATCTATGCTAGAATTCCTGCAGACCTTAAAAAAATTAGTATGGTTATCAATCATAATGCTTCTGGGTTTATTTTTTTTAATTTTTGATTTTCTGAGGTTTTCCAGTGACAAGCAAAGATGTGTTAGGACGGCTACAGGCCTAATAATATTTAGATAGAAATACTATTTAGATGATTTTAAAAGTAATGCTAAATTTAAGACATGCTAGCACAAGAGAGAACATTTGGATTCAAGACAAGCATGTCCAAGCTCACTGGATCAGATTGGGAAGTCAGCTGGGAAGTCCATGGAAAGGTCCCCATTGTCTTATAACAGGCTTTCAATCAGGTCAATGGAGAACACGTTATGTGACCCTTTTCTGACAACTTCAGTCAGTGTTACTGGTTAAGAACATGTCTCTTCCTGGCCTGACTGATATTTTGCCACTGTTTTTACTAAGTTATGTTAAAGTTCTAATATTTTCTCATAGGTTTATCTGTGAAACTGTTTAATTATGTATGTTATGCATTTGTTTTGAAATTTCATGTAATTCGAAAAGTGTCTTTGCAGCTACTTTGAAGTGAGGAGCAATCAGAAATGTTATCAGAAGATTTAAAAATAAGATTAATTACTACATAAAACCACACCATACGATACCAATATTAATTCCAGAAGCATTCAAAGACTACATTTGTAGCAATTTCAAAGTCCACAGAACCCCATTAATTTAAAATATCTCCCTTTCCAGAGCGATTTATCTTTTCCCCAACTCAGCATTATGATGTTCTCTTGAAAATTTTCATATGTTTTGCAAATGTAGATATCATCTTTTAATTAATTCACCAATAACTGTGTTCTCTTTTCACAAAAACAGACTGCTCAAGCCCTCTTTAATAAACTGCAGTCATTCAAATTAAGGGGTGAAACTCTAGATAGGAAAGGTGAATTTGGGTACCAAGCAACTGCTTAGAAACTTTTTATGCTTGATTCAAATCCTTCATGAAGAATGGCATTATGTGCCAACATTTGTTGTTTGGTTTAATTTGAATAACTCAGCAATAACCTGATTTCAGTCTTAGGACTGCTGCTTTCACAATAATACAGTTTCATGTATAATTTAGGCCTGACCTCGGTTTTGCCTCAGACATATAAAGCATATTATATAAAGGAAGGAGATCAGTTTTTAAAATAATCTTGCACTGCTGTATTGATGAAATGATCTAACTTCCTAATTGATCCAGTAGCCCATTACACACTTTATATCACTCCAGATTGATTAAGTGATAATTGCATTTGATGTAGGTCTTATCCCACAAAACAAACAGTTCATCACACCAAAAATGATGAGGCTGCACACTGGACAATCAATGGATCCATGCAACATTTATTTTGCACTCTATCACTAATACCATATTCCATTAGAAAACACCACTTGGGCTGTCATTTTTTCAACCCCTTTCCTATAATTTTTGTAGAGAGGAATATTTACAAGGTCAGTCATGCTGAATTACTTTGCTCTTTCCAAATATCATTGCAAATCAGCAGTTCATAAGGTAACAGAATGCCCAGGCAGCTGCTTGGGGGTGTCATTTGAACACATGCTGAAATGTCAGACACCTTTACACTGTGTTACACTGCTTTACACTGCTTGTTGTGAACCTTGGATTATGTTGTGGGGTTTTTCTGATATTGACTCTCAATATAAGGAGGAAAAGTAAGAAAACAGAAGATCTGATTTTTCAGTTACTTCTCTTTTGTTTTCATAGGCAAATGGTGCTCCTTCAAAGTCAGCACATGGACAGTGTCAGGAACAGGATTTTGCCTTATCTCCTGACTCCTGGAATGGAACCAACAAAATTGTCTCCTCTATCTTGCTTTAATGTTCCTCTAATGATTAATAAAGAAATAAAGTTCAGCACAGGAGATGCCTTTCCCCTTCCTCAGGGGTTGTTTTAAGCTGGTGCAGTGCAGCCAGCGAAGCCACTGTAAATGGGAGTTACACAAAATGAACTATTAAAATCTCTGGTCAACACTTTCCTCTTCTTATTTGCATGCAGTTTGACCATAACCACAGACCCAGGCGGTTGTTCTGAAGCCATAAAATTAAGAAAAATTAAGAAAGGAGGGAAAGCAGGGAGAGCATGTTAAATACATGATTGTGTAAGACAAAATGGAATTTTCAAACTGAATATTGATGGGATATTTACCTACTTTACACATTTGCTACATTTGGAGTATTCTCTGCACACGATGATTTGTATTGTCAGTGTCTCAAACTTTGAAACATTGAGATCAATGGAATGGGGCTGAACCAGATGAGAATTGGACCGAAGAGCTTTTCAAGCAGGTATTTTTCTCCAAAAAATAAACAGTGTATCAGGATCTCATTGATTCGCAAGGTGTTGCTTTGCTGCAGATGAGGTACTATTAGTGTGTCATTTAAAGCAGGACTGCTCGGCTGCATCCACTAACGTCAGTCGGTAACAATAGCTGCTCTCAAAGCCTGCTTTTATGCTCAGAAACCACCTTTGGGAAGGTAAATGCACATTTCTGCTGAGGACTGGGGGCTCCTTGTTGGCTAGGGAAACTCTCAAGAGACTGTTATAGAACAGACAAGAGCAAATAATCGCAGTAACTGAGCTAGAGGAGCTGAAATGACTTATTCTGCATCCCAAGCTATTTATACAATAGTGAGTCTAACTACATTTTTCCTTTTTAAGTATCGATTTCTTTTTTATCTACTTGACTCACTTTAACTTATCTCTAGATCCATAGTTCCTAAACGGACTGCAAAATACTTCCAGAAGTACCCCTGGTCTGTGTTAGACCAGTTCAGATGGGATAATCCTTGCTTTAGAAAAATTCTGTCACAATGCAAACAAACTATTCCAAGCATTCCGCACATTTCAAACAAACAACAGGACATGTGGCTATGAATGCCTGGCTAGGACAGGGTTAGGTAGTGTTACTTGCCAGGCTCCAGTTTACAATCTTCTTCCCAAATGATCTCCACAGTCCCTCCCTTCCTTTGAGGTCAGCACACCATTTACTCAGAAGTGAAGTTTGGGTCAAAACCCAAACACGCCTACGAGAAAATCACCTGGAAAAGAGCATTGGCCTATTTTCTGTTCTAGGAAAAAGCTCTTCCTCTGCAGTATTCAAGGGACAACCTAATCCACTGTAACATCTCATAAAGTGGCACAAATGTGGTCTTGAGTACAAGATTGCCACTTCTGGACTCAAGATTGAAGAGAACTAGATATTCTATGCTGAAGTAACTAATTTTAGGGCATTTCTTAAATTTCCCAAACCAAAGGATTGAGCTGACCCTTGCTGGACATGAGCCATTGCTAAAAAGGAAAGGGCCCCTATTTAAGCACAACTCTTTAGTTTTCTTTGTTACCTATTCTCTGACATCAATAAGGGTTTAGTTCATATTACAGTTTTTGTACCATTACATTAAAACCAATCAATTTTTAGTAGCAATTCATCTTGATTACACTGCCCAAAAAGCCTACTGCTCCTCCATTTGAAGCCTGCCTTACTCATTTTGTTTTGAACACATGGGTGGACAAAATTAAGATTTTTTAGTCTACCTAAAAATGTAATTGCAATCTGAATATATTTTTTCTATATATTCTATATATACTTAATATGTACATTATATATATATATGATTACATACACTATTTCTATTAACATAGGAACACCATTAACACTTGCACATTCGTGTCCTCTATGACCTTTATTCCCAATTGTGAACACATTCCTCTCTGCCTTTATTGTTCTGGTTATATATTTTTGTCTCTAACACTGCCTTTTCCAGTGACTTTTGTCCCACTTAACCTTAGCTACTTTTGCTTCTCTTTCCTTACTAACATTCCTTTCCTCTCTTGAAAGTCTCCCATAACTTTAGATAAAGAGCCGCTGAGAGGTAAATATCAATTACTGCTGGTGTGCAAAAGCTCCAGCTCTAAGTTTGGAATGGAAGAGATGGAAGCCCTTGCAGGATGAGGTATTTTTCATTATTGCAGTCTTTGCCTGAACATACATAATAAATGTGCTTGACAAACCAAGTATGAAATTGCTACAGGCAAAGGGCATTAACAAATTGGCAAATCTGGTGCCTTAGGGAAGCAACCAAGATGAAGTTGCCTCTCTGAAACTGCTGTTCTGTCACTGACTAAATATACACCTTCTTCAAGTGCTGCAGGGTGGAAACTGAGAGGAACTTGCTGAGGGGGTGCTGACTGAGGGAGACTTCATTTGTGATGGCACATGGGCCCACTCCAGTGCTACATTCAGCTGAACTGCTCTGGGTGTTTAGGAAAGAGATTTGTCAGCCCTGTAGCATGGATCCGTGTGGAATATCCTGTTAAACTAACTTGTACCTAATATAGTATAATATAATTATGAACTGTTTGTAATGGCCAGGACATTAAACTATGAATTGTCTATTTCTACACAATCCACAAGAGGCATTTCGTGGCCTTCTCCTGCCACGTTCATGGAAGAATACACTGATCTGTTCACATGCTTATTTTCATTAAAAGGCATATTTTGAGACTGATGTAAGATTGACATGCAATGTAAGGAGGCAAAAGTATATCTTCAGATTGATACACAGAACTTGTCCACTGGTGAGAAATGGCTTAAGGTGCAAGAGTTTTAAGGAAGCAGATGGTGGAGCAAAGTTCTAATTAGAATTTTGGTGAGCAGTTAATTATGCTTATAGCTGTGTATGGTGGAACATCACCCTTTGGCTCTAAAAAAATGAAATAAATACTTTCCTACTACTGCTGGTGGTGTTAGCAAGGAACATAGCTGCTCTTTGTGCTGCAGCATCAAAGCTGACAGGAGATATACAGCTACTCATTTGTCATGGATTTCTGGGAGACTTGAGAGGGACCTGGTGTTCAGTCTTACAGGATTCACGTGAATTTGCAACTTCAGACAGATTGCAGTGCTAGTGCTACAGACTTATAATGGCAGAAAAATTCTCACAGCTGAGGTGAGAGGACAGAGAGTTCCCAGGGCTTTTTGTGAACTAACAATTAAAAAACTAAGGGAGAAAGACAAGAACTGCTGCATTAAAAATTTCAGACAGCTGAGAAAGCAGGCAATAGTAAACACTATTCAAACATGAAAAGAGAAGCATATCAAAGTGGGGTGTAAAAGTGCAATTTCTGTAAGTAATAAGCTGTTCAGTGGGAAGCCAGGCAGCAGCAATCTTTCAGCACTTGAGGATGGGTTCATTTGTGATTTTAGCTGTATAAACTGGTTGTTTGCAGCATTTTGATTCTTTTGGAACTTGCACAAAATGCCTTCATTGGGCCTCAGCAATACAGTATTCCATTTCCTAATTTGATTGTTACTTGGGAAGACAAAGCAGCTCTTCCAACAGGCAGCAAACCAGGACGTCATAAAAACAGACCTTCAGAGATTAAGGCTAAAGTTTCTTCAGGATCTAGACAAATGGGCACTGTGTCCCCAGTTTTAAAGGTTGTATGGCAAGTAATGTAGTCAACTTCAAAACAAGCCACTGACATCTTTCTAGCACGGGTTGTCAACAACTAATTGGAATTTGAGGCCACCGAACTGTGCTCTCACCTGTTGTGCAGAAAAGCTGCAGAAATGCCCCTGCATGCAGTGCTCTTCTCCCTCAGTGAATCACTGGCAGGTGACACAGTCAGCTGCAAGGGCTGTTACTCAGGAACCCACTGCTCAGTGCATTGCATTGCCCATTTTAGCCCCAAGGATAAGAATCTGAACACTATTAAGGCTCTTGAACAAAATAATTATGACCAAAAGTTACTGTACACCAGTCAGAACTCCTATGGCAAAGGGATCGAAGGAGCCAAAATATCAAACCAGAAGAAAACTTTAAGATTACATTATACTTGTTTCTTGTACCTCTGGAATACTTCATACTGGGACATGCTGCCAGTGCCAATCCCACAGCTTTTCTAATTTTAGATTCTTCAAAAATGCAGTTAATAGAATAGTGTTACTTCCACATTGTTTTCACTGTGTCAGAAGCCAAACCAGATTTTTTTGCTTAGCCTTAGATCAGCTCAACATGATGCCGGAGCTCAGCATCTGTCATCACTGAAATGCTCGATAATAGGCCTTCACAGAGCTAGTCCATTTCTGACACAGCAATAGGTGCTATTAAAATTCCTACTGGGGAAAAGGATCCCTCACTCAAGCATCAAATATACAGCATTGGCATGTTCTAATGGAATTTGGGAATAGGAAAACTAATTAATGAAGTTACTCTGCACCATAAAGCAACTGCAGTTGTCAGTGATGCAAAACCACCAGCAGAGGTTAAACTGCATATCCTGAGAGCAAGAGAGTGAGAGAATAAACATATGGAACTGGTAAAGAGCAAACACATGAAAGAGATGTTGCCTTTGGGTTTTTTTAATGACTTCTATGTCTGATTAAGCAGCTCCCTATTAAAATCATAATTGCAAGCAAACAGTTTCAGTAATTATCAAATGATCTTGTAGAGCTCTGAGTTTTGGAAAGTGCTGAGTATCCCACCCACTGGAAAATAATCTGACTTCAAGATACCTCACACTGCCCACAAATTAAGGCAATAAAAATCCTCAATGTCTTTGTGGGAGAAAAGAGTTTTCAGTATGTATCTGTGGAGAGTTTGACGAAAATCAAAAGCAGCAGCTGCTACTGTTTGTGTTTCATGTATGCAATTAGTGAGCACCCTCAGTGCCCTTACTGGATGAATAGTGGTGTTACAATAACTAAAGGCATCTTTGACTTTGTGAGTGGCAGTCATATTAAAGCAGTTGATTAAATTACTATAGCTTTGTCCCCTTTGTCCAAAAAACTTGCACTTGGGAAAGTACAGACTGGAGAATATACGAATTCTGGTCAAATCAATTTCAAATGTGTAGAGCTGTGCAAATTCTTCCTTTCTCTTCACTGTGTTGCAATTGCAGAAATAAAGCTGAGAAGGGTGACTACATTTTTTTCTAACTCTCTGACCTTTTCCCCTGCCCTGGTGCTCAGCATGTTGGAAAGAAACATCTATTACAAATTTTTGGTGTCCAGCTTATATTAAACCTGCGAGCGACATGTATCTACTCAGTTTAGGTGTTTGGGGTTTTTTGATGGAATATCTAGATATGAAATAGCCACTTATAAGACTAGATATATGTAGGGCAGCAGTATCTGATATCCTGTATTTCATAAGGAGATGTAGAGGTTGACCTCATCCAGCACAAAATGGAAAGGGTCGATTGCACTCCCAGGCAGAATTTGTGGCAGGTGCAGCAACTGATTCATTCCCTCAGCAGGTTCTGTTTAAACTCATTTCCGAGTGGGCTGGAGTTCCATATTTCTTAATAGAACAGGATCATAAACTTTTTTTTTTCAGAAATACCTACTACCTTTAGTGATATTAAAGCATCCATTTAATGCCTTAGCCACACAAGCAGAGATATGTGGCTAAGAAGGGTGTCAGAGGTCACCTATATCACCATTTTCAAAGAATTAGTAAAGTCCACATCCCTGCCAGCTGACATTTTAACTGGTGCTTGAAGAACACCCATGTTCCTTTCTACATTTTCTTGTAAGTAATCTTGCTCAGAGAAGCAAACAAAAAAAATAAAACAAACAAAAAAGCAGATTTTTAGGCCTTTCATAGGAAAAATATTCTTTTGATTTTAAGCTAAACATCAGGTTGTTTATTGAGAGTCCTGCACAGTTACTTCATTTCTGTAGCTGGCACTGTTTGAGTGGACCAATCACAATGCCTTTCACCACAGTGGTTAAAAATGAACGATAAGCTAAAAAAGCAAATGCTAAATAAGCAAAGAGTGTGCAAATAACAAACCGTTTAAATTGACATGAATTAAATGGTGACAAGACGCTTGTGTTCAGCACTGTAACCCTGGCCCGTGACCCTTTAAACAATGCAGATTGATCCCATTTATGTAGCACTCAGCAATCAGCTCTAGGAGCACACAACATCTGAGCTGTAGCATCCCACAGCCTCACTGTATGGGCAGAACGCTGGCAAGAGGATTTACATTTGGAATCTGACATAAACAGAGAGGAACATTTCCCAGCAAACCTCACTGGAAGGACACCCAGGGACAGACCCACGGCTGATAAATAAAATTTCTCCTTGAGGTGGTCAAGCAATCTATTCCAGGATATGTATGTGTTGAGTTCAGGTCATACCTACAACTATTGATCAGCAGTTGAAATACTGACTGGTAAATCTAAACATTGCATCCTAAATGGCAGAAGCTGGGACTTCCTTCCTTCAGGAAAAGCCTAAATGAGCTCTTCATTAGTTTAAACACTTCCACAGATGCAGCAGGAGGAAGAAGACAAAGGCCAGCATGACCTATTTGAAATTATTCCAGGAATCAATCACAAGGAATTCAAAGAAGCTTTATGAAGCAACTTAAGGCCTTCAGCTAATCCTTTTATTTATTTAAATCAGTAAAACCCTTGACGAGTGAAATCAGGAATGGAATAGAGTAAAATTCAACTCAACCCTCTCTGACCTCTTACCAATCAGTAAACAGCAGGTGAAAATGTGGAAAAATGCAGGTTGTGAACACAAATGTATCTATTGCCTGCTTTCCTTGCTGCATCAAGAGATGGCTCATTTGAAAAGCAATTCTTTTCTTTATTAAAATATACCTTTTTACTGAACTTCAAGTATTTCAAGGAAGTGTTGCCAGTTTTGACAGACTTATTTGGAACAGAAAGACATTCAAAACAATCAGAAAATGAAATAGTTTAGGCATTCCGGTAAGCAAGAGAGGACTCAGGTCCAAGTTTCTGTTCTGTAATTCAGTATTTTCTGAGAGAAGTGCTAATTTTGTTGTCAGAAAAATGAAAAGATCTATTTTGCCTGTGATTGTACTGAAAATACGTCTTTCATTAAGAGCAATGGTCTTTTTCCAGCCAAACTCCATTTCTGTTGAAGTGATCAATGGCAAACAGCTGGATCAACATTAATTTGCTGCCAGCCTTCCAAATCAACACTGACTGGTATAGATAGCAAAGTACATATATTGTTTTATTCTATTTGTTTACTTCCATTTGTTCAACATCACTGCTCGTATTTTATAGTTTCAGCCTTTTCTTTTTACAACTCGAAAGTCAGTTTTAGGTATTTGCCATATTAATAAACTGACAAGGTACATTTTTAGTTGCAAAAAAAAAAAAAAGTGAGTATAATCTAATAGTTCTCCTGATTATTTTGACCCTAAATTAAAGAAAAAAAAAACCAACATGGAAACAGTATCAAATAGGTGCCAAAAGCAGATGAAACACTGATATGATGTAAGAAAATACTATAATTTGTAAGAGACATTTAAGACAGTCATGCATGTTACCCAAAAGCTTGGCTTTGGGAGAAAGCAGCAGATTGTTTTACATAAGACACAGTTTGATTGATCAAATGAATACAGCTATTCACAGATATAACAGGCCCATGTGTACTGGAGAAGGAAAGGAGACCTGCAAGGATACAGTAATGGGCCAAGATGTCAGAGCCTGTGGTCACATCCCTTGGCTGGTCTTCTCTTCAGTGCTCTCCTTCTCAGTTTTCATCTCGTTCTGACTCACAAGAAACCAGCTGGGACCAAAAGAAATTGCACTTTACTCACATTGACTTTGTTGGGTTTTTCCCTAAGCAGCAATGCCTTTTAAGCTGTGTATCAAACCCTTTTTTTCTACAAAATAACTGTATATTACCGTACCAATAAAATGACAGAGTAGGGGAAGACGCATGAGACATCATAAAGTTGAACCATTTCAGACCATGGAGCGTTTGAGTCAGCCATGGAAAGCTCTCCGAAAAAAGCACATTTTCTCCTTGACCTTTACCTGCTGCTGGGCTCTGACTCACAAGATTGTGTTTTCCCTTGTGGTGAACATTTGTTAAAGCTCAGGCTCATTTATCATGAATGCTCACACAGACCTTTCACAGGAAAGAGCTAAATGCCAAAAATGACTCAGGGTTTTTGGCTGGGCACCTGGGCAGGCATGGCAACAGTGACACCTCAGGTGGACCCTGCTGTCATTTGGCTTCAACCATGTTGCTCTTCCATCAGCTTGTCATAAACAGAGTACCTGCCTGGCAATTTGTTGAAGGCGCCACTTAAAAGCAAGATTAGAAAACTTGCTAAATATTGAAGGTGTGAACTTAGTATGAATTTCTTGTAGTTAGTTTGCTACTCTGATGGAAAGCTGTGATGAGAGTGAATGACATAAAAGCATACAAAAAAAGGCTGTTTATATACACTAGTGGTTCCCATAGTGTAGTCATGATAATCCTTTCCCAGCTGGTTGCTCAAAAGGGTAGGCTTTTATCTTTATTTCTAAGTGCTAAATCATATATATGAGGAAAAGTCGCAATGTTTTCCAAAAATCACCATCCCAAAGAGCATCAGAAGCAGTGAGATAAAACAAAATGTAGGCAAGTGTCTGTTATTTGGGCTTAGAATTGCAGCACTGGATGCAGGCACAAGTAGGGAACTGTGTTCTGCGAAATATCCACCTTACCAAAGAGTGAACCACTCAAAGGATGACATTTCAATAATGCTTTTCCTCATCAAGAGGAGCATACAAGGCCCCCATCATGTTACAGGACACTTATTCAGAGTTTCAGAAATTCTAGCCCTGCTTGAATATTCTTGTCTCATGTATAACCAGCCAAATGACAGCATCCCTTCCCCTTGTCAGGCAGGTCTTACTACCAGCTGTTTAAATGTAGACACGAAAGCAATGGCCTTAACCAGGAGAACTAGGAGCACAAAGCAGTATCCTGAGACAGTTCTCAAGCAGAAATGAAAAGCAGAATTCATCAGCAAATTAGTAAGGTCAAGCAATCTGCTTTGGTTTATAAATAACATGTGTAACAACGCCTCCCTACCCTTCCACATAGTCCATGCACCACAGATTCAGTGCCCTTTGCATTCCGTTGTTTTGTGTTTGTAATTCTGGTCATCATTAAAAATATTTGTCCTCTTTTGCTTCTGCAGAGTTTGCTGGGGTTTTGGAGGGAAAGCATTGTGTTATGTTGAATGCCAGTAGAGACAGCCTTCCACACTGTGATTTTAGAGCCTGACTGCATAACTTATGAAAGTGATCAGCTGCCTGACATTCCATTATACTTCATACCTAAATTGGATTCTTTCCTATTATAACCTACACTTTCTGGTACCTAAATTGCCTTCATGCTGACTTGCACTGATTTACTGGCATGTAATTTACACCATTTATGACACCACTAAATTTGGCTCAAGCAAAGTTCCTGCAAGTGGCAGCATGCTGTGCTACAGATAGATTTGCTGGGCTGGACCAGATGGCAAAATTCTGTTTTGAAATTGTACTGGGGGGTGTGTGTGTATGTGTGCGTGTGGAAACGACAGGACAAGGAAACAGAACCAAAAAATCCTCACAGGAGAGAGGCTGGGAACTGCTGTGAACAAGGAGGCACAGCTGGAAGGCAGATTAGCTGTATTTGTGTGTTTATGGATCTCCTTAATTTCCTACAAAAACTCCTTAGAACTAAATTCCACTGATTGGAACTGAAGTTGAAGTTATTCAAACAGGTAGTGTTAGTTCATTAAGGCAATGTGAAAAGTGGCTATTAGGCAAATTCTATCTTTCACTGAATAATTGTGGGAGAGGGTAGAAAATGCCCTGGCTTCGGTTTGTCAGCGCCCAGCGTAGGGAGTTCTGATTCCTGATGGAGGGCTTTGATACCCAGTAAGATACTGAGAGCTTGCTTTTCTTGTGACACAAAGCAGGAAAACTCTAATATAACTGTGCTCTGAAACTGTCAACATCTGAAAAACTGCAGAACAAAAGAAAGACCAGAAAATAAGTGAGAACTCTTTTCCCTTTGCTCACTGAAGTAGTACAGCTATAGTTATGCACCTAAGCAAAAGAACAGCAGATCTCCTGTTCCAGAAGTTTTAATTCTTAGTGTATATATGCACTTCAAATATCCAAAGTTCATTAAAAGCAAGAATAAGGAACTTTGTGCATATCATTCAGGGCAAATTCAGGTGAAGGAGACCCATAGTGATTTCCCTTGGTATAACAAGCATTTAAGAGAAATTTTGAATTTCTCATTCTTTAAATAATAATTATAAAAAATGAACAGGTCAGTGTTCTCACTATTCTTGTAAAAGGTGTAGTTCTACCAGCTATAAGTACAGTACTCTGAAATAACCCATGGCTAGGGAAAAGTACCAGTCTGGAACTCAACAAATAAAGCTCCTGTTGAATTCTACTGTTGCATTCACAGAGCTATTGATGTACATTACAGTTCCATCCAGGTTTTGCTGAATTTGAGTAGTTTTCTGCAAAGGATCATACACTGCAAAAGAAGAGTTTTGCTTTGTTTTGTTTACCTGAATGGAAGGGAGAATAATTTTGAATCAGATTATGTTGAGAACTTGGGGTGGTTTCTCAATGTCACTAGTATTAAAGTCATTTTGTAGCATTGTACAGTAAGAACTAAATGATGTGTGAAATCAAAAAAAAAAATAAAAAGAGGAATGCCTGTGTGGTCAGAGCAGAGAGTTCACAGACAGCTGGCTGCTGGGCTGGTATCCTGCAGTGCTGCAAAACTCACTGTAATGTTCTTTTCCAACAGGAAAATACCTGCAGGCTTCAGAGGTCACAGGACAGGAAGAAACTCTTAAACAAGTTTCCACTTTCAGACTGTGGGGTTTTATCCAATATTCTCCTTCCTCTGACATCCTCTTCCCCCCATGCATTTCTGATTGTTTCTCTTTACAGAATTCCTTGTAGTCAGTGTATTTGCTTCCCTGAATGCATTAGGACAGGAAGTTCTTCCATCCGTGCATTGAGAAAGCTTTGCAGCTACCAAGCACAGGACTGAGAAATAGCATGTTATAACAAACTTTGAGGAACAGGGGCTCTCTTTCCTTGTTTCTTTATACACAGAGACGCTGGGCTGCTGCCCAAGCATTGAATTAAAATGGCTAGCTATCAATCATCCTCAGATAGAGAGAAATCTGCTTTTCAAGGAAGTCAGTGTCTCTCTCTTTCACCTAGGCGTGTTTCCCCAGGCTAAAAATGAAGCAGGTTACAAAGTGTGTATCTTGTAGAGTGACTGCTGGAAAATGTCACTTACTTGGCAGAACTGTTCACTCTGAAAGTCCTGCCTGCACAGTCATGTTATTTTGTTAACAAAAAAACCCATCGGGTGTTAAATTTTTCTTCTTTTAAGGTTCATAAGCAAAAGATAAAAGCACATTTATTGTCCATATTGTGCAGGACAAATGATAAGGACAAAGTTTCCAGCAATTAAGTCTTTCAGTAATTCTTCTGAATAAACTCACAAGAGCATAAGGATAATAAAGTGGTGTCAGATCCTACCATTCTACTGTACTTAGTGGAATTTGTTACTAAATATCTAAAATAAATATTTGTTTTGATTTTTTTGTTGCATTTAAACCATTTTAGTGCAGCAAATCAGATTTTTGCAGACTTTATGGAACCTGGAACTGAGAATAGGGGTTTATTACATGTATACACAGTCTCAAGGTTCTGGACACCATTTGGCTCTCCTAAAGTAGAGTATGTGGGGTTTTTGGTTTATTTTTTTTTGTGTCTTTATATTAGTAAATACAAACCTCATCTTCTCTTTTTATTTTTTTTCCTTGAACACACTGAACAGCCTGCACCAACTTTTGTAAAGTACCTGGGTAATAGTACAGTAATTGTAGCTCTGGAAATGTAAAGACCAAAAGCAGCACACTCATGATCATAAAGCAAACACACTATATTTGTTTAAATTATTAATCCACAATAAAAGGAAAAAAGTTAACAATTTCCTCTGCTTCCTGCCAGAAAACCTGTGAGGATGCTGAACTGCTCAGGATCCATTACCATGCTCAGAGAGCTGCTCTGAGCATCAGAGAGCAAAATGTCAGGGGGTTGAACAAAACTGGTAGTAACCCTTCATATTAAACACCAAACCCAATAATTGTTCCAAGAAGCCTCAATAGAGCATACTTTGAGACTCATTTGTTGCATTTTTTTAAGAACACCAGATGTACTCAAAGAGGACACAGGAAAATTCAATAACATTCTGAATTTGCATCATTGTTTCTACTTTTCCTTCTGATTCAAAAAAATAGAAAATAAAAAAGGGGCCAATTAGGCACAAAGTTCATGTTTCCTGGATGTAATCCCGTGCAATGTGCTCTAGGAAGACCCTCCCTGGGCAGGGAGGTTGGACTCCATGACCCCACCACAGGTGCCTTCCAGCCTGCCCCATTCTATGCCTCTCTTTGGCCACCAATTCTACCAGATACATCTTAGATAGCCTAAATCCTGTACAAAATTTCTGCTCTCTTTTTTTTTTTTTAATGGTTCCTGTATAAGAATGTGTGCATGGGAGAAGAATATTAAGAACATACTTTAAAAATATCATTCATATTAGAAAATCCCATACCTTTTTTTCTGAGCTGTGGCTGAAGTTACAGATATGTAATCAAGAACCTTACTGGGGAGTCTTTGAACAAACACTGGTGCTCTGTTCCTTTTGCAATATTAGAAAACCTGAAGTTCCAAATAATGAATTGCATGAATTACTACAATTTTGCAATTGAAGACTAAGGAATATTAAGACATTAACTTCTATGATCACAGAAATATAAGGAAAGTCACTGTCAAACGTAATTCAAGCAGAAATATTTTCTGCATAAAGCCCTGGCAGAATAATAGCTTTGTATCACCCACATCTGAAGTAATGGCATGAATCTCATCTACTTGTTTTACAGTAGCAGACGTGCAGTGCCTGCTGCTGACTTGACATGCTGCACAAAGCTGAGAGCAAGCATTCCATTTTTTAGTTTGTTGATATTAAAAAAAAAATGTCTTCACAACGTTTCTGCAGATGTTTTCACATGCAAATCAGTGAAACAGAGCTATTGTTTGTGTGGCAAGAGACAAGAAACTCATTTCTAAATGCACAGTCCATTCCATTCCAATATTCTCTACAACCTGTAAAGTGCTGTATCACGATCTGAAGTTACACTAATCTGATAGGCAACAGTTTTCAATTCAACTATAATTCTTTTCACACCAGAAATACAGAAAGATGGGAAACTACTTTAGATACAATGTTTTGAGAAATAGATGTTGGCAATAAATGCTGACAACAAATGCTGGGGAGAGAGAGGAAGTGCACAGGGAATACATGAGGAAGAGTGAAGAAGGAAGAGCTGGATTTACCAACACTGCTTTTAAAAGACTCTGCATATTAAGCTGCTGAATTACCTAAAAAAGCTCTGCAGTGAAAGATGCAAAACATTTACAAGCTGGGAAATTGTTCATAAAGAAACGAAAACCATGCTTAATAAAGCTTAGGATTTTCTGCTTTAGCCTGTATGAAATCAAACTCTAGTCAGGATTTCTGTGAGAGGGTACAGCACAGGCTGCTGCTCTAACCCACTGATGGCACTAGCATTTATCATAGCTATTATGGGAAGCATTTCTGGCAGGTTTCCTCTATTTAAATAGGTTTATTACCCCAAATTGTTTTTATAGAACCGAGAAAAAATGTCTGGGTTATCAATGCTAAGGCAATTGATATGCAATAACAATGCACATGGTATTTTAAGGGATGTTGAGCACATATTCTTTACAGCAATACAAACTAACACCTGTTTCTTGTTAGAAAATCAGAAAGCGTCATGAGAATTTACAGACCCCCAAAACTACACAATCATTAACACAGTTTACAAAACATATGAAATGAATTCTAACTTCTCCCACTCCAAAATCACAGACAGCCACAAAGACTTATAAAGACCAAGGAATTAATCTGCTGCAGTGCTCATCCGAACGCTGATATCCTAGTTTTTCCTGGGACCGCTCCTGTTTATTGCCACCCTTCCTATACAGTCTATCATTGTCCCACCACTCCTTCATCTTATCCTCATTTCCACACTTCAGGAGACCCTTGGCTACAAGTGGCTGACCTCCACCCCCTTTTCCCAAGCTCTGGAGGCTATTGTAGCCTCATGGAGGATCCTTTGGGATAAGTTTTGCAATCCACAATGTTTTCATCCTTAGAGCCAAATATATTCCAGCAAACCAGCTCTAGTGCTTGCTGGGTATGGTATTTGAGCAAAGTCATGCTACATGCTGAGTAAGTTCTCATTTCTTTGGCTATGTAACTGCTCAAAGCCATCCACAAGTATTGCAGGAGGAAAGAAGAAGTCCACTGTAGCTCACTCTACTTTTTTAGTACAAATGTTGCCTTTTCTATTCATATGATATTGTCTTGAAGGCAGAACAAACACAACCCACATGACATAGGTTAATTGAAAGGATATTTCCTAAGGCACCGATGCCCACTGTGGAGGGGCATTTTTCTTGCCAGCACTGTTAAATGGATGGCATTGGGAAAGAGGAATACACAGTAAATACTGAGAGTGAGAAAGCAGACAAATGATCAGAGGCAGAACTGGGAGCGGGACAGTGTCTGAATAGCTAAGAAGAGCAGGATGACTCAGGTGACAGACCCTGCTGAGCTCTTTACCCCGTGGGCAGTAGTTGGGATAACATTCTTTTGAGGTTTCCTTCATGAAAACTTTTTACTAGTGTACATTTCCAGGCCACAAATTATAGAGGGCTCTTCCTTAAATGATTTGCCAGTAGCCCATATTTTTCGGTGTCCCTGGCAGATTGTACCCTCACAGCACTTTTCAGATAACAGGTAGATAATCTGATTTACTCTACAGTGGGAGCAATTCTAAAGTTGTTTATCAGACTCCCATGGAGAGGCATTGAATTCTGGCTCTTTTATGGATGTGTGGCAGGTTACTCATGCTTTGTACACCTTTCTAAAGCTTGTCACTTTTATGCAAACGGTTGAGGAATTTGCCCAGCTGTAATGAGCTGATGTGAGCTGAGCACAGTAAATTAATTCAGTACTTGTTCTCTTCTGCACACCCTGATCTCTGATCATTTTATATTGGTCTTCAGTGCATTTGGCCTCACTAGATAAAACAGAGATGCAAAACCTTTGTTCAAGTTTGGTTTTGGAGTGGACTGCTGTTTTGCACAACTATCCATAAAGTATATTAATAGCTAAAAACAGTAGCATGAAATACTGTAAAAGAAATTAGCATGAAAATTAACCAACAAGAGTTTGGATGCCACAGTATCAGGTGTTTGCAACTGAATGCGTGCACCCAGTAGTGACAAATATTTGCCTAATATTGCAGCAAGCAGTCACTGACTCCCATTAATAAACAGGAAAAACAGCTGCAACTTGACTTCCAGCATTTGTAAGGATTTATTTCCTTGTCTCAGCACCGAGTTCATGGTTTTTTTCTTACAGAGACAAATGCAATACTTGAAAGGAAGGACTTCAGTATTTGGAACAGAAGACAACAGGGCAAAAGCTGTTAAGAAAGAAGGATCAAAAGAGGATCGATAAACTACCTCCTTGCTTGTTTCCTTGGAGTTTAAGGTTAGGTCCTCTGGAGACATTTTCTGGCGTGAAAACCTTGCAGTAGTTTCCTTTTTACTGGACTATAATTTTAGGATATGTAAAGTTCCTGGAACCTGGGAGCACTTGTTGTTTTGATGACTATATAAACTATTCAATCATAATGCAAAAGTGTATTTATTTTATCCTGTTAATTCTAGGGTGCTCTCTTGTCAAACGTGTCTGGGGTTATACAGGCACAGAAATCAGGCACGAAACAGCTCCTTCTGAAACGTGCCAAGAGACAGAAACATTTCACCAAAACCTCATGCCCTCAGACAACAGGGGGTCATCGTGGTTATGGGCAGCTCATCTGTCCCTTGGTGGTTCAGCAGGCACATGAACGCTCCAGTCTGCAGTTCCTGTAAACCTCTCTGTTCCTGCCTGGGTTTAGCACACACAGCCTGCAGGTGCTGCTGTGCCACAGAGCCTCTGGGTTACACAGCCCAGACACAGCCCAGGCACAGCCCAGAGCTGCCCACACAGCGAGCCTGAAAACAGCCCTGCTGTGGCTCGTGGGAGTGAGCTGTGATGGCCTGGACCAGAGAAAGCTCTGGAGCTGGGTAGTTCTTATTATGGCACCACTATGTCATACAGGTAAGGGGCCTGAACTGTGCTCTGTGTTCCCTGGGACTGGTTGCTGCAATCTTTAAAGGTAAATGTGACCACTTAACCTTTCCAGTCATTACTATGGTTTTCAAGTGCCTCAAGAACATTCCTGTTAGCAACATGCGGGATTCTGTTTATAGATCACAGCAGTGTTTCAGCCAGCCTGCCTTGTGCTTGTTTGCAACAGTGAGTGGAAAAGATATGATATAATGGATTTATCCAATTTACCAAAGAGATACTAGGTTGGTAAAATACCTATAGGGCACTTCTGTTTCCCTACATATTTAACTTTTTGTTGCCACACCAGCTTTGACAGCTGAAGAGAATAAGAAATAAAAATAAGAAGCTGATTGGTTTTGTTATGACCTTCACAAAAAGAAAAGTTTAGGTCACAAAAAATTACCTGGGTGATCCACTTCTGTCTAGTTTGCACTATAAATATTGATATCTCTCTGCAATCATTCATAAAACTACTCTGGATTTATGTGATGTAAGATAATTATTAAGGAATAGAGTGGAGTTTTCTTACTGATGAATAAGAGACTTCATTGATGTCTATAATATATCCTTAGAAATAATGACCAGGTTATCATTTTGCTGGTTGTGGTAAAAAGCTAAATAATCTGATTATTAGAGTATGGCTGCTTTCCATCCTCAGATTCTTGTTCTGTTAGAGACTGTCTGTTGATGGGATGCATAAGAGAACAACGGAGTTGTCCTCTGTGTAAGTGAATATTGGTGGGCTAAGTCTCAGAGGGGCTTAGACCTATTTTTGCAGAAGTTGGTTTACTTTGCTCACAGTTTTGTTTCATGGGAACTTGGAAATTACCATTATGAGCACAACACAAATCCCTAAAGAGCTCACCCTGCACGTGCTGCCTTCTTCCAGTCTGCAAAATGGCAATAATGGCACCATCATGGAAAGATATCCAAAGCCAAAACACTCATGTCTGACATCTCCCATATTCCATGTTAATCTGGAAAACAGAATTGCCATTGCATCAGCAAAGACACCTAAAGGCAAACATGTATAGCTACACAAGCCATGTGAACTCAAGTGTGCAAGAAACACACTGTTCTCTTTAGTCTGAACAGCATCTCCCATCCTACAAGAATTCTTGCTGAAAAACTGAGTCAATTCTGACTTGGGACTTTCTTTGAGGTTTAGAAGAGAAAAACATCTTGGGGGAGGTATGGGTTGATTTTTATTTTATTTTTAAGTTACATCCCCCATTTAGTAGAAATATTTCTATGACTTAAGGTGGTAAACCTGTCTTGCCAAATCTCATGAGAAAATCTTGTAACAAAGTTTTAACTTGAACAATCCCATTTTTATTACTGAAGACACAATGAGTTTAAGTATAGATATTCTTTAAAATTACCTCAATTCTTTAACAAGTGTGAACTCTGAGAATTGGCTGTTGTTCATTTCCAACCTTATTAAGACATGACCCCAAGGCTCTCATTTGTAACTAAAGAGAGTAACAGTTGACATTAGAAGCATCAAGAATTTTTCAAAAAGGTGACAGTTTTAGGCAGATTTAGTAAGCAGAAAATAAGAGAAATTCTCAAACACCTTGACCTTTTGCATTTATTCCTGAATGAAAGAGACAATTGAGTGCAATTCCACAGAAATATGAAAGCTTCCCTAATGAAAAAATACACAGAGCCGTGTTGCACAGTTTAGACAAATATTAGCTGATCAAAAGGCAAGAAATGAAGTGGTTTCTATTTTTCAAATACTTTCATAAAAGCAGTTTTTTCTTTCATGGGGATGTGAGAAATTTTCATGTTTGAAAGGGACTGAAAATCTCAGAAAGGCAATATTCTACTGAGAACAAAAGAGATCCGTTTCCCTCCTGTGACACTCACACTGGCACACTCACAAACATAAAATTCCCTGCTTTGGTTAGTGAACATCAGTGCAGATCACTACAGAAGTAAGCTCTGTGCTGAGAGTGCCGTATCCAGACTACATGTCTTTTAGGGGTTTTACTCTGGAATATTTATAACCTAAGTGTTCATTAAAGATTGGGGCTCCTCAGGTGAACTCTTTGAGCACATCTTCTAATTTAGTTTTATCTGAGAGCAAACCAGCTGGCATGCTCTGAAACAAAAGCACCAGAGATAATGAGGCTATTCTCTTCAAAAGCATGAATCTTCATCCAAATTAAAGGCAGATCCATGTATACCACCCATCCCTACTTTAAGCATCAAAGGCAAGCATCATCAGAAGTGAGCATACTGACTTTTAAACTGAATTTCTAGCCAAAGGGATGGGCAGAGGAATGAACAATCAGCTCTTTTGAGCTGTACCGTTCTTATTTCAAATGTCTACAGCCCTCTGCCTTTTGCTTCTTGTCCATTCTCAAATATATTCCTCCCTGCTTGATGCAATGAACCTTCACTAAACGACCAGACATAATTTATAATTTCTTATGTTTTATCTGTAATATCACTACAGCTTGTTTGAAAATGCTGAGTCCAATTTGCTGCTCAATTAAGACTAACAATTAACACATAAACTTCAGACAATATTCCTGAAAAACATCTAGGCCTTTAGTTCAAATTTGTTTTGATCCCAAAGATGCAGGTCCATTCATATGGAAGTCCCTTTTTATTTCATAACTGCAGTTATGAACACATAAATCTGTCTCTCTAATCACTACTACTTCTTTAAACTTTGCGAGGTGGTCTTACTGTGTGGGGATGTGCTGCTCCCAAAGCATCCTGGCATTTCACTGCATCCAGCTTCAGCCAGCTGTTGAATTCACACGCCTTTTACATGAGTCAACAATTATCCAATTTTTTCCCCCCTCTGCAATTTAAGAAATCTATTGCTACATACACCAAAAAACTCGGGGAGAGCAGGGGGTATTAAGATACAAGGAAATGTAATTATATCCTGAGGAACTGTGTTATTGAATCAGAGCCTAATCAGTACAATCAGAAGTTCAGCATGGAAATACAAAATACTACCCACACTTGTCCAGTTATTTTTCAGTGCTTCCCACAGTCCTGGCTAAATGGAGAGCATTTTCCAGCTCTCACAACAAGAAGCAGTGTAATGTTCCTGCACCATGCACAGCCTCTATAACTCAGAGATAATTGCAGGAACACACATGCAGCTCACTGCATGCCTTTAAGTGCTCTGTAAGCACCCAGCTAAATTCTGCTTTCATTTGCAAGGTTGAATGCAGTTATTAGCATTATCTGCTCAATGGAGCCCTATTTCACGATGTGGTCAGTGAGTGAATTATTTCATTCATTTGTGCCTTGGAAAAGCAGAGAGAACTTCTTGTGCAAAAACATAGAAGATGCCAGTATTGGCACTGGGGGTAACATTTGAGAATTTCTTCCTGTCCCTCACGTGCTGAAATTACTGTTTTCTTAGAAGAAAAAGTAATCCACTGGTGGGGAATCATCCCTTGGTGATTCACAAGTATCATCCACAAAGACTTTTGAAAGGGATAAAAGATGTAGTGGAAAAGAAAATTAAAAAAAAAAAATTGTGAGGTTAATAGGGTAATTTCAGATGTGTTAAATGTTAAATGGACTACTGTAATTAACCCAATTTCTATTAATATGATACCCTCAAATTATCAGCAGACTGGAGCTATGATTTAAATATGTTAACACAGAAATTCCACTCTCATACAATTTAACCCCCACCTGTTTTTTATCCCCCACCCAGCAGAGCTGACTAAAAAGCAGCCACCAAGAATGAGAAAAAAATTGACTTAACCTTTCTAGCCAAGGGAAGAACAACACACCAGGAAATAATTAGGAAAAAGTACCTTGGCCCCCTGTGTGTGCAGCAGACAGAGAATAGAGTTCAGGACTTTACTGCCTACATTCCTAACGTGGAGTGCTGGCTGAGCCTACATTATTTACCATTAGTATTCAGCACTGCCACTGATATATGGAAACACAGGGAGAAAGGATAAAAAAGCCTAATAAAAATAAAGCTGTGGGGAGATAAAAACCTTTTTAGCTGTGTGCAAGATTTTTTTGCTCTCTCTTTGCAACCTACCTTAAATTAAGATGCTGAGATACAAAATTTTCAGCAGAAGAAATGGCAGAGGGGCTCTATACATATCACAAATTATGTAAGATATGATTCATAGACATCAGAGGTTGGGTTATTTTTTTAAGACAACTCCTGTAGGGTGAGATAAGGTGACTAAGGATGACCTATATGAAGTACTCACTGGTTAGACAGCAGTGGCTGTGTGTATAATAATAATTAAGTCACAATTGTCTCTTCAATTACAAACAGCAGGATAAGCTTTTTCATCTACTTTTCAATGCTATGAACTTTCAGATATAAATATGGAACTGGATGGTGTTCGGAGAAGAGGGCAGGGATTAAAGAGGGTGTATTCTATTGCCATTTCTATTAACCACCCCACAAAGATGAACCCACCACATCAAAGATGATGTGTCTGCAGTGGCAGACACACCTGAAAGACCTGGGGTGTAAAGGTGGTACCTGATGCTGTGGTTACATAAAGGCTCACAGATGGCATTCCAACTCAATAAAGAGAGCATTGCCTCAATTTAATCAGATTAAATCCCGAAAAGTGAGGCAACAACAAAAACCTAGGGAAAAAAATGCTGCTAAGCAAACTTGTGTCTTCAAAACAAAAGGTCAGATACATATATAATTTCCTCTTAAATATATGCCATTTTCATACTATGTCATTTTTAGAAAAACATTTTACCAGAAGTTCTTGGCCACCTCAAATGATTGTTTTGTTATGGTTCATTTGAAATTGGAGACAAGCTATTCAGAATATTTGAGTGAACCTTGACCCCAACACAGTCTTTGTTAAATGATTGTTTTCTCAAAATTATAAACTGTGTATCCCTCTTTGTCTTCTCTGAAAAATGTACAAATATTTACAGAAAGCAAAATTCCAGGAAATACATGACAGAGCGCAGATGTTTCAAACGGAATTTTGGAAATTGTTTTGCTCCCCTTCAAAATAAATAATAATAATTTAAAAAATCAATCCTTTTCCTTGTTGTCCCCCAAAGGTCCCTGACAGGCTGCACCAGAGCCAGAGGCTTGGAAGATCCGTGGTGTGTTAAAGCCCAGCAGACTGTGCCAGAGCAGATCCAGGCAGCGTGTCAGCTCCCAGCAGGCTCTACCAGAATTTTAAACCCTGTTTCTTAATGGAAGTAGACTTCTACAACCACATCATCTGTTCATCTTTCACACTTCCACACATTCTTAGTTTACTGGCCAAATCACAAACTTCAAAAGAGCTCTCTAAGGCAGAGAAAATTTTGGTGGGTTTGAGATTTCGGGACTGTTTTCTGGGCTGAGGGGGTGGTGTTGGGTTTTGGTTCGGGGATGGGATTTTTTTTGGAGCTTTGTGAGAATCTCCAGATGGATAAAGGGAGGAGTGTGCAGCACGAGATCAGCTGTGCCTTTGATTTGCTGGCTGGCCCGTGAGTGCACACACAGCCCTGGCCAAGGAGAGCTGCCTCCTGCCCGGAGAGCTGTGTGGGACACGAGAAGGAGCAGAATGTCACAGAGGCTTCAGGCATGTCCTGGAGAACATGGTGGGGAAGCAGAAAGGCAATGAGGTGGACAGGAATTCAATGGGGGGTGGATGAAGAAATGAAGCTGCTTCCATAGGCATGTCAGAGAAATCTTCAGAAAATGAAGCTTCATTAGTTCTGTTGCGTACAGAAGAACATTTCTAACTTAGCTATCACTGTGGAATATTTTAATTACACCTAATTAGAAAGTTCTGGCGGAATTCTGATAAAACCTTTTTCCACTGCTGATGAATTGCAAGTAGTTTGGGTCACTGTAGGCACCAGAAGCAGCAGTGAAAAAGGAATATTTGAAGTACCTAACCAATATTACATTATTAAATTCAAAACCCAAGCACTAGCAGTAATTAAATGTTTGAATAGTGAATACACTTCTGACATTTCAATCATTTAACTAGTATTTCATCAGTAGAAATACATTTCTATTTCTTGAACACTGCCTGGATCATAAAAATACAAAACCACAAAGGTGATTGAATTGAATGTGTCAAAGTTCTGTCTTCCTAACACCCTCCTTTGACAGAGGTCAGATGGGGAGCTCCAGAGAGTGACTTCCAGCAGGTGAAGTCTGCCTGTGCTCCCTCCTTGTACTTTCCACAGCTGATTTGGAGTCTGATGTTCATAAAATCATTTATGTTGTAAATGACCTTTAAGATCATTGAGTCCAACCATTAACCTGACACCGCCAACCCCACCACTAAACCATGTCCCCAGGAGCCACATCCACATGTGTTTTACATCCCTCCAGAGATGGTGACTCCACCACTTCCCTGGGCTGCCTGATCCAGCCCTGACAGCCTGAAGACATTTTCCCTAGTATCCAATCTCAACCTCCCCTGGTGCAGCTCACATTGTGAATGGGTGGGAAGGTATTTTTATTGAGCTCCAGGAGTGATCAAAACACATGGGGCATTTTCCAGCTATCAATGAAAACTTCTTGCTGCTGTAAAATCTTTTTAAAGGACAAATGAAGAAGTAATGGACTAGCAAACTGCAGTGAGAATAAGAGTGGGGTGATAAAATGGATGAGGTCTTCTAAGACAGGAAAACGTGGAGTTCCCAGCTGGAACAGTGCCTGACTGAATGCATCTGCACAGCCCAAAAGAATAACAGTATTGCTATAGGCAACTTTATTCCTTCCAATTTCTAAGGTTGCTGTTATTTTCACAGCCCAGTTTTTCTATGAGCTAGTTTCCTAACAATGAGAGAGGCTCTTGGAAAGAGACTTTCTTGGGCTATTGCATACAGAAAAAGTGCAGGAGAGGTCAGCTAGAAATTTATATTGCAGTCTCTCTTTTAAGACACAGAATTAAGAACTGGTTGAGACAACTTATTTGAGAGTGAGAAGAAGATACCTTCACAAAGTGTTCAGAGATTATGAGACTCTTTTCCCAAACTCAAAAACATCTTTATTTTTCTTAAACAGCAGGTTTCCCCACATTAGTGTCAGTGCAACAATAATCAATAGCAGACTGCCAACAGCACATCAGCTCTGCTCTGTGTGACCAGCAGTATAGCAAGGAAGAAACTCAGAGTGATAACGATTGCCTTTTGTTTAAACTATTGTTCATAAACTTGCAGGAAGTTTTCGTTCCTTTAATCACAAATTGGCATCAGTACTAATGCCTAAGATGGTAGGAAAGAGAGAGAAATAATTTTTCACTCTCTTTTTATTTTTTTCTGTTATAGACTGACTGCAGTAAAATAAAATATCCTTATTCCCCATGGGAAATAAAAATCATTCCCACTGCACTTTTCACTGCTCCTGGCCATCTACAACACCAGCTTCAGGGAACAGCACAGCATTAGATACTATGGCAGACAAGAATTTCTTCTCTGTCCTGGTAAATCAGGAACTGATGGAACAAACAAAAAACAGCGAATCATTTCATCAATTAGTTTTTAGTAGAAAGTGTAACTTACCACGGGGGAGATTTCCTAATCTTCACAATTAGAAGTGGCAGCAAATATTTATGAAGATAGAACGGCCGGAGACTTAATTTATGCTAAAAAATTAAAGGCAACTAAGAACTGGAAAGAATATTTAAATATGTGTTACAAGATCTCAGTCTCCAATTGGGAATATGTGATATATTATCCAATAAAAGCCAAATCCACTCTTGCTTTTATCTGCCTCAGCAGCTAGACACTCATTTCCCATAACAAGATTTTCCCTTTCATTTTCTTCTGTTGTTAACAACATGTCAAATAATGGATGTAATACAAGTTGCAGCTTTTCAGAATTTTGGATTTGGGAGCACAAATCACAGTAGCAAAGAGATTTAGGAGCAAAGTGACTGGTATTCTTGTAAAGTTCTCTTTCCTTTGTTTATCTTTTGTGGAGCAAGGTCTCTTGCTTTGCTTTTATTGTTACTGTTTGATCTTGTAGGACAATTCTTTCTGGAGCTTGAATAGTTTTGCAAAGATAGATTGTTAAGAGTTAGAAATAGGTTTTCCAGGTACACTTTTGCCAGTAACAAACCTTGTAAGAATAGCTTTCTAAAACTTTCAGTGGATCCAAATGGCAGTACACAATGACTTGGAAGAAAAACTAGCAATTAACTGGGGAAATTCAGGGAATGGATTCTTCTTTTCAGGCTACATTCTTAGGCCCTCAGTTCAGATGCCAATCTCCTGCTTTTTCAAATAGTCCCATCACTGGAACTCTATCCAGGCAAAACCACAACAGCTCTTAACTCTGAAGAAACTCAGAAAGACACTTGACATTACCACACACAACACTTCTTTACTTCCACTGCCAGTCTTCCTGGTTAGTATGTCTCTTAACATGACCCAAGTCTTGCCCACAAGAAATCAAATCGTTACAGAAATGCAAAACTAACCTATAGCAAATGCACACAGAGACTTGATTTAAAATCTCATCATCATTCCATATGTTCAAGGTAATTTTTCATGAGAATTTCATGTCAGAACTAACCCTCTCAAACTGTGTCACTGTGAGGTAAAATAGTGCCTCTATCATTAAGCACCTGGGGGCTCTTTCACCTCTACCTCATCCTGTCACCAGTTCATTTTGCCATCTGCAAAAGTGTGGCACTCTGCTTACAGAACAAAATGTGTCATAAAAAGTGAAAAAGTTAAAGTTTTATCTTCTGGAGAATCAAAAGATGCAGTATTTCAAATTATCTGCTGACTGACAGAACATCTGATACCTTTCTTCTTACTGGTGCTTATAGTTACAGGCTACATTCTTTTAGCACATCTTATTAAGCTCCTGGGGAGAAAGATCTACCGGGAGCTGATTACAGGTGTACACTGAATTGAGGACAACTTATCATGTCAATTACCTTAACACCTTTTCCCAGCACTTAAAAAAGAAAAAATGTGCTTGCTTTCTACCTACTAAATAATTACCAGAATTGTGTGGTGACTATTTAATCTCTCTCCGCAGGTTTTTCCTTAATCTTGAATCTTTTTAGTCAAGTCCCAGTAGATCTGCTAGGAAATTGCAATCAGCCCCAAGGAAATATTGATTTATTTATTTTAAGCATGAGAGTGGTCGTATTCTGGAGCAGGTTGTGTGATTTCCTTTCTTGGAGGTTTCCCGAGAAGTGCCTGCACAACTTAGTCTTATTAGATCTGTTTGGACACAAGGGTAGACTGAACTCCTTGTTGGTACCTTGCAAAGCAGATGATTCTATGATTCTAAATCACAGCATATTTTATAGCAAAAACACTAGCAGTAATAAAAATGTATAAGAAGCAACAATGAAATATTTATCCCAACATCTCTATATGCATTCAGGATAAGATTTCTGTCAGTCAACATCAGCAGCATCTGATGAATTCTACATCCTGATGAATCCAATTGCAGCTTGCTCTTACCAGGGGAAAAAAACCAATCAAGATTATTACCAGAAGACTTGTGTGTGAGCCACACTTTATTGCCTTATGGTCCCTCTCCAATTACTGTTTGTGAGAATGTGGATTCCTCAGCTCCATCTCTATAATTTGTTTGCCTCCTGTATCAATAACATTTGGCTCCTCTTGTTTGGCTTTGGTTAAACTCTCTCTAACACAACTCAGCAACTGTAATCAAGGGAGTGAGACAGGCACAGTATCCAAATTAATAGCAAGTCCCCATAAATCTTAGGAAAAGCAGCTTCTCCAGTTGTGTCACACACTTTCAGGAGGAGAAACCTGACAGTGTCTCTACAGCAACTGGAAACATTATTCCAGTTCTATGTAAAGCCCTCCCTTGAAGCCTGGATTTGCTCAGCATATTCCTTAGTTATCAAACATTGCTTGTGGTACAGTATGTTATTATTTCTATTAAATTAAATAATCCCCAGAGAATGAGGCTTTACCTTCTAAGAGCCTGAGTTCCAGTTTATGTTCTTTCAATATCCTCCTTGAACTAAATTTGGCTAAAGCATGTCTACACTTGACGTTTGTATCATGAAGGGCCATATCCCTTTTTCACTTTTTCATCTCACTTTATTTAAAAAAAAAAAAGCAACCTGGAAGCCAGAATTAAAATTAGTCACACACCCTCTCCCCTTAATTTCTACATGGGATTGTATTAGCTCATGTCCCTGGAGCAGAAAAGGTAAAAGCAACTGATCCTCAAGAGACTGGAGTTCATAGGGAATTTTCTTACTATTCTTTCATATCGTGCAGCTCATTAAGAAAAATAAAACTGGGGTAAACACCAAACTATTCAGGACTTGATCCTGTTCAGAGAAACTGATGTTTCTGATATCTGCAGAGAATTTCTAGACAAATCAATAAGCAACACTTGCAGAGTCCCTTAAGACCTTGCCTTGGATTCATCCACAGTAAGTCACTGGGAAACATTTTGACTGAAATGTTTCAGGTTTTATAAAATGGTATTTTAGGATGATTAATTTTTTTTGAAAAATTTTCAACCCGTTTCAATTGAAAGCATTTTTTCTAAACATTTTACCTACCCACTGTGCAACTAAAATATGCAAGAATCCACTACTTAACCCAATACTTTCCATATTTGTGATGTTACATTGAATGTGCCTTCTCCAAGTCCATGTAAAATGTCACTAACTAGACACTAATCCTTTAAAAGCTGGTCTTCTGGCAAGTTTTTAAAGAATCTAATATGCTGTTTGTGTAGTAATTCAGAGAATACAAAGCAGACTGTGGGAAACAACTCTCACACTTCAATACAGATATTGATGCCAATAGATTGAGTCATGGGCAATTTTTTGATCAATATCGTCTAATTTTTGGCAGCCCAGTAAAAAATAAACAGCACCTACAACACCAACCAAAACCAATTACTGTAACACAAAGAGCTTCAAAGTTGCTTGTAAACTGCAGGAGATCAAGCCAAGTTTATGAGGGTAGGTAAAATTTCAAGTCATTTAAAAGTGGAAGGACCTACTCCTCTGTTTTAAGAAAATGTATAGTTAAAACAGGCAGTATATTCTGCACCAGCAGCTCCTCCCCTCTGCTGGCTGAGGATAGGGAAGCACTGCGGTAAAAGGGACCACTAAACTGGGAACCCAAGGAAACACCATGAGTGTGAATAGCCCTATTGCATGATGGAAAGCCACAAGCAATACCATTATCCAGTGTTC
This sequence comes from Campylorhamphus procurvoides, assembly GCA_013396655.1. NCBI lineage: Eukaryota > Metazoa > Chordata > Aves > Passeriformes > Dendrocolaptidae > Campylorhamphus > Campylorhamphus procurvoides. Next base: position 1,932,565 of record WBMV01003298.1, on the reverse strand, counting down.
TGGTGTAGGGATCAGGGGGATTTGATGTACATATAACTACACATTACCATTTTTATTTTCTTCTATAGCAAGTTGCCATTTTTGTGAAAAGAGAAATTACTGTCAGCTTCCATTCAGAAGACAGCTTCTTTGGCTGCTGTCTTATAAAAGTGTCACCATTAGGCCCTTCCAGAGCTGTCTCCTTGTTTCATTAGATTTGACACACATTCTTCTCTCGAGTCAGAGGTTAAAAGGCTTTCAAAATCCAGCAATTCCTTCCCCCTCCCCATCTCATTCTTGATTGCTGCCTCTCTCCTGCAGACAGCTGAAGGCTCTGTCAAGGTGCTGCTGTTCTCCCCTTTGCCCCTTAGTACAACTGAACCCAAGCCGAGCTGCCCCATCACGCTGCTGTCACAGGCTCCTGCTTCCAAACTCCACAGAAACTGCATCGGACTTGGCAGCTGTGTTTTCCAGCATCGGTGTCTTGGCAACAACTAGAGGATGCCCTAAAGCTCCCCATGCTTTTTACCTTAGTATCATTCACTGCAGAGATCACTGCTCGTTGCTCTTCACAAAGAAAGCAGCCAACAGGATTGTGGCTGTTGGCTTCAATCACAACCCAGATGTGATGGTATACTCTGCAATGTCAGCACAGCTCTACTTCCCTGTGGAAACATTCAGGTTTTTTACCAATCCAGTGGCATAAGATCCATGAAAACACACTGATAAATTTAAAAGGGGCAGCAGTCCATAATGAATGTGAAAATCTGGGCACTTGGCTAGAAAGCCTGAACTTCTTTAAAAGTCAGTAACCAAATAGAAATGCAAAGCAGCCTTGAAGTAGGCAGGTGTGTTAAGCAGCATGTGTTCAGCAGACTTACTCTCAAGCAACTTGGGCGTCGATTTGAGCCCACAGCTGCTTATAAATTAAAAATTCAGTGCACCTACTAGTATCATACTTTTGAAGGCAAGAGTATACTGAATTTTGACCATGAGATATATGTCTGTGCTAAAAAAATTAGCAGAAGCCAATTTCTTTTTTTTTTTAAATGAGGGGTCACCCATTTACTTCAAGGAGAGCAAGATGGGATTTGTGTTTGCAGAGACACAGGAGGAAGAAATGGAGCAACTGAGTGTACCAAAACAATTCATCTGCTGTGCAGTCCACCCTCACAAACTGCAGGGGTAGAAATAGCATGTGTCCAGAGTGATAGAGAGAACACTGAGAGCTACAGAGGGAGAGAGTGATACAGAGCAGCACAGAGTGAAATGGAGACAGACAAATAGATTTCCCACTGCCATGCAACTCACATTTCTTGTGTGCTGAGTCCCATCTCAGGGAGAAAAAAGTAGTGAGTTTTGCTCTGGAATTTTTTCACTTCAGAACTGGCACTATTTCAGCTCATGGCTGTCACTTAGAATAGATGTGTTCTCAGCGGCTGAGACATGGGCTCAGGCATTTCTTCAGAGACAGTTCTTTCCCCATTTCTCTCCCCAGGAAGAGGAGGCAGTGATAGCACTTTGAGGTCTGGCATAATATTCCAAGATTCCATCTCCTACTTTTCCTTGATGTACTGAGTTTTATTTGGTTTCGGTTTTACAGTGTTCTCCAAACTGCAGCAAGAACTGCTTCACCAACTTTCAGATTAACTTTTGTGTGCCCATCTGAAAGCAAAATTGCTGCTTGAGTAAATAATTAACCTTATGCTTTAATCATCTGAACTAGTCTTCCCAACTCCCCACTGTTTGTGATATCCTACAGGACAGCAGAGGTAGAAGGAGGATCATTTTAGTTGTTCTGTTTTGTTCTTAACAACTTTAATCCAATGTAACCCTCTCACAGAAGAGGCAGTATGAACTCAAAGCCCTTTTTTGGCAAGATTTAAGAGACAGTGCAACAATGATGATGTTCTTAGTCTCTCTGAGATCAGAAAAATATGGAAGATTTTCTAGAAACCAAATTCAACATGCACAAGTTAAAATTATCACTGTGAAAGAGAGGACTGATCAAATACAGCCTCGGGCATGAGGATGATCAAACAAACAGCAGAACCATGGATGTAACATGAGAAAACAAGCCACTGACCACTTTATCAGAACGATAGAGACTTCCTTCACGTGAAGAGGGTTAAGTGCTTTGAACAGAAGTGTCCTTTAATTTAAAAACCAAATGTGAATATGGTGTTCCCAAATCCAGTCTCTGTTCTCCTCCTTCCTTTTTATCGTTTATATCTTGTCTTACATCAGGATCCAATTCACATGCCTCTGTTTCTGGGTCTATCTTTCACATAATCTGGAATTTGTATTTACTGTCCACTTACACAGACCAGCAGTTTGTGTAAGTGTCCCCACATGTGCTTCTCTGAAACCATAAACCCAGCGAAACCCTCCTGCTTCAGATCATCTTCAGCCCTGTGCCATTACAAGAATCACTGTACACAGAGGATGTGTACAGGATTATGTATACCCCTAAATCTCTGCATTATCAGTTCCAACGACATATGCAAGCTGGAAAGAAGTTTTTGAAGCAGATTTTTCATGAAGACAGGTGAACCTGTTATACCATTTCTTGCACTGATTTGGTACATAGTCATTCCTGTCCTCCCAAAGAACGTAAACCTTGGTGTTTTGGATCTCTGATTGCAGACAGCTGGGTATGCTCTTTGGGAAAAATTCCCATGTCAAAAAGTCAAAAGAAATGATAAAAGGATAAGAAGAAAATCAATATAAGAATGCTCTGAAAGATGATAAAGTTATAGACAATCCAGTAGCTTGACACACTATGACCCAATAAAGGATCTAGTATGTTAGGTGCAGTTTGCAGTTATTATAGTTGTCATTTATGTATTTGCTTCACTAAATGCATTTTAGTTGTTATTCTGCAGTACTGTGTGCCACCAACTGACTGCTAAATGCAAAACACAAAACCAAGGAAAATCCCTTCCTTAAACACCAAAAGTTACCTTGGCATATCTGAACAAACACATCTACCTCGTTAAGTTTTGCCCAGCTCTTTCCCTTCCCGCCCTCTCATGGAAGTCTCTCAGAATTGTCATATCCCTAAATAATTGAAGGATGAAGCTCAACACAGGCCAATTTTTAGGGCTTTTTCTAAATAGCTGGTCACTCCCTACATATTCTCACTACTAAAGGTCATCTAGGGCAATTCCACAGTAGGTTTTACTCTTTCCAACATCTTCAGTGGTCTGCAACCACTGCTGATACAAAAAAAAAGTCTCAAATTCACGCCCTTTCTGGGGTTTTGCACTGTTGTCATAGCTTAGAACTAATTCCTAAGGGAACTAAGCACTACTAAACTGTGTGTGTTTCTATCTGCGTAGGGTTGAAAAGCAATTTAGATGTGAGAGTGTAAACTGACACAGCATTGTACACAAAAATATTTTCAGCTTGTCTGCCTGCAAATACATCTTAAATAATACAATTCATTCTGAATGACTGATTACGGCAATCCTGCCTATAAATCCTAAACCTGACATTTTAAAATCAGATTTTCTTTTCATTTTTAAGCACTGAAAGTACTTCTCCATCTTGACATGATTTATCATTTTTTTTCTGGATGAACTAACTAACTTAACAGGCCAAAACCTCTGGCTGCAAGGACTCATTACACGATATGATCCTCTGTTTACAGCATGCAGCCTTTTCTTCCATATTTGGCTTACAAGAAACAGGTCAAAACATATTTATTTTAAATATAATAGGTTGATTCCTTTCAGATTCTCATGAATTTCAATAAGCTGCATACAAAAGGTGCTATGTAATACATAACTGAGTGCATATGCTAGCATGGAGGTTTTTATAGTTTCCTGTAGCCCTGATCTACTTGAGGAAGACAATGACTGATTTAACTCTTCTTTTCATACAATAGCCTTTGTAAAAACTGTTGTCCTGGCCTGACCTCTTCCCACAGGATGCATCTCATCACAGACTGATTTTCATCCTCAGTGAAAGTCTCAAAAAACCTTTACATTTTACAGAGATTTGCAGATTACTTTTTTCCTGCAGAAAGCAAAATGTTACTCCCTCTAGAGCCATTCTGAAAAAATACATAAAGCATGACTTAAGCTCATACTTTCATCAATTAAAAGTGTGCCCATGACTAGACTCCACCAGCTTCTGGAACTGCCTGGTTTTATCAGCTCTACTTTTGAGCATCTGCTGCTGTTACAGAAGCCTTTAATCAAACAGTTTACTGGAGACAAGTGAGTTATATAAAATAATAAATCCCATCCTACAAAGTGCAGAAAAAACTTGCCTCAAGAAATACTTTTAGAAACTTTGTACATATAGGTCACTATGTTATTAGCAGGAAAAGCAAAGTACTGTGCCACTGAAAGCTGAATCCACATTTTCAAAATGAAATTTATCTTCCAGCAGTTCATAATTTTGCCATGAAAAACTCCTTTGGGCTGAATTCCTACTCTGGAGACTCAGCTCAAACACAGGATCTCTCAGAAAGTCTAAGATCTGGTTCAGACATCAAGAAGCTTAGTAAAAATTACAGAAATAATACATTTCTCAACTGAAATAGGTAACAAAATCAGCTGCACGCTGTCTGTGTGCCATTTTCCCAGACTCAATCTCAGATTGTCCATAATTTCCATCCACATTTATGAAAATGCAACTCCAGCCTGGTAAAACAGAGCTCTTGGGGACACCACACCATGTGATTTCCACAATCACATGTTTGAAAATGTAGGTATTTTAGAAGCCTGAATACATTTCGAGTGGTTATGAAACATATCTACCAATCATGCAAACAAAAGACCTGACTTTTAAAAACTTTCAGGCATATAAAGACTTGCTCAATCCCAGATTTGCCTCTGGGATATCAGAGACAGAGATGTCAGAGGGTGGTCCACAACAGTCCACCATGGACACATTATTTTGTCCAAAACCAGGCTCAATTTTGAAGCAAACCTTCAAGAACACCACCCTACTAAGACAACTGGGCTGATGTTTTCTGCAGTTTTGGTTGTGAGTGTGGTAGATGGTGGCTTTTTTTGTTCTTTGGTTTTTCTGCTGCCCTTGGTGTAAGTCTTGTGTGGTAGACAGAAAAGCAAGAATGAAACTGGAGAGCTGAAGATTTCACCCTTCACATTCACACACAGTATTCTATTACTTGAGACCTCATTAAATTTAGGATAAAATCAAGGCAGAAAATGCAAAAAAATCTGAATACAATTTTTTTGTACATCATTTTCCCAGCATATACTAGACCACAGGTTAGATAGTTTTAGATGTGGCAAAAAAAGGCATTTTGACATTCTTTTTTCAAGACAGGGGAAAAAAAAAGCTGAAAACAGTACTGTCTTTCTTGAGTGTGAGCTAAATGAATGCTATGAAACTGCATTTTTTAGGTTGCCTGCAAAGTGGTTCCTGCTTCTTAGAAAAGAACTAGTTTAGCTCCAGCAAAATAAACCAGAAGTTCCTTTTGAAGGACAGTAGTAACATTAAGGATGTAACAGGTTGGATTCCACCCAAATGATAAGGACCAAACTGCATATTTAAAGGCTACATGAGACTGGTTGGTTGGTCAGAGCAGTAGAGTGTTTATTTCTGGTTTAATAGTCACCCAGGCTTTCTCCAGCAGTAATTTGTCAGCAGCCTGTCACACCTTGGTGCTTCATCAGTCAGTTTTGCCAGTCTCACACCTGTGAAACACTTTCATCTCACAAACCCCTGCAAACTAAACAGATCTGAGAGGCCCAGGCTTGGAACTGCTGTGATGCTGTAAAATGATTAGAAAGTCCCTCTGCCATTAAGATTTCACTCATTAAGTTACATTAAAAAAACACAACCTATTAAAAAATAGTCTATTAATTTCATTTTGTATCTAATGAGTGTTGCTCCTTTTCCATGCCCTACAAACACAAACAGGAACACATCTTCTTGTGAACTTGAATTAGTGAGCTATTTAAACCACATAGAATGTTTCTTATGAAATTACCTTCCAGAGGGATTAGACAGAAAATAAAATAGAGCTTGTAAAAAAATCTGAGGCATTATATCGCAGGGTATTGTCAGTGCGTTTGCTGCTCGAACATCTAACCTACCTGACCTTTCCAACACTCAGATATGTTACCCTGAAATAAACGTACAGGTTTTGCTGTTTATGGAATTAATTCCCGGATATCTTCATGAGCAAGTTATTTATAAATTAAGATAGACCAGGATATAAAAGGCCTGAAGGGCCAAAATAAAAGTATAAAATGCCTAACTCTGTGTTCCAGTGTCCTGGCTTCTAACTTTGGCTTCCTATGCTGTCTTAGCATGCAATCCAATTAATTTTAAGTGCAAAATGTTTAAGCAGTCCTTGAAATCCAGAAAAACTTCCTCTACTCCATTACTCTTTCAGCTTTATAACTATCAACAGTATTTTCATGCACTTTCCAAATTTTAATTGGATTTCGTAATATGAGGAATAATTTTTTGTCCTTAAGCTAATCTCTCAAAGATCCATTAGCTTCAGTGGACACCCAGAACTAATATGGCTAAACCAAAAAAAAAATATATATATATATAACAGAGCCACTTAACCCTCAGTCAGCACCCCTGAAAATGAGTTATTGCCTCAGAATGCCACTGGCTAAAGCAAAGCTCTGCTTTTCCTAAAGCAATATTTAATCTTCTGGTTTTGCAGCTCCAAATGTTGATGAGCTGCCACGCAACATCCAGACTAGTTTGTCTGTGGAAAGTGTTATCAGATGCAGACACAGAGCTGTTCCTTCACCACAGTCACTTAACAGAGCATATGCATCTCACTGCATGTTTATTTGCATGAACATTCTAGTGGCTCCTGTGGTTGACATGAGCACAGTGAGGCAGTAAACACGAAAAAAAACTAGATTGAAGCAGTGTGTGTTCATATTAATGCCCAGGTGACACGTTTTGTGCTGTTGCCACAGTTTCCGTGGGCTGGAGCGATGGTGGCACCCTGTGGTTAGACCAGCATGTCTAAAGCTGCCTGCTGCTCTCTGCCGCTGCTGCACGGCCCTCGCCCCTCCCAGGCCATTGCCAGAGAAAACACACAAGAGAAACGCCGAGTTTCACTACGCACCAGGATGACAAAGATTCTCCTTAGCCATCTCTAGCTTGATTCCCAAGAATAGGCAGGATAGACTGTACTCTGAGAAATCCCAAAGCAGCGAAGCCCTGGCACAAACGCTGCAGGGACCAGGAGGTGTTCTGAGCCCGTGCCACGCCAGGCACTGCAAGATTAACCTGCGTGCCAATGCACCCCAAATATTTCTGAAACACCAAAACCTATTAATCTTATCAAATAACATCCATACTGGGTGTGGGGCTGCTCTGAGCTGGACACAGATGGTTCCAGATTGTTCCTGGACAGTCCCACAGCAGGACACAGCCCTCTCCTCAGGGGGCCCAGTGCTGCTCTGTGATGAGGGAGAGGTGAAGGAAGAAGGACCTTGGGAAAAACAGTAGCTCCCCACTATACAGTTGTTGGCCAGAAGGAAGTAGAAGTGCAACAGAATGACTTTTAAAGCTGTCTTTAAAGCTGCATGAATTAACATATCCCATAACTTTTACTTTTCCCTCCTCTCCAGAAGTGAATAAAGGTGTACTTCGCTGCTTTCAGAGCAGAAAGTCACAACTCTCAAGAACAGCATCTGATTACCTTCCTAGGGTGTTCACCCTCAAGCTGTTAGGCAAAAGCTACATGACAAGAATTTGGAACTGCCAAAGTGTGGGGACATTAAGGATAAACAAACACCTACTCTGCAACTAAAGGGAGAGCATCTCGTACAAAGGGACTGGCTTGGTAACCCTGCAGGACAACAGGAACCACTCTCTTCCCATTCAGTGGGAAAAACAGACGACACATATCAGGGCAGGCACCTTTCCCCTGTTTTGGAGGGGATTGGGAAGGCCAGTGGCAGTGACCAAACTGATATAAGAACTAAATCCCCCTGGTAATTAACTGAATTACGGCACTAACTAAATCCACCCAGTAACTGCCCTGTCAACATATTTCTCCCCAGCCATTGGTAAGGTTAAGGAGCAGCAGCCCCTTCTCAGCAGCATCCTGAACATAGACAGAGGGAGCCTTTGGGAAATGAGGAATGGAAGTGAAATCAGTATGACACTGAGTAAGGAAAAATGCCATTTTTAAGAAAAAGCAGAATAATCTTGCCTATCTCAGCCTTTTAGATCATTGTCATGACATTTGGATTTGAGACTCTGCTTGTACTTTTCATTAATTTATGGTTTCTGTATGGTCTATACTGAAGCATAGTGTGTTTCACATTATACATATTTTTTATTTATTTTTTAGAAAAATCCTGTATTGCTCAGCTATAGTCAGTGGCTTTATTGTTGAGAATTGATTTTTCCTTTTCCCACAACATCACATAGCCGGTGGATTAATGTCCCCTGCATCCAGCAGTAACTATTTGCCTAAGCAAAGCACCACCACGTTGCCTTCCAAGATCCAGCCTGGCTTTCTCTTCCCAGAGGGCTTTCCTTTGACATGGAACAGTTGCCAGGTGACAAGGTCATATCCTTTGGGAATATGCTTGAATTCAACCTTTGCTATGTGACAAGGTACAATCTTGACAAGTATCACATGAGGGGAATGTGAGAAAAAGCTATTTCTCAACAGAATTCCCATGTGCCAAAGTTTCAATATGTGTGAAAGAGTATCTGATAACTAATGGCATCTTATGCCTAATAAAATTGGCAACAATTAGAGAAGCATTAACAAATAGTACTTAAATACTGGCAATTTATCTCAATTTGATAATGTGATGTTTTTCACAGACAAAAAGTACCATATCTCTTTTCCATAAATATCTCTGAGCAATATTATTTCCTAAATTTTAAAGTACATGGCTGAGGAATTTTACAAACCCAAATAGGAAACAGGAATATTAGATTTTTGCAAATATTGCATGTAGTAGCACTTGTTCTTTTATTACTTCTGCAAGCATAAAAAGATTTGCAAATAATAAGCTAGTAAATGTTTTGCAGAACAAAAAGTTGCAGAGAGTTTATAAATGCTGTGTTTTGTAAGTTCTGCTACTCCTGCTTAGAGATAGTTCGACTCTCCAGCTGACACTTCTGCATTTCCAGTTGGCCACACTGGCAAGAAGCAATGCAGGTTCCAGCAGCAACTCAACAATTCATTGATGGGACATCAGAGCAGCCACACACAGCAAAATGCCACAGAGAAGAAACCCCAGAGCAATAGTTTATCAGCAGGGCCCTATATTCACACTTGCCCAAATCAATGGCTGTCTTTGAAGTGTGACATTTTGCTTTTCTCCCTTGCTTTAACCTTCACATTAGCATTTTTCTGAACTATTTTTCTGCTGATATAAATCCCAGAAGCCTTTGCAAATTTTATAATATATGTGAATGGAGATGAATTTGGAGGAGATCCCTTATGTAGAAGTCTGGATAAAACCCCCCAGTGTATGCACACACAGCAGTGACTAATCCCTTGCGTTCAGTGCTCTCACTCCTTCTCTTTGAATAATTGAAATAGGGCTTTAGAAAAAAGTGAATTTGGGGGACACAGAAGGGAGTGATGTTTTGGGTTGGATTTGTTTAGTAGCATAAAATCCAAGGGGTTTTCTAGAAAAAAACTATCCAAACTAATAATGCAGTCACCAACACCCTGACTGCAAAAGCTCTCAAGCTGCCGTGGGCAGACTTTGCCTATCTTGGTGCCTTGACCACTGATCAGTAACAGTCTCTGCTGGAACAAATAAGAAGTTTTTGTAAACATCCAGTGAGATCTGAGACCACGTCACTAAACTCTCAGATGGCCTGAGGAAGATAAAGCAAAGACTTTTCCAAAAGGTGATTTTTGGAACCATTACTCTTGCTGCTCTTCCTTTATCTGTAGGATTCCTGGTATATAGCCAAAAAACATTTTATAAAAAATTTCTTCTCTGCTTTTTACCATTTCAACAAATGAGACACTTCTGCTAACAACAGAAGAAATCATAGAAAAATATCCCAGTTAACCCATTATGTATTTTTTAACAAGCTTCTCACAGTCCATTCTCTATTTCCTTGAACAATGGGGTGTTTTTTTACAATCCTGAACAGCAGCAATTTGTTGTTTGCTAAAATACTGATTCACAGAATTAAGTAAAGGAAAACCCTACTAGTGACAGTCACAAGTGTTGAAATGTATCCTAGGAAATTCTTAGCAATCTACCCAGTGATTACATTTCCCATAGTCATAAGAATGACCTCTAAAACTTCCAGTACAACAACAACAATCTATCACCTCTAGGTGGATCTCAGTGGATGAGCTGGAACAAATTAGATTTCAAATGAGCTTTAATAAACCATTGCTCACACTAATCTTTTCCTTTATTGCCCTGACTGGTTTCTTTCCACAGCAGGTCCAATGTGTATATGGTTTCCTGATGGTAAATATCCAGCAGATCTACACAGTGAGCTGTGCTGCTCACCAGCTCACAGCACAGACAGCTGCTGCTCTGCTCCACAAACACCTTCCCAAGGAAACCATTTGATCAGTTTAATCTTGAAAAAAGGCAGTGATAACGTTTGTTAGCCAAGGGCTGATATTGGAGATCTGCTTCCACACAGAAACTGAGAGTGCAACTGTCTCTGTTAGTTTTAAAGATATCATTTGAATAATCTATTGGCTGCTTCTGTAATTTCCTCAACAGTAGCATGTTTGTACAGTCCTGGAATCTTACCTTAATGGCTGCTGACAAAAACCTTTGAAGCTAAGCCTTTAACTGATGGAGTGCAATAGGAGTATAAATAAAATACTGTAGCTGGAATAACACCTCCACTGCTTGACCTACACCCACATCCCAGGAGACTGCATCTTTGTTTTCCAATTTCCCTGTTTCCCATTCAAATTCACCATTTTACCCTTCCCACTCCAGGGTTGTTTATTCTGGGTTCTTTTTTAAATAATCAGAAACCTTGATGTGTTCTCTACACACGAGGCACAGGTGTAACCCACAAGGTTTGTCACAATACTCTGCACAGGAATTACACTGTACCAAAAGAAATTAGCAACAGGGACAAGGAGGTGACCAACACCCTAAGTTACTGTAATTCAAAATAAACTTAGGAGTGAAAAATCCATGGCAAGCTTACAAAGTGAACTGAATTCCATGATTAAAATCAACATGAATCCTGTGATCTCTGACAAATGAGAGAGGCTAAAATTCTGTCCTCACTCTTAAATAAAATGAGCAGCAAAACTCAACAATCATATAACTTATTCTGCTTGTTCTACTGCACCTAGAAGTTTCTAATAAAGGGACTACTCTATCTATCTCCACTAATATTGTTTGGAAAGCCTTTTCCAGGATAAGGCATCAGAAGGCATCACTTCTGTTACACACCTGTGGTACCCTCTGTCCTGATGCACAGGCTGCTCTCCAGTGGATGCTCATCTGGCCAGGTCACCCTCGAAAAGAGAGCAAAGTTCTGGTCACATGTAAAACTAAAGTTGTGGTCGTATTATGGAGCATCAGTGACTGGAGTGATAAGCAGATTCCTCCTGACTTGGACGCCAGCATTCTGGTCAGATGCTGTTGATTTCATTTTCAAGCAGCAAATCAGTACTTAAAAGAACACTGAGCTCTAGTTTATGTGGTTATATAACCTGATAGCCTTGGCCTATTACTGAGAAATGAGATGTGAATTCATTTCTAATTTATTTGCTTTTACATAGCATATGCCACATTCATTGGTCACTGCCCAGCTTGGCAATTGCTTATCACTTCACAGGAATTTCTTATGATGGCAATTCTAAAAACACCTGCCTGAACTATGCCAGTAAATCCCCTGGCATTTTATCTTAACACGGGTGTCTTAAAAGTCAGGTGCTCTTATAGTTATTTGGAGTTTTACTGATAATAGGCTATTTGGCCTGTTAAAGAGATAGAATAAAAGCACAGTGACACAAAATTAGACAAGGGGGACTTCTTTCCCAAAGGCTGTATGCATAAGAAAATCAGATTTTAAAAAAATCATATATCAACCCTTTGTGTATTTCTCAAAATTAAATTATGAATCCAGATCAGACAATTAAACCAGGTATTTCAAGCAAAAAGCATGGTATGAAAAATGCAATAAAAATATTTCATGAGTTTTTGACTTATTTTCATTTTCAGACTGTCAGTAATAAGTGCAGGAATTATTCTTTCAAACCTACTGACATGTTTGCCATATATACAAAACAGGATTTTCATGTATCTTATTTAAAAATATATATATTAAAAAAATTATACAAAAAAAAAGAGAGAGAGACTTGTTTAAACTGACAGATTCTTCCTGAACAACTAATGTACAGACAGATTTATAGAGGTCAATTTCAAAGTAATTTATTTAGAGAGAAGCATTTGGAAGTGTCAGCACTGAAGATATCATATATTCCACTTATCTCTCACAGCCCCAAAGCATTAGTCTCGAAGTATTTTGGAGTCTTTCCAGAGCATATTTTCACTAACACTGAGAGGAAAAGAAACCAACGGCAACAACAAAAACATTAGAAGGAAAGTTAAGAAGTGTCTAATTGGATGTAAGAGTGTTTGACCTGCCTGGAGAAGTCTTGACTTTTTTTTGTCAGTGTTTGCAATTCGACATGATCGATAATAAACAGAAAAAAAGCCTTTGGTTATCATCTAAACTGAATCATTACACTGCCTGAGTTCCTGATGACATTATTTAGGTAGTTTGCTAAAGAACAGCATCAAAATTACCAAAATAACAGTTCAATACCAGCAAGAGAGACTAATATTATTTCATACCTTTTGAAATTAAAATTGCAGTTTACAAGTCAGATGAAGTAGACTGGAAGATGGACATGACAGCATAATATCAGAAAAGGACTGCAGAACAGGACTGCTATCAAGGATCTGTTTAATTTAGGATTCCTTTCTCTTTAACCCCACTCAGGTGCTTGTGTTCAGGATTTATTAGTTCCTCTTTCTGAAGTTCCCCCAGGAAATAGTCTACACACCTGTTCATCCCCCAGCCCCAAACTCTGGCAGTCAGGTCCAGAGCAAGGAGCTGTTCTCTCTCCTGTGTTAATTCTGCACTTGTTAGTCCAGAAGAATAACACTTATGTTACTGTTTAGCAGTTCTACTCATGCACATATTAGTTCTTAGTGTTGTAAAACCTCCTTTTGTTTGTTTTTTTTAATTCTGGAAATTGATCTCTGTGAGCCTTCAGCAGGTTTTCCAAGATGCTGACCTAACACAGAACACGTGCTATGATTTTGAAACTTCTGACACCGGTTTTGCTGCCAGAGCCAAGTTAGGTTTCCAAGAACCCTCTCAACTGGCTTTGTGGTCTTAATAGTTGACAGTGAGGGCTGTAACACACACCTTTGTCCTTCCAGATGTCTCCTTGTGAGATCAACACAGTTCAGAACACACTTAGAACAAAGGGAGTCACACAGAACTGTTCCTTCTGTGTCTCAATGACTGCCAACAGATGGGTGGACTCAGCATCTCAGACTTTTAACCCACCACCCAAGAATTCAAGCGGGAAGCCAGATGCTGCAAGGACAAAATTGGTAGTTTGACTCAGTGAACAATTCCCAGAAAAAGAGGCTCCTGATTCTGAGTAAATTTACAACTGTTTTTCATTGCTATGATGTGATACATTTTATTCAGCTCTACTAGTTTAGGACCAGAAATAAAGCATAAAGAAAAGGTGACATTATCACCCACAGTACATTCCTTCCTCTACCAAGGCATAAGATAAATCTATTCAGAGAAACAGTTCAGCTTACAGCACAAACCCCCATTTGCCAGCAGGTAAATATAACCACATTTTGGAGAAGTCCAAGGATTAACGTGATGCATTCAAGTTCCTAGTCATTCCCACGGAAGGTTAGAAGAACACTGCCGAGAGTCCCTGCTGCCAGGTGAGGGGACAGGAGTTGTCTGGGGGGCACAGAAACCCCACCTACAGCAGGAATACATTCACTCCCTTCGCATGGCTCTATTTTATGGCAGCCTCAACTCCCAGTCTCAATGAGGCACCACTGTTCCCAAGGCCAACTGCACTTGAATTTGCCTCCCAGAGAATTTGGGGTTGTTCTGTACCACAAATTCGCACAAATCAAGGAAAAACAATGAGAATGAACTTAACTGTGTTTTAAAAAGATTACTTATTTTCATCTGTCTTTAAGGAATTGAGTGTTTTCTGAGGGAATCTCATTAGTCAAATTAATGGAAATATATTTTAAAATATGAAAGAGGTAGGAAAAAGACCTATTGTTTGGTCTTTTGAATGCTCAAAAGCCACAAGAGACTTTACACAGCAAGTAATTTATACACCAGGTAAAATCAATGATTATTTTCAAAATTAGCCCATATAATAAGATTGGTTGATAAATACTAGCTTAATTTAATCCAATTAAATACCTTCACTAGTATGCATGAAAGAGAACCAAAATGTAAGCAAGAAGATAAATAGACAATAATTATTTCATTTATGACATATAATCTTTATGTCTATTCACAGGGTCTTGTGACCTTCAAAGTGAGCAGAATATAATTTGCATATGAGGACTGGAAATTGTGCACCACTGGCATGGCAAAACTGAAGACCTGCTATAATTCAATTAAAAATATATATATATATATATTTGAAACTAAATCTAAAATGCCACAGCAAACCTGTACATTGAATACAATTGCAGTCTGTATTTTCCTATATGCAGTGGACAAGCTGTTAACTTCAAGTTTGTGGATATTTTTTATTTTGTTTTCAAGCCAGTTTGTTTCTTTGATGTGTTTACTGTATGTAAAACTGTCTCAACAGGTTTTGCTTTTATTCTTTATTGACAATTTCTATCGCACAGAACGAAAAAGACTAAAATTATGTTGACCTGATATTGTCTTTCTCCCTTTACTTGCACTGCCAAAATATATATATATATACCCACACAGGTGCAAACGTAAAATATTGTTCACTTTTTATTGTTATAAAGGGATAATCTGTGATCCAATACTGAATTCTCTTTTGACAAACATGTTAGTCCATATTGGCATTGTTGAGGTAAACAGCAATATCAAATACAGGGTATGGTACAGGAGGCTAACAAACAGATTTTAAAATTACTAGATTGATATTCACTAAAGCTTTGGGATAAAAGAGCTAATTCAGATGAAATAAGGGCTGCCCATGAATAAACCATAGGATCTCATAGGCCTAAACAGAAGCTGGCTCGTTTATTTTCATTTCTTTCCCTTCACTACACATCAAATTCTTCGAAAAGTCAGAATTTCAAACCCAAGAGTGATACTAAAACTAACATTCTCATAGGAGTTCAGATCAAACCTGAAATAAATGTCCAGCTCTACATAACTGTAGTACTTTGCTGCTCAGAAATTTTAGAAGATTTGTCTTTAACAATGACCCTGTGAAACAAAGGACATATTACCTATTTAAAAATAGATGAGGCACAGAGAATAAAACAGTGACTTGCTCAAAGCTCAGTCGAAGGAAGTGAAAACCAAAACACAGGCTATCTGATAATTATTTAAGACTGCAGAATAAAAGATGACTCCTTCTAGCAAACCCAGAAAAGACTAAAAGTCTCAGTTCATCTGGGGAAAATTTCCAGCCTATTTTTCACCTGCTTAATTCTATTTTAGACAAACACCCAGATTCCTGAGCACTTACCAAAACCAAACTGAAATCCTGAATGCTCATTCATTATTACCAAGTACCATATGTCTAATTTTATTTTTGGAATGGTCTTTGGCAATAACACACTCTCTCTGAAGCTATGTGGCACCAGCTCAAATCTGATGGTCCTGAAAAGAGATTTTTTAGGGGGAGAAATTCTACTGCAGATACTCAGTAGAATATTGAGCTGGGCATGGAGTCTGTTTTGTTGCCCTACAGGCCACTAAGAACAAGCAGAAGGGTGAAGAGATAAAGAATAAAAATCTTTGCTCTGGGTCACGCACAAAGGGAGAAGTAAAGAGGTTTGGTAGATGAATCCAATAATGTGATTTCCTCTTGTCTAAGAATTTCTGATACCATTTTCTTCTAGAAGTTGGTTTATTTGGCTTTTTGAACTCTCTGCCTGTTGAGTGCCATTGCAGACACGTATTACAGATTTCTCTCAGGCTCACATTTCAAAGACACCTTTCTCTGCTTGGGCAGTTCCATCAGTACCACTGTCTGCCTTGAGTGACCACAGACACCTGCACGGCCTGGAGGCCAGGGCCTCTTCCTCCTCAGTCACTAAAGATCCCAGAGCACCTTCCACATGGAGCTTCTACTTTTTTTTTTTTCATCCATTTAACTCAGACTATCTTAAAGTTCTTTATCTCATATACTGGTATCACAGGAACTCAAAGGCTGTTGCCTTTAAGAAATCTTATGTTTGCATTGTGGCAATGACCTAGCTCGTGTATTTGTCCCACAGTTGTTTCTTTTATTGTCATTATAACTTAGTCCCTGCAGAAAGCTCTCAGGGTGCACCACTCCCTCTCTCCCCTATTGCTGCTGTGTGGGGCAGAGGGTTTTGTTTCACTTAAGCCATAGTTAAAGGTGAGCGTTTGTGGAAAACCCTTATTGGTTACATAAATAACTTCAGCTCATTTGAAAATCCATCAGGAGTTGTGCTGTATGGTTAGAGTCCCTAAAATCTCTGCAAAAGGCACTCTCTGCCCCAAGGCATGCCTGCAATACTCCCCTGCACACAGGAAGCAGGTTCCCTACATGGTGTAAGGAAATTACATGGACAGCAAAAATACACCAGGCAGTTTCAGGTTCATCTGCAGCACCGCCCTGACAAGGTACTGCCAGAGCCACTACAGAGCACTGGACTGGCAGGAACCTCCTCTGCAGGGCTCTGTGCTGTGACAATACATCTCAAAATGTGGCAACATTGAGCTTAATTATGTCAGAATTGCTAACTGTTTGCAAGATATCCCATCCTTTTTACTGCAGATTTTTTTGTGTGAGCAATTATGAAGAAAACCCACTATTTCTCATATTATGATGTGAGTTAAAAAGTGAAAATCTACTGCCTGAACTTTAAGCTATGACTGAAGACTATTTTTTCTTTCATTCCACACTTGCTACATTTTTAATATGGTATCAGAGTGATATTGTAATAATTGTATAACAGAGTCAGTGTTAAATCCAATGCAAAATATGCATCAGTGTTCAAATAAATAACCATCCAATTTCAAGTGAATATTTATGTACCTTTTATTCACCAAGCAGCTTTCACATCTCATTTGTGGCCATAGCTCAGCGTTAAAGGATTCCTTGTCAGTGAACTAAAGATAATGCCAAAATCTATCACCTTTCTTCATTTCCCATTTTGTCTCCCTCGGACAGCTTGAAATGCCTTTCATTGGAGCTACTGCAGAGAAAACTTCGGTATTTCAGTAAAGAATGTTCTTTTTGAAGTTCAAATTAAATACAACACCAAGTTAGCACCTAGGCTACAAAAGCACCACAATGCTATTAACTGAGATAAAGCACAAAACCAGCCCTGAATTGCTGCATGCACAAATATTTTTAGCAGATGAAGGAATTGTTTAAGCAGATCCTGTGTACTCATGTGTGCAAGAGGTGATGGCAAGGAAAAATAGGACACATATAAGCTTATTTTTTTTATCTAGAACCTCCAAAACTCTGACAATGTGAGCAAATTTGCACCACCCAATGGGACTCATTTGTTAACCAGTAGTAAATACACAGGCAGTTAACACGGTGAGCTAAAGAGTTGTTAGAGCTTAACCTACTGATCCATCATTTGCAGGCATCAGTCAACCCATGTCACTTAAGTAATAAAAATGGTAAATAACACTGAGAGAGGGAACAAAATGACAGCACATCCTCATGGGGGTTTTTTCATGAAGTTAAACAGCAATAGCAAAATCAGAAATGTTTAGCACCCAATAAGCACCGCAGAACAGGTGGAAGGTTAAATACATGCTTGAGGCTGCAGGGATCAAAAAGGTAGAACTGAGAAGAGGATACGGGACAGCAGTGTGACAAAGATGGCACATGGCAGAGTGGGGAGGGATAGGCAGAATGCCCAAGCAATGCTGGAGCCCAGAGGACTCCCCAGTAGAGAGTAGTTTGCAATCTAATTAAGTTATGCACTTAACATTGTTACAGACAGATGGACAATTATGAGCTATAAATGCTATTCTCCAACACATTGACTGTTTGGATTTTGAGGACAGCCTAAAGTATTTTAAAATTAATATGAAACCAGAAAAATCAAAGATATTGCAGTGCTGGACAGGTAAAAGACAACTGTCAGATCAGCTCTTTGACAACAGCACAGTCTTTTTGGCAGAGTTTAGATCAGATCTGCCTAAGAACATTCTAGGCCTTGACAACAGAGCAGCAGGAGGGAATTAGAAGCAGGAAGTAAACCACAGAAGCTGAGCTGGGCAGGGATTTGTCACAGTGATTAGAAACCAGAAATGCTGTTGGTAATACCTGGCACGTTGCACCCAGGCAGAAAGATGAGAGGGACATTGCTCTCAACTCCAGTTTCAGCACAGCAGGATCACGACTGCTCTCCTGTTTTACTGCTGCTTCAGAGCGTCATTAGTGAGCCAAAGAAAACCCCAATTCTGAACCACCTGCATTACTAATAAGGGCTATTTTAATTTCTTCTGTTTGTTTCTTCATCCTATTGTGTTCATTCCCTTTTATCTCCTTATGCTCTCACAGCTCATGAATAGACTGTAGTAGACCCAAGTCCTTTCCAGCTGCTTCAGCTTCCATGCTGGTCGTTTAGTCAACTGAAGGCCAAACAAACAATAGCTTCTCTTAACAAATATTGATTTCTCTTAACAAAGCCTTGTTAAAGCCTACACCAGGTGATATTGTATACGCTAGAAAGTTACCATATGGGATTAAAGACATTAGAAGAAAGTTCAAGTAAATTGTTGTATTAGTTACATAAATTTGATTGTGCTCTGGTTTCTGAGTGCTTGGAGTTTTTTTCTGCACAGCACATCCTATGCAGTAATTTGGCCACAACAGTGGTATTCAAGCAATTTCAGGAGCATGATGCAATCTTTTGAAAACAAAGACTATGAAAATCCCTGCTGAAAGAATTGACTTTTCACTGAATATTAAGGGGAATATTTCTGCAAAACAAGCTGGGAAAAAACCCAAAGTGGAGAATTTTCCAAGGTACAGTGAAATATTTTATTCAAAACATATTGAAATAATTTTCCACTTCAAAAGCCAATATCTGTTTCCTCATGCAAACATTTGCTCTGAGCATTAAGGAAAAGGTGGCTGTGTCCTATTTAGCATTTAAAGGAAAATGACACGGGAACCCTATAGTCTTGGCCATTCCTTCCAGCAATTTCTAAGTCACAAGTCAAAGTTCAGCATCATAAATGTTTCCCAGAGCCTTCCACATACAAGTCTCCTTCCTGCTTAATTCCTGTTAGATATATGTATACATGTATAATGCATATTTATACATAAAGCCCCTAAGATGCCCTTTCAAATGCTCCCTTATCGCCTCTTTACTCCATTTGCAGATACATTATTGTATCTCTCAAGCAAATAGTTAATCTGTTAATAGTTAATTAAACACTCACTGAATGGAGTGGGTATGTAATCAAGGGGATATTAATATGTGCATTATAGATATGCCAACTTGATGGCCATTGTGGAGTTTGGAGTGCTCTGCCATCACAGTATCCCCAGAGAGATCTCCATGCTCCCTAAACCACTGCATTTGCTCCAAGAGATGCTGCTGCTGCCTCGTCGTCCTCAAACTAGTTGCACTTACCCATATCAAGGGAATTGAGCAAAGGGTTCCACTGCCATCATACAGATGCTAAAAGAAAAAGCTTAATACTGCCTCAAAGGGAAAAATCCTGCATTACTGTGGAATGGTGTGTACCTCAGTTATGAAAGTGTATTTTGTAACCCTCCCTAGGTCATGAAATACCTTTAGCTTAGAACGTTTGCTACATGTAGAAATGCATTGACTGCATAAAATTCACCTGATATAATGGCAGGCTTGTCAGATTTGCCTCATCTGAACCAGAACTTCAGAAATATCTTTTTAGAACTCTAAGAAATTAAAAATAATACAAAAAGAATCTGTTCCTCCACAGTGGGTTTCTCGAGTTCAGAGAGATAAAAGGGGCAAAACAAATGAGAGATATGAATTCACTATTCTTTATGGACTGGCAGACACGACTTCATAAACAGCAAGAAATAGAAATGCTGAGAGAATTAAAAGCTGATCCAGAGTTTGTTATGTTGGGAAAAGGTGGAAAAGCAGAGCTTCTCCCATGACTGCAAAGCATAGAAAGGAATTTCACTTTCCTTGTCTTTATTTGATGAAGCTGAACTCTCTCTAAGCAGAGATGCTGTTTGGTAGTTAGGAGGAAAACCAGCCTCAGTGTAGTGGAGATCTGGCAGGACTGAGTGGGGAGAACAGAATGACTCATGTTGAGTCTTCCTCTAATGAAATCACTTAAGTAAGTCTGGTTTCCCTTTTTTAAACAGGAGAAAATCGAGAATGGTTGGTCACAATTATTATCCATATACTATTTCTACAATGAGCCCACGCATCTGAACTTGAAGTATGGCAAAGTTAAGAAATCCAAATGTGTTAATAAAACCCCAAAGCTTTAGCACTAAGTTTTAATAAATGGGTGCTTCACCTCACTACTGCTTTTTAATTGACACTACTGCTACTCCTTTAAGTAGTCTTAAAATGTAGGCACAAATCAGTTGCTGAAAAGATAGATGTAAATGAATAAAATGGACTGATCACCTTTAAATAAAAATCCACATGTATATGAATCAATTAAAAACTGGTTTATTCACTTTTCCTGGTATGGATGTGTACAGGTTCTTGACCATCCCCTTTTCCTAACGTATCCTGATGTAATTTAATTT
Organism: Campylorhamphus procurvoides; assembly: GCA_013396655.1. Taxonomy (NCBI): domain Eukaryota; kingdom Metazoa; phylum Chordata; class Aves; order Passeriformes; family Dendrocolaptidae; genus Campylorhamphus; species Campylorhamphus procurvoides. Next base: position 1,911,663 of record WBMV01003298.1, on the reverse strand, counting down.
TTTTACCATTACAGGTGGCCTGACCATTTGAGACAGCACCTGAGGACAGGGAGATAGGGATCCCAGTAACACTGGTTTATACAGGCAAGAAATTATATGATGTTCTTTCCTTTCCTTGCTTTTATGTGCTTGTATTCCATAGAAGAGATGATGGTTCACCAGATGGTAAGATTGATAAGTAGCAATCTTAACAACATTCAAGCAATTCAACTTTGTGGCCTTTTTTTCCTTTCAGAAATATTTGAATTGACAAGTCCTGAAGGTAGGAGTTAACTAATGGAGAAGAGAGAAACTTTCAGAAGTCTGCAAAACGTTAAATTCAAGCGTATGACAGCACCCTATGCTGTCCTACTAGCAGGGCTACAGACAGAAAGAGAAGAAAATAGTCTCAGATCTCACAGAATCAACTACCCCCACACACGCTCATCTGTAGTTTTCTCTCAAAAAATGTGAGCAAAGGTTATACACATAAATATAGAACAGGAGGAGATGGCTTAATCCAATCACATGAGCACTTTGCCTAAAGAATGGCAGAAATAGAAATGTAATGATGTGAAGAGATTGCTCACCTCAGTAGGAGGTGTTTCCTGCAAGTGATAGAGTTGAATTTAATCTGAAAAGATTTTTTGGTATTCTACTGCACTCCTTTCTGACTTTCTTCCAGAATGATATTCCTGAGGCATTACCATCCATAGTGTATAAATGATCTCTGCTTAGTATTACATTTATTGCAATATGAAGTATTTTAAAAGTTCATCATATGCTTCCTCATGGTGACATTCTGGACAAATTTTAAAATACAGGTCCCCTATGTGGCAGTAGAAAAACTTCTGCTGTGCATATAGATGAATGCTTAGAAGAAGCTGCCAACACAACCTAAATCTTCACATGAGCAGAAAAAAACTTTTATCTTATTGATAGGCTCAAGTTACAATACTTGTATCTGTCCCTGTCATGTCATGGCATTTCAAACCCAGTCTCCTAGAACAGAATTTGAAGGACATTTGGTCCTGAACATTCTCTCAGGACAGTTTTAATTTTTAATATGCCTTTCATTCAAATTATCTGTGGAAAGTTTTCCAGCTTTCAGAGTGGACCTACTTTCCTTTAGTATTTTGATATTGATATAAACCCAGAAAGATTCACTTTGATTTCCATCCTTGGTTCAAACAAGAAACTTAAATTACAATAGGACATAGGACAGTAGCTATTTAAATTTTCATTTTCCTAAGGAAAAAAAAATAGAATTAAAAAAATAATCTAATATCTTGATAATTACATCCTCTAAAATACTAATTATGCTCATGCATTTAGGAGAATGCTCATTGCTAAAGTTTCTCTTGTGAGCGTTGTGTGTCACTACCAACAGTGCTATTGAAAATTTTGGCCTTCCGAAAATCCAGCAAACCCATTTCATTGGAAAAAATTTCCGAGTATCCCACACTTTCAGAATGTGACTGCTGCTTACTTTAATAAAACAATTGCATCTCACATTCTTTTCATCTACCCCAAACCAGTTTGTCATTTATTTTTTTGTACAGTGAAGATTCTGTTACAGAGGGGCATGAACTTACTATGTGGAAACACATCCAGACACTCACTCAGCACCATTCCCTCCAATGTAAGTGAAAGTTGTGACCAAGTGTGAAGTAACAACAAAATTATTCACTGTTAAGTTTTTAAGGTTTTTTCTTTTTTAGGATAAAACATGGCAAAAAGCAGTCCATCTTTCCAAGTGATGTGCTGGTTAAGGAGACTTTCAAACATGATACTTCAGCTGAAACAGAAGATTTGGAAGAGACTGCCTTGACTATTAGTTCTCTCTACCATCACAAATAATGAAATCAGGCAATCTCTTTCTTAAACTGATCAAACTCCTCCTAAAAACCAGTTGGGTTTTTCCCTTCCTACTAAAAGGCTGTTCCAGAACCTCATTTGTCTGATGGCTGTGAGCCAAGTTCTGATTTCCAGCCTCAATTATAAATAAACTTGGAAAGTTTATATACATTTACTCCTTAGCTTAAACACTTGTTCTTGCTTAGTGTTGATTTTGCTGACAGCAACCTTCACTTTCACTTGCATTTGTTACTCTAAACAAGCCAAGACTTTCACTGTCCCCCTGTTAGGAAGGATGACTGAAGGATGGGAAAGCTGAAACACAAACTGGAGCTGTGCCTGTGGTGCCCTGGCTGGGCACACTGGAGAATTGTGTCATACATTAATCTCTTTACCATCTCAACAAAGGAGCCTCAGGTAGAAATATATCTACCTCTTTCAAGCTCCTGAGTCAGAAAGGCTCTTCTTAACACTCTGCCACATACTGCTCATTATGCAATTCTGGGCATATGAGAAAACTACACCTTAATAGAATTAAAATACTCTCATGAAGTTGGACAGATATTTTTATTTAATAATTAGTGCTAAGGCTCCACAATTATTCTGAAAAATCAGCATGGATGAGTATTAATAACATAGATTCATGTTTTTATATAGAAAAGAAAATGTAAAGAGATTCATGTTAGAAGTCATTATTGTGTGAATTATTCTCTAAATTAATACAAAGAAAGCGAGATCCAGCATTTCCCAATATGGAACATGACAAGGGAAGAGAAGTGGTGATGTGAATACATCAGCACCAGCAAGACCAGAGTGGGTTGTAATGAAGAAAGAAAAGACGTTTGAACTGCAGGAAATGCTGTGCCACTCTCAACACGAGAAGCAGCACTGAGAACCAAACACAGGTGAGCCTGCGAGGGTGAGACATGGAAATAAGGCAAGAGACCACTGGAAGCAGTAGAGGTTAGGAATGTAGTCCAGCAGTGACAGAAGTCACTGGTTAGTGAGAAAAGTCCAGCATTTTCTAACCAACAGCCTAATCCACAATCTCGTGTATTTTTATTGCCAGAGCCAGTCCTCTGGCATGGATGGCAAAGCTTATATGCACACACTTGAAGTCTCTTAGGTTGGAAAAGAACATCTGAACTGCCTGCTGGGAACAGCCCATCTTCCATGTCAACCTCCCTGCAATGCCTGGGGGTTGTGAAGGAAAATTTGAGTTGGTCCTGGGAACACGAAGAGTATCAGTAAGGAAAAGTGCACACCCAGAGTTTAGCCTGTGCTCTGGCCCTGTCTGATATGCTGTTACAGACAGAGCCCCACAGACCTCAGCAGTGTTGTGATCACCTTGAAAATTCTGTCTTAATACTGTGCCTCAGTGTTCGTTGCAAGAATAGAACAGGAAAAAAAAGCTTGTCAACTGAGGACTATTCCCTCCAGCATTTCCAGCAGCATCAGCAAATTGTTTGCCACTCAATCTTTATCCACCCAAATTCAGATCTTGAGCCTTTTCCCTAAAAGCATTCCAGCTACACAAAGGAAAAACGATGTATGCATTTTTACTAAAAAAGGTTGCTCATTTAAACAGTTACTGTACTATTTGCCAATACAAGTTTCTTTTTCTCCTATAAATTACTTAGTCTTTCCTGATTTGCCAGCTTTCAGTAGTTTAACCACTCTGTACTTTACTTTTTTAAGAAATTTCTAATAGAAGCAGCGACACTGCTTTTTTCTGTATCACAAACTTGAGGCTTTCCAGGCTTGAGAAAAGAATATTGAGAGGGAAGGTGATAGTTATACCCATTTGAAAGCTATAGCAGAAACGTGGGTAAGAAATCGTTCTCCCCTATCCACAGGGGAAGGGACAACAGGGAACGATTCTATGGAGGAAGAAGCTTTAGATCAGGTGCATCTCCGTGGTTATGGATTTTTGTAGGAAGTCAGACAGGCATCAGCCAGGGGGAAGTGCTGGGTGCAGTTTGTCCTGCCCACAGGGACGAAGGGGAGCTCTCCAGGGCACCCTCCCTGCAGTGGCCAGTTCTAGTGGTTCAAGGAGGACATTTACACACACAGCAAGCTGAAGCAGAGCGTGGCCATGCACACCTCGTAATTCTTCGTGACAGTGAAGAGAGAATGGAAGTGTCTCCTGGATCAATACCTTCTTTCCCCAGAAGCAATGTTGAATGTCTGTCTTTTAAGATTCTTTTCTTTAGGGGCAGTAATGAAAAATGCCATTGGCTTTACTGCATATTCTTTTCTTAGGACATCGAACCACGAGAACTCCTCTATTTTCAAGGCCTCTGAGACCACAGGTCTAAGTCATTTTCCTCTCCTTTAGAAAAGCCTGTAACAACATTATGTAGTGTCCTGTTCTTAGGAAAAGTTACTTTAAATGCTAATAAGCAGTCTTAACCTCCAAGTATTGATCAGAGAACTATTATTTTTTTGTATTTAAAGTGATAAACTGAAGTTATTTTTAAGTAAAACAAGCATTTGAATTATGTTTTAAAATTGCAATTCCCCAACTGTAGAGACTGTCCTGTATAATGTATTTTTAAAGTTAAACAGTAAGATGACACAGTGTTGTGTACATGTTTTCATTACTTTTAGTAATAAGTCAAACAGACTGAGTGCAATAATAGATGTATGGAGCAACATCTGTTTGGATTGTGATCCTTTTGTGCTCAGTTTAATAATTTCAATACAAATATAGTGTTGTTTCATTCTCTGGGGTTGAGTAATTGGAAAATGGACAAGGAGATTTTACCCAAATGCAAAAGCAATGCAAGTTTGGTGAAGTAACCTCTATCTAAAATTACATCTCTGTAAACCACTTTGAACAGACTGAAAAGCAAAACAAACCCAATGTGGATTGCTATACAGAGAGCACCTTTGGAAGTTATGGCATTTAGCTGTAACTCCAAGAAATACTGTTTGGAAACCGAACAATAAACCACAGAACAGACTCAGGCATAAATCATTTGGATATAAAATTATCCCACAAGTTAACAAATGCATACCTGTGGTGTAAAGATGGGAATTAATCTAGAAATCCCTTAGCAGAAAGGATTTGGCTTCCTAGGAGTCTTTAAGTTTTAACACAGAACGAAGAGGAAGCTTTTACTAGGCAAAGAAACGCCCTGGAACCCTTTCCCTGAGGAAGGCATTCTGCACCTCTCAGCCTCCAGGTGCTTCTAAAAGGCAGCTCTTTGGGTGCTGAGTGTGTCCAGCATTACACCTTCGTGGACAATGGATAAGCAATGTTGGGATGCATTAACTACCTTTGTACAGGCCTGTCCTGCTTCTGCAGCCCCACAGAAGGAACTGCTTTCCAGAAAAGGAATTAGCAAAAGATAAGAAGGATGACAGAACATGACCTGCCATTGCCTTCTTTTCATCACCAATGAGTAAACTAAAAATTGTATCTCCATTGGCTGCAAAATTTTGACAACTGCAGTCAAGGCTGAGGAGATGAATTAAATGCAAAGATATGCTTTGGAATGCCTGGCTTCAAAGGTGCCGTCTCATTTTAAGCACCAGGGATTGCCAATTACTCCTGCTTGAAGCTCTCTGTCCTCCTGCCTTACACAACACCAAGGGGAGAGTTCGCCTTGCACAGAGTTCTCACTACATATTTTAAAAGTTAGTAATCCCTGCTGGCCAACATCTCTCAGTTCCCTGTCTCAAAAGATTCTACACTCTATAAAAGCATAATGGCTTGTGACAGAACTACTCAGAATTGCTCTGTGTCTCTCTCCCCAAAACAACTTGGCTCATGGTGTTTCCCTGACCTGATTGCTTCCTGTTTGTAGTAGCTAAGTATCCCCAAAAGCAAGTGACATTTTACACCTCATATGTGTTCACCAGCCAGGGAAATATGAGCTGCAAAGGGAAATAACATGAGCACCAAATGTTACATGGGCCAGCCAGCCCTCTGAAATGAGAGTATCCCAGTCTGTGGTTCTGTCTCTGTCCCCCAGCCCTGGCAGCAGAGCTGTTTGCTCTCTTTTCTTTGTAACCGTAAACAGTTTACCATTTTCCCCACCTCTAATTAATCAAGTTCTACTGTGCATGCTATCTACGTTTCTGGAACAACTTCCACTTTTTAAAATACCCTTGCTGCACACATATTCTGTGATTGCCTGATTATTCACTACAAATTGGGAGAAAGGCTGTGCCACTGAAGAGAAGACCAACACATGGGTCTACTGAGGGGAACCAGCTCTGCCTGTAATTTTAGTGCAGCTGTTGAGAATAATGCACATATGGTTATCTTTTTATCTGGAACATGGTGAGTCTGAATTTCTTCCCAATTTCATTCTCACAGTTATGGATTCATTTCTTGTCATTTGCTGTGCTCGTTTGCAATTTGTGACAGGAAAATGATATATTTGAAATGGAACGCCTCATGTATTCTGTAGATTACCATTGTGAGCTGCAGAGCTTTGACCTTTTCAGTATGCTGTAATTTCATTTGCTGCCAGGGCTATTTAGGTCATTCCCTTCTGTCTCAGGCTCTCTGAACTGCAGGTAACAGACAAGAATGACCAACCAGCCAAATAAAAAAATATTTATAATTAAATTCCAAAGTACAATAAAAAAAGATCACTACACTTCACAGCAGGAACCCTGTGCTGAAGTGGCTCTACATCCCAGCACGGCAGTCGATTCTGAACACGGTGACAATTACCAGGTGAATCTATTCATGCAACAAAACTTGTAATGACAATGGTATGGGAGACATGACTAACCCATTTCAGCTACGACACCAAAACACTGGCATCATCCACTTGGGAATACTAAAATGTCTCTAAGAAGAGTCACAACTTTGTCTCTGTTTGGGCTTAGAATCTTTCCCCATTTCAAATGACTCACAAAGGAATCTGTCCATAGTACTGATTGAGTTTCTTTTTCAGAGCACTGAAGTTTATGCTAATACTGGAGAGATGTCTTGACATAAAAAAAGAAAAGAAAACAAACCAAAAAACTCAACCCAAAGGACAGGCATGAGTACTGTCTAAATGTATCTATTTATGAAAATTAAAGGACTTGAAGATAAATGGGCATAGATTCATGTTTTGTGATTTGATCTTTAGGTTGCTGTTATTTTTTCAGCAGATCTCATATTAGGAGCAACATATTTTATACTCTCAGAGTATTAGCTTTGACTTTCCATGGAGTAAATAAATTATTTTACCTTTTCACCTTTAAGTGCATTATCAACTCTATCATTAATCTTTGCCATTCTCTGTACAGTTTATAACTTGAACATAGTTCTGTAAGACAAGCACACAATTTCTAATATTGTTAAATGCAGAAATGTTTATCCACTCTACACGTTGCAGCAGTTGTTGAATTATTATTTTATTATTTTAGAAAAGAGCTATTCTTTCTGTGTAAGATTAAGGCCTGAAAGGTAGCATAAAACATCATGGCCCTCTAGACAGCAGCTGCTTGATTCACTACATCAGCATTTAGAAATATTAATATGAACAAAGGCAGTTCAATACTCCAGTTCCTGTTTTGCCTTTAAAGCAAAGCTCAATACATCACGTCTCCAGGGAGTAAGGAAAGGTATAAGCTATGAATAACTGGAAAATATATTTATTAAAGAATGTTCACTCTTTTATGGAACATAATTCAAATAAGTCATTACACCTTGTTTTCATTTCTTGCATCATTTACATTTGGCATGATTTTACAGCCCTTCTCTTTACTCTGAATGTCTGTCAGCACATCTCTACTACAGGACAAACACATGAAGTGTTTTGAAGGTAAAAACCTCCAGAAGATGGTAAAGAGGTGCCTTGAGTGAGACTGTCAGTGGGCTCTGGGCAGAACTTAGAAGACAGCAAGAAACAGAGCAAGAGAAAGGAGAAGGGGAACGCTTCCCAAACTGACCAAGTTGGGATGAGAGAGATTCAGAAAAGGAAATGGTGTTGACAACCTTTCTTATTCATTCCTAAGTGTATCACAGAATTCTCTACATTTACCAAAGTACTGTCTTCTACCACAGTCCTATCATAGTCACCACTTCACAAAGAGGTAAAGAAGAAAATGGGAAGCATCTATTTTAGTTTTCAGCACTGAAACAAATGCTTGATATTCTGACAAACACATAGGTTATGCCAACTCCCCTGGACATTTACAGTTATTTCTTGATAACTTTATGTTCACTTATTCAATAGAATTATTTCTTCCTGATAGAGGTCCTCTGGGAATTTGAGTGTCTGCAAATTTGAGTGAGCCTGCCTTACAGAAAAACTGCTCTTCAAGCCATCCAATTTATACTTAATGAGGCTGTGGTAAATAAATAAGGTGAGAGGAAAGGAGCCAGAATTTTTGCAGTTGATAAACTGATTTTTCATGTTCGTGCTTTTGTGAGGTTTGTGTTTGTTGGACTTTTTTCAATATTTGCTGAAACTTTTCAGAACGTGCCAGTGCTCACAGCATTTTTCTGAAAGTACAGCTTTAGGTTTGGTCCCTGCATGATTTTTATTTTTCTCTGCTAGTGCAGGCTGTCCCATAGGCAGTTCATATGGTTGCCTAGAGCACAGATAAGAAGAACATTCATTCCACTTGAGAAGATCCTGTGTTGTTTGTTTTTGGTTTATTTTAGAAAATTGGAAACCAAGGATTTTATGTAATCATACTGATATCACATAGCAAGATCACTGAACAATTCTATTAACTTCATGTCAGTATTAATTCAGGGCAATACTGAGTATCAGCTAACACAGCATATTATCATCAGCTTTTTTTAAGTCAAGAAACTACTCCTCAGTTATGCACCTTCTCAAACAGCCCCAGGAGCACTCCTGGACATAAAGAAAAGGGGGGATGGATGAACTGTCTTTGTGACCACTGCTATGATGAGGCAAAGACCGCTCTGGAATTCCAGCCCAGTATATCCCACGTGTGAGTGTGTTACCTGAGGCACAGACTGACTAAATCAAGTTGTAGATCCACCTAGCCCATGGTATGAATTGGCTAAAATATTAATGTGAGTTCTCCCTGGTTTATGCTGTTAACAGATCAGTGTCTCTGCATTTAAACTCATTTTTATCACCTAATGCAGAGCTGAGATCTTGATTCCATCAGGAACTAACAAAACGTTTACCACAAACTGCAGTGGGGTCAGAATATCAGTAAGGTAACCATATAATCAGGAGTTTTTACCTTGAGATGGAGTCCAGAGGAGAATAGTGTGATCTTCCTTTAACTAGAATTTCAGAATGTTTCTTCTGTGCCTCAAATATATTTTGGTAGCTCTCCTGAGACCGATCTATCTTCTTAAGAGCAGTTTAAATGCTATATTAGGACTTATGCAAAATATGTTTAAATTACAATAAGCGCTACCTCATATTTTATACCTGCTGTGCTCTGTGCTGCTTAAGCATCTCTGTTGCCCACTATTCCCACCAAGCCACTTCAGGCTGTCTCGTTTCCCGGCTAATAATCAGGCCATGCCTTGGAAGGGTCAGCCAGAACCTCTGTCACCTCCAGGAGCGCTCCTGCCAGTGGTTCTGCTGCTTGCACCGAGCCATTGGCCTGACTGTTCAGCTCCAACCTAACCAATCCAGCTCTCAAAGACCTCCTCAAAGCAACAGTAAGAAACTGAATACTAATTTACTCACAGACACTACGTGCCTTAGATGTAAATTCCCTCAACTGAAGCTGCAGAAGTTCAGTGGTTCTGGAAATTGGGTTCAGCTCCTTATTAGCCAATGAGTAGAAGATTAATGTATTAAGGTGACAGTCAGGGTTTGCTGGGCTCAGTAAAACTGGAAGCAAAATGCCCTCCTAGGATACATTGCTAATTACACCGTGCTGGCCATCAAATTCTCCACTTAATGTGACTGGAAACGACACAGAAGCTGGATACAGACTAGGTCTATAAAAGTGGTGAGAGGTTAGTGTGTTCTGTACATTGGTTTGCTGAACTAGAAAACCAGATTAGAGAAAAAGAAGAAAAAAAAAAAGGAAAAAAAAGGTCAGAACTCCTTTCTGAGTTACCAAGAATGCTTGAAAACTCTCTCAAAAGACGTAAAGGAAACTGTGGGCTACACAGCTCTCCCAAGAAGTACAACTGTCTTGACAAATCCCTCGACAGCTTTCCACTGAATCCATATAGACTAAAAAAGCAATAAGGGTTACTTCTGTGAAGAAAAATGTTAAAAGAAAGAAAAGAATGAACTTTTCATTTGCCACACCAGGTCAAGTTCCTGTATCATCTAATGAAAAAACAAATCAAATTGCAAAGAGCAAAATCTCAAAATTATTTGGCTTATTTTCATCTAGAGAAAGCTTGAGTGGGAAAGGAAGGATCGGTCAGTAAATGCATTGTGTATTTGCCCAGCTATGTGGAAAATAAACACAGAAGTAACATTAGATATTTTTGAACCATATCAGTTAAGAGAAACAGTAGTAAGATTTGCACTGTCATTGGTAAAATGGTGAGCATGGCACACTCCTGAAAAAGACTGGTAACCATCAGAACAAAATAGCCAGATTGGCTATATTGCTTCAAAACACCCCAAGAGACTCTCCCTGCTATATCAGAAGTCATACACTTCACAGGGTGTTGAGTCCCCGTGGGGGTTCATATATCAGTGTTCTTGTCACTATTTCTGTAATTACTTAGCCATGTTATCTGTGGAGATGTAACTGCCAAAAATCTATGCAACATTGTGACATTAGAAATAGGGTAAATTAAAAAATGAGGAAGGACCTCTTTTCTACCTTCCTAAAAATCAGTAAGGTACATTCAGAGTCCTGAATCATTTTCCCTGGCAGAGGGACACAAACCCCTTCTCAGTGCAATCCAAACACAGATGACAGTGGTCATTACAGAGGAAGGGCCAACATACTTACTTTAACTGTAATTATCAGTTCCCTGTAAAACAAGGTGATAGAGGGAAGAGTCGGACAAAACTTCTGCTTTCCCCTCAAATAGTGCATTTACTCTGAAGAGGTGGATGGACTTCAGGTCTAAAGAATACCTCTCTGTAGTTGCTATTGTGTATTTTATTTTTTTTAATCCCAAGATAATAATGACAAGCAGTGCATACAGTGCTGTTTTAAAGTCATGAAGACACAGCTCAGGCCCTGGCATTTGGAGTAGAAATCAGTAATACCACAACAGCTGTTGCAGAATGTAGTTCAGGCTTCCTGGGGCTCTGCCAATGAAACTGTTGGATTTGCTCCTGCCTGTGTGACTGGATTTACTTCCCACAAAACACTACAAATGGCTGCAGATGCAGAGGGAATTGTAGCCTTAGAGCAGAGAGAAAGCAGCAGTGGTGGAGAGGGATGAGGGAATGACAAATTCTTGCAATGTGTGAAGTTACTGATGGGTTCTCAGAGTACAACGTAACTTTTACTGCCAAAAGAATTTTTCTCTACTGAAGAAAGGATGAGCAGAATTTAGGAGTTCAAATAAGCAAGAAAACAATTAAGAGCTGTCAATTCACAACCGATGCAGGGTATGCACTGTGTAAGAATGTTTATACCCATGTTTTTCCTTAGCACACCACTGAAGAGATAGAAACAAAAGGAAACAAAAAATCCTTTTTTCTAGGAAACTCATAATACATCACTTTAAAAAGAAAAAAGTGAATATAGTGTCCACTGCAAATTTGATTGCAACTGCCAGAAGAAGTCCCTTTGGCCACATACATCTAAAAGCACATACTTTTGATAAACATACATTTGCAGATCAGCACAAAATAATTGTTTTCTGCATGATCAAATACTAACCTTACAGGTGCAGTTAATGAACTTCCAAAAGCTGCACTTCTTTAGTTTTGTTAGCAAGACCAGTTTAAAATGAGCCTCAAAAGCTCCACTTTGGCCCCCTTTCCTAGACAGGATTATCAAGTTTCTTGTAGACTTTAAAGTCATGTTGTCTTTACATCTTATATTCAAGTGCTGGTCTAACACTATAACAAACAATTGTTCTTATTTTAGTTTTAAAACAGGGCTGGAAAACAAATTGCTTCATATTTTGTAGGATTGCAGGTTACAAGTGAAAGCTACTCAAGTTTCAACACACAGGTTTCCCTGTAAGCATCATGACCTCAAGCACTAGTTATTCAATTCCTTGTCTCTTCTTGAACAAAGGAACTATCAGTGGGAAAAATACATTTACAAAACATCATCCAAAATTAGCAGTATAAAGCATTATAATGCCCACTTCTAGTATGAAGCCAACAGTGACCATCTAAAGCTCAAATTCTGCATGAAAATTAAACAACTGAGTCGTGTCATTTTATCTCTGCTGTTGCCAGTAGTTCTACTCATCCTTCTGAAGTTTGCTCTTGGGTTTACCTAAACCACTTCTCCAGTAAAAGCAATTTATCTGTGGGCAGTCTCAACAGCAGAACAGAACTGGTTGTCTGAGGCTGAAGCTGCTGAACAGCAGTGCATGGAAAATAAGGATATAAGGTCTCCACAAACTCCTTAAGTGATATTCCTCAAAAGACAGAAGCTATTTATTCATGTCTTTCCAGAGGGTTGGACCAGAACTGATCCTTGAAAAACCATGCAGAAAATCAGTTTGCAAAAGGCTTAAATACAGTTCTCTCACAGTGCAGGTTGTGCATTCAGTCTGCACTCACCGAGAGGATCCCTGTTTTCCTACGGCACTCTGGATGAACCACGAGTTAAAGGAGCGAGTGCTCCCTCCTGTGGGCTGTGTGTCATCCCTCCTTTCAGACTAATGTCTTGTAAGCTTACCAGCATTACACAGAACAAAACCCATCAACCACCTCACCCAAAGAAAGCAGCCTGGTAAAACAGGAGAGCTCTGAATACACGCGGATGATCTCAGGAGTAGTTACTGCACTGCTTTAATTTCCTTTAACTCTTTTAGACAGCTGTTTGCTGGTCTCAGGTTTTGAGAAACACCTGTCTCTCAAAGCAGGCAGTGTGACTGACACAGCCTGGGCTGCACATCTGCACCTCCAAAGGTACGTGAGTCACATCCCTGGCTCTGACTTGTGTCTGATCCCTCCCTTTTTGCTGCCTCCTGGGAAGCTGCAGTGGTTATCAGTGACACAGCCACTGCAGTAATTCACATCAGCAAACTGATTCTAATATCCTTTCTATGCTGCCCTGCTCTCCATAGAAACCCATTCATCTCAAATATTTGTATTCCAAGACAGTCAGATGGTTAGAGAGAGAGAGGCTCCTCGAAGCCTCTTGCTTTTCAGTGGCAGACTGGTACATTCTTCCTTGAGAAACCAGTCTGAGACTTTCCCTGTATGGTGAATGTGATCTTTACTGACATATAATAAGCATTTGACTACTCTCATCATGCTGAATCAATATACACACACAGAATTTCAAGTAAGTTTTCTCCATAAAATTTGTGTGAAAATATGCATATCCTTGTTACACATCAGTTTTACATCTGTCATCTCTCTTATTTTCCCTTTCTTTAATCATTTCATCTACTCTTCTCCCTGTTGATCTTTCTTTTGCATTCTTTATACTTACTCTATTCTCCTTTATTCCACTTTCATTTTGATCTTGTTGCCAGAGGGCAAGAACTGATAGTGGTGGTACAGAGGAAGCATTCAGGTTTTGGAAAACAGAGAGGAATGAAAAAAATCTCTCATGCACATAATGATAGCTTTCATTCATATTCAAGAACATCAGGGACCTTGAATGAACAAAATTACAATGAATTTTTTTAAATTGCAAAGTAATAAAAGTTTTCAGCCTTGACTCATTTGGCATAACTGAAAATACCCTGCCTTTCAAGCAAGGAATGTAACATTACCAGTGTTATTTTTGAAGCTCTGACAATGAAGTTGTTAGATACTTAAGAAAGATTATACTATTTAACAGAACTGCAACGTGTAAACATCTATATTCAAAATTATATTAGAATGAACATCAGTTGGCAATAAAACATCAATGAAAATAACAAAGATTTTATAGATACTCTTTCATTCAAATCACGTGTAGACATATGGTCATCATACAAAGCTCTGATACTGCACAACCTGGCAAGTCTGGCTGCATAAACTTGTAATTTAATAAACAACTGCTGTGAATAACATTTCTATGAAAGGAACTAAGACTCAGACGTTATATACTTAGCAAGAAAACGCAGTTTCTTCTTATTGATATTTGGAAGGTGTTAAAATACTGTGAAGAGAGATTCTTGTTCTATGCTGGCCTGAGACAGCACCAAGCAAGCACAATGGGATCAATTAAGTCATGTTGCATTGCCTGGACCTCTTCAGTTGTTGGTTGCAAGACTTGAGAACGGGTGGTAGAGACTATGGGGATCGTTTCGTGTTCAATAGCACAGCTTTTTGTGTCCTTATCTTACAGACTTGCCAGCACCTCCCAAACTTCCTCACTCCCATAAAAGCACAAGGGGAATGAATGTCACTGCTTATTTATTGCAAATATCTATTTTGCTATTAGGGGGAATAAATAGTAATACACTTCATAAATTTAAATCAATCAACAGCTATATTTGTTCTGATAAGAATAACAGAGAACTAATGTTATCTTAGCAATCATTTCTTCAGTCCAGCTCCAGAACTGTATATTAACCCAGACACAGAGTGCAGGTCTACATGGCACAGGGCAGAAAAACATGGAATACAGCCCTGATAGGATACCTTGCTGAATTAAACATGTTTTTATTGCCCAAGCCATTTCTTTAGAAAAAGCGTGTGGTGGGGCTGCTTCATTTTGTGAAGTGCTAAATATAGAACTGGACCAGAACTCCCCAACATTCAAATTTTGGACCTGATTTGTTTGTGTTTTGGTTAATCATTGTTGAGAGGAGACACATGATTTTTTTTTTCTAAAAATCCGAAATACATCATGTGTCCATGCTATACAGGTTGGCATTATAGTATTTAAGCCTGAGAATTATGCTGAAAGTTAATGTTTATGTCACCAAATGAAAGTTTGACATTAACTGAACTTTAGCCCCAGGCAGAACCAGAAGCTACTTAATGGAGCAGTAACCTTGTTAAGCACATATACAGTTTTCTGATGTCAATAGGAATTTCATTTCTTCTAATAATTGATGGATAATTGTTTGTCAGTTTTTATGTACTTTTTCAATCTTATTTTTATACATTTCACTGAAATCCTGTAGGCTCACTACCTGGTTTTGCTCCCTTTAATTGTGGCCCCCATAACCCACTGTAACTATTTATCTTGCTGAAACACCCTGAAAGTTCACATTGTGCTTTATGGGGCAAAAAACCAGCTATAACCAGCTATTAGGAGTCTTCAGAATATAATTCTCAAAGCCAAGTTCAAGGGCGTTAGCCATGTGCTCTTAACAGGGAAGGAAATACTTTTGACATGGTTTCTATTCCAAATTTGGTGTTACTTATTGGCATGGCAGAGTTGCTGAAATTGAATCAAGGACTACAGAAATGCTGAAGACATTTTCACAAATACAAAACTACTTAATTAATAATATCTGCTATTGTAACCCCAGCTAAAGGACTGCCACTAGGCTGTATATTCATGCTGTCCCATGGTGATGAAATAGCTGTAATCCATTTAAAGGAACCACTATGATTTTTATTTTTTGGTTCCTGGGGAGCTGGTAGATGCCTATAAGGTAATTTTTCTTCACACTATTTTTTGACTAATTGGGAAGAAAAGCCCGTCAGTTTAGAGTATTTTCAATCAACTTCATACTCATGCTCAAGTGAAATTCCTTTGTAGCAGAAGTACAATCTCTTGGTACCACACAGAACCAAGAATATCAAATTTGAGAGTAAGAAGACACTTGAGTATTCCTGTTCATTTTCAATATTACAACTCAAATTCACAAGGTTAAGTTGATCAATAATAAAAGACCACTTCTCCTCCCAGCAGTCTGTTAAAATTTTAGCTTTTGATTTAAGTACCTCTGGCTTAAAATTAAATTGCTTGTATTTTTGGACTTCTCTTTTTCCCTCAACCAAAACCAAGGCACATACTCAAAGTCTAACTTTACCCTGCAAATGCAATTCTTTGAGTACACCTCCATTCTCACCTTGTTTGGGAAACTCGATCACTCACTGGGATTAGAGGGAAAAGTGCATTTTGAAATGACGTAACAGATATTGCATAAAAAAACAACCACTGGGTATGTAGGATACTGGGTGCTGTACGAGCACTAAATTCACCCGTTTGTCACAAACCACCCACCCAATGGCTTTATGGTACATAAAGGAAAAATGACATCTGTACAGAACAAAGAATATCTCCAGCATTATTCCCACCTGAGCCTGACCTTAGCTCACCTATACGCTATGATCCTGTTACTAAAATTATTAGAATGCCTCTGTCCCAATTAAGGAGCACGTGAACGTTCCGTGTATACGTGGCCTTTCTAAAGGAGGGGGGTTACTCCTTTAGTTTGGTGTGGAGAGATCTCACCATCATACACTCAAACCCCTTCTCCTCCACAACCTCCTGAGCTCGCTAGGGCTGATTCTTAACACAGAGACATTCTTCCCTTGTTTACTTCTCCTCAGACCTGAGATGACTTACACAATAGTCTTAAGTTCCCATTCCAAATTCCAGTCAGGAGGCACTGGTAGCGGGAAGGTGCTCCAGTGGTCACAGACAGGCAGTTGCTTCCTTGCAATGTGACAAAAAGGCTTTCTATGATTTTAACCATGGTTAAAAATAACAACATTTCAGTCCATCACACATAAATTTCATGCACAGTTCCTGTGGGAAGTGCCCATTCAATTTGCTCCAGTTTGTCTGCCTGCAACAGCCAGCTTACACTTGATGTGTCTGTAAACTAAATATTGTTTAAATTAAGTTTCTAACATTCAGAAACATTCATTTCCTTTTTTTTCCCTTTTTTCTGATCACACATCAGGCTCTAGTTACCCATAGTATGGATTATTCTGAGCTCTGGGTCACATTTTCCAACCACCGGAGCAAAAGAAAATAGCAGACTACTCCTAACCCCCTCTTTTCCTTGCAGACCCCTTCTGACCCTCTTGCGTATAAAGGACGATGACATTCCAGGGGCACAACAGACACAGTCACTGTGGTGGGTGATCCACACTAACAGAATTACGTGTTTGATTTAGCATGACTAAGGGCAGCTGGAGGTGATTGCTGCTGGAGCTAAATTACCCTTAAAATAGAATACCTGGTGAAGCCTGTGCAGAAGAGCATGCAGGGGGTTTGTGTATACAGCACTGCTCCGGGGGGGCTGGGGCACATAAAAGAGATATCCACACATGATAAAGCGAGGGCTCCAGAGCTGTCACGCTGCCAGAGAGCTCCAGTGGCAGGACAGCCTCTGGATAAGGCACTAGGAGTCCCAAAGCAAAGCTTCACCACACTGCTGCTCAGTTCTAACCTTGTGGTTCTGTAGGCATGCAGCAAGTTTCACTCCACTGGAGAGCAGGAAACACGTGCACCCACTCCGTGAGGGCTTCTGAACAGCAACTGGTTTGCATATTCTTTGGTTCTTTACTCCAGTCTTCCTAAATGGTAATCTTAATTTATTTTAGAGCATTGCTTTTAGGGTAATGTCTCACTGGGATGACATGGGATATTAAACCATATGTGGTATATAAATTGTATGGGTTATTGCCAATGCCATTACAAAGGCTATGTGGAGCATTTCATGAAATACTCTAATTTACATCGTAATGGCTCTGTTGCAGCTTTGCAAACATCCCAGTGTTATTGAAGGGACACAAGGCACCATGACTGAGCATGTCAGTCACTCAGCTACTTCAGTCACTTTAGTGGCATTTTATCATCTCCCCAACTCCCCCATATGTCTGTTCAGAATAAACAGGCATTTTAATGCCCCCTTTACTATTTGCTTGCAGTAGCCAAGTCTGATAAATGTAAATAAATTAGGTTAATTTGCCAAATACCAGAATTAAAAGCTAATTCTGTATATATGAGGGGGGGAAAAAAAAGCTTGTGAAGAACATTCAGAAGAATCTGATGAAAATGCCCATTAATAATTTAAGGAGGAAAACTTTCTGTGATATTTCTTCCCTTCCCTGCCCCAAAGCACACATAAGTTAATACAATTACATTATATAATAATACTTGAGAATAAACCTCATCCCTTGAAAATTAGAATCACTTTACTTTTCAATACATGTCCGTGCTATAACAGAGATCAGTAGCTAGATAATGTTGAATGGTGCACACAGCATCAGTGACAGACTGACAGCCAATATAAGCATAAAAGAGTTTCTGAAATAATTAACAAAATACAGAAACATGATTTCTTAAAAAAATTAGATAAAAAAACAGAAAAAGAACTCCTGCTTACTGTAGATAAACACAGTTGGTTTTCATTTTCAATTTACTTTCATTTCATATAATAAGCCCATTTTGTTTGTCAGGCACTCTTTGTCATTCTTTCCTTTGATTTTGATTGACAAGTACATAATTAGAGTCACAGACATGTTAATTAATTAAGCGACTGAACACTGACTGAACAGTGTTCATTAAATGGAAGAATAAAATTCATTCACGACTAAACATGTTTAAAACAAGTCAACTTTGTTTCAAAAGCATGGAGTTTTTCTAATAAATTGATTTGGATGTAAAAGTGTACCATTATTCAAACAGTTTTAAAAGCAACACAGCTCAAAGGAAAATGCCATTTTCTACACCAACAGAGCATGTAATAGTTTGTCATTACAAGTGAGGTTTAACTTACACAGAACTTACTGGAGTTCCTTGTAAGCTTTATTCCAGAAGGAATGGGTCACTCTTCAGCATGGTGCAGCATATTGACATGTTGTCTCTTTGTTGCTACCCATTTTTGACCATTATTTTAGAGTAATGAAAGTCACTTTTTCTTTCCATGGAACATTCCTTACTTTTAGAGGCCTATCCTGACTGCAAATATTGAGCTGTATTCACCTGCCCCCTTAAACATCCATTCAGGAAGTCTAAAATGCACTTTGACAAGCAGTTCACAACACACACCTACGTCAAAGTTATCTTTAGAATTCCTTCACCTTGTAAGAGTGCCGATACATTTTTGGTATTTCAGTATTACAGGAGGAAGAAATGCATTAAATCATGACTTATTTCATAACCCTGACACAGCAAATAGCCTGTATTATTTAAACTACTACTGCTGATTAAAAGCACATTTGAAGTGAACTCTGTATTGATACCCTGGTGCCTACTGTCCCATTAACAAACATTTGTGTCAGCCAAAATCCTTGGGAAGATCCCTCTGAAAGCAAAATGCACACACATTTCCTAATATTAACCAGCAGAAATCTATAATTTCTGGGCTTCAATGAGCCATTAGAAGCTTTGAAGACCAGTTACACTTCTGATAACTATTCAAATGAACTAGCTCTTCTGACAATACACTGTGCCTCCTTTTTCACCAGAACACTACTTGGAAATACATTCTTTGCAATTCGTTCTATCCCTGAAAATGTGCTGGGAACAGAGCACAGTACAGAGCGTGGTATGCAGCATCACATATACATTTTCAACATGATTAATATCACTTAAAGTCCATTTCTGTAAAGACTTTTATTTGGGTCAACAGTTTCAGAGTAATTCTACAATATAACCAGTCACACCCTCTGTAAATAATGGATTTTAACCTCATTCCTTACCTTCACTCAAGAGCTGTTTTTTTCTTCTGGGCTTATACAGAAATTGCAGATTTTCTGCAGGGCCTTGATCTTTTGAGAGGCTACTCCATCCATTTGGCTTCCTTTAGATGAATAAGCTGGAAAAGGTATTCAAAAAGAGGAGTATTATTTACACCTGACATTTTCAGACACACCAGCAATGGTTGTCCCCAGGAAGAGGGATCTGACTTTAGTTGTCTAGAAGCTAATATCTAATCAGAGATCTTCATCCTGGCTACCTCTGCATTTAGTAGGTGTTCACTTCTGGAGGATGACCAATATATAAGATATAGATGCTGATATGACCCAAGTGCCTCTCACCCAGTGCAGAAAATCTATGATCTGGGAGAGGCTTTTTAGTGGAAAATATCACATTTAGAACAATTCAAGAAACAAGATTAAAAGGCAGCATGATGGTGTTAATAAGACACTGCAAGCAATAAACCTTATTAAAAAAAAAGAGACACATCCATAAAATTAATATACATATATAATACAACATGCTTAAAGGGAAAATTAGGCAAATGAGTAAGAAAAAAAGGCAAATTAATTACAATAGGTTATACCTGCTCCATCCAGTTAGTTGACCATTAAAATATATACCAATAGCCAGACTCTAGAAGCCACCATTTTTTACCTTCATAAAGATGTCTTTTTTTACTGAATTAACAGCCATCTTTCATTTCTACACTTCAGCAGAGTACTGAGTGAAGACAGAGTAACTTATATGAAATGGTTATCTCCTTTCATGTGGCCCAATGTATCATACTCTGATTTATAAGTGATAAATTTTAAACACCTACTACACACGGAAGCTTTTTATTTTGGTGATATACAACTGAACCTAAATCATAGCAGTAACTTATTGGCCAGATAATGAACTTATTACTCATAGACAAAATATATATTACTCAACAGTTTCCTAACTGATACCACTGATTTACAAAGTATAAAATTGAATCGGTAACAGAAGATTCTGGAAAACAAGTTAGAAGACAGTTGCCTTTCAGGTACTTTTTGCTTTCATTTCTCACATTTTTCCAGCTAACGGAATAAGAAACTGCTGTTATTTCTCACATATTATGGCAACAGTGAAACCTGAAAATGAACACAAACACAGCAACCAGCTGCTGGATATGTGTACAATTACCAGTGCTACCTCACCACACAGAAAGCAAATATCTTACTCTCTCAGTTGCTCCTCGACCACCAAAGATGCTCTCAGTTTTCTTGCACTCTTCATGATCACCGTTCTTCAGAAGAAAATTACATTCTAAACCCTTTCAGTCTAAACAAAGCACCTGCATCATACCACTCCCCAAAACAGGCATTTTGATATTTTTTAATTGTTCCTTTCACTCTTTGTTTCCCAGTGACTCCCCGCAAAAAGCACCTTTTGTCTGACCTTCCTCCGTGCCTGGAGTTCCCACTGCAAACCGCAGGTGTTCCTGATGCCCCTCATTACCTGGTGTGGCTGCCCCAGGTGGGGCAGGGCAAGCTCATCTCAGGCACCTCAGCTCAACCACCACAAAAAAATCTTGCAGGGGTTTGAAACTAAATATTTGGACACTTAAACAAAATACTTTACTTCGTTTCTTTCTCTTTCAAAAAATAAAAATAAAAACAAACCCAAACCCTAAAAGACACCCCACTCTAAATGTCATTGAGCAAATGACAAACTTTGATTTTAAAAGCACGGGGATAGAAAAGTTTATAACACTGTTGGAACTGATATGAGACTTTTAGCACCTAGAGATGAGTGAAAGCTGCAAAACAAAGATGATGAATATTCATTCGGAGTTTGCAGTAGAGCCTTATATTTTTGCTAACCGGGGCGGGGGAAAAACCCTCCAAACAAATAGGAAAGCTAAAGCATTTCACCAATCCTTCTGCTTCTGGTTTCTGCAGAAGACAGCTGAAGGCTAAGGCTGCTAATTAAAACTATGAGGGAGAACAGCCCAGTCCATCACAGCACTTGCTGGAGGCAGTAGCAGGACTGTAATTGCTGAAAGCTGAGCATCAGTAATTGTGTTTGTGCTCATGCCAAATCCTGGAGCTAAAGTTTGTGCCATGCTATCTTGGCCATAATGCATCAGTCTTACTGCAAAGACTTCCCAGTGTAAACAGGCCCAGATGCACTAAAGCTGACAGGGCTCTGCAAAAGTGCCACAAGCAGAGAATCCTTTTTGCTACAGTTCTTTATAAGCAGCTTCTGGAAACTACTGAGGCTCAAAGGTACACAATACAGGATGTTCTAATGCAAATAATTATTTGAAAATTAGGATATGGCTCTTCATTTTTCCTTCTGTTCTCATCAATGTTAATTTCTTTCTGTTTGTCCCTCCAGGAAGGCAACCTGGTTAGAAACAGAGCTTTTAATCTTTCCCAGTAATTCTGTCTTTTAACTGTCCTGATTCTTTTCACCCTTGGTTTTATTACTATAGTTTTCTGACCGCATCAAACCAACTAAAAAATGCCTAGAGTTATTTGAATTTTATACTGGTACTATCAAACTCATAAAGGCACTCTGGGAAATGTTCCTGAAGCTCCTCTTTTTAAAGGTCTTAGCCTTTTGTCATCTTGAAGAATTCATTAGTTGCCCAGAAATATATAAACCAATTATCTACAAGACTAGACATTGTGACTCCAATAGTCTCTGTGTCAAGAACAAAGTGAAACAGGTCAGCATATGAAAGTTGCCTAGTTGCACTCACACCAAAAAAGGAGAGATAGGCATTTATATACTGAAGCACTTTGCACAAAGGTACTTGTCTTCTATGTACATGGTAGCAAAGTCTTTAAAGGCATTTAAATATTCACTAGAAAAGCTACAGAAGTAATGCTTAATTGAAAGAAGAAAGGTTGCAATAAGAAATAAAAGGTTGATATGAAGGGTTTTTAATACACAGAATCTTCTTTTGACTATGGATTTAAAGGATAAGACATGATTTTAAATTAGGGTGTGGATCACATTTGTGACCCAGACACTAGTCCATGGTTATGGACAAGCTGAGGATGGACAAGTAAGAAAACCCTCTTATGTAATTGTCATGTCAGATGCTAATTAGACACTGAACACCTGACCCATGAGAACAGCTGTGCACTGTGAAGGAAGGAACAGGAGTGATTTCAGGTGTTCAGAAAATATCTGTCTGGGATCTTTTATGTGCTGACAGTTACTAATTCTTTGTCAAGATGGAAGAGTATCTCATACTGGAATTTTTAGAATTAAATGCTAGCTGGGGTAAAAACTTAAGCCTAGGTACTGAGGTGAACCTCAGTCATGTTTATCTCATGGATGCAAAGTCGTGTTACAGAACTTAGTATTAACAAAAATTTATTTCCAAGGAAGCATAAAGCACTTAACACTCTGTTTAATTCAATGCAAGAAGGAAGAGGGCATTAATTCCTTTAACATCTCTTGAAAAATCTTATCTACACAGTGATAGTGCAGCTTGCACATTGGGAATTGTGCCAGGGCTGAGCAACACAGACCAGTTCAAGAAGGACCACCAATCTCTCTCTCTAAAGGCTGCATTAAATCAAAACAAGAGACACTAGTTCTGCCAGTTGTAATTCAAAGAGTGCATCACTCAAAAGGAATCTAAAAGCAGCCAGTGATCCATTATTTCTTGCAGAAAATAAGCACTCATAAGCAACTGATTACTTTATCAATGTGACTTTAACAACATTCTTCTGACCAAAGAAGACATCTAGGTTTTAAAAAGCAATCTTAAAGAGAAAGTTATTCCTAACCTGAGGCATCAGTGTTGCAATCTTAAAGGTTCCGAAATTTTTCTTTACAAGTATTATGGCTGTGTAAACAACCGGTGTCCTATCCTCACTATTCCAGGTACAACAGACAGAAGGAGGGAAAGGTGAGGAATCACTTTGTTAGTTATTTTGTACAGTACATTTATAGAGCTCTTTTTCACAAGAGTCCTCACAAAAAAACAGGATTATTCAGAGCACTTGCACAGTTAGGTGTTGTAAGTGGTGTATGAAAACCACATGTTTACTCAATGAGTAGACAAAGCAGAAAGATTGATACAAAAGAAATTGAGACCGCCAAAATGGGACCGGGTTAATTATTTGTCCCTGGGTTGGGTAACTGAACTGTAAAATGAGAAATTTTGTAATTTGGAAGAATCATCAAAGAGAACATACATTAAACATGAGTCTTCACCAGAAATCCATGTTTAGTAGGGTATCTGTCCAATTTTAGAGCCTTTGTGCCACTAAGTGCTTGTAAATATGTCCAGCAATGTGAACGGAAGGCTTTGCCCGAATAAATGATGGCATTTTCAATTGTGCTGCACAACATACAGTGAAAGGATATGACACTTTCATAAGGATATGACATTTATTCTGAAAAACATTCTCTCTCATTATCATATAATCACCTAAAATACACCCATGATAAGTAAACATAGGTCAGGTATCAGATTTAGACACCCACCCATATATATTTATATCCATTTTTAGAATATAAGTGCATATAGTTTTGCAAGAAATTTTCAGCAAAAAAATGGAAGCACATGGATAGTTTCTACTGACTTAAAACTGAAGTCAATAGAATTCACATGCTTAAATTAAACTCGAGAAAAGAAGCACAAAAGGTTGTACATGCCTCTGAAAATCAGACTATTTGCATTTTATCTGAGGACAGACATGAAACTTTGACAGTAGGCTTTCCCACTAAGAAACAGTGGTGTAATAATGATGGTACTGCTCAAAGAATTTCTTTTACAGTTTCATATCTCCTTCAGAGTATGTCAACTGTATGTCAATCATCACAATTTTGACTGCAATGTAACACTTCTTGGGTTTTCTGATAGCACTAAGCACAAACAGTTCTGAAAACTTATCATTGACTGACACAATATAAAGCAACTATTCTGGTAGAAATAAAAGTGATTTGTCTCTTGCCCTCTTTTAAAGAAAACTAAAATAAACCTCTCATCATCTAACATGAAATTCTTCTGCTTCTGTCACTAACAAATTCAACTCCCATTTTTCACCATTTACTAATCTTTTCTAATCAGATTGAAAACAGGATCGTCAATCAGGCAGGGAGAACTGCACAGAGAAATTTCCAGATTTGCAGGTTTCCTGCACCTAATGCAACAGGGAAATTCTGCTAAAGCACAGAGAGAAAAACATTACACTGTATTGATTGTAGTAATATCTGATTTGGGTAGAAGCAAAAACTGTATAGATGGCTACTTGTGTAAGTTGAAGAGAAACTAAGAGGAAATAAGGAATACATACAAAAAAGGAGGCAACAAATTCTGTGAGCTGTATCAATACAATCAAAAGAAAGCAAGATATTCTGGCACAAATGAACATAAAACCTGGATTCTTGTAGAACCAACTTTTGAGTGACTTAACACAAACATTTTTGAATTATTCAGTTTCCCAAACACAAAAATCCAAAACGTACAAATGAGTGACAAAAGAAATGGCAATTCATAAACGATGAGCTCTGCAATGCTGGTACCAAACATGTAAAACCGACTTATTGCAGCAATCAAAAATGGTACAGCTACTGCAGCACCCACTGAGAAAAGTCTCCAAAACTCATCAGATCTCAATAATTGCTTGATCACTTCTTATGTATTTGGACATCCATGTTGATATGAATTTAATAACACATGATAGCATCGATAAAGTTCATTATAAAATCATGTATTAATCAACATGTCAAAATCTGTCCCTCGAGTGTCCAGAAGGTGTTTACGTTTCAGAGGCAGAGCAAACTTTAAGCAGCGATTTTACTAGGAGTGTGTTTGCTGCATATGTGGCTCAGTGACCTGCTTGGCAAATCAGTCTGCACTTAGAGGTGTCAAACTGCAGACAAGAGCAGAAGGCATTTTGGTCCTGTTAACAGCTGCCAACTTCGGAGTTTATAATTGGTTACCATCAGGGAGACAGTTTTTTTAAAAAGCTACAGGTCAGTAATTTTACTTTGTGAATTTTGAGATGACTGAGCATGCAAGAGGCTTGTAGACTATACAGGCACAGAAAGAGGTAAAAGGAAAACAAAACAAAGATATACGAACAAACTAATCCAAAGAGAATGATACAGACAGTGAAATATAAAATAAAAGTGTAATGAAGAAGCGATCAAAACATTAGTCACTTGAGATTAGAATGTGAATAATCTTCAAGAAGAAAAACAAAATATTGCCATGTCTGGCAAAAATAATTGAAGTTGCAAAGTATAACTCTAAATAAGAATAAATTGAAAATGAAAAGAAACACCCTAAACCAAAGAGATAGAGAACAACAAACAGAAAAAGAAATTGCAAAAGAAACAGTGCAAATAGAGAAAGTAATAATGATAAATGGCAAGGTAAAAGACAGAAAACTCCCTGAGGAAATGGCTCAAGGGAGCAAGCTGTTCAGTTATAAGGAAAGCCAAAAGTAATCTTGCAAAAGTTTAAAAGAAAACTAAGAAGGTGAAGGTGAATAAGTTATTCTGTAGAGCATTTTTCATACCTCTTCTTCACTGGTAATTTAGAGACAGAAAAAAGTGAATTGCATTACCTCGTGTTTGGAATGTGATATGATTAGACAGTGTTAAAGCACAAGATGAAGCCATTAAAAACACATAAATCAAGGAAAAATATATATTGCATTTGACAATCAGAACCTGTGGAGCCAAACCCTGGGGACGTGACAATGGTGAAACCTTTTGTGGTCTTCAGCTATCCCATCCCTCCCTAGCAGGGACAAGGTGTTTTCTTCTCCTGCACAAACTGTAAACTGCGTTTTAATTTTTTTTTAATTAGTTTTTTTTATAAGGTTACTTTCAGAGATCACAATCTTTCTCCTTCAGTCCTTTCTTGAAATCTAGACTATAATGTCAGCAGAGAAGGATTTTAAAAACTGGGTAGCAGAAATACTGCATTTTTCACTCTCTGACATCCTGGAGTAACACATTACCTGTTTCATCGCTGCCATTTGGCATCCAGCCCTTTCATTTCCTAATGCAATCATTCAGAAGAGTTTGTTCTCTTTCAAATGTTTAACTGACATTTTGATCATCCTGACAGTTTCAACAGTCTTTAAGCTCACCCTTTAAAGAAGGAACATTAAGACAAAGGCAGTTTTCTAATGAGCAGAACTAAGAAGCCTGCTATCTTAAACATACACAAAACACTAAATGGAGAAAATGAGCTGAGGTGGAGGGGTCCGTAGCTCATGAATGGGGAGAAGGGAAAATTACTATTATTATTTAGCTAAATTAGACCTTTCTACCTCCAAAATAAAAATCCTTACAAATCTGAGGAGCAGAATGTATTATTTGATAACTACAAGAAAAGATGTCTAATCTTTTGAGGCTAATTTGTAGGTCAACTTCCACAGTTTCCTCCAAAGCTGAACACCTCCAAGAGAGACCCCAACCTTTTAGTTTGATTTATACTTGCTTAATAATTTTATCAAGTTCTCCTTAGCTCCAGAATAATTAGAAACCATGAATACTCATCCCCTATTTCCCTGCTTCAAACCTGTATAGTTTTACAGAACTCTGTCATGTCAGAACCAGTCCAAAAGCTTATCTGTGTGAGTTTCATGACCATCACTCCAACAAAGAAGGCAATGCCACGACCATCCGCACCCAACAGAGAAGCACCTTATCTAATCTACATAAACCCTGTTGATGTACAATTGCATTACAATCACTTCTCTGCCTCTTATCATTTGCTACATTTCAAAACTGCCCTGCTCTGAGAGGCACCCTAAGACGTGCCTTCTGTCTAAAAAGGGTAAATTAGTTTTTTTTTTAAATCCTATCACTATCGATGTCCACTTGTGATTCTTCCTTATAAAAGAGCTAATTGTGGGCTTTCACTGAAGTATTTCCAACACTTAAGGTATAAGTACATGGTGAGATACTAATATATTTATTGGGTTTGTAGAATTTTAGATGTTGAAAGGATTTATATCCACCACTTTTCCATTTAGTGAATGTGAAACAAGAAGAAATAATTTGGTAGTGCTTAAACATGGCTATGTATTAAATCTTATAATATCATTAAACAAAGCCTAAGATAAATACATAAGTACTTTTGAGGCAGGTTCGGTAAGTCACATTTGAACATCACGAATAACAGAGTGGAAATGATATAAACAGCTCCCAGGGCACTGTTTTGCTTTCCAAGTGTTGTTCTGTGCTGTCCTAGTTCATTCCATATTAACATTTATGACAATGCTGCACCAGGTTTCCCTGTAGAACTGACAGCTGACAGTGGCAACTGTGCTTAAGGGTAGGTTAGAGTTCCCAGAGGTCAAACCCAGCTCTGCTCTGGCTGCGTTGAACACACAATTCCTGCACTGTTCCATGATCTGGAGGAACAAACAAGGGAGTACTTAAGGAGGAAGTGCAGCAGACCTGGTAGCCCTTTCCCCTCATTAAATCCATGCCTCCCACCCCTGGATAGGCCTGCAGACTTATCTAAACTCTTTTTATCTGACCACTGGGGATTTTACCATATCTCTACAGACCTATAAAATTCCTGGTTTCCGTTTCTGAGAACAGGCACTTGAATGGATTTTCATTTGATAAAAACAAATAACTTGTTTTTCAGAAATCTAGAAAATTAAAATGTGTTGAAATGTTTACATTATCTTTTTCCTGAGGTGTGAAATATATTTTCTTTTTCATGCCTTTCAATTAATTCTAATGAGCATCACCATCAAGCTGAGCAACACTCAGAGCTAATTATCTCAAGCACTGGAGGATCATGGAAGAACTATCCCTCATGGAGTTTTGCAGTCTCAAGAATTCACTTCTCCTTTTCCATATGTGTAGTCAGGAAAAATATTCCCATGGCAAAACTATATGAGAAAAACATTCCATGAACCTGTAGCCACTTCATGACCATTCCTGAAGGAGCCAGCCCCCCACCATCAGGCCAGCTGTCCACAGCTCAGACAGGAAGGGCCTGCGTACAACCAACGTTTCATGGCCTTCACAAAGCTCAGTTGAGCCAAAGGAGATCAGGTTGGTTTTGTATTGAGATAAACAACTATTATATCCTCTCAAGATTAGCTATATTTGGTCCAAGCAGTTTGCAGATGTTTATGACCTTACACAGCATGGAGGATATTGCACATTTTGTGACAAACACATCTCTTTAGAGGAGCAGATCAATATACAAATGCAACAGCAATAAAAATGATAAACCCACTCCAGTCAGTATATTTGATATATGACTAATGAGAAACAGTTCCGAGCAACATAAAACATAGTGAGGTTACACTGGACTGGCCCTGCTACGATGGAGGTGACAATACAGCCTGCTGTGCATTAAAGGTAGTCCTGGAGCTGGAAGCACAAGCTAAATGCAGATGTCTCACTGAACCCATCACATCAAGTCAGAACTGCATAGCAGCACAAGGCTTGGAGCAAAGCTGAGAATAAAACATGACCGAGGGTGAGAAGGTGTGGACAAGTCATGCAAATATGCCACTCCAAGGTCCAACAAGGGTCTTTTGTAAGTCAAGTAAAAAGTCTTAAAATCTGGAAAGCTTGAACCAGAAGTCATTATAAAAAGTTTCAGGATAGCACTAACATACTTTAGCTTTCCAGGTAGGTAACAACTACAGCAGTGGAATTTTGTATTAATTGAAATATTTTCATCCATTACTCTGGCAGTACAGATAGGAGAAAACTGCAAAAGTAATAAAACCATAAATCTCAGTATAACTTATAGGCACCGAGGCAATCCCTCAGCAATTAAGAATAACTTCTAAAGGGGTTTCAGTTACATAAGGGAAGTTACGGCACAGGTTACCAGGAAGACAGCACATAGTTGTCAAAAACAATTTCAGAAAGAAGGTGCAAGGGATAGAACAGGGTCATAAACTCGAATGGCTACTCTATAAAAATAAAAAGAAAATATTTAATTCTTTAATTTGTTGGATTTAGGTTTGTAGTCTGAATCTTTTGCTAATTAGACAATGAGGAGTACAAACTCTCTGAACCAGCACGCATAAGAAGAAATGAGACATCTTTGAATGACCATATTGTTCTGTAACCACTTTTCTATTCTTAATATATACACATCTAAGTTAACTTTCTGTGAACACAGTTTTGACTAAATAAATTTTAGTTAAAACCAAAAATAAACAATCATTCAGACACTAAATCTGATACTGATTTTCCTTAATTCAAATGCATCATCTCTGTCTGGATGTCCTAATTCCTCTTAACATTTAACAATATATATTAACATGTGAAAAATTGCATGGAGTTAAAATAAGACACACAAATACAAGCTAAAAGCATATAGATGGACTGTGGCTCCTGTGGACACTCTAGCCTATCTTATATCTCTTACTTTAGGATGTGTACCCTTTTATAAAGACGACCATAAAATATCCAAGCCTGAAAGCCCAAAATTCAAAGGCAGAAAGGAGAAAAGGCATTCCAAAGAGGAGAAGAAAGTTCACCATAGAATGTTGTGTCCAGCTGACAACTCAGCAGACTAACTGATAATAACACATAGTGTGAAAAAACTACTTCCAGGGTTTTGACAGCTGGAACACATTAAAGAAGGAAAAAATTCATAAACACTGGCTTATCAGCTCACTGAGATCATTATGGAAAGGAACCAAAATTAAAGAATACATTTTATTATAATTTTTTTCTTGTAAATTAATTAATCCAAATTTTAGCCTACTGTCATGGTGAACTACATTAGACTTGTCAGGATCTTTCTGGGGGTCAACAATCTTTGAATCCATAATCAGCACCAACTGAAGCAGTTATGATTTGAGTTAAAATCATCACCCCTAAACCTATTTCTTTCTAAATTTCTACAGGAGAACTCAAGTGTGAATGAAGCATTGTCTTAGACAATAAAAAGGAAGGCCTAAATGAGAGTTATCACTGATGTGCAAAAAACAAATTCATCTTGGGTGTCAGATAGAATTGCCCATCACTTCCACTCTTTCCAGGTGCAGGGCTGGGAGGGAGAGCAGCTACACACAGAGGAAGGGCAGAGCTTTGTGAGGGAGGTGATAGGAAAGTACACCTACAGAGCTTTGCAGCTGAGGGGAAGCTCCCAGGAGGAGCTGACTCCAAGCATCCTTGCCACTCTGTCCCAGAGCAGCCCTGCCCGCTGGCAGCTGGTGAGGAGCTGCATCCCTGCCACGGCTCCAGCAGAGCAGAATTAGCCCATCTGTCACCCGGGCTGTGAGAACGTCTCAGAAAGGTTAACATAAGCATCCCGTTGTTAAACTTCAGAACAGGTTTAAAGAGTGAAGAAAAGGGGACCATGCTTAACAATTTTTCCTCTTAAGATGGAGAATTATGGGACCTGAGTGGCAGGGCAGCTGCACGGGGCGTTGAGACGTGATGGATGGTGTCTGATGAACAAAGCAGGTTTAAGGCTGGCTGTAGAGTTTATTAAGTACCAGTCATGAAAATAAATTATTCAATGAACTATAGAAAAATTCATCAATCATCTATACGATTAATATTTTTGCAGGTATTTTCCAGCTGTACTGGATATGGTGTCATTCATCTGTAGGTCAGTAGTAGGAATCTGAACTGGGCTGGCTGTGTCAGAAAATAGTTAATGCTTGATAACTTTAGCAAGGCCTTTCCCTAGTTCTTATAAGAATGAAAGAGAAAAGATTTAAGCACAATCCTGTATATAACATAAATGTGGCAGAGACCTTGAATACTGGGAAATTCTAACCAGCTCCAAATATTGCCTTTTGATATAAAAGGGAAGTGCATGCTTTACACAAAATCATTGTAAATTAATTAAATCCTAACAGCAAAATATGTTTGAGGGTGAACTAATTGAATATTTTTAGTAAATTAGTTTCAAAGTGTTTTCAGGCTCTGAAGGTTTTCCTTTCAAAATTTGTACAAAAACTTAAATTTTTAATTTTAAAATATTCAGAAAGGTTTACTATTTATAGGTCCTTTCAGTTTGCTGTTACTTATTTGAGTATTCAGAATCAGAGGTAGTTGAAAACCCTCACTTTCATATTATAAGAAATCATTTATTTTATTAAGATCTAGTTTACATTTGAATTATTTACTGAAAATAACCAGTAAAAAATGTCATATCTATAAATCAGAGCGCCCAAAGCATTTAGAAACCCTGACTGAAGCATATGTACAAATCCCAGTGTATGTAAGTCAGAGACAGGAATATCTACACAGACTGGAAGCCCCAAATAACCAAATTATCTAAATCTCCATTAATTTTTATTTTAGATCTAAACCCTTGTTAATTTCTAAACTTTCATTCAAATGGTCTCCTAAACCTGCAGATGTCTTCATATTTGTAAATATATACGTAAGCAATAGGGGTGTAACTACTGAAGTTTGTATGTGTACGTTTACATGAGGGCTCTCAAGTGCCTACCTAAACCTAGACTTTTTTATTGTGGCCACTACCCATTGGCACATAAACTGAGAACTGTCTCACCCATTAGTTTTCATTAAAATTCAGCTAACATGCTGCGCACTGAACAAAACGATAGTGCAGCAAAGATGGCTGTTTTCTTAGTTTTTAAATCATGTGAAAAACACAGATTCTTTTCCTCCTATATTCAAAAGTTATGGCCAGATTTGTAGATTGTGCTTTGTAGGTGCAACACAGCCCAGTTCTATGAGCCTCACTGTACACATGGTGATCAGGTACATGCTGAATTTTCAATTAGAATTTAGAGAATCCTGAATTAGGGAACACTCCTGGGCTCCTCCTGTAAGCATAAAATTCTGTAGGGCCCTTGTTTTGGTACCAGAACATCTCCATGCTCTAACCACTGGCTTGATGAGTCATGTTGTTTTGGGATGCTCCCCCTGCACCTAGAGGAAGCTTAGGTCTCCAATTTGGCATGTGTTTTACTGCAGGGTTTTACTTTAAAGCAAAAACCAGGCAAATGCCATGGGTTTTTTTTATTCCTCTTCTGCTTCCTTCTCTCTTAATCCCCATAGCAGACTGCTCATGTGAAGCCTCAGAGCTCATTTTATTCTCAACGGCCCCAGAAATGTGACTCACCATACCTTGAAATACCTTGGTATTTTTTACCAGCTGCTCACACTTCAAGTTAGTCCACAGCTACTCTGTTCTCCCACCTAAATGCTACCAGCTTTCTCCAACAGCTGTGGAAAGTCCACTTTTAAATGTTAAATAAATCCTAGGCAGTCCATGAGTTTCCCAAACACTCATAACCAAACAGTGCCCTTTGTGACACTTCAAGGTTGAACATTTTGTAATAACTTTTCTCATATTTCTATGGGGTTTAGCTAGTTAGGTACGAACACCCACATGCATCCAGAAGAATATCATTCTCAGGCTAAGCCAAATCATCCAGACAAGATTCCCAGAAATTTCAGGGCATCATGGAGTGAGGCAAAATTTAATCAGACAACTGTAAAATATTCACACCACAAACCCCCAAACCTAATAAATTAGATTGCATCATTTACTTTTATATGAATGGGACCTTTCATTTAATTGGTTTGTGCAGTTGGTGAGAAACACCATGCAGGTTTAAAAGTGAGGAAAAGATATTAAAAATTTATTAATCATCATATAGACTTCTGAGTCTGGAATCCAGAATGTTCTTGTTCTTAGTTCACTGCTTATTCCAACAAGTCACAGTGAGAAAAATCCTGTTTCTTTTCATACTCATAACAGTTTTTGCTACTGATTTTCATGCAGCCAGGATTCCACCTTCACCACTTAGAACCAAGACTTTCTGGTTCTACTTCCAAAAGAGATCTCAGCCTTTGTAGCAGACAAAATTGCCTGTACCATGCTTTTCTAAGAGTCCACTCTTATTTCTTGGTCAGTGCCTTTTTCAAAAAAAAAAATCTTGAAGTATTGAAGGTAGTAACTTGCTTCAAAAACAATTAGTTCTTCCTCTCTCCTTTCCTGAGTTCAGTGAATTCTGTCTTTCTTTGTTTGCACTTACTTTACATAGTTAATTTATGTAAAAAATTATTCCCCTTCTCTTGTAATCTTCTAAATGCAGATGAGCTCTCTTACTGCGGGCACTCTCACTGGGTATGAAATTTACATTTCATATGTAAATGTTTGCTCATCCTCCCTTTCAAACAGGTTCGGTTTAGATATTCCCAAATGATTGCTTTTGAAAGAGCTACCTTCAGGTATTTTCCTTCTTACACTGCCATCAACTGCAGATTTCACCGTTTTAAGTAAACAAGGGGAATTAACATCTGTACTGAATTTCTCATTCGGATAGTGATTATAATTGTGATAGAACTTTAACATTGTATCAGCTGGCTAGAATATGTTGTGAAGGAAATGAAATTACTTCATGGGTCTCATTTAAGCATTACTACTTATTCTAAATGGCTCCTCACCTATCCAGATTTAAAGTAATTTATATTTTAAAAAATTAGAATAAAGAAAAGAAAGTCATTACATTTCCTCTCTCCCTTGTTAGCCTTATTTCAACCATTTCCCAGGACTGCTTTGGAGGGCACTGGGCACAAATTGTCTCAGTCCTGCAGGAGCACTGTGGGAGCAAGAAGGACAGAATGGGAGTTACCTTGAGTGGTACCCAAGGTGGGTTCCCCCACCTAAACCTTCCCCCTGGCTGCTGCTGTGCCCTGTGTTGTTGCAGCATTGTCAACAGCAGAATCATTTCTAGAAAGCCCTTTTTTACCACTCCCTTTCTCAGACTGAAAGTCTGAGAAGCTGAAAGTTTCCACATGAAAGAGAATGGAGCAGCATTTCGGGGCACATGGAGTAGCTTCAGGGAACAGGAGAGGAAGGCAGCGCACACTGCTATTTAAAGAATGATCACGACATCCCACTGGGGACCACACAAAGTCCTGGAAAAGGGGCTGAATTCCCAAGTGAGCCAAGCTGCAAGAGCATGTAGTTTCTTTCTTTCCAGTGAACATTGCAAAAAGACCAAAACTTTTCTGTTCATAATAGGTAAGTTTTAATACATGACCCATGAAAATACCCACTTTTTAAGCAGTGAAAAGTGAAAGAAAGTAGAGAAAAGATAACACTGAATAAGGAGATTTATTCATTATTTCAGGGCTAAAAATGGATGAAAAAGGTGTCTAGAGGAGTCTGTGCTTTAATTAGTATAACTCTTTGTTACTAGGCTTTTCCCAACACCAGAATACAGCCTTTAAAATTGAAGAGAAGGGAAAAACACCGAGGAGAAAAACCTCCATCACTGGGGAAAGGGACAGGTTTTAGAAGCTTCATTAGTGGTGTCAAGTTGTCTTTGCTCAATCCATTCCTGCAAAGTGTTCCTTCCTCAGCAGCTTGAGCAAGACTTTTACAAGCTGGCTTACGTTGGTGCATAAGGGCATAAATAAATACTAAGGAATTGCCACATAAATACTTGATAGAGATAGGCATCTTCTGAAGCAGGTCTTCTGAAGTCAGAATATATGAATAAAATCTTTTCAATGCACTAAATACTGTCTTCCTGTCAACAAATTCCCTCCAGGTCAATTTGAGAACTATTTTTAATGAAAATTATCCAAACAAATAATGCAGGAATAAACCTATTGAAAAATTAAACTTTCTGCACATTAGTTAAACTAAATTAATTAAAACCTTACTGCCAAGTCATGACATAACAATTATTACTGATTAGTTTGGTTAAAAGAATAAACCTGTTAAATGAACATGTGATTTGCACCACATCAACTCTGACTTACTAAATAGGTTTGCCCATCCAGTATCACATATAATACTAAAGATTGTTCAACCTTATCATATTTTTCCACACTGTCCATGAGCTTGCTGATCAGAACTAATTGATAATATGAAATATTTAATTGTGTAATGTTTTATTAATCTCTCCTCATGAAATGTTAATAGCAAATTTTTTGCTAATACAATATGGGGCTCTAGGTGTATCGAGCAGCTTTGGCTCTTGATGGATTTTGCTGCTGCATATTTTCCAATGGTCAAAGAGTAACGGGAGCAAAAGGGCAACACCATGAGGATTAAATGCAAACTCACTAGGACCAAAAATAAAATGCAGACTACATTCTGAGAAACAGTGAAAGGAGAATAATTTTTCTCATGACTCCCCTAGGATCTGGAGAAGGACAAAATGATTAACATTCTGAAACAAACTATCCTGCATTTACTCCAGTTCAATGACATGACATGCCATGCAATTTTCAAGGAGTACACTGGGCTAATCTACCTGGATGACTAAAACTTCAATTAACACAGCAACACGGGGCTATGTGTGGGATGACTGTGAATGACGGTGCAAGTATAACAAAGCCAGCGAGGTATTTAAAAGAAAATTTCTGAGTGCTGTTTAAAGGGGCACCAAGAAACTTCTGTGCTCCTCTGAATGTTGCACTTTCTCCTCTCACTGCTTTCTTTAAAACCAAACAGCTTTCACTCTCTTTGCCACTCCTTCTTGGCAGAAATTTAAACTCTCATCCCAGCCTTCAAAAGTCCTATATCCACTTTAAAAAAACCCACAAGAGTTGAGAATTCTGAGGTCATCTTTGACCACAACCTTGGCTGTGGAACTCTGCCACTGCTTCCCTTCTGCCCTCAAGAGCTCATCTGGGGCAATGGCTCTAACCCAGAACAGAAATTCCTCTATAGATACAGCCAATCTCCACTTATTATCTGTGTTTGGTAATATGCAACAACTCTGGCCACCGGGAGTAGCAGCCAGAAGGGTCTGTCAAACATCTTGAGCCTAGAGGATGAATTTCAGTCAAAATACAAAACATAGGTGGGATTCTTAAGAATTAGAGGTAAAAGTTTGGGGTTTAAACAACTAGCCTACTTCAACTATTTAGATTGTCATCTGAGAACATTAAAATTAACACAGAATGAACTTCGTATCATAACTGGTGGGTTAGTTAGCTGCTTCCAGAAGGAAGGATAAATACAGACTGCCTGCAAAAACTGTACAGATGACAGTAGCAGTTTGCAATGTGAAGTTAAGGTCAAATGCTTTAGCATCCTTAGTTACCCTGAGAAGGCAACTGTCCTGTCCTGCCTCTTCCTTCAGTTTCAAGCAACAAATTCTTAAACTGTTTAGCAGTAATTGAACTTCTTGACACTTTGTTGAATAAGTCTCAAACCTCCAGGGATTCAGATAACACAGCGTTTGCCGAAGTGTCCAGAGGCTATGCAGTTAATATGCTTCTACCATGAAAAAATCTACCTACTTTACAAATGAAAAAGAATTCTGGACTCATGACAGCATGTTACAGGTTTTTTTCAGCTTCAGCGAGGATCCTGCCGACACTCCTACCAGCTTTAACAGTGAGCCACACACTGGCACGTCGAGCCCTAATGTTTCTCTGCAGTGTCAGCTCCCCTGGTGAGCTGTCTGTGCACACAAGTGCTACAGACTTCAGTCTTCAGGACTGGGCTTGATAAGAAACTTAATGAGATTGTGCAAATCACATCACAGGAGGTCAATTAGATCATGTTCTTGCAGAGCCTGTTCCAGTGATGTAGAAAAACCACAAAAAAGGGAGGAGACAACCTGGAAACAAGTGTCTGTGGCATTTGTTAGAGGGAAAGGCTGGCCTTGGACGACAAAAGAAGATGTCACACTGGGAGTGTTATTTATTAGGCTGAGCTCAGACCACCGGGCTGGTTTCATGCAAGACTTGAAGTGAAATGTGCTAGAGCAGTGCTTTATCTTCTTCAAGCACTGGCATTCCCACTAGCACATTACACCTATCAATTAAGAAAAAAAGTCCCACAGTACAAGAAGATTAAGCCCTTCAGAAATCAGTAGACACAGTGCAGCATTACAGTCATTAAACAGAAATATTTTTGAAAATAAATCCTAACAAAAGAAAGAACCGACAGTACAACTCTTTCACCATTTGAAGGCTCCTCTCAAAATATCCCTGTGTTAAAAATGCATATAAGAATATAAATGTGAAGCAGTTATAATATTGCCACTAAATTCCCTTTCATAGGGGAGGGAATGCCATCTTTTCCAAGATGCCAAGAAGCTGGGGGGGGGAGAACAAAAAATCAAAAGTTTTACCAATTGTGTCCCCAGTCCTGCATGGCTCCTGCCTGTGTAGATAAGCAGGTGCAGAGACTCACTAATTTCAGGGGAGCTGCTGCTGTGCTCCAACTCACCCGTGCACACAGAGCTTTCCTGGGGGGGAGATGTGAAAAGGAGACCTGAAAATGAGGTTGTTCAGTCTGTTGGAAAAATTTTGCTTTAAAGGTTTAGTGTAAGAACTGCCATATTCAATATCTTACTGTTTTGTTAATTTTTTCATAGTTTTGTTTGTCGGCTTTTTTGGAGTTTGTTTTGTCGTGATTTTTTGGTGGTGGTGGTCTGTTTTTTTAGGCTTCTTAGTGGGGGTATTTTGGGTGTATTTTTCTTAGGTTTGATTTTGTTGACATTTCTTGCCCCCACCCCCAGTCATTCATGAAGAATTTATGTCTATCAGTGTATTTGTGTATTGGAGTATTTTGATTTTACAAATATACAAGTCCTTAAGCACAACTCTGATCTATGTGGTCTGAAAATGTCACATCTGTTCTAGGTATTTCTATGCACTGAGGTATCTGCCTTCAGTCACAAGCACATCCACTACCCACTCACAGAAATATTGCTTCTCTTTAAAAGTGGGAGATGTAACCATGAACACACTAACTGGTATTGACACAAAGTTTGGCAGAGCTGAGATCTCAGTTGTCCTGTGTACAATTCTCAATTAAAATCATTCCTTATCATCCTTATTAGAAATATTAACATATATATCGATTATTAACAGTATAATTTTCACCCTTGAAAAATAGCTGATGAGGTGCAACCGGCTTTCTGAAGTCCAGACAATTCTCAAATATCCTGTCTTTGCAAGACAAATCCAGGTGCAAAAGGAAGGTGGGAAAGCAGAGTGTGAGGGAGGCTGGCATGGAAGAGCTCTGGTCCCTTGCTGAAGACTGTAGCCCATGAAAACAAACAAACAAAAACAGCATAGGATTTGCAAATGTTTGCTGAACAATCACCTGGTGCACCGGCTCTGTAATTAGTGTTGATAGGTTTTTGGGATGATGCCCCAACTCGTATATTACTCCAGTCACTTCTGTTTACCACCTTGCAAATGTTGCCAAATTATTACCCAGTAAATGGTAATTGCTCTGTATTTGTCTCATCATCATAAACATTTGTGACAAGAGACCTTGAGCAGCATTAATACCCCAACCAAACACACCGCTCTCTTCCACAGCCCTAATCAGGAGTGCACTAATATAAACATCCATTCCCTCCTGTCACCACCAGCAAAGGCGCCAAAGAGGGGGAAATACTGGATGCAACAACTGCATCAAAAGCTTCTCAGTGCTTTCACAGATTCCTCATATATTCATTTGGCCACGTTGCCACAAACCCCAAAAATCTCTCTAAACACAGCATTGCTCCATTCAGCTTTCCAGCATAAATTTAAAGAACAGCTGTCGTTCTGCTCTTTCTCCCCAGGCACTATAAAGCTGATCAATGCACATTTTCCCCTCCTGAAATTTGTCTGGTTGGGATTTTTGCTCATATTGAAATGCTTGCTCCACATTTTCTTTAGAAAAAGGTGGGATTATGGACATTATCAAAATGGTCCATCCTACCTCTTCTAACAAATCATGACTGTGGCTAATTTTATAAAAGATACAGACGATTAACATCCAAGGAGGACCATCACATGCCAAAATGGTATCCAATAAGCATATGCAGGAATCGTCTGTATTACTTTATTGTTTCAAAAGAGAAAAAAAAAAAGCTAAAATTTAATCTGGAGGAATTTGATGTCCTTTTTTAATGTCTAAGCAAACACTGGTATTCCTAATATCATCTCAAAAGCTGATTTCTAGTATAGTGTAAATGATAAGAACAATTAACAAATTAAATACTAAATCATGCTTTGCTAGAGACTGAGAGAAATCCTTTCCTTTGCCTGTACTATCCTGAGGACGTTGAATTGAAAGAGGATATACAGGATAAAAGAGTATTGTTGCTCTTCCACAGGGAACCACTAAGGATTTTGTTACAGCACAGGCTGTTTTAAGGAGCTAACTGACCTTATAGTTGCCCTTTTCTATTTTAATTGGCAATAAGTTCCATTCCATTTCCCTGAGGTCATAGAATAGTTTGGATTAGAAGGGACCCCTAAAGGTCATCTAGTCCAACCTGGTTTGCCCATCATGGTGCCTGCCAATTCAATCAATCAAACAGTGGCTATCCCATGGAAGGAGGACTCCTCTCAGCAGAGAGTTAAAAAACACTGTGGATTATTAGAGACCCTCTTGTCAGTCACCTCATTAACATTAAAGTCAATGGTGGATGTCATGAAAGTAATACTAAAACTATGATATACAAAAACCTCTATAGACAGCATATATTTTGTATTTTTTTGAATTTTTGTAAAAAAATTAAAAATTACCATTTGATATACAATCAAATAGCGAATACTGATTTTTGTCTAAAGTAAAATTCTTCATTAGTTTCTTACATATGATCTATTTCAAATTAACCTTGGAGCTGCTGATAAGCTCCTAGAATATAGGCAACACTGATGTTCAGAAATATACCTGCTAGCTAAAAAACAAATGAGAAACATAGGCAAAAGCAGAAAGTAACTTGAAAAGAGAAAAGGAAATTTGTATACATAGAAAGAAGCTGTAAAAGATTGCTTTTGTGTTGAGGACTCTCAACATCACTAAAGTAAACAAGAAAACTTAGGCATGTTCATGTGTATATTAATATTCCCATGAAAGAACTGTACAATAACATGACTTTTCTGCCAACAACCTCTTTGAAGTTGCTTACATTTCACAATCCATTATAGAAGTCATCTAATGGCACACTATAAAAGCTATACCATTCCCTTTCCTGAAATCACCTTGTTTAAAGAGGGCTCACGTAGCTCTTTGCTGTGTGTAGATACACCCTTAGGGACTCCCAGCAAGTAGAAAGATAGAGGCTTAAAAATATCCTAATATTATCCCTGACCAGGTTCTTGATTCCATCAGCTGTTCCATCCTTGCCTTGACTACCCTCAAGCTATCAGGTAGGAGCTGATCACGCTTTTCTCCTTGTTCAGCTACAACAAACATGCTACAGAAGGCAAAGGAAATATTTCTCATTGCTGAAATGACAGGCACAAAGTGAGATTTTTATTGTATTTTGGTCCTAGTAGTTCTCCTTCACAATCCCTCTCCATGAGGAGCTGTGTGCCTTTTGTGAACTGGTGCTAATTTCAACTGCAAGTCTGCTGTGGTTTCTAGGTGAGATCAATTTCATGTTTTAGACCAAATACCAGAAAGAATTGAATTGAACTAGGCACTAATCATCAGAAGAATTTAATATTTAATCAGGAGACTGTATAAGTGATGGTAATAGTTCTTAGTTCTCTTTCACATGCTAAAAGTCAAATGAACTACCAGCCCAGGTACCTGGAAAAAGGTACTGAAACAACTGCCTTTTATCAGCAGTGTTATCTATAGCAATTTTGGAAAATTGTGCTGAAACAATGATGAAATATTAGGAAATTGTAGACAACATGAAAGAGGGAAAGGGACATATGCCATTTTAATCCTTGAATATATTTTTAACACAATTATAGAAATCCGTGGCTCATTTGACACAGACCCATTAACATGCATTCAAGATGTTCTAGCTATGAAATTAAATTCAATTCACAAGAATAAACTTCTACCCAACAAGAACTTTGTAAAGAAAACATCGGAGCATTTTCAAGGCAACATCAATCTTATAAGTTATCTTTGTCAAACTTATTCCATGATCAACAGTAAAAAAGCATTCTTACTCCTTGCTCTGCAGATCCTCATAGTGAAAGAAAGCTCCAGGCATTTTGGTTGCAACAATCTACCTGTCACAGAGACACCTGTTTAAAACTTTTCTGTGCTAAGCTGTTGGGCTAAAGCTGCAAACCTGGGGAAGCTCCTGAGGTCAGGAAATACAGCATTGCTTCTTTATCCAAATTTGCACACATAAGTTTCAGCAATGCAGTTCCAGAATAACCCGTTTCCCCGTGTTTTATCTCAGAAATGGGTTCAGCTCCTGCAGCAGTAAGAGTAGCACAGAAAATGTAAATGTGGTAGCAATGGCCTGGGTAGATGAGATTGCATAACCTCAGGCAGCTGAGCTTTGTGCTTCCTGGGGAAAACGAGTGCCCACGGCACCCATCCCGATGGAAACAGCTCAGGCTGTCACAAACGGGAGTGTTTTACTTTATAAATAACATATCAATTTAAAAAATGGCACTGCCCATCAAACCATTTGCTCTAATCAGGATATATTTAACTGTGATTAACTTTGATTTGTTATTTTAACGCCAAGATTTAACAGCAAATATACTTGATTCAGTGGGGAATTATCTGATAAGGAGCTGGAGCAGATCAAATGGACTTGGCAGTAACTCCGGAGAGGTTCACAGTGCATCGAGTCAGCAAGTAACTCTCTTACCAACCAAAACACCAACTGCACCAATGTGTTATACACCCAACTCCTTTCAATATGCCGCATCCTTTGGGCTAAATTTGTTTTGCTCATTCTTGTGAAAAGTGCCAGACTGGAGGTGTTGGAATCCAAGTTCCTCTTTTATCAGCAGAGCAGCAAAGAACAACAACAGTTCCTGTGTACTGCTGAGCTTCAGGCCAGCTCTGGAGCAGCTGCTCCCAGGGCCAGGAATAGCTTTGCATCTGCCATACTGATACTTTAAAATCCATAGTATATAGGGTTTTAATCCAGTTCTTAACTCTTTAGAATAGTGTTAGCCAATCACCCTTTGTAGCAAATTTTTGAAATATTGTTTAATGTTCCTCCTCAAGGATTTCAATGAATAGAGATTTTCGCAAGAACATCTAGTTTGTGCATAATGTACCTAGAAAAACATAACAGCAGATATATTCTAGTCAAAGCTCTTCAGAAGGCCCAGAAGGCTTGAAATGGTTCCAAGCAGCACAGAAGGTGTTGATGAAGAGGAAGATATGAAGGAAGAGGTGGTCTTTTATGACCCCCCACTCAATTCAGGGAGCCATGACGAGAGTGGTACTAAGGGAGGACAGTTTTGGAAGTGGGTGTAACACTAGTAGGTAATGCTTTGAAATGGTAATTAGGTAAGTAAATAAAAGCAAGAGGCTTTTGAAACTCTGTATGCACACTTTGGAAGGAATTAGATTCTCATGCATCCAACATTATAATAAAAGGAACGCTGCCTGCTAAAACTCACAGATGGAGTCATGGGGGTTTTCTCTTAAGAGCCAGTTTCAGGCATCAATACTAATTCACATCTAATTAAATATGACAGTTTCATTACCACCTTCTTGTTAACTTGTTACAGCAATCTTACTGCTACCACAGAGGCTACAGCTACTGATCAGGAGTTTTGGATTTTCAGTACTGGAAAGCTTCTTATTCTTACTGGAGAGATCAAGGGGTAGACATCAAACAACTTCAGCTATTTGTGAACTCAGCTGTGGAATATTATCCATATCTCAAGATGTCCCATCTCCACATGTGTGTACTAATCATTGTGTGTAGGTAATTTTGTGAATGCTTATGACACCACAATTAAAACAGATGCTCCTTACATGTCTGCCTTAATTTAGCAGTCCCAGTGACTAAGTATTATTCTTCTGAAGGAGCTGATAGCTCATCAGTCACATAGCTAAGTTACTACAATGCTTATTCCTAGAGAATTCACTGGAGTGGTTTCAAGCACAAGGTTTGCAGATGTCCCCAAGCAAAGAATTACTCTTTAGCGGAACATAAGATGAATAGAAGATGATAAAACTGGTGAATGTCAGACAAAGTTGCTACGAAGTGATGTAAGCAGTACTGTTTTATTTAAAGGATGCCATTCACTAGAGGGCTTCTTTCCTATTGTCAGAGCTGGCAACAATTTTAACGAGAGCTTCTTGAAAGAAATTACAATTAAACATGATATTGTATGACTGTAACTCATGAAGCCACATTAATTTTTTTTCAACGGGAGGAAACTGTCCCAGCCTCAGCTGCAAATATTTCAAATCCCAGAATGTCAGCTTCTGAGCCAAAAGCATGGTATCAGGGTGGGCCAGAGTACAGAACTCCTGTGTGTGTACACAAATG
Organism: Campylorhamphus procurvoides; assembly: GCA_013396655.1. Taxonomy (NCBI): domain Eukaryota; kingdom Metazoa; phylum Chordata; class Aves; order Passeriformes; family Dendrocolaptidae; genus Campylorhamphus; species Campylorhamphus procurvoides. Next base: position 1,868,080 of record WBMV01003298.1, on the reverse strand, counting down.
GGTGCATATTGCAGGGCAGGACTTGCACCTGCTCATTTGAATTTTTTGAGAAAGGACCAAAACTCTTTAAGTTTAGTTTACAAATTATTTTTATAAGATTCAGCCTATGTTTGACCCTAAGATTAGCTCAGTTAGTTTGAGCACAGTGCTAATAACACCAAGGTTCTGAGTTTGATCCCCATGTGGGCCATTCACTCAATAGCTGGACTCAATGATCCTTGAGGGTCCCTTCCAATTCAGAATATTCTGTGATCATATTACAGCTTATTCACAGGAGGAAGAAAAGCAGACTAAGTCAGCAAAGCAAACAAAACAGAGGTGACTTTTTTACAATTTTTTTTCTCCAAAAATGCTTATTGCCTTGATTAGCATTTCAGTTACAGCATTGAATTTTTAGTGCTTGATTCCAGTTTCACCCCCAGTTTGTCATAACAGATCCATGGAGTCAGTGGAGCAGCACAGGTGTAACCAAGGGAAGCATTTACTCATTAGCAGTTAAGGCCACAGCCAGAAGCAATTTTAAGTCCTACAGCATGTCACAAACGATAATCATATCGAGCTGCTCACAGCATCTTCTTCTCCATTTTAATTTCCAAGGATAAATGAAGCAGCACAGCCTCACAGTTCCCAGAACACCTCCTTGAACATGTGCATCTTTCCCAGCATGCTTTTATGGGAATAGCTTCCAGCTTCATCTGCCTGTGGATCAGCTTCTCACGCTCACCTTCCCTTCAGCCAAGCTGCCACTTAAACAGAGAATGGCCTCCGAACTGACAGATTTTTCACAAGCTACCCTACAATCTACAGATTTATTTCTGTTGCAATGACTTAGGGGAAAAAAAATATCACCAAAAATTTACTCCCTAAGGAGTTTAGAGAAAAAGGTGGCATTTAGATGTAAAAATGAATCAGCATATAGACAAACAAAATGCAGTAGATTATATTTTCTTGGTGTGCATAATGAGACATGAGGGCCACCAAAGTGATTAGAGGGATGGAGCGCTTCTGCTACAAGGGGGAGCTGAGAGGACTGGGATTGTTCAGTCTGGGAAGGAGAAAGCTTTGGGGTGACCTAATTGCAGTATCTGAAAGAAGCCTACAAGAAAGATGAAGAAAGACTATTTAAAAGAGCAGGTGGTGACAGGACAAGGGGCAATGACTTTAATCTGAAAGAAAGTAGGTTTAGATTAGATATTAAAAAGATTCATTTTTTTTACTGTGAGGGTGGGCAGGCCCTGGAACAGGTTACCCAGAGAGGCTGTGGCTGCCCCTTCCCTGGAAGTGTTCAAGGCCAGGCTGGATGAGGCTCTGAGCAACCTGATCTAGTGGAAGGTGTCCCTGCCTATGGCAGGGGGTTGGAACGAGATCTTTAAGGTCCCTTCCAACCCAAACCTTTCTGGGATTCTATGACTTGTCCTCAGTGTGAGCATCTGAGGGGACACTCTCAGCCAGATTCTCATGTGCAGTGAGGTTTTTTAAGCCCACTCTGCCAGTGTAAAGAGACTTGAAGAATATTTATTGCAACTTTAAAACACCAGAGAAGACTAAGGAAGCTTTGATGTAGATATGAATAAAGCCCTTTACTTTTTATAGAACTGTGACACTGATTGTGTTTGCAGGTGAGCCAGCCCACACAGGACTGTGTTATCCAACAAAGGCAATTATAAAGTAAAACAAGAACTTTGCCTAGGAAAATTTTGCATTCCAAAATCACAGCAGTTTGATCTTCTGTACATGTTTTCCCAGCCATCAGATACTCCACAGGACACAGATAAGTAATCTAAAGGTTTATGTCTTACCAGCAGGGCATCATGTAAACAGAAAATACTCACCCTTTCTTTTTCCTGTCTACTCACATTTCATAAAATAGCAGAACTAAGTGCCAAATGCTTTCCGTAACTCTTCTGCCTTTGCTCATTTTCCTGCTCTTTTCCTCGGAAGGGCAACGAGTACACTGAACTTGATACATCCTGACAAAGAGATGGGATTATGTGCTTTCCTTGACTTCATCTGTGCATGAGACACTCTAGCACAATTCACCAGACACTTCAGATAAGAGGAGGCTGAGAAGTGGGAGGAGATAAATGAAATGAAGAACAGAAGTGATAGTATTACTTTTCTGCCGGCATTAACTTACTTCCAATCTGACTGTGGATTTCACAGGGTAAAACCCTTGATCCACAGCAGTTCAAGATTTAACATTTTTGGAATAGGCATCTATTTTCCTCTAACTCCCACAGTTTTTCTTTTCTTGAATGCCTGGACTCATTTCACATACACGCAAATGGTGCCGTTCATGTTAAAAATCAACCAGTACTCTCCTCCAATATCTTGTCGGATAAATTCTGGCCTCATTTCAAAATTAATATTTTGACAATACCTCAGCAGTTTCAGTCAACTTTGAAGACAAAATTAGAGAAAAATATATTATTTGCAAGAGAAGGTCTGAAGTTCCCTTGATTTATGAAGAAGGGAGAGTATTTGGAGCTGCAAAAATGAAGTGAAATAAAATGAAGTCTCAACCATACTGAACAAAGCTCACAGACATGAGATATAATGGTCATATGTATGTGGCATTCCCTATTGACTAGTTTGCCTGGCCTCTTGTCCATGTGTCTGTGGCATGGAGAGACAAAATGCTCAAGGAAGAATTTCCATAGAATGATGTTGCAAAGCAGAAAATGTACCAAGTGATGACAGAGCTGGTAATCTTCAACCACCTGAAGGTTCTGTAAAGAAGTTTATATTGCAGCTTTTCTCTCCTCTAGACTTCTTATCCCTCTGAGTGTCACCCCAAAGCAGAAGGCACCCAGCTGCTGGTACAGCTGTGATCCCTCTCGTACTCTGAGCATTCCCCTTCACTCGCATACATTCAGTTTCCTTCTTTGGAAACTGGGTCTTTCCTACTGTGTGCACAAAAAAACTTGTCAGCCCATAGCTTATAAATTCATTGGCCAGTTTCCATGAAACTCAACCACAAGATAGGAGACTTAAAAATATTCTGCACCAGATGCCAGAGAAACCACACAAAATAAAGCACTTCATGTATCTCTTTACTCTGGCACAGACTTCATTCAGGGCTTCCTTAATGTGCCAGGCATCATCTACAATGCCCAGACCCAGAAGAAACCAGGCTCCCTCTGTCACAGCTCAAAAGAAGCATTGGAGTCCTCTGAAGCTCTTGACCCTTCAGCAGGATCCTGCTATGACTTTGCAGTGGCCACTGAAATGGGAGCTGTGACTGTCACATGCAGGGGTTGTTTCTCTGCCCTGCAGTGAGAGCATCCACAGAGCCAATAGCACTGCTCATGCTCACAGCACCCAGCGCTGCAGGGCCAGCCTGTAACTATCTGGGAAGATAGCGAGTGCCTTTAATGGTTTTAAACCCAATAATATCTAATTATGAAATAATTTGGCTTAAAAGAGGTTTTCGTTCTAGGAAAAAATTAGAAATATGAATTCACAGTTGATGTCATCTGCATAATTTCAGTGCATTCAGCAGAACTGCACCATTTTAGATCAACTAAAAAGCTCGATTCAAAATGCAGCCCTTAGATTAACTACCTGGCAAGGACTTCATTCATGCTCAATTTATACAAGGTACAAAATCTTTGCCGTTCTCCAGTATTAGCAGAAGCTTTGCCCTCTTAATTATTTAAGATAATACAATGAGGTGGTCACTGACCTGGTAGAATAATGAGAAAGACAGTCACTGAGCTTTAGATTATCTTCAAGCAAGCTAAATTTTCACTTTTTCTGTGAAGCTCCAGTATTTTATTCAACACTGCCATCTGTACTTCTCATAAAGGAAATACATTTTTTCACAATGAAACATGAAATGTTAGTGAGGAATAAGTAAAGCTTAATCTTTTGCTTGAATTTGCATCAGGGAGTACTAAAGCACAATATTTTACCAAGAGCATTAACTTTCAAATCAGAGATTCTTGCCTTCTTTGCAGTGCTGCAACTTCTGCACATTTCTGTCTTTCTGGAAGGATTGCCACTAAAAGCAATGACTAAATTAAACTCTTTGCTTCAGAATCACTCCCAGAACATTAAAACACCCTTGGAGATGCCTCTACAAGTAGTCAGATGCATGGTTGGATGGAAGGAACTATAGTTGAATTATGTAAGCCCTACATACAAATCCTTTTGTGAACTTTTTTCTATTTATGGAGATGATTCCTAAAATTCTTCTTCAGAAATACAGAGAATAAATAAAGTTTCTAAAATGAAGTTACAATTTCCACTGTACCTCTAACTCAACCACAACTTGTTAATGCAAGTGTGACTTTTGACAGAGGAAGAGGCTGCGTGCAATAGATTTTCCATAAGTGTAAAAAATATTAATTTACAGTTTTAGCAACTCAGTGCTAAAGGCAGCTGCTGCAAAGGGTATTTTCTGTTATGCCACAGGAACCACCGACCAAAAACACCAAACCACCATCTTTTCAAATATCAAACTTCCAAATGATGTTAAAAGAAAGTTACAGAGAAATCTACTTCCCATTATAGGCAGAGGACTCTTTCCAGAAAAATAACAGTATGAGTGTGGCTTTCTCAAAGACAGCATCATACCAGAGACAACTCTCAGGGCCCTTTCCCTGAGTCACAGCTCAAGACATGAGCTTTGTATCCTCAATTGTCTCAATTTTATCTGGACACAGTGTGTACTGTGAAAAGTGGTAGCATTTATCTCCCCTTTCTAAGCAAGTTTTGGGCAAATGGCAAATGGAGAGTGACTCTACAGTTTGATTATTGCTTCAGCTGGAAGCACGCTCTAAGAAATGTTTAATTCTATCCATAAACTGGAATAAGTGGAAGGACTGAGAGCTGGGATTATTCCCAGAACATCCTCTACATCAGCCATTAAAAGGTGTCAGGAGTGGGGGAAGATCCACACTCAAATCCCCATTCCAAATTAGTCAAAAGCAGGACAGTTCTCAGGTTTTCCAGAGGAATTAGTATTATGAAGAGCCTCTGGGTATGGATACAAGGCTGTTGGTGAATCCTGCCACATCTCAGGTATGGGCTGTGACAGTGGCATCAACTAATTACACAAATATACAGCAGGAGAAAATTTATAGGTGCTTCACCAGTAAAAACTTCACTGCTGAGAGACACCTGCCCCCATGGTCAGTCAAGAGCTGAGGAAAGATTTTTGTGAATGCTAGTGACATCTAAATACTGGCATCTAAAAGAAGATTTAGTGCCTATATGTTTCTGCAAATCAGCCCTAAGCAGACCTTTCCCATCCTAGGCTTTCAAAAAGGGAAGATTAATTGGTCATCAATAACATTCTTTATCTTCTTGGCAAACTCTCGCTGGATACAAAATGTAGCTAATCATGTCAATCCATTTTCTTCTATTGTTGACATGAAATATCATGTACCTCCAGGCTAGAAAGGTTTCCTCATTTTTGATTTTGAAATAGTTTCAGGCAACTGAACCTCCAGACACTGGAGTGCAATTGCTGAAGGAAAGGTGCAGCAGCACTAGTGCCATTTTGCACACAATTCATCATTACTCTTTGCTCTCCAGAAATTTAGCCCTCCTACAGCCTACCCTTGAATTTTATCTTTTGTTCTTTCAGAGAGAAATGAGTCAGAAAGTTTAATAGGCAGAAAATCTTTGAAAGACATGACCTTAGACACAAAACCAAAGGCACTCTCGGAGAAAAAAAAGGGTGAATAGACAATATTCTGATTGTTGCAAAAGCACTCTTGAAAAGATAATTTGGATTTGTGCCATTTCAAATACAGCCACGCTGTAATCACCCCCTCAGTTCAAATGCCAAGGGATCAGTTCTCCTGAAAGTGCATTGGTAAGTCTGCATTAGTGCATCCTTAATGCTCTGAGGCTTTACATGCACATGGCAAAAAAGGCTGTGGAGACCTTTATTCCTTAACATTGCTGTCAAAGTTAGCATGGTTTTGGTAATTGTACAAAGCCATAAGACAATAAATCACCCACCACAGTTCACAAATCATTGAAAGAGCAGATTTTTGCTTCAGGATGACCAGCAAATGGGTCAGCACTACCTTTCTCTGTAATGTGCCTGCCTGGCTTCCCACCAGTTGTTAACAAAAGAGGAGCAGGATTCTGTCAAAAATGCATCAAGGCAATTGTCCCCTGAAGGTAAAAGATTTGTATGCTCCACCAAACACTTGTCAAAAATGTCCTATGAGGAAAGGCAGCCCTCAAATACTCTTACAGGGATTTAATCTTGGGTCCAGATGTTAAATAAAGTCTTTGGTACTGCTTTTCACTGGTATGCCAAGTACCTCTATGGAGCTTTCCTGAGAAGAAATTAATTTCCTACATGATACACATCACCATTGTTGGATTCTGTTGTCTGCCTGCCTCTTCAGGTAGGGAAAGTTGTCCTGTCTCAGGCTGAATATTTATTCATAGCATAGCAAGGACTTGACTAGTTTGTCAGATAGAGCATGGTCATTTATTACACTTCTAAATTAAAAAATTAGTAGACTGGAAGCAGGGATGATACCAACTTACACCCAGCACACTAACTTAAACCACCTTAAACGAAATTCTGCTCCCTGAAATTACAAGAGCAAGAGCTGAGGGAATGGCAGAGAACAAGCCAGGAATCTCTGCTCCACACAGAGGAGATGGACTATTTGAGACTAAACTTGAGGAATGATATATTTCTCAAATAATTATTTTTTTCTTTAAATATTATAAAATAATTGGAAGCTACATGACCACTAGGAGTTAAATGAAATGTACAATTTACTGTGACTGACACATTTAAATCAGCTGAGTCCCAGAAATCCATCCTGAAATCTGTGCGTAACACATTTGGACCACAATTTTTAGTGAGTATATGAGCAAAGATTGAATATCTTCCTCATTCTTGGTGGTGTATGAGGCAAATAATTAAAACCAGGAGAATGAAATTCTCCTGAGCTGTTTTCTGTACTACAGCTGCAGACAAATTACATATAAGGGTTTTTATATTATTATTGCTTGACCAAAATAAATATATCTAACTGGGAATTAGGTTTTGCACTTTGAAAATTATGTCACCATTATCTAAGTAAATAATAGTGTCAAAATCGAACATTTATGAGATGAACAAAGAATAAAGAGGTTGGTAATAGCTGCCAGAGAATCCTGGAATATGTAATGAGTTTCTAAAGGCTAATTAAAAATTAAGAAGTTCCTATAAAAAGAAGTGATTATTTGTCAGCAAGCTTTCAAATACAACCTTTGTGAACAGCCACAAAGGGGAAACCTGGACATTAGAGCAGAGCTGGAATACAACACTCAGCTGATATGGGGCAACTTCGTTGGATTCAGGAATGAAACCGGCAGAAACATGGAGTAAACCCAGGCTGGTGTCTCTAAAAACAGGAGCTGATTTTGAATCAAATACTGGTTTAGAAATACTGGTTTAGAAAGTGTCAGGTTCACCTTGAAGAATACAAGAGAATTATTATAATTTCTTTTCATTTTAAAAACTAAGTGAAAAATTTTATTCCATCATTATGTCTGCATAATGGTCTTCTCAGCAACCTCATGATCCTATCAGTATCTATTTTTATACAGGATTGCATAGTTCATGGAATTTACACCACCTTCTCCCATGCTTTACCTATGTGCTTCCCCAGTGCTGCTGGACATGTGATGTATAGGTTATATGTTTTTCATGCATAAGGTACAGCAAAATGAACACAGGGAGCTAACTTCAGCAAGAGGAACCCATCTACCTGGATAAAGAGAGAGATAATACATGCCAGCCCTTTCATTTTACAGCACCTATTCCCTTGCTTTTTTGCCTCAGGTGACAACAGTCCTTGAAGGTGGGGGCCAGGCTCAGCCTTCACATTTAAATATATAATAGAGTTTCCAAAAAATTCATGAGATCACAAACAGGACTGTCAAACTGTGTAAGGGGATTATCAGAGAACATCACAAGACCCCAACCTGGCTGGTTATTCTGAGCCAAATCAGTTCTTCTCCCTGATTCTGATACTTTGTTTCCAAATATCAATTTCCCATATCCTTGTAACTTTTCTGATACTGAATTATGGAAAGTTTTTGACATGTTCAAAGACCTCCCATTCAAGTTCCTAGAAGGAATGACAGTCATTAGTGCCACTGGCAAACAGATGCACAACAGATGAATGAAATGTTTGAGACTAACATAAAAAGCACATCAAGAGTCAAAATGAACATCACTTTTCTTTGATTAAACTTGCTTTAAAACAAACGTGTAGACCTCATATAATGAAGAAAATAGAATACCTGCAGAGAAATTCAAACATGCACAGGAAACCCTCCAAACACATTTACCCAAGCAACAAGAAACCATGATCCTAAGAATGACCTGGAGATCTTTTTCTGTTGGTTTCCTTTTTATCTTTTAATAACAAATATAGGAAAATAAAAACCTTAGTACATGGTTTGCTGTGTAAATCTTGCAACCACGGAATAGGTCAGCCCTTCCAACAATCCCCATCTCAGCCAGGGATGCAACTGCAGGACAAAGTAGCCAGGCTCTGCCTCCCTTCTCCCCGGTTGTGGCAGGCGTTCGCCAGCGCTGCAGTTCCTCCCAAAGCCCTTGTTCAGGCTCTCCTTGGAAAATAAGCCCTTTACAGTTGCTCTCTGGCTGATTATTTTCCTCAATTTGCTTGTCTGATACTTCTTCCAGCCCTTGCATATGCTGCAACTTGAACTATTTTCCTCTATTTCTTAGCCAAAGTAATCCTATTTAGTGCAAAATTCATTTATCTATGAATGATCAAAACCACATGTAGAAACTTGATCTCCTGTCCAGTGAAGTGCTGGTCAGATGCACCAGGCTGATGTTTTCAATTACATACCAACAGATATTCTACTCTGCAAACTATGACCAGGGAGTTGTTTTTTTCTTTTGCAGATTTCAAACTCTCAGAAATGTGTCATTTAACCGATTTATCTCAGAGTGCATGTAGAAGGATGTCCAAATGAATAACTAGACAGCATATGATCATAGGGGCAGTGTTTTGCTGCAGTCTTGCAAGCTCCTTTAGTCCAAGGAGAAGAGGAAACCCCTGGAGTTCTTTGAACCACTGCTTCCTCTTCCTAACCTGGGCACTGTCCAGTCTTTACTTTGCCCTTGAACACAGGATCAAGTAACACTCCATTTCATAAAAACTCAAATACCTGGTATAGAATTAATCTTGTCAAAATGAGACAGGTGATAATTCAGATAAAAGCCACTCCTCACTCTTATTTAGGACACTCTGGAACTTCAGCCAGAGAAATGGAAATCTGTGAGAGAGTATCTGTGATGGACTATATCCAAAAGAAGATTAAGCCATAAGATAGAAATACCTTGACGGATTTATTCCATTAGTCTGCAGAAAAGAAGGACATTTCATGTGAAGAAATTTCAGTTTAAATCACTGAGCCAATTTTATTTTGGCTGTAACTGAGTTAGATCTCAATGGAGCTACAAGTAGAATAAATTTGTCCTCTGGGATAAGTGTTTTGATTTTGTGGTTTAAATATTTTATTATTTACCCAGTGAGTTATTTTTATATTACACTACCTTTTTGGTCTGAAGTAAGAAGACTAATTTCCATTCCTGTGGTCAAAGCCATTATCTCCAAAGCACTTATTCAGATGGTACATTTCACTTTAAATTTGATTCCGGCTCCAACTATACTGTTTTCTAATTACATTTCTGGTGCAGGTTTCACCCTTCTGTCTGTGTGAGCTGAGTTATTCACAGTTAGAATTTTATTGCACCTAAATTACAAGTTTGGAATGTTGCTTCACATGTGATTAATTTGAGTAATTGTCATGGGTCTGCCAAACAGCCCGTGTTCACTGAGATGAGGCTTTATAAATTAGACAGGCAGTGGGTCTACCAGGAGACTTTGTGCAGAAGATAAAGGCTGCAATAGCTAGTGGTGTTTTCATGTGTAATTAGAAAATGCATTGTTCTCCAATTAAGGAAATTAATTAAAATCAAGCTGATGGTAATCAAAACATATTGCAATATCATTTTCTCTAGCACATGCATTACTCTCAGGTGCCATCAATGTACAGTATTGGTTTTAGACTGTAAATTTAGCTCCAGGGTACATATCCCGACTAGCTATTTCTTAATATAGTCTTCTCACTTCTTTTTCTTTTTTTTTTCATCTAACTGTACAATTAATCCTGTGCTACACGTAAAAGGCAGTGGCTTCAAAATATTTACTAAAGGATATTTTTCTTTTCCACAAGAATTCCGGTCAAATACAAAGTAGATGAACAAATATTTCATCAATGAAAACTGCAAATTCGTTTCATTGATATTGTGTAATAGAATGAGAATGATCATCATATGGACCCTTGAAAACTTAAAATGTTGCTCAGTTTATCCAGTGTTTAACATTCTCCATGAAAATGTTTTACACAGAAATTGCATCATTGTTATTTTCTTTCTAAGCACCTCAGGGTGCTGAAGGGAAGGTGGATAACAGACCAGCAAGACTCTGGAATGGCAAAATCTGACAAAAGCTAAAAATCAAGCCCTCAAAACAGCCTGTGATGTTTTCCTCATTTCTCAACAAACACTTAAGAATACCAGAGACTCCTGGAAACCCCAGATCAGATTCCTCAGTTGTAAAGGCTGAAATTTCAAAAATACAAGTGACAGTAGCTGGAGTAGCCCTTTCACCTTCAGTCATTCAAAATGCTTGATTATGCTCCCCTCGGCACAGTAAACATATACATGTATCCCATGTATTTCTTATGATGGAAGTGCTGCATAATTGTATTCAGATTTTAGGGGAAACAAATGGAAAAACATCCTGTCAAAGAATTTTTTGATCCGTGCCACTTGGTAACAACACATGACTCCCTGTCCAATGGAGTTTTAACTGAATTTGGCTGAAATGTGTCAGGTAACTGACTTAGTATCTGGAAACCAACGTGTTTATGATTAATAAACATCCCCATCCTCACCTAAAAAAAAATAAATAATAACATAAAAGGGGAGAGCTGATTTTTAAAGCATTGCACAGTCAGAGCCCCTTGCCATGTTAAGGCGTGAATGCAGGTTCAAAAGAGTAATGCACAGTTCCAGAAGGAACACCTGTAATGACTTGCCTGTCTAACAGAAAATTCAAAGTGCATCTCTCAGGTGCAGAGATAACCTCGGGCTGCATTTCACAGTGCCACTTCAGGCATTGCTGAGGATCACAGGGTATGCCTCAGTCATTCTCTCCTTGCCTGTGCTTATTAGGAAGAATTCCGCTATAAAGGTCTGATCCAGGATTCACCATACCCAGCTGGGCAGGCAGCTACAAAGACCTCAAATCTCACTGAAAGATGCCCATCCCCCTTGCTCTGTTTTGCTGTGTCTAGGAAAGCAGCGTTGCTTAAATTTGGAAGTTTAACCACAATTCACCTTCCTCATTAACATCGCCTTTATTGTGACCTGAGGCTCCTGTGCAGTCTCCCTGTTCCACTAATACACCCCCACAGGTCAATACTCCTGCCTTACATTAGTGGCTTAAAGACTTTTAACAAGCTGGCTGTTTGAAAGAGATTTTAATCCCATTTTTTCCCAACAAAGATACTTCTTTATCCTTGAATCCAAAAGGCTTCCATAAACACAAATCAATATGATCTTTTGGATACTTAAATAACTTCCTAATTATAATATCAAGCTCCTGGTATCATTTAAAGTGCTTAAAATGAGAGATGCATACTGTGAAAAATGAACAAATATTACATACATAAAGAGCTATTTGCTTTAGGTATGTAACATCTTGACCCAGCTTTGTAATGAATAATGTGACTTTAGAAAAGCTGTTTAACCATGTTTCACTCATCCATCTGGAAAATAAAAGCAGTATCTATTATTGCAGATGACTGCAAACTGATCAACAAATGTTTACAGAATCTTTTCATACTGCATGTTGACAGAATAATGCCAAGGTAATCTAAATGGACAAAGGACCCTGTAAATTCAGATTGCAAGAAGTGCTTTGATTAGCTTGCTTTTCTAAGCATGTTAGCTTGGCTTCATCATCCTCTGCAGGTACAGCCTGGAGAAAAAAACTCAAAGTCAGACTAGAGAGAAGCACCACTGTCGGTAATTCTGTTACATGAAATGATCTTATGTGCATGTCTGTTTCTTCTCTTCTCACTGGGCTTTATATTAGATGGTCTTATTTTCTGACTCTTCTGTGTTAATATTGTGTCTTGTCATCAAGCAGGTCCATGAAATTGCTCAGAACTGTAGACATGTTAATGTAGAACTCAGAACAGAGAATAAAATTATAGACAAGGCAGCAAAATAACCCTTATTGTTCTAAATTATCTATATTCAATAAAGATGAAGAAGGATGACAAGAGGCAGTGATGAGAGCCACGAATTTGGGAAGCTGTTGAGTAGAACACTGAGGGAATAGCTCTTTTTTGGCAAAAGAGATTTGTCATTTTGCTTTTAAAGTCAAATGATGCTTCCTAAACAGCAGCACAAGGTCTCTAACTGTTCAAGCAATAGCCCTGGCCATGGGAGGATTCCCTTTCAGCTCTTCTAATTGAAGTCAGTTTATCTCCTCTGGTAAAGATTGCAAAATTTCTATATCATACATTTTTCAGAACACCACAAAGATGATAGATGTTTCTGGTAACAGTGGGGTCAGAAAATAATAAGCCTTTGACTATAATCATTCCATAGGTCCAGCTTTACCTGTACAAGAAAGAATGAATGTGATGTGATAAATGAAAATGGAAATAGAGAACTGAGCAGCTAATTTGACCCTCCTCCTACTTCCCATTCAGTTTATGTGTCTCAAGGCCAAATCCCTTTTGATCAATCAGATTTTCTATAGATATTAAAATGGACAAGAGCTGATTATACACATACTTTTCAGTTAGAAACACTGCTGATCCCCAGTGCGTTTTGTGGTACAATTTTCTTATGGCTTTAAGGAAAGAAGATCCATTAGTGTGCAAATTGAAAGTGCAGTTTATATGCTGATATAGTTCGCTTGCCAGGACAATCTAGAAAATTATATGTCAGGAACGAAATTAAGAACAATGAATGTAGATCAGTTTCCATTAAAAAAAAAAAAAAAGAAAAAAAAAAGAAACAAGGGGTTCTTCCCATCTCCTCTTACCCCCTAAGCATCAACTGTTTAACAAGAAAACTAAATCAACCAGCAGGAATGGCTCACTAGAGATCAGAGGTCAGGTGCTGGGCAAACAGGATATTTCAGAATAATGGAATGGAAGGAAAAGGTTTTCCCTTTCTCACTGTCTCAACACAGTTAAGGAGTAGCACAGATAGTAAAAGAAAAATTCAATTTCCTACAGTTTGAGGTTTGAGCAGAAAAAGTCCTCTGTGAAAAGTGGAGACTGTCACACATAAACTGCACACCAGTACCTAAATTTAGAATTTGCCTTCTTATTTGCTGCTTAATATTACTGTTGTGACATACTGAAAAATGTTTTCCCTATTGTACCTTAGAGAATATATTGCCCAGTCTATTGCAATCAAATGAGCTTTCAGACCTCTACCAAGGTCTTCCAGATTATTAGAGGAAACAGAATGGGTTATAGGCATGTAATTCAGTCTTCCTCTTTTACAGCTTCCTATCTGCCATCTGTTAACTAAACCTGAAATCTTAAATGCTGCTATAGATTCAAGGTAACTTTCTACTACACCCAGATGTCTCCTTTGAAAAGATGTTACCAATTAAGTTGCTACCAGTTCTCAGACATTGCAGACTGCAGGTTTTTCCACATCAGTTACTCATATATCATAACTGCCCACACTAAGATGTGTATGGGTGTATTTCCATGCATACAAACACATACATCACAGTATGACTATGTCTGTTGTAAAATACTGTACTGATTCATGGGCAAAATTCAGCATGATTGAAACCTTCATTACATTCTTAGCTCACGGGCCTGGGAGCTGTCTGCTTACTTCTTCAATATTAACTACAAGCACAGGTTAATCTTTACCCTGACTGTGATTAAAACTTGCAGCGGCAACAGATTTTGATAAACAGAAAAACTTCCCATTTCTTCACCCTCAGTCTGAGATTCTTCACACACCTCTGCAGTGGAAAAATCATTTTAGCTGAGATGAAAATTGAGCAAGGTTGCCAACCTCTTCTGCACTTCTTTAAGTAACACAAGGCAGGACTCCTTGCAAGAAAAAAAATGGAAAGAAAATATTATTGAATGTGAAAAGAGTTTTCAACTAGATGGTGAGAATAATTTAGCAAGTGTCACTTTGGCTTTTTCAGACTTTAACAGGCAGAAAGCATCTTGTTGACTGAAGATGAATCTAATTCTTTCAGATGGCTGCTGGAGTCACCAGACTGCCCTAGCAAAAACACACACCAAAAATCTCATATAAAGCCAACACAGCGGAGTTAATCTCTTTTCTACTGGTTCAGAACAAAACAATTGCCTCTTTATGGGAGAAAATGGCTATAAATAGATGTTCTTGTGAAAACTATATCTGAGGCTATCCTGGGGAAAAGCTTCAACATGAAAGAAAACCCATTGTACTTGGAGTCCCACTTTCAGAACCCAATGCTCATTGCTGGAGCCACACCCTCTCATCTTTGTGAGCTCTATGCCACTTTGGATATAAATTTAAATAAGGCTCCAGATGGCAAGTCATGTTCACTCAGAACTGCAGATTGAAACTAAATCTATTACAAACATCTAGTCTTTTAGTAATATCCATTTTATATATATGTATATATATATATTTGATAATTTTTTTTGTGGTCACAACTGGCTAACATCTAACACTTTTTCCAGACAAAAAGCCTCTCTGGGTTTGGCTCACAACCTGACTAATGCCGGGGACAGGTGTGCCCACAGTTCCTGTGCTGCAAGAACCTTTGCATGAGCAACTCTGCCCAGCGTAGAAAAGACAACTACATTTCCTCAGCCTGGGCATACTGCAATCAGAGCTGTACTGCTGAAAATAGTGATGCTCCCACTCTGGTACCTGCAGCTCCCACAGCTGCTCTGGTGCCTTGCATATTGATACAGCTACTAATGCAATTCAAAGTCTATTTTTGTGTCTTCAGAATTAAACAAACCAGTGAGGCAATTTCTCGTTGGTCTCAAAACCTTCTGTCCATGAAAGCCTGGGCCTTCCTCAATATAAAACCACGCTTCACTGGGCAGAATACCAATTGCTGCTAAACAACGTTTTCAAACACAGGGTAAAAGCAGTTTTGTTGTCTTTTATTTTCTTATTATACTGAATTCAAAGCAGGGCATAGAATTGTTTCCAATGTCATTCTATTGCCACCTGGTGCTCGGATCATGTAACCGCATGGATAGGGAAAACCTCAGTCCAGCCTCCCAGGTGTCTGCAGGTCCATGGAGTATATCCAGGAGAACTGCAGAATCTCACTGGAAACTACATCACTCTCAGCAGACTCAAAATTTCACCTTAGTGATCCCTTCCTCTGGGAAAATTTTACAGATCAAAACATTCAAGAATACTGATACTCATTATATGCATATCTATATCTATATAGTGACACTTATAAACACACAGTGTGTATCTGTGTAGTAAGTCACCATATGTCTAACATTCACCTGCAGCTTCAAGATAAAAACCAAGCATGCAGCTTCCACACAAGCAGAAAACAAGAAGTAACACAAACTATTTAATATACTTTTCTTTGCAAACATTCCCCTCACAATATTCTGATAACACAAATCCAGCTACAAAAATTGTCAGGTTGTCAAACACAATGAGATATTTTGGCATGTATTTCAGATACTTTCTGAAATATCCCTATAAAAAGTCCATAATTTTTAAGGTCTTTCTACTACTTTGAAAACCTTTTGAATTTTACATTGAGACATCTATTATTCTGAGATAAACTGGGATTTATGAAGCTGAAGCATTAAGAAAGTTGGTTTATATTGGAAGAACTGGAATCACTTCACCACTTTTGTAAACAGTCATGTTGTATTACTCAAGTTTAATCTTTAAGGAATGGCTCCAAAACTTGAGGTATTTAATGAATCTTTTAACTTAAACCCCCTGTGGATTAGTGCAGATTATGCCCAGTGAATTGCATGATCTTATAATGAGGTTGCAGCCCAAATTTCAACCATTTTTTTTCTCTGGCACTCAATCCCTACTTCACCTGTCCTTAGGAAGCATCCTAGAATTAGGATCAGAGAGGACTCTTTCCATTACAAATTCCTCTGAGCTTTTTCCTTGTTGCAACGTTAGCAGAAATGCAAGGGACAGCAGAGGCTGTGAATCTCATCTTGCTCAGCTACCACACGAGCTTGGTCTAAAACAACACAGGTTGCTTTCACATGTTTTTGTCAACCTTTTTTTACGTGCTTAATGCATCTGTAGTTTTCCCCTGGGTCTGATCTAAAGGAAAAACTACATTATTCTAAATAACAGCTACCACAGTAAAGGAAATCTACTGTGATCTACTATTAGTGTCTGTAGTAAATTTGATTTTCCCTGTTCTGATTAAATACTAAACTTCAGTCACTCTGCAGACTTTTTGCCATTATTCAGTGATTTCTATAGCATCTTTCCTGCCTCCAATTCTGAAACCATTGTATTTAATTTCTTTCTACTGCTCATTTATTTTGTTTGGATTCTTCTAAGGATTCATAGGACATCAGACTTTTTTTTTCTCCTTCCTTCCTTTTTTTTCCAGAGGCAAAATCTTGCCACATATGAAAACTGATTCTCTAGAGCTTATTTCAGCTTTAAAGACATGACTTCACTGAGGAATTCTATTAAAGCTTCCCCAGCTTCCCATTTCTTTATTTATAAGTGTTTAATTTATTCAGAAAATGCTTTATTTTATTGATCAAACAGATTACTTTGGGACAGTTGCAAAATTTTCAGCAGAGTTACTGAAAATATCTTCTAGACTCCAGTGTGTTTTAGGTCAAATTCTTGATAATTATTTACACCTATGCTTGGTGTCCAGAGACTGAAATTTAAAATTCTGCTATGTATTAAATATTATAGATCAGAGAGATCAGGCAAGTTAATACTGCTCCATCCTTCTTCCAGCTAAAGCTCAACTTTCCATCTGACATTTTCCCAAAGCAGGTAACTGTGTGTCACATTCTCTGGGCCATGTCTGAGATATTTTCCTCCCAGCTGTCACCAGGATATAGTTTCTATATTAGCAATTCATGGAGAGATTTTACATCTAGAGCTTCTACTGAGATAAGAAGACTCTTAGTACTCTGCTGCTTCAAGAATCATTCACACAACCTGCTAGTGCTGTCAGCAGAGAGCTGCTTTCCTTCCAGGGTAAAACATGATAACATGATAAGCAGCTTTCACGCACACCAGAGGGGCTGCTCCAGCCCCTGGGCTAGAGGGAACACAATGGCAAATCTTTCTCAGCAGTCTCTGCTGAAACTCTCATACTCTGTACGAAATACTTTGTTGGAACTTGTATTAAAATGCTCACTGGGGAGTGCAAAGAGCCCAGGCATCTCTTTGTGCACTCCTAACCACAGGCACATGAGCTGCAAGCAAAGCAGCATCCTCTTTCCATAGCTAATCCTGCTCATTCTCATCCCACCAAAACTTCAGCTTTCTCCTGAACCACACAAATCAGGACTAATCATCTGAGGTTTGCTATTGCCAAAGACACTGGGCTGCCCTGGGGGCTTCATGTAAACTCTGTCAGTGCTGCATGACAGGTCAATGGGTTTCCATTCAAGACTAAACAATAAAACTCACAAACTAGAGGAAAATAAAAAGACTTTAGCATTGTGACAAGAATAAGCATATTCGGGGGAAAAAAACACTGTGTTTTTCTACAGCATCATCCTGCCTGCTGAATGAAGTTCTTTCTTTCTTAGGTTCTGTACAAAATATCCCCATTTTACAAGCATATGAGTCACAGGGAGGTATTTCTGCCCTGTATCTCAGTTTGGAAGGCAAGAGATCAAGAATACACGACAGTGAGAGATTATCCAAAATATTTTTGAAGGAACCTGGAGAGAACTTGCTACTCCAAGTGCCAGAGAAATCCTTTCACTGTGTCCCATGAGCCAACACTTGTGCAACCAGGGTCACTTCTCCTTTCCACACTTTTCATTTATTTTACAGTGATATCCTTTATATCTTTGGCCAAAGTTTTACAAACCAACACTAGATGGTGCTTTCTGATGAGAAACATTTTGGCCCCTCTTCCTTTAAAACTTCCCACTGCACGTTTGGAGTGCTGGAGCACTGGACCAAGATATAATGAGCATCACAGTTGTGGAGGGCTTTGAAGAACCATGCTGTCAGGTTCCCAACACTTGCCTTCTTTCTGAAGAAAGCAAAACCATTACAGAATTATTAAAGTGTAAACCACAGATAAAATAAAGTTTCCAAATGCTTCTATTTTCATTGTGTAAAACTCATGTTAAAAAGTTAATACATTTTGTACATATTAAACTCATCAAATTAATTATTGTAGTCATACATAGTATGTGTAAGGTATTTTATTCCTATATAGAGAGAGATATTTAAGGCTTTTATATTATTAAGTATAGATACTGTGTTTATATAGATAATGTATTTGATATTAATAAATAAAAATAATCTTCATGTCAAGTGATGGCAAATTCTGATATTACATGACAAATAACAAGGGAAAATTATGTTCTTATAAATTAAAAGAAGGGATAAATAGTCTACTGGGAATGCTGAGATAAAATAATTCAAATTGATGTTCTCTTCTGTGTTAAAACTGCGTTAGCTGTAGTGTGGCTTCCCCAGTGGCTCCTGATATGTGGATGTGCTCTTTTTTGGCACTTTCTTTTGGTCACAAGGAGATCACACTGCATAAAAGACACGGTGGTCAAGGTTAACAAAATGATGCTTTAAAAGAGCTTATTCTTAACCTGTTATACATTCTTAATAAGTCCATAAGCCTCATATGTGTGTCACTTTTAATTAGATTAAGAAATTATCTCCCAATAGTGGCTAAGTGTATTCACTCATTATGTAAAAGATTTAGCGGTTAAATAAATATGATCACCAATTATGACTTTAATGAATCAGTGCTGTAAGTGCCCAGACTGATGAGTTGGACATAGAATGAACATGAACTAATTACATCAAAGTGAAGAAGATGATGAGCTCTATATAACAGCTAATCCTGCCATGGAGGCACTCACTAACAAATAGAGATGTGCTATCTTCACCACCAGCTGTAATACACACCTGGGGACACACAGTGGGTGACCTTCCCCCTTAGAGCATCAGACTGCTCCTGCAGGAACTGAGGCACTGCTCAAAGTTTTGATTCCTACAGAATTCCTCGTTCCCTCCATAGTTACACTTTTGTTTAACAGGCATTAGTTGATTGTGGCTGTGAAGTGACAGAAGGCCTGATTCTGTCACCCTTGCTGAGGCATTCTCTGGTGGTTTAGTATTTTATCTGTTAGCATTGAAATTGAGTGTGGAAAAAGTAAAGAGAACTTAATCTATCCATGAATGTATGTTAATTGGGTACAGAATACCTGAGAACCTCTGAAAAAGTAAGGCTTTCTCAGCAGCAGCTTCTGAATAAAAGGGTCCAGCTCTATACTTACCAAAACAAAGACAGAAGAAAATAACATTGCATTGAAATAATTCATCTTTCTCCTTTTCTTGAAGGTCCCATGAATCAAACAAGCCAGAGAAACATCATGGACATTATGATTCAGAATTATAAATAAATATAAATCTTGATAAGTAACAATTCCTATAAGCATTAGTGAATGTGGAAGCTCACTCCCTTCTACCAAACAACCAGGTGAACCACCTTCCACCACCACCACCTTTCACCACCACCACCACCTTCCGCCACATCCTCCTCTGGTTCACTCTAAATTCTGAAGATTAAAAGTACTGAAGAGAAAACTAAATTTAATGACAGTGGTAGAGGTCACTCATGGCAAAGAATCATCAGGGACAACTGTTTTCAGGGACACATTTAGAATGGTGTGAATTAAGTTTAACACAGTAAAAGGCAATGATGTGTACAGATGGAGCCTCTTGGAACAAAGGGAAGTACAGCTTCAGCAGGAAACCTTTACAGAGAATGTCGAACACCATTTCATTCTAACGGCTGGTGTCTAGTCCCCAGGCTCACTCCTGTGTGCCCCTGCCTTCCCAACAGCCTGTTCCAGACCCCTGACACAGAGACACATGATGTAAGACTGACAGAGTCCATATTCGGAATGCAACCCCACAAGAATCATTCAAAATAACTCCTTCTGCCCATTGCTGGGCTGCCTGTCCCTGCCAGTCCTGAATCTGCATCACACCAGCTCCTATGGCCACAGAGACCAAATGCTGATTAAAATAATGTTTTATGTGGTGTGCTAGAGGACAGATGGCAGCAGCAGCTGGAAACCATTGCAAAATATACATTCTATAATTATTAAACCAGCAACCAAACAACCTCCAGCATACAGAGAAAGAACTGCGAAACACTGAGTTGAATGACAAGCCCACAGAGCATAAATGTACAAGAAGGGCCACTCAGAGGAAAGTTACTTTTGCTAAAATTGGTCTCCTCAGTGGCCTAGCATGACTGGGAGAGGACTTACTGATGTGTCTGATGGGGTGCTACAGGCATGAAATGTGTTTGATCATCAGGGCTGACACTTCCACTTCTCTCCTGTCAGTGGCATGTGTCTAAAATTGTTTCTGTGCAGCATACAGGACCTATCCTGAATCAGGCAAAAGGAGTGGTTTTAAGGCAGCAGCTTGTTCTGGAGGCAACTCCAGAAGCAATACTGGTCATAGAGCTGATTGTCCAGTGCCACCAAACATCAGCACTTTGTAGCCAACACAGCAGTCACTTGTTCACATTTGATAGAAAAAATATAATGCAGCCAATGCAAGGTATAGAAATCACCTTTTGGGTACCCTTTCACTTTTCTAAACAAAGCTGTAGTGCAGCCAGTGTTTTTGAAACTTCCTGCAAATACATGAGAGAACTCAGGCACTTCGATTAAAGTGCTTAGCTTTATGTTCTCATGCAGCCATACTGACATGATTTATTTCCACATGTGAACACAAGTCCCTACAGCACTGGAACCTGGAGCCCAGTCCACAACTACCTCACTCTCATGGCAGGACTGGAAAACCTGACTGGTGCAGAGCTCATTCATTTCCAACTTATGCTCCTGGGTTCCTCCAGAGACCACCAGCAGCCTAATTCTGTAATACCGAAAGAAAAATGAAGAACATTACTATGGAAATGAACACATTACCAAAACCTCATGAGCAGAGCTCTCAGGTACCCTCAATGAATTGTTACCACATTAGATGAAAATAGTTATGGGAGGGATATGGAAGTAGTGAGTGAAGGAAAGATAAATTTTTTTAAATTATCGGTATTTTCTACCTCCAACACCTGTTGATTTACTCTTTTTTCCTTCCAATATTCTGTTCTTTTGGATTATAATTACCAGGTCTGTAGGCAATTGTTATTACCTTGTGTTTAGCGTTTCTATGCTCAGCCTTTTAAAGGTGGCTTCTGGTAACTGTTTCGCCTGTTTCGCTTTTACATTTGTAAATGGACAAAACCAGAGCCCAATAACCAGGTTGTTAACTGTGACTCTCACAGAGTTCTGCTTAATTCACTTCAGCATCCACTTCAAAGCAAACATCTATTTTCTGCTACCAGAAAACATTTGTAGTAAAGAGTGCCTACTTATTGCTACTTTATTTTGTACAAGTTGTATAGTGCTCTCAAGAGCCCTTGAATTTTTATACCAGGTTTGATTTACATTCTTTGACATAGAAAAGAGAGCTTGCTTGAGGTACCATTTGATCCATCACTCAAATTCAGTCATACAATTTACTCAGGAATGTGGTACAAAAATAAGTATGTCCCTCTTTATTTAATAGCAAATCCTCAGCCTCCACTTGCCAGCTTGGGCCAGGGATAGCATTTTGTTGGATATCACCTCTCAGTGCTGTATCATCCTGTTGAAACGCAGTGAGAGTGCCCTGTGTAGATTTTGCACTAAGCCCACTTTTGCAGATGGGCAGATTGTTGCTAATAACCAATATGCTTTTTTGGGGTGTGAGAAAAGTGGCATTTTGCTAATGTTGGTAACAGCTCTCATGGCTTGTGATGCTGCTACAGCTGGAGAGTGCCCATGAATTTTAAGTAATGAAGCTCATTGCTCTGCCTTTCAGGAGCCTCATTAACTACACACGGACATTGGGAGGGAAATTGTTCAGGGCTCTGTCGAGGGCTGTCTAGAAAGGAACTATAATTTCACTGTCTCAAGCACTCTTGTGATTCCCTTGACAGTAATACACCACATAGCCTTTATTTTGTTTATTTATCTTCAGAGCCTCCTTAGAGTAAATGGGGAAGGCAGGGAAGTGAAGCAGAACATGACCTGAATTTGCTCATGTGCTCAGAAGCACTTTGGACACCTGAGATTTACTTTACTCCAGGTCACATTGAAAACCTTTGGTAAAATGAGAAGTTGAAGTTGGGTACCAGAAATGCAGCTTTGCTGCCTACTAGCAGCCACCCAACTCTGAAAATAAAAACTACTATAAAGCAAGAATTAAAACAATACTTCAAAAGGGGGGGAAAGAGAGAGAGAAAAGTGGCAACAATGGGTTTATGGAAACATAGAATTTCTACCTCAGCTTCTTCCACCAAATTGAGTTCATAAACAATCTAGATGGGGCAACATACACATATATAATATACCATACACCTGCTGGAATCTGTATTAGAAACTTGCTCTGTCACATCCGAGACTTTACCATGACAAGTAAAGTAAATATATACCCAGCTCTCAACACAAAAAATGTTGACAAAACTGCGTTTAAACCCATCAAATACAATGCCTCAGATTTAAATACAGCCCACACATGAGAAATGTGTGGCAGGCTATTTTCAAAAGTACCACACTTTCACACTTAGGCCATGAAGGATCTGGCCCAGGTGTCATACAAGAAATTCCTGAAGAACCCTTGAAATTACAAAGGTACAATCTTAGACTGCATTCAGATATTTAAATATCTGAATGTTAGGAGAGGTTAGGAGAGAGGGTACAACGAAGCCCAGGGCCTAGACCTAAAAACTGCTCATTGAAACTGTCCTACAACATATTTGTAATTTTATTACTTTTAATCCTAAACAAACTGAATAACTACAATAACCATTTTGCTCCATGGTACATAATATCAGTCAGACAATGCAAACCAACCTAAATTCACATTTTAATATCAGTGTCTAGAGTTTGTGAAAGAGGCCATCATTTAGACTGTTTTTCTGTTAATTAAAGAGGCATCTAGAGGGCTCAAACTGAGTAGATGACTAGATTTTGGAGAGCCAGAGTGAGGCTGTTGGTCATCCTGGTGGGGATGATCATATTTTCTGTTCTTCACAAACAAGCACCACTTTCAAACTCAAAAGGCAAAGAGTTTCAGCACATTTTCATTAAAAAAAAAAAAAAAAAGAAAAACCAAAAAACCCAAGGGCTGGTTTGTGAAGGAATGGAACAACATATAAATAGATGAATAAGGGCTCCATTATACAGAGATGTATATTCCACCTCTGAAAGATTAACAGAA
The DNA here is from genome assembly GCA_013396655.1 of Campylorhamphus procurvoides. Taxonomy (NCBI): domain Eukaryota; kingdom Metazoa; phylum Chordata; class Aves; order Passeriformes; family Dendrocolaptidae; genus Campylorhamphus; species Campylorhamphus procurvoides. The sequence goes on along the minus strand of WBMV01003298.1, from coordinate 1,844,487 downwards.
AAATCTGCTATTTCATACTGCCCATGCTATTTCTCTCCTTGTATTGAATATTTAATCTACAGACATACTATGAACACCACAACCCATAAATTATCTGATTGTAAATAGTCTAAATAGTATAGTAAGACAAGAAGGTTACTATATCTGCATGAAATTTTGTGTATATTTATATTCTGGTTGCCACAGCCATTAGCAAACACCAGTCTAAATTATTTAAGGCAATCTTTCTCTGAGTAAAGAACATTTAAAACTTATTAGTATGTATTAGAACTTAAAACTAATTCAAAGTTTGCCTATCTGCCTTTAAAAATGTTTTATTCTGTGTTCTTTTATATGAAATTCATTTCAATTTGCTTTTGAGTGCAGTGCTTCCAGCTCTCACTCATTTCAAATGCCAAAGATTTTATTTGAATAAACAATAAGTGAGGAATGGAAATTAACTTAAACCTGACTATCAACTACAGTGTGTGAGAATTCTTGGTCTTGTCTGTTATGGCTATGAAATGATTTTTGAAAGAGCATGAATGTTCTCTGTTGTTCATGAAACAGATCTGTACCCTGTGCAGCTCTAAGTGCATCATGGAAACAATCTTCTCTCGCAAGATTTTTGTCCTTGTGCTGGCTCTGCTGCTGTGACCCTGGGGAAGCCAATGGACCTGAATATCCCCAACCACAGAGCAGAAATGTAACTACCTTCAAAAGCACTTTCATTTCCACAAACTGGAAATTACTACAGTAGAATGAACATTAGTCCACTTGTCTGAAAGATCCTTCCTCTTTACTGACACCTTTCTGATGATGGGCTGTGGAAGATGTAATGATGGGATAATAATACTCAAGATTCAGGCTACAAAGGGCACCATGCTGGCAAGTAGACCATTGTTCCTCACTAAACATTGGAGTAAATATTTTTTTTAAAAAAACGAATGTTTGCAGTAGCATAATTTATTTTCATTAACAACTTCTCATTGAGGTAAATTTCATGTAACAGCTCCCACAGAGCATTCCATTCCTCTTGCAGCCATACAAGCCATAGACAGGGAGTACAGCCTATAAGCAGCAGTACTAGGGGTTAAAGGATTCCTGCCTAGTTCCTTGCGGGCAAGTTTTAATTCATTCTACTGAGCATCTGAGTAATAGCTGAAACATATCTTCATAATTTATGTGTTTGCATGTGGCTTCATGCAACCCTGTTTTATCTCAGTTCCTTACTGCTAAAAATAAGCAGTTGTCTCCTGTTTAATATTTGACTCATTCCCAAAATGATTATGTTTATTTTTGTCCTGAAAATACAGAGTGGTTATTTTCGACAAATTCTTTGAAACTTTGCTCTTCCAGAAACATAATCTGGCACAAGGGTTTTGTCCAACTGTACCATGCTCATCTTTTAGCTCTGCAGACTCCCTGTTTGACAGCTGGATCATTTTTATCCAGATCAACACTCTGAAAATGCAGACACTGTCTGGCGCCAGGTGCACTGCGGTTACTGAATCCCAGAATCACTGGGCGGGCATGTGGGATGCTCAGTTACTCTAATGGGATCTCTTGCTGTTCTTGGATTCCACTGGAAAAGTCTAGCAGGCCTGTTTGAGTAAAGCTCACATGCTGCTTTCTTACTTGAACATCTTTCTTTTTCCTGGTCCTTGAAACAAGCTGGATAAAATTCATCATATCCAATTCTTAACAATTAAGAATATAGCCAGGAACTTCAGGCTTACAGCCTGTATGAAATAGATGAATACATATAACATATATATAATATATATGTTTCTAGTTTGAATGTCTTTAAATTAATTACAGCACAGAATAGCAGACCACACCACTGCCAGGTGATCATGGCACCCTTTCCTTTTTATTTCTCCAGCTCCTCAGCTATTTATTTACAGAAAACCCCAAAAAGTGTTTGTTAAGCTAAAAAGCCAATCAGTTCTTAACTGGAGCCACTGTGCTTCCAAGTTCATCAGACACTTAGAATTCAGCTTTCCAAAGAAAATATGTCCCACTGAATGCTTGTTCATTCTGTCCATCACCAACCTGCCACCTCATGCCTTTTGAAATTCAGTGTACTTCAAAAGAGAGCCTTTATGAATATAATCCAAAAAGAATGTTTCCATGAAATAAACATGAGAATTCATGTAGGTAGAATGTTCAAATGTCAAAAAAGGTTGATGTACCTCTGCCATCTCTCTACTTATGGATGCATCACACTCATCACCAGTTTCTTGGGCAAAAAATAAGCTGCACATTTTTAATAGTGGAAAATTCAGCAGAGTTGGTTGCCAAGAGGTGACCTCTTGTGCATTCAGAGACCAGCTCTTTGCAAAAGTATAAACTGCTCCAGACCAAGGGCTGTTTCATTAAAGAGACCTTTCTTTGTATGGCATATCTTGTTCCACAGACTTCAGCGTTGCTATTGACTATATTTTATACATATACAGCTGACAGAATCTCATCCTAGACCGGACTGGATGTCACAAAGCCAGAAGGTTTGTGGAACATGGAATTTTTGCAAAAAGATTATTTCCTTCTGTCATAAATAGACACTTTATTTGCTTCCCTTTACTTAAAGAAAACAAAACCAGATGAAATAAAAATAAACTGCAATTTCCATTATTTTTGGCTTGTGCATGAACTTAGTAACACTCAGCTGGGACACCAGGAGGCAGACAGCAGACACCTGCTAAACTCCTGCAGTTGTTATAAGGTGAGTAGTGACAGTGTGTGCTTTTTACAAAACACCATGGAGCAACATTCCAGATCTCTTCAGGGAGCCTTTCAGTCCCAGAACACTTCAGACGTGGGGTTACCACCAAGTATGGCACAAAGAACCAGCCTTGTAGGCTTGGAGATGCCAACAGCCATCACAGACCTAATTCCACACGTGGATGGAACAGCCACCAGAAGGTGCAGTGATGAGGCTGGAATTTAATGAAAGCCCATGCTCAGAAGGGTCATAATTTATTAGCTTGTTGCCAGACATTTTTGTTAGCTGACTGTTTGGTCAAGAAGACAAATTTGTCAAAATTAATTGTTAATTTTGTCTCAGTTTTTCATTTGAGAAAGTGAGACTGTGGAGTGTATGCAAAATCAGGTTTTGCCCTGAGAATGATTAATCCTGTGCAGCTGTTCTCCTGGACTATTTTCAAATGTGCTCCACAAACCTTAGAGATTTGTTAGAGAGGTGACAGAATTATTTTACTTGACTGACTTCACATTTTAATGAACTGTGAAAGCCTAAAATTTGAGAGAAGATAGCTTGTACTGATTTGGATGAATAATAGGTAAGAAAGTTTTAAACGGAGAGCACCAACAAACACTACAAGACTCTAAACTCCCCCACTTTCTTACTCATTCCTCTGTTAGTTATTCCTGCCAAGACTGCTGCACAGTTCTCATTGTCCTCAGAACCTGCACATTTTCTATCTCATAGATGCAAAATTGGGCTTTTTCTTTATAGCTGTTCAAGGTACAAGAGAAGGTAAAGCAGAAGAGGTTGAATTAACACATTTTCTTGATATCACAAGCCTTTGCAGCTTAGCTTGACACCATCTTCCTCATTTTCAGTCACGTTCCTCCCAAAACAATTTCTAGATGTTTTCAATCAATTTATCTTATTTGCTTCAGCTGTTTCCTTCTGCTAAGCTAGGCCCTAATTCAAGAGACCATTTAATTGTCTTTAAACACATTTCTAAGTTTTATGAAAAACAAGATGTCATGGAAGAAACATTAACAGTACTAATTCATAAATGGACATGAACATTTGCTTCAACTCCCTGCTGCCTACTAAGGATGTCTTCCTGAACCTATGCTGGGACATTTTCAAGGAATTTAGCAGACTAAGTGTTGTTCTCTTGCAGGTTGGCATTTTTGAAAAATTATGCTGTTGTTTTATAAGGCTGGATTTGGAGATGGTTTAGAAAAGCTTTTGCTGAATTGCAGCCTTATTCATTTATTTCAGCATAGAAATATGTAGCCTAAGCTTTCTAATTGTGTCTCACATTTCTTTTGGTAACCCCATAAGCCATCTGCTTCCACCTGCTTTGTCCTCTCCTTCTAAAACACAAATTTCAGTTTATCCCTGAAGGACATTGTCTAGTGGGGGATAAAAAAAGCAGCATTTCTTTTAAGCATTCTTTTAATGTGATGTTTTGGGCCTGGATTTCATCCTAACTGCTGAACATCCTGGCCTCTCACTGATAATATCCTTCCTGTTGTCAACCAGCCAGCACTGCATGGCAGCAGCCCAAGGCAGCTCCAAAGCAGTGCACACCCCTGTGCTGCCTCCTCTGCCTTCTATCCCTCATTGTACCAGCCTTGCTTCTTCCTTTTATCCCTCTCTCTAATGATGACCCTGTAAATAAGACTAATAACATCCAGGTTTTCTACAATAAACTGTATTCTTTTCCAGGTCAGAGTCAGTGGTCATTGTTCTTCCTGTGCATCACTTGTCCTGTACTTTCCCAAACATGTCTCTACCTTTAGATAGGAGATAAATTTACTGTCATTTTGTGCTGCTTTCCTTGTCTCAGATGCTTCTAAGATGTCAAGAGACAGGTAGAAAGTTACTTTCTGACCGGACCCCAAATATCTGCTATGGAGCCTTTCACACCCCTACCCTGCAAAGGCCATAGTGAAATGCAGCTGGTGAAGGACACTTTAGGTAGTGAGAAGGAAGCATTGAAACTGTCCCCTAAGCTCTGACATTCCTGCACCTTTCTGCACAAATTAAACTTTCCATCTCCAAACACCTATAAACTTTCCTAATTGAAAAGTACTGGTAAAATTTAGGTCCTGCCTGGCACAATTCACTGCTATATGCCCTACTCCTTTGCCAGTCTGATGAGCCTCTGCAGTTACAAGTGCTAATTTTCACAAGCATCATTAATTGCAGGAACATTTTATAGCTACTTAAGTTTGATATCCAGGTTATCTACCTAATAATTTATGTGCTAGAAGATGCCACTATTATGCAATCAGAGACTGAAAAATTATTTCATGAGATGTAGATAATTAAAGGACAGGAATTCAAATGACAGGATGCAGCTGTCTCACTAAACTTAGAGAAAAATGATCATGGAAAAGTATAACACGCAGGTACATTCAGCTCAAAAACTGATCACAGACAGGTCCCACTGATTTCCTCACTCATTCCTATAAAAGTGTGAAAGTGCCTCATTTGTGATTTTTCACTTATAATTGAATTGCTGCATCTGCTTTGCAGCATCCTGGGAGAGTCCACTACAGACCAAATGCATATGGAAGATAAAATGGTTCTGGAAAACAAACAGGAGAAAATTTTCCTGATGGCTTCTCGATAAAAAACTTTCACCTTTTAAACAAAATATTAAAAAATTAAGAAGCACTACAGTTGAAATGATTACCTGCAAACCTATCCTTTGCATTTAAATGTGTTCAATTATCCAAACGTAATGACAACTATTCTAAATGATATGCCTATATTTTTTGGATTTGAAAAGTGTTCCATTTCTCCTCCTAAAAACCTTTCTTTTTCATTTCACTCAAATGACTTCAGGCTAGGATGAGTTGCCCTCTAGATGTTCCCATCTCTTTAATGGCCTTTGGAGAGATGAGTCATCTAAGTAAGACAAAAATCTCAAGATGCAGCAATAGGAAAACAGTTTAAAAAAATCAAATCAACCCTTTTTCCTCTTACTTGAGTCTCCTTTCTCTAAATGAAAGTACAGTCTTGATTCTCTCCAGCAGAGCAGCAAATTCTTGGCACGGGATTCAATTGCATTGCTTGAAAACTTTGTGGTTAAAGCAATGTTTCATCTGGCCATGTAGCAAAGCTTACCCCAAACCCTGAGACTTAGTTCCAGTGTGATCCAACCATGAAATAAGAACTCCCAAAACAAAAAGCTGAACATTTGAAATAGTAATTTTTCAGCTGTCAGGAGCCAGAATCTCCTGATGACACATTACTGACCGCTGAGTGGCAGTGTAAGGAAAACAAAGCCAAAAAGACACACAGTGAAAATCCACATGGGCTTTCACTGAATCCAGAGCATCACAGAAACTGCCTCAGCAGTCAAACAAAACACGCCCATCAAGAGAAATATCCCGAGCAGGAGAGAGACATTTTATCAAACATCACTGCTGATGTCCTGGCCGTGTCAGCTGTTCACAGTATTTCGGAGATACAGCATTTAGCAAGGATTCTGCATCTCTACATCATATACATACCACATTAAGGGAGGCTTAGAGAACCCGTATGTTTCTCTAAGAAAATTCAGAGAAAGATCGTGTTTTTCTGTTAGATTACATAGGACTTCTCCCTAAAAGCAGAAAGACTATAAATCAATTTGTTAACAAGATGTATATCATTAAAACAAAACAAACAAAAAAACCCACTGCATTCAGTATCAGATGAATATTCAGAAAATATTGAAAAATAAAACCTTCCTGAGGAAGAGTCGAACTGAGGAAAACCTACAAAACGTACTGTGGCTTACAGACCTACACAGATCTCATAAGAATAGTTACTTAAAACAGTAACCTTGAGTCGCTTTCCAATAACACTCTGGGGGCAAAAAAAAAGCCAAACCAAAAAAAACAACTAGCTTTTCAAAACAAGGAATGCCAAAAGTGTCTGAAACACAGAGAAAGCCTCAAGAAGAAAAAAAGAAAAAAATCCAAAGAAAACTTCTACCAGGGTAACAGGTAGTCTTGCACTAAGATTGATTTGAGAGCCTAAAAAAGACATATTGGGCCACCACTGATGTTGCAGTAACAGCTGTCTACCTACCTTCTAGGCTCAACAACAGTCAGAGAGAAAATAAAACATGCAGGGATGAAATGCCACTGTTACCAAAAGGATTTCACATACAATCTCATGATTCCTCAGCTCATGCCCTTCCCTCTGCTCATCTGTTTTGAGCAATATGGGATGAGCAGCACAAGAGGGAGCTTTAAAAAATGCAGATGAAAACTGAGAAAACGTTTCCTATTTGTAAATAGTTAATTTTTGGGGGAAAAGAAATGTGTAAAATTGGGAAGTGAGGAAGAGCTGTTTCATTGCATTGCACTGCATGCAGAAAGGTGACAGCAGATGGCTGGGTGTAACAGTCCATAGGCTAGAGAGAGGAAAGCAACAAAGAAATCTTTCAAGACACAGTATACCTGAAAAAAAGATGACTTTTTCTCCCCTTTGTTCTGCTTCTTCAGAAGTGGTTTCATCTCCACCTTAAACCCACCAGAACCCACACTCATCTCTGTATGCTACTGCCCTTTCTTGTATCACCACCAGCAATCACTGGTGCATGGCAAGTCAGACCAACATGCTGATCCAGCTAAAAGTTGATTTGTTTTCTTCCTCTTCTGCTGCCTGCACGGCCACACAACTGCTGGCACAGGGAAGGCAGTGCACAGTCACTGCAGTAGACCAGAGGAAAAAATTGGATTGCCCTTTTCATCAGCAGCTACAGGCTCTTAGGGTGCTTTATGACAGCAAACCTGGGAAAGTAAGATCATAGAAGAGCCACATTTTTCTAATCTTTTCTATTACTTTGAATTAAGAGAAACTTGAAACAGCCAGCTAGAAGAGCTGCAATAAAGTACATCACAAACCGTTTGGCATCAGTCTTCCAAGACAGGTAGTTCAGTGCACTCAGAAATTTTCTGGGCAAAAAATGCTGAATATCTGCTATACTTCACTCTTTGGAGTTAATTTAGCAACAAACATAACAGGACATGAATCATGATGCAAGAATTTATGAATAGGGTGCTGTAAAACAGGAAGGCAAATTCAGAATATTGATGTAATAAGGCAGTAAGTCACAATTATCATAGCATAGTCTCTTAAATGAAACGGGAAAAGGGCACCATCAGAAAAAAAACCNCCCCCCCCCCCCCCCGAAAAAAATCCCCAAATATTTGTCAGCCTGCCTGAGTGGGCACTGCTGGGTTATTAGAATTGCCAACACAGGGGTATCTCCCCTCTGTAGTAGCCAATAAGCTCATGGCCTCTTGCTGTAATCTCTTTGGGTCTTAGACAGTAAAAATAGATCAGTTTGAATAAGGTTTGAATTATTTAACAGCAAATCATGATTTTGCTCAGGAAAAAAAGCCTGAAGGTGACACCACTGACCACAACCCAAGCTGGATTTCTATATATGTGCTTACAGAAACATACAACAAAACATGAAATAGACTAAAACAATTATCCCATTTCCCACACCTCTACAATGCAGTTATGCCCAGAGGAAGACAAGAAGTTAAACAAGCTGTGGAAAAGGGCAGATGAAAACTGCCTGGCTTGAGCTGAGGGGCAGAGAATTACTTTTGCATTTTCCCTTTGATTTTTACTTACACTTGACAAATGTGACAAGGCTGAAGGGACACATTATACCCTGAGTCATTGCTCAGCCAAATCCTTGCTGTGGTTCAGGGCAGACCCTCAAACCCACCATGCAGTCACCCAGGAAGGTCTTTACAGGGACAGCTGCATCCCCCCAGCTTTCCCCTCACACTGCCCCTCCGGTGCCCTTTGCCTCAGGGGCACTCCCAGCTGGGGGTGTGTTTTGCAGGATTCACACACAACTTCTTTCCCACCTCCACCTGGGGTCCCTCTCCCCACACACAGACACAATGGAATCCAGTCCTGCCCTTCCACCTCCACCAGCTTTCCCTCCTCTGGGGGAAAACCACCCTCAAGCAAGTTAAAATCCCATTTGGGTCTGGCCTGTGACCCATCGCCCCCTCAGGCTGGTGGCTCTCAGACACGTTCTGAGTGCCAGCAGGGCCAGGGGATGGTGGTTTCCCACCATTGCTGAGCCAGCAGGTGCTGGGGGGAAGCACCAAAGCCCTGCCCCAGCCAGCGGGTAGGAGCTGCTGAGGGATGGGAGGGAATCCACTGAACTCCCTTCCCTAAACCCTTCGCTAAATCTGAGTGTCCACACACTGAATCTACACCCCTGCTTTGCCCTTTCTGCAGGGTTAAATCCGCCATGATTTGGGCACTGCCATCAATATGTCCCACAGATACCTGCAAGGTTGAGGGCTTACTTTGTCAGGATGTTCCCAGTCGTGGCTCTCCTCAGTCCTGGAGGCACGTCCTGAGGCAGCTCCAGGGCTGCTGTGGGCTGGACTGCCCTGGACACATCACCCTTCGCTCCCGTCCCAGTGGTTGCAGCCTCCGGTGCCCTCACAGGCCTCCATTTCTGCGAGGGTTTGCTATCGTCAAGTGAAAGCAACAAAATAGAAAGAAACTAAGATGTACTTTCTTAGCTCATCGCTCAAGAGCAGTCTTCGAGGAAGTAAAGTCAATGGTAGTTTTGGTTTTAGCCAGTTCTACCTGACTGGAAATGAATTAATCCTAACACGTGAGTGCTAACACGGCAGGGAGCAACCAAGACCTTGCAGAGGCAGCCCTGTCTGTAGGTGCTGTGAGGGGGTACGGTCGCAACCCCACCTGGAATGGCGCTCACCTGTGATCTCCCGGCCAGCTGCAGTGATTGCCACAGCGCTGCTCCCTGAGCCCCCTCACCGCCTGTCACTGGTGTCTGGGACGAGCCAGACTTCATTTGCACAAGAACATTTTCAATTTATGCTGCTCACAAAGCATGGGGCAACCCTGCCGAGGCGCTAAGTCCCCTGAGCAGGTAGTTGGTGAGGCTGCCAAGCTGTAAGAACAGGGCTCCTGCTGCGGAGCTGCGTGCACGGGTCAGCCCCGGACAGCTCCGTCCCCCGAGCTGCTGCACATCCTGACCCAGCAGCGGAGCTGCCACCCCCAGCATCCTGGCACAGCAGCGGTGCTGCAGCCCCCTCAGCACGGCAGGGTCAGCCCCGCTGGTACCGAGGCCGAGGCTCGCAAACTACCCCAGCAGCGCTCTGTAACCTTCAGTACCTCGCTATCATGTCCATCGTCCTTTTATCTTTCAAAGTACTTTGGGGTCAGCGAAGTTTGACACAATTTAGAAAAACTATTTTCACCCGTTAACTCCGCAGAAATAGTGGCTATATTCGAACACCTCTAAACAAAGCACAGGCTCGAGCCAAATACAAAAGTGTCAAAACTAGAAGGCGAACTTGCATCACCTTGTGTTTAGCAAGCAATTTTGTTTTCTCAATGAAGAGCATTGCAGGAACCGCTTACAGGTCAGCAAGCACATTAACTCTTTACAGTCATCCTTCCAGACTGCATAATACAAGACATGAGAAAGATGGGACAAAATTAGAACACTAATATTAGCTTTCTGATGCAGTGCTTGTAAATGTGTTCCTGAAATATAGTCAAATGGAAGTGATCAGACAGGACCTCAAGGTTTAGGTCAGAAATCACACATTAATAGAAACAAAATAATGCACAGTAAGAGCAAGACCACAACTGAAACTAATAGAAAATGTTTTTAAAAGCCAAACTGCTAGAAAAAGACAATTTTGGATTTGCCATTTAGCCTCGAAGAACCTGCTCAATATTTTTCAGAGACTGTCATAATGACTGCATTAAGTCACTGGGTCAGCAGGAGACTTTACTACACTTCTACTTAGTAATAAATCTCCCTCTTGGTTCCCTTCCTCAATTATGCACTTTTATCCACGAGTCCTCTCCACCTCTCCCTCACACACTTCTTTTAAACTTCATTTTAAGCTGCAAAAGAAAAACCACTATTTTCACTTTGGTGAATAATCTGATCTAGTCCCTAATGCCTTATTTTAGAAAATGACAACACCCTGAGCAAAGTGCACATTGAGTAGATAAAGACCAATTGCTGGCAACCCCTGAAGAGATGATCTACAGGTGACCATTACTGAAAAGTATTTCCAGTTGAGTGTGTTGCTGTTTGAAGTTTCATTGGCAATTTAGTTGCAACTATCAGATCATAGGTTATCAGATTTACTGAACAAAAAAAGGACTGATGGGGTGACAGATAATGAGGGAGAACAGGGCAGTTGTACAGAAAAAAATTGGGACCACTTGAAGAATTGGACCCATTCGAACACAATGCTGATGAAAAAGCCAACATTACGTATCAAAGAACAAGACATCAGGTTTTAATCATGAGAGGAGAGGTTATTTCATAAAGTAGAAGCTACAAAAACATGTGGGTCACAATAGACACGCAGCTAAAAATATGAGTTTTCAAAGAAATTCCATGGCAAATGAAACAAAGAAGGAAAGAAAGGATAATCTCTTCCTTACATCAAAAATGAAGTGGGGGACAGGGCCAGAGACTGATTTTTTTCACCTGGCTGTAGACCATTGGCTCATAAAACCATTTTTAAGAGATGGCAGAATCTGGCACAGGCAGATGTGTCCTTAATCAAAAGTTAGAGATGTTTCCCTGCCATTTAATATTTCACTGTATGGTTAGATCATCAAAAGATGATCGAGGTGGGACTCATTTACAACGTGTGTGTATCAGCCTGGTAAGACAATACTGAGTGCTGCATCATTCTTGGATATCACAATCAAAGCAGCTCCAGCAGCTCCAGCTAGGTAATTTTAGGGGAAAGAACTTAATTCTTAGCATTAATTGTGGTTGTTATCCACAATTGGAAAAAACTATAATAAGATGAATGAAAAACACATTTATTGTCTTCTTGTTGAGCATCACAGTCCAATAGAAGGGCTTTGACTGCTAAAGTGAGATGTTATGGCCTCCTTTCTAAAACTATTAAATGAACTAAGTTTCTTCTAGATCTAAATATCTGTGAAAACATCTAATTTCTTTCCCACTCCTATTCCCACAGGGGTGCTATGGAAAAAAAAACCTGTCTTGAGAAAATCTTCTTCCTTCTCCCCCCGTTACTTCACCAGCAAGGGCAAGCAGCACAGCTTGCCAAAGAAACACAGATTTTCTTTGCATAGCTTAATGCGTATTGCAGATAATGATGTTTTGGGATGGTTTTCCTCTGCTTGTGCTGCAGAGAGAGCAAACATCTGGCACAGGGACCTTGGGAGAGTGACAGGTAGCCAAGAACAGCTTCGCTTGCCTGTAATTTCTTGAGTTAGGAACCACTGACAGCTGAAAATCTGCTTTAAGTTTGACAGAGGAACCCAGAGATGTGTGCTGGAGCTGTGTTTCCCATGCATTGCTTAGCAATTTCTAATAAAAGTGAAATTAGACTTTTGATCCAACATAGACTGCCAAGACATGTAGTTTTTATGATTTGAAGAACCCTTTTCTGTAATTCCTAAATTCTGGCTGCTTTGCCTCCTCCTTACAATTTCACACTACTGCAATTCGCTGCCTTTCCAGATAAGCCTGGAGGCAACAGCTTGGTACTGCTTTCTTGCACAGAAGGATTAGAGCAAAGGAGATTCTCTAGAACAAAAGAACACAAATCATTGTGAAATAACTTATAAATTCCAAGAACTGACAGCATAAGAGTGGAACAGAGAGGGCATACTTCTGTGCCAGGGGACACAATTTCTGGCTAAAAGCTAAGATGGTGAAAAGTGGAAAAAAATGAGTAATTTTAAATAAAAACTTTGATAGGCAAGTGTCAGGGGATCCTAAACTCCATCCTAAATTAATTTTAAAAACTCTGTTCACAGGTGATGATGGGAAGGAGAGTAAAGCCTAGAAACAGACCTCACTTTTCATTTGTCTGCTTCCACACTGCTTTTGTGCTACCCAAAGCAAGGATTGCCTTTTTAGAAATGACCTCCAATCACCAGGACCTGTAGGCAGAGGGCTCCCAGTTCCATTACAGACCAACAGAGAGAGCTTTAGGCCAAGGAACGTGGCCATAGGTTGACAGGGTTCACCTACAGAGGCCAAGGGAAGCCAAGACTTCAGCCTGTGCTTTAGCAGGAACAACTCACTGCTGTGGAAAAAAGTGCCTTGAACCGAGTGTTTTTAAATCCGTGGGCAAACCAGGGAGGTGTGACAAGTGAACTGGAAGGGTTTGGATGGGATGGCTTGCAGAATGGAGAATAAAACTACTGTGTTCAAACTGTAAATTCACTATTAGCCTTCTAACTGGTAAAAGCAGAGAAGGAGCAGTTCTGGTTTGCCTGCTTTTTCCTCCTCTCTACTGTATTTAAAAGAGATCTTCAGAAGTCCTTTTTCTTCTTTTTACTCCATTACAGAAATTCATAGTAAGTTCCTACCATATTTCTGCATGAGAGCAGAGTATGTGGAGGCCTATAAAAACATCCAAAAGGAAGCTCTGTGCAAACAGCAGAGAATTTTAATTCTCAGCACTCATTCATCTTTGTTTTCTTTAAACAGGAAAATCATGAAAGGGAAAGGTCTTGATTAAATATATGACATCTGCTCTTTTTAGTTACCTTCTACATAGAAGAGATGGTGTGATCATTACTGCAGGATATAAATAGGATTGAATTTACAAAGATAATATCTTTAATGTGACTAATACTATACTCTAAAACCCAGACCAGCCTTCAGGATATGCAGGCTGAAGCTTTGATCCTCAAGGCAAAATACAGCTTGAAACTAGTGGTACAAGTTTAACTTGAATAAGTTAATCAATTATATCATCAAAGAAGTTTTTACCTACAACACGGAGAGGGAAGACTGAGTAAGTTCTGTGCTCCTCTTAGAGAGGGGAATGGCAAGTTCATTAGAACACAGAGGAATTGCTGGTGGTTCAGGAATGTGAAAAATTATAATAGGGCACAGACCCACTATATTTATCAATGCTCACATTTCTGTGTAGTAGAATAAAGTTTAAACAGCTCTTAATCTGAATTTAATTTTGAAAACTGGCATTTGTATTTCAGTGGAGGAGAATTTCTGTGCCTGAAAGTGCCTCTCTTCTTTTGAATTTCAATCAGCCAGTCTCGTAAAAGACATCATTTGACCCTCTGGTTTCTTTAATTATATCAAGACCACAAAAACTTGTAGGTTCAGTCAGGAAACTCACAAAAGGGGGGAAAAAGTAGTATTCTATTTCTACAAAAACAGAAACCAAAAAAAGCTTTGAAGCCTTAGTTAAAGATCAAAGAAATAAAAAGAGGGTATGGTCTAAAGTGCCCTTCCTTTTTCCAAGTCACAAAGTTCCCCGTTCCAAAAGGCGAGTACTTCAAAAGGATTAGGAGCATCTCCTTACACCCAATGGGATGCACATGTTTAGAAGATAAATGTTAAGATTTTTCTGGAAATATAAAGTTTTTGGGGAAAAAAAATCACTTCACCTTTCAATGTAGAAGACACAACATCCTAGGAGAGCTTTCTATCACAGCTGTCCATTTATCACCTGTTATTTGACATTTGTTCCCTATTCTGTGGGAATACTAAGTAAGGCAAGAAACCAGCCTCTCCTCTATTTTCCAGACTCAGCAGGAAGCTGGAGGTCACTGATCTCAGAGACGAGGAAGTTTCACAATTACAACTACAGATTTATTTATTTTATTTTTAGGTCAGTGTAATCACAGATAGCAAAGTGGTCTACAGCATTCCTTAGGTGGGAGAGAGTTAAAGATGTGAGAGGACCTGCAGCATGGAGTATTAAACCCCAGCATTAAACAGCTCTATTATCAAAAATTAATATTCGCTCCAATCTTCCGCAATGCTCTTGTGACAGCTCAAAGAACTTTGATCTAAACCAAATACTTAGTTTAAATACCGCTGCTTCTCCTTAGAAGGCAAATTAAACTGGGCTCACTGAAGGTTGAAGCACCCACTATGGTTTTCCCAGAGTGAGGTCCCAGTAGAAGAGTCAAGAGGAATTGCATAGAAAAGGCAAACACACAAGACAAAAGGTGTATTAGCTGCAAACTGCAAGTTAGAAGTGGTCTCTTGTGTCTTTGTGTAAATGTGCAGAGTGAGGTCACTTGGGGGCACTGGACATAGTAACTGGACAGTTATTAAACGAAAAACAAATGAGGTCAGTTCAACAGAAAGCCACTAACATGACATGTCTCAACATCCTTTCGAGTAGGCCCTTGGAGTCATGAACAGCTAATTTCAACCATAAAGCTGTTCTCCTCAATGTGGATAGTGAGGAAAATGAGGAAATTACAGTCAAATTAAACAAAAAGAAACACTTTCCTCCAGACATGGCTGGAACTCCCTGCCACTGGAAAATACCAGCATTTTACCAGATATTGGATTTTCATGAAGTTTAGCTTGGGAAACAAGAGTCCAGCTCTCAAATACCAGTGAGGTGAAAGATGCAGCAAGATTAAAAGCAATGAATACATGCATTGGATGGGTTTATCTGTATCATGAAAACACAATTAGATGGTAAGACTTGGGAAACATTTTAATAGCAGCAGCACCTGATGCCAGGCCAAGTTTACCCAGGTGGATTAATTTGGGGGTAGGAGTTTGGTTTGTTCCATCTCTAGACAAGCCCTTATAGAATACTTAGCTCAGAAGGATCCATATCCTATTTATTCCAAGAATGACATGTAGTTAAAAGTTTTCCACAAATAAGGTAAAACTCCAGTCCCCCTCAAAATGCCACAAGCACTTTTACTGTGCTTGGGAAGTCACTTCCAAATGCTTGTATTGAAATTCTGGCCCCATGCCTTAGAGCCGTTCACATTTTGCTACATGAGAAGCAATGCACTTGCCAAACTGATTTTCTCAGTAAAATGAGAAAAGGCTGAACCATTTTGCCACTAAAAACATGTACTAGTTTCCCAGGTATGTGTGCAGCAGTTACTTGTGTCTCTGTTAATCACGTCTTAAGTGTGATACAAACATTTTATTCATTAGAAGACTGCATTTTCCAGTTAAGCTTGCCTTCTGAATAACCTTATTTAATATCTTTTTCTTCTTAAAAAATAGATAGATATGGAGGAAAACAATCTGGGCAACACTGAACAGACTCCGATCTCACCTAAGTGCCTCTATGACGCTGGCTTATGACTGCTATTCAAAACTGTCAGTAGCAATTCTACGTGAGGACTTGCAGAAATAGCAGCTCATTTGTGTTTTGTGTGCTTTTCCTTGGAAGTCTGAAGACACCTGCCTTGTGAGCCAGAGAAACCATACATTAAACTCCAAGAACATTGCTGTCCCAACCGTGAGCACCCCGAAGTATGCTGAACTTATTAAAAACATGAGCTCTCCTTTTACATCTAATGTCACCTGGAAAGATGAGGGGTGATATAACTCACACATTTTCACAGCTACACAAATGAAACCACAAGTGTCTCATCCTGACACCTATTTAAACAGGATTTGCAAAGATGCCTCCCAGTCCAATAAGCTCAGTCACGTATCAATGGCTGCAGATTTGGTGCTGCTGCTTGGCTCAGGGACTGCCTCACACTGAGCTTGGCTCTGCCATGCCCTGGGCTTCTCTTTGGCAAGTGCAGGGGCTCGTTTGGGTCCCTCCATATATTCCTGCAGCAACAGCAATAATCACAGAGCAGCCATGCTCTGTGCCTAGAAGTTAACTCATTAGGTTCTAACAGGACAGTATGTGGAATGGGGTGTTATTTCACATGACTGCAGAGCCCAGAGACCTTCAGAGGCTCTCAAGTACGTGCGATCAGTGGTAGAGCTTTGGGATGTTAAGGCTGTGCAACAAAGGTTTAGTGGCAAGGAAGATGCTATTGCTTAAACTTTAAATAGCAGCACTAAATACCTGGTGGTGGTGGAAGTGTAAAAATTTTCCTTTTTTTCTTTGTCCTCTAATTTTACTTGTACTCTATAAGGGGGTTTGAAAAGAAAATAAGGCAAACCCTTAGGGAAATACTATTCTCCTGAGCTCTGCTTCTTTGTTCGCTGCCCCCACCATAGTACATTCAAATTTGCTTCAACATACATTCAGCAGGGTGTTCTGCTTTGCAGCAGATGCTTCAAACCATTTTCCTTTTAGATGCTGCCTGCAGAACACACCAAGACCTTCTCTGAAGGAACAGTTTCTACCTCAAGGAAAAAAAAGGGCCGGGGGGGTTGGGGAGGCATCCAGGCTGATGCATGTTGTGTATTTCCCATGGCTCCATGTTTCCAGGGAACATTTCCCAAGGAGGAAGGAGTTTTTTTGGTGTCTTTTTGAATCAAGCAAACAAAGGATTTCCACTTCATGATCACCAGACATTCTTTAGTGAGATAAACAGGAATGGATAAAGGTCTTACATTCCTTTAAGTATACAGAATAAAAGCCACTGCGAGATTCGAAAGGTTTATAAATGAAAAAGCTTTTGAAAATCACCATCGAGGAGCCAAGAAGTCTAGCTTCCCCTTTGAATATTGCTCTCAGCCTCAACGAGGCGCATTTTTTCGTTCAACTTTCTCACAACGTTCACCTAACTACACTTGCCAGCATGTTTTGCCAAATTAGAAAAACTGCTGCAGAAACCATCTGCTTGACATTGCTTACATGTAATAAAGTACCGCTCGATACAATGTATTGGAAATGTTTGGAGATCTTTGCATGGGAACCAAGAGCAGCAGTGCTGACTCAGGCACATCTCCCGCTGATGTCAGTGGGAATTGTACCTGAATGAGCCCTGCTGGATCTGATACAGGGCTGGCTGCGCAGCTGACGTGAGAACATATGGTTATAGTTTAACAATACCAACTGCAATGGAGATGAGAAGGGAATTTTATAGCATTTCTGGCTTGCTGCTCTTTTATAGCTATCAAAAACACTCACATGATTTGTACATGTCTACTCCCGCAACAGCTTTTCCCAGCTTTAAGTGAACACTGAGAAACTGCTGCAAAGTTTGGTCCTACCTCAACAGCAACAGTTTGAGTTAATCTGTTGATGTAAAAACTTGAACATAAGAAAGACTATATGTGAAGTCTAAAATAACACTTCACAATTTCTCTACTCTGGATGAGAATGCAGACATTTCAATACCTCCCTGTTGGTTTAATCTGAAGCAGAAATAAAGCACAGACTTTGCCAGCCCAGCAGGAGTGATATGTGTGTGACAGCTGCTCCACCAAAGGACAATGGCTTCTCAAATTTATATAAAATTACAGCTTTAGTAAGTCTAAAAACTAAGAGTGTCACTGAAGTTACAGCACCTGTGGATTGTGATCACCAAAGGAGCACCTCTAGGTAGGTAAATCAAGCCCTCTCTCTCACACGAGCTGCAGGAGGGTGAAGAATAGCAACACTGAGAATGTAACAAAGAGAAGCTATCAGGCATGGTTCCACCAGTCTGGGCCACAGTTTTAACAGAAGGGATTCTGAACCTTCAATACTTCCTAGCAAGGGGCCACATTAGAGAACCAAATGACAAGGAGTAGGTGAAACACTTCCTATTGCAACCCACTAATAAGCACGCGCCCAGGCATGTGCCCTTTTCCTTCACATACTACAACAGACTCACGTGTTTTACTTTACACATTTTCTACTACCCTTTTTATCCATGGGTACACTTCCAGATCATGTCTAGAAAAGCCAGGCTCCTTTTGCTCAGGCACAGGGACACAAAAGCTGAAAACCATCACATCTATTGTCTATGTTTTTTCATGTGAAGAAGGGCAAAAGTGGCTGGAAATTAAAAATACAGCTCCAAGGGAGATCTCACTGCAAATCTCGAAGTAGTACAGCTTTGTAGTAAGTGACCATCCTCTCGGTTCGATATTCCTGAGTGGGGACCACTGTGTGGGTATCTTCCTCCATCCAGGTGGGCAGGACAGAGAGACTGAGAAATTACAGCTGTGTTGGTTGAAGGAAGATAACTTAATGTCTGACCTCTGATCTGGGCAAAAGCCAATGCATCACCACTTTATAAATTATTGCTCAATTCACTCCTGAAGCAGACAGTAAACAATGTTTGCATTGCGGGAAAATCCACGTGAGGGACACACGGCCCAGGCTGGAGTTGAACAGCAGAGAGGACACTCTCCTTGGTACATTTTGTAAGGAGGTACTCAGACGACTTGCTCAGCCTCAAGGCTTGACTCATCCTTACCAATACAGATGGGCACTCTGTTTTCCCTATAACCCCTCCTGGAAGAGAATCTATTTGCACAGGGATGGTTAGGAAGAACAAGTGGGAAAAGTAAGAAATGTGGATCACAGCTCTAGTTTCTTCCCCTTTGCAAGATTAAGGTAAGGAATGCAGTAAGCACTTCTCACCTTAAGTGAAAACCAGCCCAAAAGTAATTGGATGCTGAAGCAGGCATCAACTTACACATTAAGCCCAGACAAGCAAATATCAGTTATTTAATTTTTGACATCCCCGTGTTACCTTGTCCTTGTTGCTTCCATTCTTCCTTGTGTTGTTTTACCCTGTTTATCTCACATTTCTCTTTTCCAGCCAGAACTGTAACTCTGTTCCAGGGGTGACTGAGAGCAGGGCAACCCTCTGCGGGTCACTGGGTTTGCCTGTTCCATCAGTGCATGGCACTCAAACTCCAGCCTACCTCAAAAGCACCAAGTCCCAAACACAAAACCGATGTTTCATTAGAGGAATCTGACCAGAATGGTCTCAGAAGCAAGAGTACAGCTCTATTCAGAGCAGGTGGGATAAATCAGGAACGGGACATGATGTCGCCTGTGATGTCTCTCACACACGAACCCAAAGCAGCAATCCCAAAGAAGTGCTGAACAGAAACATTTGCAAAGCTGCAGCAGGAACTGAACTTCAGCTCTGTACTATGGGCAGCACTATGTTATTTAACACTTCATCAAAGGAGATAGGAGTTTTACTTTGGACAGTAGACTTTATTAGAAATTTTCTCCTCATTCATCAGTAAATTCACATTAAAATATGCTGAAGGCAGCTCAGTCTAAACATTTGACATTCTGCCATAACAACAACTTCCAGTTTAAAAACTAGATAACTGATCAGGCAGATAACTTGAAACATGTAAGAAACGCAAATAGAAAGCAGCATCTTAAAAAATGGGATGAGCCTGAAAAATCGATACATTTCAGATGGAGTTGGGGAAAAAAACAAAATCAGTCACCCCAAGATGGGAAACAGTTAAATGAGAACTCCACAGACACTAAACAGATAAATAAACATTATAAACACACATACATTAAAAAGAAAACAAAGTACTTAGAGTTCATACCACATAAAAATTATAAATTTGTTCAAATAAAAAAAAAAAGTGACAAGCTTTCTAAAATATGAATATCCTAAATTCTTGGGATAGTGAACACTTTGTTATAAGCTGCAGAATTTTGGAGGGACTAGATTTGGTCTTGAAAACAACAAACTGCAGCACCTTCCTGTCACCAAGTCCAAAAACTGCTCTGCCACTTATACCTCTTTTTTTTCCTCTCATGTTTTCAAACCACAGACTCTTCTTCTAGCAACAATCTGATTTTTTTGAGTATTAGAGCTTTTAGATATTATAGGCCTAATTATGTGGAGTGCTGAACACTCAAGACTCCCAAAAACTCTGTATACCAAAGACCGGCTTTAAATACTTTTCAGAAGTTACTGTCAAGAATTTTCCTTTGCTAATTTACTTTTATTTATTGGGGTAAAGTGTACGAGACAGAAAGAAAGAAAAAAATCACAATATTGAAGAATGCTCTGTCCTGCAGGACAGTGGATCTTGCAGGTAAGATTTTCTATTGGCATTTACCAGAGGCAACAAAGATAAACCAACGTATGAGAGATGAGAATAATGGCCTTCAGGACTGTAAACACAACAGGCAACAGAAAACACATGAATCTCAATCAAATCAATGTTTTCACATTCTTTAGTAGTCCCCCACAGTGATCTGCTTTCACTAGTTCAGAAAAAAAATATATATTAAAAATTAAATAACACTTAAGTGTCCATCACAAAGATTTATATTTTGCTGTAAACAATTTTCTGCCATTTGCATTGATGTAGTCCAATGTGAGGCCAGAGGGTTCTCGACATCTTATTGGTACTGTAAATAATTTTTCAGAGAGAGAGGCAAAGGTAGAATTTCTATGTCATGCAGGCGGTCTCTGCCAAGAGCAAAACGAATTGATCTTCGGCACAAGTCCATTAAAGGCAGGGGTTCCGCTGGAAAAACAGAAGAAAGAAAAGAAAGAGTTAATTTTCCAGCATCTCCATTTACACACAATGTTTTATTCATTAACATAGATTCTGTATTCTATCGAACAGTCACAAAGATAGTAATGGGATTGGGAAAACTCCGATAATCTTGAGGCAATTAAGATGATCAACAGAAGCCAAGGCAGAATTCTATTCATTTCACCCATAATAAGGGACTGCAAAGTTTCAGACTGAGCTTCCTTATCTGTGAGGTTCCAAATCATTATCTCAAACCCCTCTTCAGGCTTACCAAGCTGCAGCACGAGAAGTTACTACATTTCCAGATTTCAAACAAGACAAAGAGTTTCCACTGTGTTTATAACACAACATTCATCACGTGGTGTTAATGTGAACTGCCCTGGCAACTTGTGACCTTCGCATACCAGCTCCTTCTGCCTCTTAGAACTGGAAATGCTCCCTAAGGGTACCCAAACTTCTCAGCCAACAGGGCTCTTCCTGCAACACTCTCTTAGCCTTTCTTTCTAGGAAGTTCATTGGAAGCAAAAAACTAAACAAAACACCCTCAAAAATCTAGAGGAAATGTAACCTTTTCCTCCTTGAATAAATTAGGGGAGGAGGATTCCGTGGACTGGATGGCAGGGTGCATGTTCTCATATGTATATATACAAACACCCCCAAAATATATAAACAACATCTACAGATGTTCTTAAGTTTAATTTAATAGAAGAGGGTTAAATATCTGTCAGAAATGCCTGGCTGATAGCTCTTAAGACTGGAGACTCAAACACAGTGATTTGCAGCATCTCAAACCATCTCATCCCTACAACCCATCCTGGCCTGTAAAACTCACATAGAATTGTAGGAGCATCACCAAATTTCCATCGAATAGTAGCAAGAGTGACTTCTGTGATTGCAGAGTTTGCAATGGAAATCCTTTTGCCTCAAGAACTGGAATAAAGCCGTAAAGTCTTTTACCAGTTACAGCTATCTTCAAGAACTTCGACCAGATCGGTTTAGTTGCACATGCTGGTTTAAAAGGGTAAGAAGCTTAAAAGACTACAAGAAACTCTGCCTCTTTACATAATAAAACAGCAGTAGCCTTAAAAACCTTACTAGTACTTTCAAATTGAGAAAAAAAGTCATGTGCCTCTATTGTAGTGATAACCTTTTATAAACTTGACAGGTTTCTTACAAGTGCTCAACACTGTACAACTCTCAGTGGTTTTATCAAGATTTCTTTTATGTGCCACATGCAGATTTACACAAACTATATTTGCCTAGGGGAAAGTGTCCCCCATGGCAGGGGAGTGGAATCAGATGACTCTTCCAACTCAAACTATTCTATGATTCTCTTCTATTATTCTATGTTAATCTAGCAGTCCTTTAGCTGGTATTATTTTAAAACCTACTTGGAAAAAGAAGTCTTTATAAAGGCCAAAATACCCAATTAAGGGCTGATTTTATATGCTATAACAGTCTGCTCTGGTGACACACCACTGACTTAGTGAATTTTCCATCATTTATCCCAGCATCACATTTGATTTGCATTGTCCACGGTTCACTATGGCATTTCCCAAAAGGGGGTAGCAAAAAAAAGCTCAGAAAGCATTCTGAGAGACCAAAAAGGTTATTTAGCTTATAAGCACTTCAGTGACTTGATATGGAGTCTACTTCTTAAAAATACACCTCATTGATAATTTTGCCTATTAAAAGACTACAAAATAAGAGCCCTCACACTCCAGTAATAAACCAACATTTCCTATGCATTAGTGATCTTAGTTTTCATTTTTTCCATACCAGAATTATGAATGTTAAATCTTAAGGGATGAAGCTGTAAAATTCATTAGCCAGGATTAATAAGCAGGAGCAAAAATAGCTCATGAGTTCCAGGGCACAGAACACAACACATCTTACGAGTCTTACACCATAAGCAACAATTTTCTGAGTATCTTCCCAGAACCTCTGAGGTCCCATTAAGAAGATGTAAAATGAGGACTAGAAGTGTTTAAAGTCATTAACTGACCATGTGGTCTCTTTTTTTTTTCCTAGACAAAGGAATATGTAAAATGTAGCCATCTGTGCAGCCAGGCACAGAGTTAATCCCAAACTTCAAAACACAATTTAAGGAAAGGTTAAATTATTTTTCAAGCTTGAAATGCTAAATTAATGTCTCCTGTCTCACTTCTACAGGGAATTTTCAAATGCTGAAGAAAATGCCTCCAAGTGTTTGCAGCAGCTGCTAAATTGCACATACTAAATGTGTTTTTGCAACTTGAAAATTGAACTGTATTCTTTTTATTCTATTCAACAGCAGTTCAAACCTGCAATAAAATTTGCACAGGTCTGTCCAACAATACTAAATAACAGTTATGTTTTCTGGGTTGCTAGCTGTAAGAACTTGAGGAAAAAATTGTAATAATAGCATTACAAGATAAAAATGCGTGCAGCTGCGGGTAGTCCTAAATGAACAAAAATTAAAATCAGGAAAAGAAATAATCTTACTTCCAAAATAGTCCATAGGACAAAGGCAAAAGGCTAATATTAAAGACTGACAGTTTTCAGGCAGCCAAACTCAACACCAGCCCTGGGCGAGATGGGGGTCCCGGCAGATCTTGCACATCAGGAACTGGCAGAGCAAAGCCCCCGCTGCCCTGCAGGCCAGTGGTAACTCCAGAGATGCTTTAGCATCCCTCGGGTGCCAATACCTGGGGTACAGCCTGTGCCAATCAATAACTGGGGTACAGCCTGTGCCAATACCTGGGGTACAGCCTGTGTCAATCAATAACTGGGGTACAGCCTGTGCCAATACCTGGGGTACAGCCTGTGCCAATACCTGGCATTCACTCCAGGTTCCAAGCCCTGGCCCTTCCATGCCCTCCCCACAGCTCCAGTGACTGACCAGTTGAGGCATTTGCTGCCCTGGAGCTCGGGCACAGGGAATAGGGTGATGCCAGCAGAGCACAGAGTGCCTCCAGGAAATGGACCACTGCAAAGAGCCTGCTCATCATCTTCTGGAACAGCTGAACCATCCATCAAACACCACAAGTGCTTCTGGTTTTCAAGAAAATTCAGTGAGAAATGAAAGGGCCACAAGTAACTCAGTCCTTGCAGAGAGGAAAGGAATAGTCAGGCCCGACTGCATGTTACTACACACCCTGCCTGCAACACACACACACACAGACTTGATGTATTCAAAACACTCTACAGCACATTCGAACAATCAAAACAGTATTTCCCAAATGCTATTTTCAGTTAAAATCATACAAATAACATTGAGAAGACTCCAATAATGCAAGAGATGGGAACATGATTATTCTGAAGACATCATTAGCTGTAAGCTTGACTACTGAAAAAGCTTTTCTTTCACAACGCTAAACATTTACCTTTTAAAAGCTTTTAAATTCAGGGGTATTAACTGTTTGTCAGAACATCTCACTACTTAGAATGCATATTAGCTACAGTAGGAGTTGCATTTTTGAATAACCCTCCAATGGAATGGAACTGGAGCATTCAAGCCCCCCAGAAGAACCTGAGCTAGCAATTTTTCCAAAGTTACATGAACCCCAGTAATGTTCCTGCCATTAGAAAATGCAGGAATAAATTTCTGAGCTGGAATGCAAAATTGCAAAGAAAACATGATTCACAAGAATGGCTCTTTGTACTAAATTCCCAGCCAGGCTAAGAAATGCAAAGCGAGACACTCCAGGGCAAGGGAGCAAGCTTTGCACAGGAAACCCAGAGCTTCCTCTTGGGCTCCAGCAGCACCAGGTGAGGAGAGTGCAGATTTTGGGTAACACACCCCCAAACCCACACCCTGGGCCAGCTCCAGGCACCTTCCTGAACATACTTTAAAGAATCATCTTCTCCTCTAAAGTTTACTCTGAGACCTCTTCACTTTCACATTACTGAAAATTATTTTTCAACAGGAAAAAGAAATTATAAAAAATTGCTGCTTAATTGATGTGTCAGAGTTCAATTCCTGTGTCTCCCAGTGTTGCACCAGTAGTCTACAAGAAGGCCCATGTACAAAACAGAGACCTTTGCTTCTCAGCCGTGTATCTGCACAGGCCCACCAAGGTCACAGGTCAGGGTAAGCCATGCCAAACCTTCCCCTCCCTACACTGCAGTCACACAGAGGGACACCTGGGACCTGGGCAAGGCACAGCTACAGCTGCTCTTCTCACCTAGAGCTGCATTTCGCCAAGTGGGGTACAATAAAGCTTAAACGGCAATTTAACATATTAGCTAATAACTTAAAAAGAGATGAAGTAGATATTTGGTTAATTAGGTGAATTAAAATAGTTACTTAGTAACTACTAATAACACAAACTAGCTGTGTTTATCTATCTAGATATATCATTCTAATGCTGTCACTGCTGGGTTAAGGACAAAGGCAAAGAAAGTTTGTAAGGAGACACAACCCTATGCCTGGGAGCATTTCTCTAATACATACATACATCTGCAAGAGCAATTTGCACATCATTACCAGATGAAAAGTTCATTTAGTTTTGGCAGCCTGTAGTTATTTAACAATCTGGACTCCAGCAAGACTGCCTAATCTCTGTAAACAAGCTTTTGTAGTTGAGATAAAGTCATTTAGCATCCGATAACACTAAATGTTATTAACTGCAATGTTACATTCGGCTCCTACAAAAGAGCAGCTTTTAGCACACAACAGTTATTTGCCAAATGGCAATACTATTTTTTAAATAATTTTTAAAGCTCTAACATCACATCATGTTCATGGGTTTCATTAATCTGTGAAAAGCATATTTTTATTTTGTGTTACAAAAGCAAATATGTCTGGGACAAAAAAGCACAGCAAAATTAAAGCGGTAAAAGATGAAGTTTTTGTGCAAATCGATGTCACCAAAAATTAAGCACAGAATATCCCTCCTGTCCCAGCTTTGCTGTGCTGAGAGCAGCAGTGCCAGCAGGGAAGGTTCGTGACTGAGGTGAAGGGGCACCACCTCAAAATGGGAAACAGAGCTCCTCTTGGAGAAGTGCAATATGCCTGATGACCAGAGAAGAGTCTGGAAAGGAGGGCAATGCACGATGCCTCTGTTCATATCCTAACGGGGCACGAGGTGTTCTGTGTTTTATGTGCTCTGTGGTTATTGCCCAGTTCTCCTTCCTGCCCTCTCCTCTTTCCCACCGATGTCAGCAGCAACCAGTTTCTGACCTGCGCTGCTTTTCGCTGCTCCATTTCTATCTCGTGCTTTGCCAAGATCAATGATCACCATGATCTTTAGAAGGACGGAGTCCTCAAAAGACTGACTCTTTGTCATGGAAAGGGATCCATTATGGACACCACACAACAGTCCTACACTGTGCCTGTTCTGGTGGGCCTCCCATAACCAGGGTGGAGGAAAAGTTCTCTCCATGTCTTGTCATCACTCAGCTACCTGACATCTACTTGGGCCCACCGACAATCCTCTGTCCCCTACCAGGACACTCCTTTTTCTTGAATTTTCACCCTTCCTCCACATATTAAGATACCTGCTAAGAGGTAACATGGCCTAAGTGTTTCCATAAGATGATTTAGAGTATATAGGAATTTGTAACTACTATTTAATTATGACATATCATAAACATCCAAATATACATAAGCCAGGAGTTCTCCTTCCAACCTTTCTGCCAAAGCTTAATTATTGTTTTAATTTTACACAGCACAGGCCAAATTCTTTCCCCCACATAATACAGCACATAAATACACCTCCTGTGACATATTTATGGTTTCCCTGATGCAACTGATGGAAAATTTGAGTTGTGTTCCTTAAATGGCACAATCTAGAGAAAGGAAATTGCAAATAATATATTAGAGAACACAGGCTATGACCAGTCATAAAAAATGCTAATAAATCTCCTAACAGCAATGAAAATTCAGACAAAGGATAACAGGATATAAGGAATCACCTATCTATTTCTCCTACAGCTAGCTGTCTGTAAGCTCTGCAGCCTAACGCAGCAAACGGAACAAACGAAGCACCTTAGACTATCCAGAGCAATCACCTCTCTCAATAATTTTGCAGCTCAAAAACTGTGATTTCTCAGCACACCGTCGCCACCCGTCTGTCCCGGCAGAGCCGCGGGCTCCGGCGCAGCATCCCCCCCGCCCCTGCCCGGGCCAAACGGGTGGCAGATGGCGCGATGGTGTCGCACCAGGCGGGGCTCCGAAACAGCCGCTGTCTGCACCAGTTGTCTCCCAGCACAAGTAAAGCTTTGTGCTGCCCGCACCGCCACCTTGGTTTTCAGCGAGGCAGGGTGGGGAAATAAAAATACAAACCCAACATAAGCGTCGCCCTGTAGTTGAGCTAACCCACACCACCACAAAAATTTGGTACTTGAAAATGAATATGTTAAAGGGAGAAAGGAAGACAAGAAAGCTTGAATAGAGGGAAGGACTCCGGGGTAACCCCCACCTCCTCCTCTGAGCGTCTGGGCCGGGCCGGGCCGGGAGGATTGGTTTACAGATACCTTTGGCTTTCAAGTGTTAAACGCAGTTGAGCACAGTTTAGAACTTCAATCAAGCATCATTTAGCAGAATTAAGCTGAAAAAGCAGCAATGAACAAGCAGATATTCTGCAGCATCATTTGTTTTCAGTTAATGCTCTCCAGCTGTGCTTTCTTGAGAGGAAAACGTTTGAAAAGCAGAACAGAATGAAAACAAACGAAAACCAATCCCCAAAGCCAGTGGCCTCTTGTTAGGGGTTCCATAAAGAATCCGTCCTTTGAGCACAAATGCATAGCTCCAGGAATTTCTGTTTTGCATTTCAGTGTTTGCCATCTCCTACGAGGAAGGCACAAGACTTGGGTAATTCGTCCCGACTCACAAGCACCAGAGAACAAGCCTAAATTCAAGAAATTCAATGCAGGCTTAAAATTTATTCCTAAAAACTTCAATTTAGTAGGCTTAAGCATAGGCCTACACAGTTTTTTCATCATATTGATTATAGAAGTGTTCTTCCTAGAAAAGTAATTTGTGTATGTTTGTAGGAAGGCTGTATGTATGGAGTCATACACATCTATAGGTGCAGAAACCCTCCTCTGAGAGGTTCCATGTGGTCTACAGTTCTTACCCTCTAGGTGGGTTTATGATCCACCCAAAAAGGGCCCTAGACACACATATTTAATATGAAGAACAGGCACAACACAAAGTCTGGCCCAGGTCAAATCTACAAGCAAACTTCACAGTGGAAATTCACCTGAAAACCTTCATTTTCTGAATTACAACTGTCTAAATGTATATATGCATCATAATAATTCAATTTCCAGTAACAACAGTAAAAAAAATAAACCACAGGTATGACTCATATTTGAAAACATTTTAACACACTATTTCTACAACCTACAGATTACTAAATTGTACTCCTCTATCTAATTCAGAAATTGCAAAACAGCAGCAAACAAATGGCTTTTCTGACATAGGAGCAAAGCTGTGTAATAAGCTGGTTTTGCTATATCTTGATAAACTTGCATGCTGAGAGAGTACAAGCAAGAATGGTGGCAACTTCCCTTCTGCAAGAGGAAGGGCATGTATGATTTCATTCCCTTTGTGCATCAAGAAGATGCAAATAAGGAGGACAGGCAGGAAAGGTTTACTTTCTGGCCTTGATTTCTTTGTTTTTCTCCTCCCCTCAGATACTCCCACAAAACAACTCCACTCTGCTCTTGAACACTGTGGGAAGGTAAATTCAGACAAGTTACTTCAGTGATAATCAAAATGCTCCAAAGTAGCAAAGACACCCAACATTAACAAAGTGCTTGACATTCGAGATGAGCCAAAGCTAGAACCACTGGCTCCTTAGCTCCTCCCTGCTCAACCTTCCCCAAACGTACCACGTTGGGAATGAAGATTTGGTTTAGATTAATCTGTAACACATACTTTACAGTTTTTAATCTTAGAAACACATTTATCACCATTAAATTCAGCTTGTGTGCCAGGCCATAAAGAGGGAAGTTAAAATATATCAAGGTGATAGAAGATTAAAGCTTGGATGAGAATTTCACTGAGTAGATGCACTGGAGTTCAAAGACAACATTGTTCAGGGTTATGGACAGATTTATAGACAAAGTAATAAGGGAAAAAGTTGAAGGAAAGTTCAGGATTCAAGGACGAACCATTGCAGACAACTATTGCAACAGTCACCCGCACACTGCGAGCAATGTGATGATTGAAATATGCTGAAACAATTCCTTCCATTTTATCTCTTCATGAGATGTGCTTCATAAATGGGCATATAATATACCATGCATAGGTACACACCTATAAAAATCTTTATGGCTGTGAACAAGTCCTTATTGCCCAGGGAAGGGGGGCAGAAGTCAGAGATATTTTTTGTGAATCTCTCCATATCCTTCAGTTCATTGACATATTATTTCTGCCTTCATAGGGTGACAGCAGATAAGATTTCTTGGTGGGAAACCTAATCGTACTGATTAAAATATTCTAAAATCCAAAACTGTAAGTTTTCACAGCTGTTTTTAAACACATTTTTTCTTTTGGGTTAGCTAATCAAGGACGAGAGAGGGAGCGGGAAAGGGGGAGAGAATGAGTGAGAAGCATGCAAAACACCAAAATGCTGTCACAACATGCTGAACCAGGTGGGCACCTGGTTGCCTCCCTGCCCCATCTGCTCTTCTCCCGCTGGGCTCTTTTATCTGCCTGTTGCATTTTGTATGACACATTCACTGTGTGGAGCAGTGAAGTACACATGGTGCCCTCTTTTCCTGTGCTGTGCCCAGCATGCTGGAGCCTCCCTGGAATTTCTGCACACTGTCATACGGAAATGACACATGCTCATTCAAGAGTTCCATTGCTTACAACTCTCGTTCTCAGCTGGAACCTCTCACAATAGTTTTCTGTATGGCTGTTTCGTATTATACTGAAGTTATTTATCCTAGTTAGCAATTAAATTGATTCAAAGCATCTTCTGCATCTCACTGCAGATTTTTTCAAAGTTTCCCCATATTGGCAGGGCGAGGGAACTGATGACTCTTTTACTTATATTAACATAGATTGTGCTGAGCTCTTTAAGACAATTGATATTTTACTACATCCCTCATATCATTGTTACAGGACATTTTCTCCACTGCTTCAATTTAAACTACCCAGAGGCTCCAACATATGCAGATTTTCTCAAATCAAGCAAAGAAATGACAGCAGCATGTCATTTAAATTTTAATGCAATTGTATACATGCTAATGATCTCTAGCGGAGATTCACAAACAATAGACCTGACTCATCGCTTTGTTACTCTAGTTTTGGTATTAATAGAATTACATTGGAATAAATCTGGAACCATGAAGTTGCAATTAGGCTCAATGCAATGAATTTGATCCCATTAGTTTAGTAGCATTTAGATTTTCGATTTTTTTTAAGTAATTTTTTTCTTAAGTACCATAATCTTCATCAGCAGAAAATGGGTACTGGAGATGATCTGAATTATTTTTGTACTAAATTTAGGATTCATCATCGTTCGTTGCATGTAAATACAACTGGTGCTCTCTGAACACATTTCTAAAGCATTCATTTTGAACAGAAACGCACTCCCAGGTCACAGGTGGGGCACACAGAGCTGCCTCCACTCACCATCACTCAGCTCTCCTCAATCACAAGCTCCTGTTACCATCTTTCAACCTCAGCAAAGCTCTATCTGAAATTTCACACCACTGTGCCACCACCTCCAATCGGCATGTCATCTTACAAATGGCCTGGTCATTTTGTGAGAAATAGGAGTGTGGAAAGATGATTTCCATGTTATGCATTCCACAGCCACTGTATAAGAGGTGCTATCACAGCCCAAGCCTCTGAAGCACCAGCATAAACCCACCGATGGGAAGGGAGGGGTGAGGGGGCAGGGGGGCCAGGGAGCAGTTTGCCCACTGAAGTGACTTTTCCTGTTCCTGGGCATGTGAGGGTAGGGAGGATACACCGTGATGACAAACATTAAGACTCACAAAAACACCCCCTGGAATTTCACACAGGGTTACCAGGATCTGGTAGCTGACTCGACTTTTGCTCACACTGAATTTCTTCACCTCCAGGGCAGCTTCGCTGAGCAAAACTTCCCTGTACTTGGTCCTCCTGGATACATGGACGGCAGGAGCTTTCTCTGGGCTGTCTCCTCTGGCCAGAATGGCTGAAAAGGTGGGTGGCAGTTGTGGTGGAACCTGCTGCCATTCTTCATCCATCCATCAGCTTAACAGATTTTGAGAACTAGTCCTGCAGCAGCAGCACGTCACTCATGGCTTCTTCCCAGTCCTCCTCCAGCCCACCACATCCAGCTAACACATTTCCTCTGGACCTCTCAAACTCCACCCAATGACTTCCCCCAGTGGTGACCCCTTGGTGTTCCACTGAAGTGAGACACAAAGGGGAGGGCAGCAAGAAGTGAGCAGGGAGGCTTTAACCCCAGCCCTCTCCCCTCTCACATCTCCCAGCTCCAGGCTCCATCCTGTCCTCACTGGCAGTTTTACGACCCCCATCTGCACAGGATGCCACTGATGTCAAACAAGAGGAGGGCAGAGGCAGGAGCAGCTGAAGCACCGAGCTGTGTGGCTGTGCTCTGCAAGGAGCTATAAAACACCACGAAGGGTCTGGGTTTATTGCTTCTTACTGATTCATTATCAAACACGCTTTGTCCATAAACAGCCTGTTCCAACTCGCTCTGCCCCAGCTGCCAGCTGGCTAATGCAGTTGCACAGGTGTAAATGAAAGCATTATTTGGCCTGCAGAAAAGCTATTATGAGCAGAGATTTATCTAGATTTTCAGATCCCAAAGTCAGTCTGTAAGGCTGGCAATTAAGGAAAAAAAAGGCATCTGGGAACAACAACGTGAAGCCGACCAATTCACTCACCTCTTTAATGTACTTGCATGCCTTATTTCTGTAGGAAAGGGAATCCCACCCACCCACTAATACAGCCGATAGCAAATAAAAAAACAGAGTGAAAGAAATGGAATATATACCAAAATGCCTATCACAGTTTCTACATGTTTGTGTTTTCAGATTCCTGGAGACATTCAGGTAGGAGCTCGAGGCACTCCGCTCACTATTACATGTGTGTGTGTGTATGAATAATAGTACAGAAAAAAACCCATCTCTAGAATTCTACAACTTAGGCAGATGGACAAGATGTATAATTTCTTAATACAAAATATAAACTAATTTCAACATGGTTTTAGCTCCAATAGGATCTATTTTCTTATCTGGGTATGGGTAAATACAGTTTTGAACAATAAATGACTTTATTCAAGCCCATACTGAGGTACCACAGTAAATGACTTGATGCATTACAGTGTCGAGCAGGCAGAGGAGCTTCCGGAAGACAGTAAGGCCAATCCCAGGTCCCCCCAAATGGATGGCTTCTTTTGTCAACTTTTTCTTTGATATTTGATTTGGAATATCTCAAAGTTCTGCTGTAAGTTCTTCATGGGAAAAATTGTGGGGGCTTTTGTTTTGGCTTTTTTTTTAGTTAGTGGAGTATCAGTTTTATGCCAAATTTCCATCATGTTTTAATAGATTCTGGACAGACTCCTTTACTATCAGTCTCATATTTTGAACACTCATTTTTAGTGTTTTCTTAATGTGATTACAAAAACACAAAGTTGAGAGACAAATATCAATGCCACTTTATGCTTGTGTGACACATATAAACATATATAATATATATATACACACATATATTAAACTCCGCCCTGACTCTTTTCAATCAAACCTTCTCACCTATTAAACCATTTAAGCATGTCTTAGTTTTGTTCTTATCAGCCATCTCCTTCTCATTCTTCTGTGCTTCTACTCTCAAATAGTGTCACTTGGTGAATTGGGTTTTAAACAACAAAAACCCTTCTACTACCTGTCTGGAAACATCAGGCATGGAATATTTTGTTTGTTTTAATCTAAAAATCTAGGTGACATAGGTGCAACAGATGAAACGCTAAATTATAAAAACAAATTCTTTACCGTGGCACTTAATCCAAAGTACAACCCCCCAAAATATTAAAAGCACATTCAGAATTACACAGAGCACAAAAGAATGCTTCCCACTGAATTCCTTCCACTCCCTGGCGACTCAGCCTTTTTGACTCCACCAGCATTGTCAGCAAAGCCAAAACGATTTTTGCCAGGGTAAATACTGCTAAATAGGGTCCCCCATCCACAGATATTTCTCTTTTTCCCTGTTGCCAAGTCCTTTCTGATGTCAGTCTGCCTCTAAGATAAACTGGATTTTATTTTAAGTACTCAGTTTTGAGATAAACACCGACCCCTCGGGTATAAGAACATGCCCATGCCACTTTGATGTCTTGGGTATTTTTAACTAATTAAGTTAATCACACAGACAGTGACTGAGCAAAAAGCTACACAAAGCTTCCCAAAATCACCCTTCACAGGAGTGGGAACAACCACCCAGAGCAGACTTCCTGGGAAGCATTCCATTTAACCCATCCTTTAAACCCATCACATTAGTTAGCTGTTTACTTTGGATATGCTTTTACTCCCCTGTCCAGGAGGAGAGATCAAGACCTTGTGTTTGTTTTAAATCTTATTCAACCACACATAGAATCAACCCCAAAGCAGCCTGTGGTCAAGCACTAGGGGGATGAAACAGGAATATCTGACGTATTCCGTTTCCCAAAGTGCTGATACTTGTTTTGCATCTCTTTGTCCTTTCAAAAATCAGACAAATCTCTTCAGTAAGGACTAATAAATCAAGGAAGATGCCTTCCTTCAGAGCTGTGAGAGAGAAGCAAACACCATCAAAACTGAGACACAAAGACCTGGGGCACCAAAGCAAAGAGAAACAGGCTGACTTTATCCTTCCAAGCACCTTCCAGCTGAAGAGATGATGAGGAGAGAAGGGCAGTGACCACCCAAGGTACTTCCTCAGAACTCCAAAGTGCAGCTCTTTGGGTGGGTGTGCTGCCCACTCAGTACATCCACTCTGCCAGCAGTGGAGGGGAGATCTGGAGCTCTCCATTACCTGTTCCTCCTGGTTTTCTCTGCACGACATTGCCAGGGAGGCAGGGAGATCAGGAGACTAAGGAAAACATTACTACTTGACAAAGACAAAGGCAACTTGGGAGTTGCCAACACTACACCAAAATCAGTGGAAAAATGTCAATAAACAAAGGAAAATGAAAAATAAAGGCTTTCCATTCTCAGTGTTACTGTTCAGTGTACTGCTCTCAGTACAAAGATCATCTCTGTTGTAATCACATAGCTCAATGTTTATGTAATGCATTTTCATATTTTGAATTACATCTCTTTATAATATATGCTTTAATTTTACTTACTGATGCAAAATCAAAATCCTGGGCTTTGCATATTTTGGACCCTGGTGCTACCGGTTAAAATATGCACTTCACTTTTTATAAGGTAACTTTCCAGATTAGTAAACAAGGGCAATGTTTACATTTCTTTTGCTTTATTGCTATACCTTCCAAAGACAAAAAGCAGGACTAAAAAGTGCCTACAAATCTAGAAAGCTCAAAAGGTTGAATGGCCTGTTAATCACGAAAGAAAAACACTGAACAGCCCAAAGCTGTCCCACCTTTTGTGACTCTTGCATCTGCTCAGGAATTTTGTCTCTGCAAATTCTGTACCTAAAAGCTATTCATCTAACTAGTAAAAATATTTATTTCCTTCACAATACCCAGGTATTATTTCCAGTTGTTCATACTACGACATTATTTGGAAGGGACTTTTGCCTCATTCCAGGTGTTGCCATGCTCTTGGCACCAGGGATGCAGCTCTTCCCTGAGTTACCACAGTTAAACCAAGCCAACTCCTACCAGAATTCCAACCACAGCTGGGACTTGTGGTTTCTTTAGGACAAACGTACCACAGGAGAGAGGGAGAGGGACAGGACAGGATTTATCGGTAGTAACAAAACATTTAGAGAAAAAGGACTTCAGAGCAAGCCTATTTGCATTTCTGTCTTCCCTAAGTCCCCAGTGCTCAGTGACCCTCAGGAGCTGATGGCTCCCTACAGACACTGGCATTTCAGTGCTGTTCTTCCAAATAGCCACTGCCTGTCTTGTTCCTAAAAACTCATTTCAGAGTCAAAGTCCTGGGTTTTGGCATTTCTTTCCCATTGTCTATCCAGGCTCAAACTAACCATCACCACATAGAGAAGGGAACGCCAAAGTTATTTTTGGTTGACAGGTAGCCACAATGACACCTGCCATGCTTTGGCTTTCCTGTTTTTCCAAAACACACCTCCTGGGCAACACAGCCCACTAGACACACAAGTCCACAGCAAAAAGGGTCACAGAAACACTGCTGCTATACAGCTAAACCCATTGCCATATAGGTGAAACACATCCATAACAGATTTCCAGTCCATCGCTAAAACTTTATTATTTACATTTAAACTAATTATATTTGTATGCACGAAATAATCTAGAGCCCACGAAGCAGGGGAATTGAAAGAATGGCACAGAATACAAAAAGTAAGCAAAGCAGCAGCTCTCTGCAGCCTCTGACTCTTTTCAGGATCCCCCTGTGCAAGTTGTGCTCTGCAGATGGAACACAGGGCATGGTCTTAACCCTGCAGAGCCTCAGGAAAGCTCTACCTAGCACAGCAGTAAGCCAGGCTTTGGAGAAGCTCTGCTCAGAAGAAGGTGAAACTACGAACTGTTATCTGAAATTCAAATAATAATTACTCCCCCAAATGTCATAAACAATTCACAATACTGGAAATTCATTTGTTTGGGATTTTTTTAACGTAATAAATATTGTAATAAAAATATGACTCTGCATCTGCCATTTGTGAGCATTTAAAGTATCACCTCACAAGCCTGACATGCATCTGATAAGAGCAAAATAGCACTGCTCATTGCAATGACAGAACAGCTTAAATCTTGTGCAAGTCTTTAGCCTGGGGTTTCAGAAACGAGAATTTACATTTCTATTGCACCTATGTGACTCCATTCTCTCCAAGAAGAAAAAGGCTATTTATTACTGCTCAAGTCTGAACCTTTGGCCATTCAGGGTGTCCCAGCCAGGCAGCAGTGCCTGTGTCAGACACCTGTGGCTCCATCCCCAAAAGCACCAGCCAGCCTGGGCAGGTGAGGAGCCCACGCTGCATTTTCCCCAGGGATGTAGTCTGCCATGTAAATGAGGCTGCTCTCCTAAGTTTGCCTTCAGAAAGCACTCTCAGGAACCCAGATCTGCCATTTCCTCCTTGAAATCTCTCACTCCCAGAAGGAAAGAGATAAAAACCCTAAGCTTCCCTAGCAGTAAGCATCTGCCAAGAATTTAAGTGTTCCCATCCAAACCCTCCTCCCTTTTCTTAAGCTTTCCATTTCTTGCTGTATTATAAATCACTCTGGGGAAATACCCTGCACTCTGAACGTTTAAGTTATGTTCCTAAGTAGTAAACCATTGAGTTTTACTAGACTCTTTAAAATAAAATAGTGTGGTCTATCTGCATAAACAAATTATATATTGCTTTTTCTATATTAATTATATGTTGCATGGATTAATAGCCATGTTAAGAGGAAGTTAAACTAGCCCTTACTACATAAAATTGCTACATCCAAAACAGAACAGATATTGCAAAGGTTCAAGAAAACTTTGGGGAATTCATCAAAACACTATGCAAAGATTAGTTCACTTGGCTCCAAAGTGGCTTGTCAAACAACCCCAAAATGTTTTTTTTAATTTGAGTAAGAGCATCTGACCTGTGGTCAGGCAACAGGCAGCACCTTCCAAAATGCTGCAGGTCTGGTACACCACAGCAGGTACATTTTTTTCCCTGCAAGAGCTTCTCCTGTATATACATCCTCCAATTGTTAATAAAGGATATGTACATCGATGGGCCAATCACCTAATCACATCTTTTATTCCAGAAAGGTCATTGTAGGCTAAGAATAAGGCATTAAAATGTCTTCAAAGACTTTATAGAAAGATGTTGTGGAAAGGCAGGAATACCTGAGGTGCAACAGAGACTGTGCATTACGAAGGGAGGTTTCTGCTGCAGCTGAGCACTTTGACAGGACATGATCCTGGGAGCAGAGCTCCTAAACCAGCAGACACTCCAACAACCAGAAGGTAAATGCTCTCACCTGGCATCAATTGATGGGTCAGTTTTCTTTACCACTAAAGGATGATTTACCTATCTGAGGCACATTCTTCTTTCCTATATGCAGTGGCAGAAATTAGGAAAACAACATGAAAGGTATAGGAAAGAGTGAGCCACATTCACTCAGGTCTAGGGATCCCTTTATTTGCACGTCAGCAAATTTTCAGGTATCTAACTTTGGGGTTTAGATGTACAATGAAACAGCACTGGAGTTATTATTCACACATGTAGGGAGAAAAAGAATACAGTGTAATCAACTTAAAACTATACATCTAGCTAATAAAAACCAACATCAGAGAAAGAAATTACCACTTTGCATCACTCTTAGGTTTAGAGTAAATACACATTGGGGTTGACTAGCCAGAATCTACAAAACACTGCAAAAACCATTATTTCAACACTGGAAGAACCACCACAGTGGTTTGTGGGAATCTGGAGGCTTTGTGAAAACCAAACCACAGCACATGTGAAAGCGTGGCAGTCACAGAGGACTCACTCCC
Source organism: Campylorhamphus procurvoides (assembly GCA_013396655.1). Classification (NCBI taxonomy): domain Eukaryota; kingdom Metazoa; phylum Chordata; class Aves; order Passeriformes; family Dendrocolaptidae; genus Campylorhamphus; species Campylorhamphus procurvoides. Next base: position 1,807,042 of record WBMV01003298.1, on the reverse strand, counting down.
AGCTCTGATACATTTCCTATGTGAGGATGGCCAGAACACTCAGCATCCTGCCACTGAGTTGGCTGTGCCCTGCCTATGCCAGGCAGGAGCTGGGATTGTCTCCTGCCAGTATCTGTTACATTGCATTGGAGTGCCAGTGTGAATTTTCATTTAAAAAATACCAAAACCAAAAGAAAAAAGAACACCCTACAAAACAACACCACAAAGCACCCCCTCACAAACACCTAAGTACAAGTTTTCACCAAAAGTGATTTTGTGAAGCAAAAACTGTGATCAAAACAGGGCTGTAAAGGCTAGTGCACCTCTTGTTCTGGGATGTGATCATCTCTTCTCTGTTATAATTTATTTAGGAGGAGGCACTCGAGGTGGACCTCTGTCCTGATAGCAACATTTGACAACACATCACCATGATCTGCCTTCCTCACCAGGAAAAACAACATTTCCTACCCAGAGCACATAAGTTAATGACTAATTTCCAAAGACTTTTAGGTTCTCCTGTTGCTATCACTGAGAAGGGAAAGGAAAAAGCAAATCATTAGAAGGAGGTGACCTTTCTGCCAGGCTGGCTTCCATTACAGCAGTTTTCACACAGTGAAGAAAATCTCTAAAGGTATTAAGAGAATGAGCACCTGCAGTGCCTCCTCCATGAAATGAAGTTTGCTCAGTAAAAAACAATACCAAGGAAAGGAGTTCTGAAAACCAACGAGCTCCCTACTTGGGAGGAACAGAGAGGGAGGAACTTAGTGCATTAAATCACACACTTGTTTCTTTCTTATTACCAATAAAAGTGAATGATAGAGACTTAAATATTTCTTTAGTTTAGAAGAGATGCTACAATATGTAAGCTGCACGAATGAACTGCAACATCTGATTGCCTCTGGAGGAGCTACAGCATTTATTGTGCTTAACCTGGGCCATTCCCTTGGGTCACACACAACACACCCTACTGGGACAGAAGGGACATGCCCACAATGAGCACACTGTGAAACCACCTCGTCCTGCACAGAGGGAGGGAGCAAGGGCTTTGGGAATGTCCTGGGATGTGAACCCCAGTAACACCCAGCTCCCCTCGTTCTCCAGCAACACACATGTCCTGCCTGCCTGTCCTGCTGCAGGGCACTGGGGGAAGGCTGGGAACAGCAACCACAGGCCACCACACCTTGACTCACTGCAAGGTTCTCTAATCTAAAATAAGGTTTCAGCTTTGCTTACACTCAGTCCCTGCTCATAAGGGGTAAAATATTGAGGCAGTATTCCACAACCCAGTGGCAACCATGGCCTAAATTATTCGCCAGAGTTCCACTGCTCTGTCAGCATCCCTGTCTTTGAAGCACAAAACCAAACCAAGAAAAACAGGACTGCCTTTGGAGCTTTCTCCTGAAGTAGATCCAAAGAAAAGAGCTCACCTAAATGCCAGCAGTGCCTGCAACTAAGCCCAGAGACGAGTTTACCCATTTGCCAACACCAGGAACTAGCTTGGGTACTGCTGCCAAAACTCCTAGTGCTACCTTAGCAGAAAAAACACCTGCCAGATTCATTTTCCATATGAGGAATACTGTCGCCTTAGTTTGCTTTATCATGACAAGCTGGAAAGAATCACAGTGGCTGTTCATGCAGGCAGCAATGACATGGAAGTCCTGTGGGTTTGCATGTGCCCAGCCTAATTCCATTATTAAGCCAGTCAGTCTTGAGAAGCAAAGCTAGACATCACTCATTCCACTTAGTCAGACTTCAGTGTTTGAAAAAAAAATCTCTTCCTTAAGCAGCTTTTGGCATATTTGAATAAAAGTGACTGTGAAATACACCAAGAGCAGAACAGATGGCTTGTTCTGAAACCGAGCAGCAAAACATGTCAAGGGGATGGACACACAAAGTGTCTCTCAGCAGTGAATTATGGAGCGTGAGTCCAAGGCAAAGCTCAGCCATATCCCCAGCTCCTTGCACTTCATAACAAGAAAAGAGAAAAAGAAAAAAAAACAACCAACCAAAAAAACACATGCAGCCTTCAGTTTCTCAAATTTGGCATAAAATGAAATCCCTAATCCAGTTTCCTAATGCAGAACCATTAAATTGTAGTATATGGTATATGAATGTGCTACATGAATACAGTTCTAATGTTCCAGCACTTGTATGCAATAATTCGACAATGCAAGCCTGATTTAAGATGGACTAAATTTAGCTTGGGAGGAGAGATTAAAGGAACTCACACCATAGAATTCATTAAAAAGCAAGCAGTAATGAGGAGATGATGGGACAGACAAAAATCAAATGCAGCAGCTCTCAGCATGAAGAACAACTATTCAGGAAATCGTGCAATTCGAAAACAAAAGTGGTCCAAGGTGAACACCAGGAAGGAGCTGTGGAATAACCTCCTGAGCCAGAGCACAGGAGTTTCATAATTTGGTACTTGCAGAACAGGAACAGGGGATGTGTGAGGGGGGAAAATTGTTCAGTCCAGAAAAACTAAGTCTTCAGGCAGATGAATGGAAGCCTTAAAATGAAACAAAAGCATCACTGAGTTTACTATCTTGCTGCTGTAAATAATGTAATATGAACTATTTAATTAATTGATTGAGCCTTATCTTGGAGCAGTCTAAGTTTCTTTTCCTCATAACAAGTGTTAGAGTGGCAAACAGTCAGGCCTAACATCTAGAAATAGACTGGGCAAATCAGAAGAGGGATGAGTAAAAATTTTTTCTTTTCTATTCTCTTATTACTCAAACAGGCACTAGAAAATGAAACACCAAATATACAGCTAAAGATAAGTATTGTCTGCCCTACAGGAGAGTTACTCTGCATTTCTACAGTAAACTTCTGTTTGGCTTCTGTTCCCAGGCCATTTAAAGTAAACTGTTTTTGAAAAAATGGCTGATGAACCTAACAAAACACACCTTTTTCATTAATTTTTGATTTTTTATTTTTTAAATAGATTCCTGCTGTAAAATGTATCCTCTGCTACCATGGGCCAGTGCAAAAGGTGCCTTTCAAAGAGGTTCCCTGTGTGTTTGTGTGGATCACAGCCCCAGGTAAAAAATGGGGACAGCTCAGGAACTGCCACCGTGGCAAAGGTAGAGCTGGGCAGGTGACACAGGGCTGGACTGGACTGGAGAGGTGGCTCCTCTTCCTGGTCAGGCCAGATCCAGCTCCTGCTCCTCGAAGTCAGCTCCATGACTCCTTCCACTGGCTCTTAAGCTTATGTTTGAGCACCTGTTTCCCAAATTAAAGCTTCTCACTACCCTGCTGCAGACAGAGGGATAGTTCAAAGAAAGTGGGTCTCAAAGTATCAACTGTTTTTCTTGGGAAGTCCTAAATCCCTTTAGAAATCCCCTGTGGCCTTTGGTTTAAATTTTGTAAGTATTACTTATCTTCACATCAGAGCTCAAACTACCATTTCTGTCCTCCTGGAAGTCTTTTAGGCATTAAAAGAAGCCAAAGAGGAAAAAGGCCCTGCCCTCTATGCTCACAGTGGCACTTGTGCATGCTCAAAGTCATCTCACCGAGGTAAGTGGTAATTACAACATTTCAGAATGGCTTGATTTCGAGTTGATAATATGGTTACAACTATTAGCTTCTTCCATTACCAGATGGGCTGTATAATGTGAAAAATAAATTACAAAACACTTCCCAGGGTTGCTTAAATGACTGATTTGTAGCTGCAGGCACCTAGTAAGTTGTGAATGATTACTGATGTAAAAGAGCAACTCTACTGAGGATGACAGTAATTAGTCTTTACAAAATTTAGTGAAACATAGTCAGGGAGAAGAACAAGACACGTAAGTAATTTATGCACTGCAATTAAACAATTGTTAGAACTTGCAAAAATTTAAACCAGATAAACACTCCATAAAACATGCAGCACCTGTGGTTTTAAAATCTTATCTTCCAATACCACTTCCTTTTATAAGAAAATATCAATTAAGTTAAGCATAGCAAATTACACAGAATTTTGTCAGCCTAAATTGCTGCTTTTACCACCACCTATTGTCTTTCTGTTTCTCCTGTACTGTGAAATAATGTAAATGGCCTCCTTTTCTCATTTTACCCATGGCAATGCTTAACAAGTGAGCCAGATATCCAAGAAATAAACCAGCTATGAACTGTTGAATTTACTGGTGCTATAATTTCTTGCCATTTACAGGCTTTTAGCAGCATAGTGTTGAATATAACAGAGGGACTGAATTATATACTCCATTATTTTGATAACTGAAATATATACACGCATGTGTGTGTATATATATACATACATACAAATGCCTGGGTGATTCTAGGATTCTGAGAGAAAAACAGATAATAAATATTTTTGAAACTTAACATGAAATAAACCTGGAAAAAGCATAATTCTTTCCAATCTGAAAAGCAATGAACTAAGGAATGCAACAGAGCAGCCCCATTTCAGCTGGTTATTGCACCTGCTTTCTGCCTGCACAGGCCCCTGGCACCACATGGGTACGGGCATTTTGGGCACCCTCAGTGCCAACTCAGCCCATCCAGTGCTCTCAGTGAAAACCTGCATGTGCTCCTGATGCTCTGTGGCCCTTCAGCATGGAGCAGTGTCTGTATACACTTCTCACCCTGCGAGTGAACAGTGGAAAGGAGTGATTGGATCTTGGAGGCGATGGAAACACAGTGGTAATCTTGGAGGTAATGGCAGTGGGAGGGAAGGCAGCAGTGATGCAGGTAGGACAATTTCTTAGCAAGAGAACTAGACAGACTGATTGGGTGCAATCCAGAGGGTCCGATTCCATGGCACAAACTCCTTACCTTTACACCTAAGCTTTTGGTGTAACACTGGGATCCAGCCAAAGCTGTGCTGCTGCCCACCAGCAGGGACTCCAGCCCGCCACAGTAACAACCCCAAATAGATGGGATACAGTGTATAACGAACAAAAACTAAAACCCAGCATCGAGCTCTTAGTATGTTACACCAATAAATCTCACCTATTCTCAACTATTCTAGGACTGTATATAAATGTCACTAGATACTACAAAAGGTTTTTAAAGTTCCTGATCCTCCACTCCAGCTACAGCTTCTCATGAATCAAGAATCATTTTGTTAGGGTTCAGTTATTCTTTACGGGGGTCAGCACATCAAGTTAACTGGATGAAAAATTGCGCCTTGAGAAAAAGTACAACATGTCACGACCTGGTTCTACCTCCTGCTACCCAGATAGGCTTAGGCTTACTCAGCTATCATCACACACTTCATAGCCTGCCAACCAAAGTATTTCCTTTTAAAATAAACATTTGAATTACAGATTATAAAGAGCAGTCTGTTTTAGCAGGTGCTCTGTCAATCCCTGCCATTCTCAAGTTTTGCCCTACCTACTCAACGTCAAGGGAACATGTTGCTAAAATGAACAGACCACGCCAAAAACCTCTCCGCAGCTGTGCTGGATAAACCAGAGAGAGATTTAAGCTTTAAGTAAGACTTTCAAAAGGATATTCCATCTGGATAAACAACACAGGAGGGCAGCTTCATACTGCCTAGCCAACCTAGGAAGGGTGCATCTGTGTTTCAACAGTCTTCTGACCTTCAGAAGTGGTATCAAACATGCAAAAAGGACTGCAGAGGGCACCCTGCTGGCACCTCTGGGCCAGGCCTGAGTGGGAGAACAGGTGGCACCAGCTGCAGATCCTGCCCGATGTGTCACCTGCCCCATAGTTTGTCCTGCCCACCGCCCCGGGCACTCCCCTTGCCCACACAGCAATGCCCAGGGGGTTTTGCTGGATCTAGTAAAGCTCTACACACCAAATTATCTGAATATTGGTAGACCAACTGTGCCCACAGCACAAAAAAGACATTTAGTAAGTCTAGAGAGACAGAACTCTGCTGAAAAATTTGAACTCTGGAGCTGATTTATCCATTTAATGTTATTGTCTCCTAAATTCACAAGCATTTGTAGTCTTGCAGTTAATTCATTCCTTTCAAACAGGATGGCAGCTAAGTAATAACATGGGGAGAAAAACCCTTATAGGCCAAGAGAATTAACTGTCTTACTAAAGCCAGTGAGGTCATGCATTATTCATGCATGGAAGACAGGAGTACACTCAGCTAAGAGGGCTACAGGGAGCTCAGGATCTGAAGCTCCCATGATTTGTAGCCATTAGAAAGCAGAGCTGCATTATTTTATCTGAGAGCACGAGATAGTTAACTGCTGCATCTCTTACAGAGCCACACATAAAGGGATTGCTGCCAGTTCTCACGGACAACTGCAGGAACTTCTGTTGCAGAGTTAACAGGAGAACTTGACAGAATTCTCCCCCAGGCACAGCAAGAGAACATGGAGGAATATTTAAGCCAACTGATATTCCTAAATGCAAGAAGAATTCTTGTGTTCCTAGGAGATGTCAGAGCATGTGCTATTATACAGCTGCTTTCATGGGTCCTAATGAGACCATCAGCATTTAATGCTGGCCAATATACAATCCTTTAAATTAATAAACCCACAGAAAATAGCTGCTTTGTACTAAAAGCAGCCCTTTACACTTAAACTATTTACGTCCACTATGAAGTGCCAGTCCAAACTAATACTGCATGCTTGCAACCTTCTTTCTAAAAATACACCCTTATAGTACAGTAGCTATTATTTCTCTACAGTATAATCATGGAAACTGCATGACTGCATTACTTCTAGTCCATATGTGTTAAATAAGTGAGCTCATTTTGTAGAAAATTTCACACCCATGTCTGAAATCTGTCTATTACAACACAGTATTTACTTTTTACTTGGGCTGTAAACTATTAAAACCACAAAGCCAAACCTTGCAGACAAAACTCACATTCACTGAAATCCTAATTGAAAACTGCAGAATTTTGAGCAATGCTGTTCATGCCACAGAGAGCGTTGGTGAAGGAAGGCTGAAGAACCTCAAAGAATTATTTCATATTTGTCAACAAGCTCTCTTTAAGGAGGTGCCTTCCTTTGAACCAGGCTTTACAAGTGGGCTACCCTTAATTTCTGCTTTTCCTTCATTCTTTTACATATGCTAAAATGAGCTGTTACATGCTGTGCACTAGTTACAACATGGAACACAAGAAATGTTTAATTGTTTAATCCACTGAAATACCCTTGTGTTAACCAACCACATCTCCCAAGCAGAGTCTCAGGAGCAGATGAACTATCGATCCCTTTTCTCCTTCTTCTACCCTACAAATCTAATGGACTATTGATTCCTTCCTCCTTCCCCCATTTTCTGCTTTGGCTGTGCATGGCCCTCCTCCATTGTCTAAATCTCCCTTTCCGTGCAGCCTTAGGCTCACCCTTCTGCTCCACTCCAGCCATACCTGTCTGTATGTGAATTGCTGCTGCTCTGTCCCGTGCTGGGTGTCTGACAGCAAAGCTCTCAAGCCAGAAATGCAGGACTGCATGTGGAGCTGTGCCCAGCAATGAAGGGCATTGCAAAGGAGCTGGTTCTCCACTCCACTGTCCCTTTCCTAAGCCATGGTGGAGCTGCCACAGGGCACACCTGCCACTTTCTGTTCTCCACGGGGCCTGATCTCACAGCCATGAGAACCACCGTACCACCCTGGGGATGGTGCTGCCAGCCAAGAGAGACAGGAGAGCTCTGCCCCCTCCATCCTCCCCATCCCTTCCACACAGTTCAACACAGGAGGAGCCTCTCTGTTTTCTGAGGGCATTGGCAGAACCCAGGTGCCCCAAAGAAGGCCCAACAGTTGCAGAAAATTCAATCTCAGTTATTGATTATTTGTAAGTCAATGACAGTATTTACCATGCTCTGCAAATAAAAGTCCAAGTGATTTTTTTATAAATTCCTTCAAAACCATAAAATGTGAGTCAAATCCCCTGCTGTGAGGAAAATATTTACTGCTCACTGAGACTGTCCAAACCTCTTTGCTTATTCATCTTTCTGCCTGTAACAGGTCCCTTCTCCTTCCACCATGAAGGTGCTCGGGTGCTTACAAGTTGTCCCCACTCCAGCCCCACACACTGTCCTGCATGGCACAATCACACCAAGGCACAACACACCCAGCCCCAGCCATAGCCCTCCTGAATCTCATGGCAGAGGTATTTGTAGTTTCACTGTTTACAAGAGATTTAGCTGTACTTTCACCCACTGAATCCTTTTTCTTTTTTTGCTGTTGACAGCTCCTCTGCAGGCAGGACAAATGAGAAGAGAGTACCTTGAGTCCCAGAGATGGGAACAGAGAAGAGCAATGTGCTTGGATGTTGCAGACAGGTCTTCCATAATGAAAGTTTAACTAAGAATATAAAAGTGAGGACTTTTCAAATACAAAAAAAGACCCGCCTTACTTCATTAGAACAAACTAGAACAAGGTAACTTTAAATAAGGAAATTTGGCTCCCACAGGTAAAACAATTTGAGTTAAAAGATTTTGCACTTGAGGTCTTGTCATACCTTCTTAACTTTTGGTAGAATTTGCTCAGCCTTCACTGTAAACCCATTATTTGTGTGTTCTGACTTTGTTAAAAAACATTTACATGTAGAAAAATTTTATTGATAGCAATGTGACCAGCAGAAAGGCCCTCTGGCAATCCAGAGCTAGGAATCCTCACTGTCAGTCATAGGGCATTTCTGCTGAAAGATCTGTGAAGAACCAGCAACAAAAAGCCCCACCCAAACAGCTTTGGGAAACCTTTGTAATTAAGGAACAGGATGAGAGCAAACACAAACACTGACTTCTAATGGTTTCCTTTGGATCCTGCTTTTTAATAGAGATACTAAACCCTTCTGCTTAACTGGAAAAAAATAACTTGGTTGCATAGCAGAGTTATGGGATACATTATTATCAATAATACATTGCTTATTGTTGTCCATATATATATAAACTTGACATTTAGAGTTTGTTTTTCCAAACTGCATTCCCTCCCTCAATTCTAAGAAAGTTTTAAGAGCTCATGTTATTATGAATCATCTACTCAACATGTTATTTCCCACCTGGAATAGCATTTGACTTTTTTAATATTCCTGTAAATTTATATGTGAGTGCTTCAGACCTATTACTACTAAATAATTTAACCAGGATGTGTCTCCAAAGCTGGCTGCAGTAGAAGACCAAATGAAATAACTAAATGCAAAAGCCCTAGTTGAATCACAAGCTATGAGAGATGAGAAGCAGGAAGAGTTCCACTTCATCAGCCCTATTTTTGTAGTTAGCCCAAATCCCAGCTCCCATTCATGAAGGAGGCCACAAACAGCTCCAGAGAATTATTCCCTCTACAAGGTTTAATTTCTGTTGGGAAAAAGTTGCCCAAGTTTCCTTACCAGTCAACACATCACTGCATCAGCAGCATCAACCAGACGGTGATGGGAAACTTGCCACAGGGATGAGCCACTGCCTCCTAAACAAACTTTCACACAGCCTCCTCCTCTCCCAAAATACTCCATGTAACAAAAGCCTCATTGTTGTGGCTCCAGCCCAAAGCATACAGATGCTCACCAGATGCTGCCAGACTGGGAACTGAGGTGGAAAATGGAGCTTCAGCTGTAACAAACACTTGAGCTGCTGCTATTGAAGTCAGCGGAAGGACAGCACTGCACTTCATGGCAGTACATGCTGGCTGACAAAGGATTCTTCTCTGCAGGCAAACAGCCAGGCAGACCTAAAAAAAGCTCTTTGAAATGTGGCCTCATCTTTCTATCACTTCTCAGGCTCAGGAGATGCATCCACCAACTCACCCTACTCTGTCCAACAAGAGATGCCCTCTGTGTCAAGGCCAGGTGTTCCCACACTGGGCAGCACAGGACACAGAGATGGCCCCTAAACGGCTCCTTTCTATGTAAGGGGCACTCCATTTCCTCAACTGGGAATCTAATTTTATTTTCTGCTGATATAATCTGAGCATTGCTTACAATTATCCATCTGTGAACATTCCAAAGTGTATTGTCACTGGGGCTAATGATACTGTGATAAATGTTTCATCTTGAAAAAATAACAAATGTTATATTTCAAGTTATGGAAACACTGAAGTTCATCAGAACTTCTGAAAGTAGCAATAACAGAAAACCTGCAATGGGGAGGAAAGGAAATTGATACAACTGGTTGCATGTACTGCACACCTAAAAATGCTGTAATTACATTTTCTGCCATAAGCATATTTAATACCTTGACAAATACAGAAAGTTGACCCGTTGTCCACTGGGTTATCAAGCTTTATCAACTTCTCTGGCTTGGCTAGGGCTCAGTGTGCTGCTGGTGCTGCCCTGCAGGCCTGTATAAGCCTCTGCCAATGGATTTACCATGCTTGCTTGAGCTTGAAAAATGATACTTGGAACAACAACAAAAGCCAGAACAAAAAGAATCTCAAAAAATTGTCTATTTTAAACAGAAAGAAGTTGAAGCATGAATAAATGCCACCTAAAGGGCCAGTTGGGTGTTACAGGCTGTAGCCACCTAATAAGAAACTCTTGTTCCTCTTGTCTTTTCCTCCTCTCAGCTTCCAAGAAAAGCTGCAAGAAATGTTGATAAAAAATGGTGATTTCTAATGCACTAAAGGAGTTTTTAATCCTAATTAAAAAAACCCCAAACTTCCCTGCCACTCAAAAATTTTAAATATATCTTTGTTTCACAGATATACACACCAAAACAGATGAGAAAGAGAAACAGAGATAGTGGGGAGGGAAGGAAAACAGGAAAGGAATTTTTAATCTCTTCTTTCACATGACTATGACATATTTAGTGATTTTAGAGAAAGCCACAGATCTCTTACTAATAAGCACTGCTTCCATGTGAGCTGCACCAGGGCTCAGAAGACTTTTCTGAGAACCAAGAGACTCTCCTGGGGGCACATTTCTGCTTGTCCCATTCCTCAACTAAAGTTTTGTGATATCAGTATTAAGAGGGTATACATATGCATGCATACATACATATATATATATATATATATATATACACTCTCTGTATTTGTACACATACATGTGTATATGGAATTTTCTTCAAAAGGCAAATTAAAAGAAGCCATGGTCTGTGATGAAGTAGCATCCCCTGATTTTGTGGTTATAAATACCTGTGTCTGCTTACATGAGCCACACAATTTCAGAGCTCTTGCACAGGTGGAATGGAAGAGGGACAGATCATGTTGCTGTGGTTATAAGAACAGCATCCCCTAAGGACAGCTTCCCACAGGTGGCCAAGGACCAGCTCCTGGGAAACCCAGGCCAACTGTGGCAGCAGAGACATCATGACCCACTGCCTCTTTCCTCCCTTTCATTCTGCTGAGGAGCAGTCACCACAAGAAGCTGGCCAGGGTTGATCAGGGATGGTGGATCTGACCCGGGACTTATCAGTCCAGTTCTTCCAAATGAACTCACTGAAATGTATCAGCCACATGAGTTTACACAAGCAAGGTTAACCAGAAGTTGCACAGCCCTTGTAAGAGTAATTCGATCTTCACAATGTCATCTTCAGGTGCTTTAAGGGGAGGAAAGAAAGATACAGGAAAAAACATGACTTGTTTCAGAAGCAAGCCCCCTGTAATTACACAGAAATAACTGTGCTTGTATTAGATTTTGTAACAGCTTTAAATGTTTTGGGTTTGGTCTTTTCCCCTCATTTTATGCAAACATTCTACAAACAAAACAGCCATTGAGCTGGCATTACAGTGAAAGATGGGAAAAGACTGATCCCAAAAGACTGCATTATCAGTCTTTCTTCAGTATTAAGAGTCTAAAAATAGTTTTTAAAGGGCTCATCAGTGCCACCAGTCTTCCAAGCTCCTGCTAAATCAGGACCTCCTGATGTCCTGTTTCCCTGTCAGTGCCAGTTCAGTACACAAGAGATGCAGCACAACCACAATTTGGCAATTTCCTGTGCTGTGACTTTTTAAAAATGAGATTCAAGAAACAGACACATACCCATTTATTCACTTTAAAACACTGTGGGGCTTTCTGTGCTCTAGAGAGGCTGGAAGGGAAGGACAGAAGCAGACAGTGCCTAAGGCAGCGTGCGGACACAGGACAGAGAGTACAGCCCAGGGAACCCAACACTTGCTGTGACTAATGTTGCCTCTTCGAGTGGGCAGAGAAACTTTTGTCGAGCTACAACAAGGAGCCTTCTGTGACATCCCATTTGTCAGTCCCCGTGGTTCAAGGATGGCCTGTGTTTATCATAAGGCAGATCAGTGAGTCCACACACGGCTCTTGAGCACACTGTGCTGACAGAAGGTCGAGAGCTGATACCACTGGTCCCAGCCAGCAGCTGCTCCACGATTATCACTTGCACAGAGAGCAGCAGGTGCTCACTCACAAAACACAGAGTTATTCCCTGAGACTGTCTTCCTGAGCACCATTATCCACAGGTACATGGGCAGCCTGGGTTGGATTCCTTCTCCTCATATCATTATTCCAAAGCTTTTAAGAAAAAAATCTGCCAGTCTGCAGCCATATGCCAGTGGGCTTGGAACACAAGTAGCCAGGGTTGGAGCCACTCTCCAAGGACACCACTGTCCCTGGAAGCCAGCACATCTCTACACACTTTATTTCTTTCCTCAAACTTGCTGCAAAAGTATCATTACCAGGCTATGGTGCTACAACGCTAAGAGCTGTATTTTAACAGGAAAAAGCAGGAGACAGATTTTGCAGTCTCTCTATGACTCTGTACCCTGTATCTATACAAAAGCATTTGGTAGGGTAGAGTTCTACTATTGAGGCAAACTCTACTTTGTAATACTAAAAATCCAAATCCAATATAAATATATGTCACTTTTACTGTATACATACAGTTGCACACTGATGTCAAATTAAACACCAGACATTTTAATGTAAGCTGTCTAACTATAAAATTTCAAAACCTGCAAAACTTAGAAGCAAAGTTATCAATAAAAATCTTATGGAGATACATTGATTTTTAATAAAGGAGAAAGAAAGCAGAAAGAAATAATAAGTTTCAAAAAACATTCAATTCTAAGCTGATAATTTCTCTCTTTTTTTTAAATTGCACGGAGATACAATTACATGTTTCTGAACTTGTTTCCTTAGTTAAGAAAGGGATAAGAGTTGCCCTCAAGTATAGCAACACACCTGGAGAGCCAGAATACAAATACTGTTCCAAATACATGGGGCTGAAACCAAAAGGTTGAGGGGTTGGAAACACTAAGAAAAAGGGCAATATGCCCTCAAGGGGGAGGAAATGTCAGGCCCAGAGCTGGTGAAATAACTACTGGAAGTAACTTTAGATGAGTCCATAGCACTTACTGCAAACCCTCCTGGCACTGGGGAGCGCAGAATTGCCTCCTGCATTACACCACTAGCAAGGAAAGCCACACGGATTTTGCTGTGCTCTTGGCTGCAACTCATCCCCAGGCTTTTTAAGGCAGTAAGTAGACCACAATACAGTAAAACAATCATCTCAGCCCAGAAAAAAAGAAGAGAATTTGATATTCCAAATTGCATGCAACTGTTTACAATAACGCTCTGCATATTCTGCATTATCTTCAATAAACTTAATAGCATTAAAGTCAAGGGGTTTTCCAAAATAAAATGAGACACTGATACAGGAATACAGATTTCAACAGCTGTAAGAAACCTGCACCACCACACCACTCGTGCCAGCAGCTTGAGCTGATGTATGAATTCCTAGAAAACACACAGACATACTAAGCTCCTGATCTCCACTCAGCTGTGGCCTCTCTAGCAGTAATGCTCACCATACACGCCACCAAAATTTCCTAGTTACAAGTATATGAAATATATTTCTATGCTGTTTGTTTGATTTTACATGAAAATAGAGGCCATTGCTCTCTACAACTGATTCTTCCTGGACTCTACCCCATAAACGTTGCATTAATTCATGCAGGCCAGCCACCAAAGACACGGCTATCTCTGCAGCAGAGCGAGAACACTATCAGCTTGTTCTGAATCAGCAGAGATGCTGGCGGCCTTTCAAGTCATCCGAAAAAAATTAGGTAGCTGCACAATGAATAAACTTCAAAGTGCTCATCTAGAATTCCCTCTGGGAAAGATCATGCATTTTTCACATGCTAATTCCAACAATTAACCTGAGCAGCTTATTTACAAACTTCTGAATAATTTTTTTAAAACAAATAACAAATTTCATATTAAATACTAAGCCCTTAGAGAAAGATACCACATTTATGCTATACTGCTCAGAAACAGCATGCTCACTTCTTTCCAGCTACATTAAAGTTCAAAGGATCCCCAAGAGGATGATTCAGCAGTTAAGGCACATCTTTCAATATTAAACTGGTGAATCTCATTCCTCAGACCACACACAGTCACCACCCTCCTCTTCTTTGGAAATTTTTAATGCATGAAAAATGGTCATGAGTCAGAAGAGGAAACTTTTCATTACTTGCACTTTACATATGAGAAAGGAGCTGCTGCTCTGGCCAGTTTGAGTCCTGCTCTGAATCAGCAGCACCGTGTTGGCTGCAGGCACCTGTCCCCTGTCCCCAGCAACTGCAGGGACAGCAGGGGTGCTTCAGACCTACTGCTGCTTCTTCCAGGAGGAATAGACACACTAAAATAACTATAATTTCATTGAATAATATTAGGCCCAAAAAACTTGAGGAAAACCAAGGAGAAGAAAAAAAAAACCCAACATAATAGCACTGATTAACTAATACATGTTCATATAGAGACACTATTTCCAGGACATTAAGCATCTTAAACCCCAGTTTAGGACTTCTGTTTCCTGCTGGTCTGGAGCCATACACTGTGTGTGGGGCCCAGCACCGCCAGCACTTGTACACAGAACTCCTGAAGGCACAGGAGCCTTGGGAGCCACAAGCCAGGCAGGATTTTCAGCCTACCCACTTCCAGACCTATACATATAGATCCTACTGTGCCTGTGATGCGAACATTTCAAACACTTGTTTAACAGAATTACAGACTTTATGTTACTTTGAGAAGTTTCTAACAGAAGCAACAACTCTTGGAATGTGGACTGCACACAGCAAGGCTGAAAGGAAAAAAGAGGATTTGGTGGTTTAGTTATTTTAATGTCTTTCATTTAATTCTTGCCTCCTGTAGCAGCACTGGCAGGACTATCAGAGACCCATATAAAAGCAACATTTTTGTTTTGCAACCAATTTCCACTTCAAAGCAGCAAATCTAGACATCACTGCTTGAATGGTTTCTTAAACCTCATTTCCATATGCCAGGCAGAGACCTGCTTCTTCTGGTCTGTACTGTGGAAGCCTCCAACCTCCAGATCCCTCTGAGAAGGGCATGAAAACAAAGTACACACATGCTCCCTGGAGCTTTTTGATAAAGAGTTGATTTGCATGAGGCATTACAAATTAGCCTTTTTCAAATGAATGCAAAATCCCTAATTTACACTGTGCACATATTTAACAGATTATGAAATTCAAAATATTAGATAAAATAAAATACATCAATGGCAACTGCTGTTTTGGCCAGGGTTATTATGGAGTGACCCTAACTACACTAATAACTTCAGAAAGGAAAAAGGGCTTTAATAAACACTCAGAAAGATGCTATTCCTGAAAGAAAGCTACACCTGTAGGGATACTGACAGAGTGCAATCACTTTTTCACTTAGTCTATCCCGGGTATTTCTTGTCTGTATGGCTGTTGCTCAGCCAGAGAGAAAATAACGTCAAATTTCATGCTATTCTTTGCTCCTGGCCATGTTTCTAATTTGCCTTTGGAAGTTGTTATATTGCCTTGACGCCATGGTAGATTTGAGTACGCCAGATAAACAAACCCGAGCTACGCAGGGGAAACCGGTTCATTTCACTCACTTTCACTTATTTCAGACTTCAAGTGGAGACTTGCAAGTCATAAGCCTTGAACCACAGGTATACAAAACTCATGCAAATTAAACACACATCTTACTTTGGTCACAGCCTCCTGAAATATTTCTGCAAGTTAGATTCAAGATTTCAACCCAAGTTCTCTATAATTAAGAAATGTACCATGAGAAACCTGTTCCCCATGTTTAGCCCTTGGCAGAGAAACTGCTGTACCCTCGTGTCTAGATTTTTATTATTACTATATTTTAAAAGAAAACCATATTGAAATACTAGCCCAGAGCAACAGTCTACAAGTTAATTGTATCTATGCAGTTTGTGAAGGCAACAAACACCACAGGGACACACATAATCTACAGAAGAAGGAATATTACCCTTTGCTATTTTGGCACCATTAATCCCTTTCCCCCATGCCTCGTTTTGTTGGTTTTTTTTCAGCGAGACGAGCTCCGAGTTACCCTGTGTGATGTCAATGGTTATTTTGTGCTGATTACCGGAATCCAATCTCCAGACAGGATATATTTACAGCTGTCTACACTGTCTTACAATAAGCTGATGGATGACTCATCCTTTTCCCCCTTTCAGCTGAAATCACACGAAGGAGGATGGAGGCAGAGTGACAGCCCACGAGAAGCAGGGATCCCTTTCTGCCTGCCCTGCTCCCCTCTCCTGCCACAGGAGACTCCCGCACAAGCAGAGGTGAGTTGCAAAGACCTTGCTCTGTGTTTAAAATACATTAGAACATAAGTCTTTACTCATGTATGCAATGACAAAAGATAATCCTAGAAAGTATATCATTTTTAAGATTTCAGTACACATCAGCCCACCACTAAACAGGCATTTATTCCAAAGTTCCAATAGCTGTGTGCTTGCCAAGGCTGATATCCCAGTGCCACGAGTACATGTCTCCTTGTCATGTACTTTAAACAGAATACAAGACATTAAAACTCAATTATCATAAACTTCAATACATCACAGGAAGATGAAGTGTCAGAAGAAACAAACACTGGACATTTCCCATCAGCTATGTAGATGGGCAGATTTGCCAGCAGAACAAATATAAGACCAGATGATGGGCTGATAGCACAAGCTGAGTGACAGAGACTGTCAGCTCAGCAAGGCTGCAGGCAGAAAGCACGTCTGCTCTGTGTGTCAGTGGGGAAGGATGTGAGTTTGCATTATCACAGACAAATTCAAAAGAGGGTAAGTGTATTCATAGCCTGCCTGCTCTCATTTCTGTCAGCGTCAGCAAAAGAGTATTTGATGAAAGGCTGAAAAGGGCTTGTGGGTTTGGTTTTTTTTAAAAAACTGGATCAGTCAGGCTATAATCAGCCTATTACCTTAATGCAGGGTGTTCTGACAGGCCAGGCAGGCTTCCCTAAGCTCCCTCGGTAATGATGGGCCAGCTGGCTCTGCAAGACCTGCACATAACCAGCTCCCACCACAGGCAGGTTGGTGGATTTCTACACATTTGAGCCAAGCATCAGGAAGTCCTTGAGTACAGTTAAGCACGTGCCTACTGACTTCAAAAAAATTTAGGGAAGAATTTGGTAAGGAGAGATGATTCCATGAACTGGGATTGGCACTCAGGACACAGCACTTTTGACTTTTCTCATTATCCAGACATGCCCTTGCCAAACTAAACTGAGGACACTGAAGTTTGCCTTCTGTACTACACCAGTGCCCATAAGCACTGGGTGGGCAAACACATGAATAGTTTCTGTATGAACTTCTTGAGAAACACACAGAAGCCCTGGAATGGTTTGTAGCATAGCATGGAACTAAGAAGCTTTAATATTTAATAAAATACAATATTCTGGGCTATGCAACAGGCATCCAACACATTCATATTGATGGATTCTTCAGTTACCAAGTTTGGAGTTTTTTTATGGTTGAAGCCCTTTTCTAAAATCAAAATGGACCGTTTAAGATACTCTACCAAGACACAAGACTTCGTACACCAAAAGAATTTCTCTTTAAATGAATTGTATACATGGAGGAATTTTCAGCATCAAAATGTCTTTCCTCATTTCTTAGTTCCCCATTTGCCAACACAAAGAATTACTCAGAGGCCACTAGAAAACAGCATGGAAGGACAATCTCACTTATCTTTATCACCTTGCCCTATAAAACAAAGAAAGAAGCAAATTGCAGTATTGATCTGGAAATGCTACCTGAGGTACACCTTTCATCAAAAGTAAACAAATAATCTGCACTAGAACTATGAATTAACAGTAATGGCAGCAACACTTTTGAAGTATTTGCTATATAGGAGTGCTGCATCTTGAACAGAAAGCTTTCAGTACCATAAACAAAAACTTCACATGAAATCTTTTCTCTAAAAAACCAATCAATTATTTGTTAAAGACATCAGTTCTTGCACATCATGTCCCCAGATACGTTTGCTACAAGTGTTTGAATGTATATTTACAGTGTGCAAAACAAACAAACAAAAATCAAATTGTAGAAATAAACACACCAATATTGTTTTTCAATACTTCATACCCAGGGTAAACAAGACCAAGCAGGTGTATTCCAACTCATGCATACAAACTCCAGACTTCTGAAATGTTCAATACTGAATTAAAAGCTTCCTTTCAGCCTTCAGGGAAAGTTCTGTCAACCAAATCTGCAGCTTAGAAAAGTCCATTCCTTGCTTATCTACAAGCGGCAAACATTAGCAATGCTTTGTACCTCCCCATGGAATTGCCATCTCCTTTGGAATATGCTCCTGACTTGGTTTATTTCTGCCAAGTCACAGCATTTCCTCACCATCTGCAAAGGTACAGGCAAGCTAAAGTTATTCCTCCTTTCTGGAGGCAGCTTAGAGGACACCACTGATCCTCTCAAAGGACACAGCAAACTTGGCACGAGCAAACAAAAGTGCTGATTTTCTCTGACTGAAGGAAAACAGGCATGGAAATAGCACATGGAAGGATTAGCAGTTCTTGTCACAGGTCACAGAGAAAAAACCCAACAAAACCAAACTAAACCAAACAACCACCAGCTTGGCTTCCAGACACAGTAAAATACTGCAATTACAACCTACGCAGCACAGCAATGCAATCAGTACAGTCCTACACACTAACCTGTGTTGACTTTGCAGTCCAACTTGCTTTGCTCCAGGGGATATTGATTTTACTGCATGGCTATAATTTAGGGAGTCATCCAAGTAATTACAAAATTTTACTAATTAGCCTCCTTGCTTCTAGATGTGACTTCAAGGTCACAACTAGAATCTACATCAAGCTGGAGTTGCAGAAAGAAATTTCTCACTGCCAAGAGCTAAATTATCTTTCCGCTTCCTTCCCCAAACACACACACAAAAATCAATTCTTTACATGGCCCACATTGCATTATTGATGTAGAGATGACATAAAATATTCCTAATTCCATTAACTGCTGTCTGCAAGAAATGTTAGCAAGCACATGATATTTAATGACACCACAGCCCCTCGTCCTGCCCACAGCTCCATGGACACAGCTGCTGGCCGGGCATTACTCAAGGGCCTCAGAGGCTCCACACACCAAAAACCTGTCACATCTTTTGTGCTTTATGCAGCCAGCCATGCAAATCACAAAGTATTAAGGGTTACTTTGCAGCATATGTTCCTGAAAATCTTTAATTTCCAGATCCGATATGGAGGGAAGGACGAGCGGCCGCCTCTCCGTGCCCTGGAGCCGACGGAACACCGGCGTGTGCTGATTTTCCATTTCTAAAATGGAGAACACAATGGCCACATTATGTGCCTTGTCACAGTTCTAGACACGCTCTGAGCAGCAACAGGCAAGTAACCTGGGCTGCCATGGCTACAAACTCCACAAGTGACTCTGGGTGCCATTTTCAGACGTGCTTGGTTGTGCTGCCACGGAAAAATCCGGAGTGGAGCTGCTCTGGCTGTGGCACAACAAAGCCAAGGCAGAACGTGCCTCTGCCATGACTAAATGAATCTCAGCAGCTGCTCTTCACCCAGAAGAACCAAAATCACCCAACTTTAACCCTGAACAACAACAGCCACAATATCACTCTGCAACGCCCCCATCAGATCCAGTAAACACAATACAGTTGTATCACGGTAGCTGAACTGAAACTGAAAAAACCCACACACAACTGGGGCAATTTACTGCATATCCCCCGATAAAGCGTTCCAGGGCATAATAAATTACCCTCACTATTAAAACGTACAACTTCTAGTTGATGTTTTCCCTCTAAGCAGCAGATCCTGCTGGGCTCTGTGCATGCCCACTGAAAGAGCTCTTTCTCATCCTTTTTTTTCCTTGAATACAAACTCCAAACCCATGATGTGGTTTCTGGCTGAAGGAGCATTCAGTGAGGAGCGCTGAACCACGCAGGGAAGGCAGCAAGGCAGCTGACAGCTGCAGTACAGAGGGCAACCTCGTCTCTGACAGTCTAAGACAGAAGAGGGTTATTCCAAGCCCAAGAACATTACATTTTTTATTTATATCTGTATAAATATGTAGGTGTACGGAGAGGGAGAGAAAAATCTGCTATAGGAGTTGACGTGGAGTTTTCTGAATAACTTTTCTGAACTTTTCTAAACAGAACCAAAGAAACAAACAAGGTCTGAGTGTGATTTCAAGAAAAATACACATTTCAACAGTTTCAGTACGTTTTAATGAGGATTTATGTTTTGCTGGTTGATTTAAACATACTTTTAAAATCTAACATTGAAGCACACATTTAAACTGCCATGGAAAACGTGTGGATTCACCCACACATTTTTCAACATTTCCCCTCATGGAAAACAGGAATCATTCATCTACAGGAACTGATTGTGAAGGCAGATGCAGTAAAATTTCTCTTAAAGGGGTCAAAGAATAGCAATTTTATTTCTCCCCAGATGCGCTCCATATATTTGTTCTACACAATAATGGGATCCATAGTGCCTGCAGGCAGTCCCTGAGCAGGGAGACGAATCCCAGGGAACCCCAACAGCTGAAGAGGGATGCAAATCATAAAGCTGGAGGTGTTTAGCTTGGCCTCATCCCAACACAAGCTCTTGAGCTAAAGAAGTGCCAAGCTTTTTTCCTTGCCTTATGAACTCTCTAGGAGCGCACGGCCACGTTAACGCTACAGCAATCACGGCTACCTAAAGCAGGACAGACAGAATCATTTGCTCCACAAAAAGTCCCTTTGTAATAAAGCAATGTCAAGCAGGACATGGAATAATAGTCTGTGTTTCTAATACAGTGCTCTAGTCAAAAGATCTTTGTAATGGAATTTAGTAGCAAATAAAAATTCACACTGAGAGCTCATGTAACAAACAAATGCTTCAAAAATAAAAAGTAACAACAAGTATCTGACAAAACTAGGTCTTCAACAAAAGCCTCTTATGTTCAGTTTTCATGTTTCTTATATTTTAAATATGCTGATGTCAAAGGGAGTCAATCCCAATATAAAGCTCAAATGGTTTTAGTAATGAAAACATATTTAAAGAGTCTGTCCTCAAAATCATCCTATACCCCAAAGTAACCACACTATCAAGCTACCCTTCTCTCTTTTCAGTCCAGAATTTATTAGAGTTTCATTAATATATTATATGCTACCCTCCCAGATACTGAGAACAAGAGCTTTATAAATAACACATATAATTATGCCGTGTGGTTTTACATGCTTTCCTTTCCCCCTTGAAGCTTAACTCGGTACGTTCAGCACAGCACCAGGATCTAAACTTAGCTCCTATGATCTGGAAGCAATCTAGCCAGGGATTAAATGTCACTGGACCACATTGACCCTGTAAGTCTCCTCTTATCTTGTGAATGTAGTCCAAGTTTGCTTACTTCCAATATTTTCATTTTCCCAAGGGAAAGTAAATTCTATGCTTGTGAAGGATGAAAAACCAAACTATGGCCAGAACACCAAAACTGATCCAAAGTACACATAGCACTGATGGGGTGAGGGAGGGAAAGAGGGCGGGGAAAAGAGAAAGATCAGCATTTTTTTCTCAAATGCATCTCTCTCGGGCTTATCAATCAAGACTATTAAAGATCACTACTAAGATAACTGACAAAAAGCCCAAAACATCAACATTAAAAGGAAAGCAACATTTTTCACAGCCAGCTCCCTTGTATGATGCGCTCAACATGTTACCAGTTCCCTTCCTTGGTACTTTTGTCACTTTAATGGGACCTTAACACCAGGAAAGAACATGAAGTGTTTCAAAGCCCTGACATCCTCATAGCAATGTTACATTATCGTTTTTGAAGAGGTGGATTTCTCTCAATAGAACTGCAGCAGGGAGGGTACAGGATTGTGCAGACCACACTGTCAGGTTACACTGTCTAATAAATAACAATTAGAAGAAAAGAACATTTAAGCAAGGCAAAAATAATAAAATAGAAAAAGGTAGAGAGTTCAGGTAACTCCTTTAGAACACCACATACTCAACTCCAAAATAGATCTGAATGCTGAAATTATGGGTTTAACCAAAGAACGGAAAAGTCAGATACAAAGTCACATTTGCCTTGACACAGTGGCCTATATAACGCTCTGCAAACCTCAGCAAAAAGGGAAACTGGTGAGGAGGACAGAGAGCTGCTCAGACTCTCACCTAACCCCAGGCTGGCCCAGTGCCCTGGCTGCACTGGCACAAGCAGCACAGCTTCAGCTGAGGGGTGGCCGCTCCATCTGTATCCCAGAGACACAAAACCTCCAAAGGGAAAGTGAACACAGCACTGAATTTAAACAAATCAACTAACAAACAAAAAACTTGAACAAGTTTTTGGTATTTTTTTAAACTGTTGTGTAGAAGCTACTACTAGTTTTCCTGCTCAATTCATTAAATCCCACAGTCTGATTATTCTTTTTTTTAATTTCAATAACTTATCACTGGGTGCTAACAACAAAACATCCCTGATTCACTCAGTTTCTCACACAGAATTAAACATTAAAAATGCACATCACTTTCATACGTCACTTCAGCCATTTAATTTTCCTCTGAAATCAACTACCTTTTTTTTTAATAGGTCAACTGCTGACCTCCCTGACACTCCAGTGCAACAGCCTGACAATAAACAGGCCCAGGAGGTTTGCTGAAAACATAAGCTTGTTGGACATTTGGTGCTATTGAAGGATCAAATGTGGAAGAAACAAGGCAGGGGGTGGTGGTGTCATTCTGAGCTGGGAGAACACTTGGTTACCTAATACGAGACCTTGCCAAAGTTGGGCAGTTTGGGATCTTAAGCTCCAACTCAGGCAATAATGAGAAAGTGACCTTCTTTAATGGACCAGATCAATGCACGTCAAATAGATTAAGCCTGCTGGCAGATAAGTCAATCTGCAAATGAACCACTCCCAACTTGTTCAGTCATTCAAGATATCTGTAACTAATTTTTCTAAAAACTCAATATTTTTTCCAATAAACTTCTCAGGATTAAAAGGAGAAGTTAAAAATGAATGGGTTTTTCTTATAATCCATCCTTTTTTTAGATAGCAAAGTGTTGCTACTAGACTTCCACCAACACTTAGAGGAGCAGCCTGCAACAGCACGAGGCAAAAGGCAGCTTTTATCACATGCTGCATGATGCCTTAAGGAACTATAAAGAACTGTAATCAGAAACAAGGCAGAGCAGACTAGTGTCAGTAACCAAATGTTTACGACCTTTAAAAAGAAATCAAACCACATATATAGAGTGGAACAAACCATAAAGGGCAAATTTGCCATAAGTGAGACAAAACTCGGTAAAGTGAGCCATTTCGAGGATACATATCAGCAATTTTAGCAACATCAGTTTTTACCTATTTTTTTATTACAAGTCCTGTTTCAGTTACTTCATCAGTTCTAACACAATTATAAAGTTGTGTCTAATGAAGTCAACATCAAATTAGTCGGGAGGCAGCCTTTGCTTCCCTTGCTGTCCTGAAGCGCTAGTGATGGGTTTGAGTTAACAGCTGGATCTTCAGTTCAGACTTAATAAAGTACTTCATTCTAAATAGAACATTTTCCTTCTTCACAAGTTGGGCTACATCTACTTTCTCCAGAGAGGGAAGGCAAAGGATCTGCTGCCTTTCCTCAGCAGGGAAGGTTTTACATTTACAATGTGTTTGTGATGACCAGTTCTGAATGAACAATCGGTGAGTGGCCATAAGGATACCTGCAAATAACATGTACAGCTTCCTTTTAGGTCTAAAGGTTACCTAAATATGAACAGATGCCCATATTCAGCTCAAGAAAAAAGGTGGAATTAACTCCACTATCAAGCTACAGCAGGAATTCTGCCACGGTCTAATCTTTATTGAGGGCAGTTTTTAGGCTTACCTATAATAATCCATTTTAAGCTGTTTCCATTTTAAGTGGTTGAAACTGTTTTATAAACTGTGTCTGACAAAAACTTGTTTGCAGTCTCCTGGAACTATTTTAAGCATTTAGCTGGTAATGGAAAACATATGTGAGAAACAGAATATCAAATAATTTTAACAGTAGTATTTCCATACTTTTTTTTCATCTTATTCATAGAGGTGAAGTGGGAATGAAATTCACTTTACATGACCAGACAAACCTGTAATCCCTGCTGCAACGGCTGTAGCAGCTTTAGTGCTCTTCAGAAATATTTGACATTTTACTAAATATCAAGTTACCCTTATCCATATATCACTTCTGTTACCTTTCAGCATTTTAATAAACATATAGCTAAAACTTGTATTTACTTCAATATTCAAGGAGGCATCATATAAAAATTCAAATTTTTTACAAGAAGATGATCTTATGATACTTCACCTAACACTATCTTATTTCCTATTTTATGACATTTCCTGTGCTGAAGGATGTAACTGGACAGCCACGTTCACCCAGTATCAGTAGACTCTTAATGAATATATTTAATTCCTTTTCAAACCCATTTATACTTTTTATTTGAACTGCAGTAATTTATAGGACTGGTTTTTTCAATGTATGAATTTTTTTATTTATTTTTTTCTTTAAATAAGGCACCTGATATTTCACAGGAACACCTCAGTCATGCGATTTTGACACAGGACCTTCCATAGTCACTTTTTCTGTGCCATTTATGAATGCATAGATATTTTCTTTAATATTCTCCACAGTCATGTCTTTTTCAGGCTGAAGAGTTAGGCCAAAACAAACCAAGAGAGCTGTTTTGTCACATAACACGTATCTAAGCTGCCACAACATGCTCTGGATGCAAAAAGCCTACGCAGCTCCACAAAAGGAGACCAAAGAGTCCAGGAAACTAACTATTAAGGGTTACTAAACACACGCCCATCTGGCTGAGTATGAAATCCAGATGATCAGAGGCTAAGGGATCACCCACCTGAAATAAGCTTCACAGGAATCAGGGAAAGAACAGGGATCTCTCTATAAGCATAGCCAGTTCCCATACTCTCCAGTAGCCAGCCAGTCACTGTTGCTACTGAGGACTGGATACCGAGCTAGATGGGCTACTGGGCAGATCCAGGTTTATTTATTCTTTCCTTGTGCAAAAGCATGTTTTTCTTTCTATTCAGCCTATTAAGTTTGAGAGTTTATTTACTTTAGTATTTATTTACTTGTTTTTACATCTGGGGAGAAGGGGACAGCTATGGAGAACAGGAGCACACAAGAAGTACTCAAGCTGGCCACAACATCACCAGGCTTCCTGTCCTGTTCCAACTGACAACATCACACTTACCCTTTGGATCACTCATTATTGACATCTTCATCATATTAGGAATCACAGTTTCTCCAGGATCCCTTTCCAGGTGGAAACAGTTCATTGTGCACAGAACTCCTCACACACTGCACACGGACAGATTTGCTCCCCTCAGCCCATCCTGTGCTGCACATTACTGGGTACACAACACCACGGAATTTCACCTACTGCTTTACTATTGAGTTGTTAAGTCCTGCAGAACTCTTCTAGGAGTGCAATTAAAATTTATCTACCTTGAAAGATTTTGTGCAAATTACTTCACCTTAATTTCCAGTTCATCCTTTGTGTACTGAACAGAGTAGACCCCAACAGAGATCCTCCCAACGTAGAACCTGAGCATTTCCTTCCATCTTTTGGTGCCTGTTTTTAAAAGAGTTCCCTAAAGAATTGCCCAACACTAAAACCCAGGTTTCTCAGAAGGGATGCTTTCATCAGGTTCTTTAAATAGCTGAAATTTCAAAACCTATTGGATTTCCCTTACTCCCACATTACCACATTCAGGGAACTGAAAAGCATTACATTCCCCTCTGTGAAGTAATGATCATATGTATTTGGCTGTCTAATCATTTTATTCTTCATCAGTTTTTAATAGCAAACCCCCAAATTCTTGCTAAATTTTTAATTTAAAGTTTATCTGAACACTGGATCTCCAGCCTGGATCAATGAGAAGCAAAAACTAGATGAGTTACCCTCTGTAATGGAATCTATTGTACATAAAGTTGACTAGATAATCGAAAACATACTTGTGTTTTCTCAAGTGGAACATCTAGATAAATTGGAAAGCACTGCCAAAATAGGTCTGAGGCCTCAATATGAGCATTGCAAGAATTTCTTGTAGCCTGAACACAAAAATGCCCACTGAAGTGCTGCAGAATCACCATTCCAGCGGTGAAAGTTCCAGTTCCATACATTTATTCTTAAAAAGGGACTGAACCTAAATTGCTGGTCTGAAATACATCCCTCTGTATGAAGAGTCTAAATAAGCAATCAATCATCAAGGCCACCCTTGCTGCCAGTTTAGCTTGTTCAAACTGCCCTTTGAGTACAAACTTCAGCAGCAAATAAGCAATGAAATGAATCCCTGGTCTCCCAACAGTCAAAAGGAGATGCAGATGGACCTCAGAGCTGCTGAACAGCAAAGCCCAGGACACACACAGCTCTAAGGGACATGCAGGAAATGCCTGTAGGGACACTACACTTAATGGCTACACCTTCTAATGTACTCCAGGGCACACATCTCCATCAGTCTAATTAAAACCAGAAATCATTTACCGTTTGCTGCTTTCCCTGTGAGGCAGGAAACAACTGGAGACTGATGGCAGGAGGAGTGCCCCAGAGGGCACTGAATTCCCTACTACAATTACCTAGCAAAGAGTAGGAACATCTTCAGAGACTGCTGGCTGCACCACACAATTATGTGTTTAAAGAAGGAGTTGGTTTCACTTTTTCAGGAATAGCTGAATGTGTTCTATGAGAATTTCAAGAAAGGCCCCAAAATGAATAAGAATGAAATATATGAATTAAATCATCTTTGATGGCCCACATGGGACATGGATAGTTTGGCTCTGTCTGCAGAGGCTTATTTGTAAAATTATAATGCAATCAAATGTGAAAGTTATTACCTAAAAATCAGATAAAGATCTGAAACATTACAGGTGTAATCCTGATTAATCCAGAACACTTCATTCTTTGGAAGTGTCATGTAACAATGACCATTGGCCCTTAGGTGAAAAGGCTCCATTTGCTTACCCCTTTACTGCACTCCAGGCAGAACACAATAACAAGCTGCCAAACCAAGTCAAAGAGCCCTGAAGAAATGCTGTGACTAAAACCAAGTTTGACAGAGAAACAGAAACCAAACAGGTCCTTCTAAGCAGTGGCATCAAGAAGATCCAGAAGGCCCTTTAGTCAGTGCCTTCCCCATCCACCACCTGAAAACCTGCTCTTTGGCAGCTTCTGATTCTGCAAGGTTAAAGGAGTGCTACAATTGGAACAGTTTTATTGTGATTGTCCTCATTAAACAAAACTAATGACTTCTTGACATTCAAAGAAAATAGCTCGTTTTTAAAAACACAAGAATTTTAGAGTCTATTCAGGGGATGAATTAAAATTTAGTTGTGTTCAAGACATATCTAGACAGCTTTGCACAATTGCACTTTTATGACTCGCTTGGCTTACCCCAATTTCTTCAAAGGTCATTTCACACTTTTTGCCTCAAAAGAATTATTTTAAACTACTCTTTCTGCAAAACTGGCAGAATCAGCTAAATAGATTTTTCAAATCTGTAGGAATAGAGACAGTATCATTTGCAGATTAAAGAAAGAAAAAAAATGAGGAAAATATGGTTACAGCCATCCACTCAGAGAAAGACACCACAGCTCCTGAAAAACCAGTGTTTTATAACACTCACTGCAGAGAGAGTACAGAAACAGTACTGCCCATGCCTGTTTACTAAAAGGAGACCCTCCATCTCCAGCTGACTCAACAGAGAAGACCTTCTTGCACAAGGAGATATCATTTATCAGCAGCCTGTGAATTTCAGAGGACAAAGCATTGCTGAGCTCCACGGAGGATCAGAGCACTCCTGTCAGATTAGCACTGGGAAATGGATTTACCATCTGCCTTTCTGGCTCAAAATCTTAATCCCAAAAGCCTGCAAACCAAAGTTTTTATACACTTATCGTGTGTTCTTGTATTGGTTATATAAATGTGGTTTTCTTCTTTTATTACTGAGCAACTTCCAACATAGACAGAACATGGTATTGCCATTTTCACCTGCTCTGAGAGCAGTTCCTACCAACACCTACTTTCATGCTTTATTTCAAAAACTGACTATGTAGAGTTAGCCCAAAGCTCTAAAAGCCTGATCTCTTTTTTAAAAAATGAACAATGGAAAGGCAGTTTTGCACTGAGGAGAGAATATAGTCAGATGACGTTAAAATTCATGGGGTTTGGATCTACAACTTATCCTGACTAAACGCACAACAGGGAAAAATAGCAAACAATTACATTTGTTATTGCAAATCATTGTCAACAATGGGAAAGCAAATAATTGTACAAAATGTTAACTCCCTCCTGTCTAATGATTATTAGTACTTTTTTTTTATTTTCAATTAGCAGTCTTCTTTCACCTGCAAATGACTTAATCTTCATGACATTGCCAAATATCCTTAAAATCAGAGCGCTATCTGTGCACCAGTTAGGATCTGTAAATACAAAATGCACATATGTAGCACTCAATGTAGAGCCCCTACTGAGTTCTGAATGTTTACATTTGCAAGGAGGTTGTTCCTTTCAGAATATATGAAGAAAAACTGACTTTGTTACCAGATACAGAGTTCTGTTATTTTCTACCTAGGAAAATAAACCTTTTCCCTATTTAACATAAGATGCTTACTGCAATAGTTTGTTAAGACATCTCATAAAGTAAACAGGCAAATTAAAGTGAATTAAAGTTAAACCAACATGACAATAATGCGGAATAATGTGGAACGAGTGATTTAGCATACCATGGTAAAAGTGGCCCTTGGATTTTACGCTTACTCATATTTCATACACAAAATATTTCCTGACATTTGCATTTTAAGGAAGTTTCCATCAACACAGAATTCTGGGGAACAGAAAGCAGATGGTGGTTCCAGCTGAAGGGCCTGATGAGAAGTTACTGGGAGCTGTGGGATTTGTTGACCGGCGTGTTCAAGCGGGTTACTGAGAAACCACAGCAGCCTGATGGCTCCTCTCTGGCTCTGAGAGTGGCACGGAATGATGGGCTCAGAGCCCAAGAGAGGCCCTCTAATGACAACAGCCAAACATCGCGGGGAAGGGTCTCTCAGTAGACAGACACCCTGCCCCCCAAAGTGTGCTTTCTCAGACAGTTCTGGAAACAATCAATTCCCAGCCAAGTTCTCCTTTCCCCCACTGACTACTCACGTGGGCAGCATCTCATGTGCAGCCCCGGGCAGGCCCCAGGCCACGGGAACCACCAGAGCAGCAGCACGTGGGGCAGAAGCAGAAGCCCAGAACTGCTGCTGCTCCATGGCCAGGGAAGCTGCTGAAGGCATAACCCGCTTTGGTTCAAAGTCCAAACTGTCCTGTTTTGTTCCATCCCTATTCTGTATTAAGGACAAAGTTGTTTTCATTAACATTTGGAGATAGTAACTTACATATGCATTATTTATTAAAGATGTTTGGAAAAAATGGGCCCGAGGAAGCCTAGAAGTTCCTCTACATAAGCGATTTAGGGAAAAATTGCATTCTCAGGAAGCTGCCCTTTGCATGCAGATGGTACATTGTTCATGATGCCCGTTTATCAGAGTTGCATTTTGGAAATGTTATCAGAGATTCATATCACAGATGTTGCTCAGGATGATGCTAAAGGGTTGTAGCTCCAGTATTTCAAGTACATGAAGCTACATGCAGGATTCTGAAACACATTTATGTCACAGATGATTTAGTTTCTGCTTTACTCTTGAAATGAAGTTTAAAAATGCCTTAAATGTCTCACTGGTGATCAGTTATACCTGGAAGTTAAGAAAATTATTTTAGAGGACACAAGATCTGTTAGGTATAAGTAATAGATCTCAATTTATAGTAAGTCTTCAGAAAACTGAGAGGAAAGGAACTTTAGAAATATAAAAGCCCATTGGTAATTAAGAATATTTCAGTCAGAAAAATCTGCAGGGTTAATTCAGCCTCTCAGACCCAAAAAATAGTAACTGTTCACTCATTTCTACTCAAACTGAAAACTCTAATTGCAAAGCCACAAATGACAAAAAATTCTGGCAGATGCCAAAAGCATCACAGTGATTCCTCTCAAGGTCATACTGAAAATACAGAGAACATTTGCCAGGCTCTTTGACTAACACAGGCTTACTTTGACTTCCAAACACAAGCAGTTACAAGCAGTGGTGAGGACAGCCCAGCATAGCTGTGCTTTACACCAGGAGGAGCCAGGTGAATTTTCACTCCCCACCATACAGCTGGAGGTTGGAATCAGAGCTCCTGTGCTCCTGTCAGAAAAACTGGTGATGGAAATAAAGTAGGGATCTCTGGTCATTCAGGAGCTTGGATAGTCCTGACCTTTCTTTTCCATGTGCTACTTGGCTAACAACATCAAGGTGTATTCCCTTCTGTCCAAATCTCAGCATTTCTTCATTTTTAACCCTCTCACCAGAATTTCTCTGCTTTTCTTTTTCTTTTAAGCACTAGTGCCTTCTTCCCATTTGTTCTTTCAAATACATCTTCCTACATCTCGCGGGCACTTTTCACTTTACATCTTGCTTTTCCTCCTCCCTTGCCACACATCTCATTCATTCTGTTGTCTGTGAGTCTCATGATATTGTTCATGCTTTGCACACTGCAGCCCTTTTGCCAATGACCCCACAACTTTCACTTTTAAATCTCAATCCAAAGGAAAAGTAAAGTAGGTGTTAGCATTCCCTTCCCAAGTCAAGAAAATACCACTGAAGCTGGTTTTTTAGCCCAGTGCACATTCCCTGAAGTCTCCCTGCACCAGGTGAAGCTATCCCTGCTTTCCCAAACGTGTCATGAACAAATTACTCAGAAGTACAAAAGGACTGGCTGTAACCAAATACTAACGTCCCCTTAATGGACTGCAGATTCTGCAGGATGTTTAAAGTTTCCCCTCTGATCTCTCTGATCTTTGCCCTTCATTTGTTTATACAGGCAGAGGCCAACAGGTCATACCACTAAAATCAGCAAATTGTTTACACATATGGCGAGCATGCATGAGCAGGGATGGAGTCATGGCTGCAATGCAGCACATTAAAGCAATTGCTGTAGTTCAAATAACAAAGATACAGTGAGCCCATACACGTGAGCAGGAGACCTTCCAGTGCAATGAAACTCAGTATGAACTACGAGATTAACTGGCACTTCTTCAGAAGCCAAGGTACGTGTTCCATTCCACTCCCCACAAATTTCAGAAAAAGTGGCAGCCTTTGACATCACCAATGTCAAAATATCGCCCATTTTTCAGTGCATGAGCTAATTCACCAGGGTGGCAGCTAATACAGCAAAGAATACAACAGCCTGCAAAGCGAGGCTGGAGGAGGAGCTGGTGCTCACATTGGGTTGCACATATTTGAGCAGCAGGTTCCATTAAGGTGCCCATGGCTGGATGACACATTTCACCAGAGGCAACTTACGGGGGAGGAGTTCTGTGTTCAGTGGAAATACACTGTTTCCATAATACTTATGCAAGATTTGAAACTAAAATTCACTGTATAAAAATAGTCATTAAGTGCTTAAACAAACAAAATTTCTAAGCCTTTAAAAATTGTTTTAACCTTTCTAAAGGTCTTTTAAAAAGTCTCTTCAAACAACATGTTCTACATAATATGTACACATGGAAATGAGGCATTTTCAGAAACATAAAGCATTTCAATTTTCAACATGTGAACAGGGTACTAATATAACCCCACACTCTGTTTTGTTTTGATGGACAGAGGAAAGCATTTTTTAGAGCAATTACAGGCTCTATGCTTAAGAGAATGCCAAAATATAAAAGGTAAACACTACAAGAAATGAAGAAAAGCAGCAGAATCTAAAAGAAATGAATCATTTTGTCTTGGTCAAATATACTGTAACTATCAAGCTTGCTGAAACCACAGTGAGGAAGAAGTAGATTTTTTTTAGCTTCAAGATGCTGTATCAAAGCTTTGAGGCTTATTCAGTGGCATAGTGAATAGGCATGCAGATATGTGATATATACAGGAATATTATCAAACATTTATAGTTACTTTTTATTGAAAAGCAAAAGCACCACATCTCTAAATGTCATATCCAAACAATACATGCAGACATGAATTCCCATTTGCAATGGAGATGCAGCATCCTGGAGAAACAAAAATCTGTTGTGAGAAACGTGGCTGTCAAACAAAAGTTTTCCTTCTTTTAAAGTTACCTACTCCCTTGCTCAAAATGCATTTTGGCTTCACACAAATCACTTCTCTGGAATAACACAATTTATTTGGCCAACCAGTCATAAGAAATTGGCAGAAACAGAGTTAATAAGAATTTTCTCTTACAAAAAACCAAAGGGTGTGGGCACAAAACCAACCCAGCCCAAAGATAAGCCATATCTGGAAGTTCATTACTTTCAGAAAGAAATGTTCACAGTAGGCAAGGAGATACTCCTATATAGTTATTCGTGATACGAGTTTGATACACTTATGAAATTTGTGCCCTCTCAGGTTTGAGCATGGAAAATACAGGTATAGCTTTGACTACCTGCTCTGGGGTTGCCCCGGAGACCTGCCTCACTCCATCACTGCCTGCCAAGCCCACTGTGAACAAGCGTTACCAAAAATAGCATATCGAGAGTTCCTAGTGAATAATCTTCCCATTGCAATGAGGACTCTTGGCATCAAGACTGGAGACCTACAACTCCAAAGCAGCCACACAGAGTCCTGGCCAATATGCAGAAGGCCACACAAAATGGTCAGTTTGTTGCAAATTACCACAGAAATTCTCTTTGCGGTGTCATCATTTTATCTTCCATGTTTCACCACCAACTAACTTTGAGAACACAGGTGTAGTCATTGCTCTTCTATTTCTTATTTCTTATAAGCAGGATGGATGGGAAATCAGTGGAAACATGATCAGAACACACTAACAGGCATTCTTTTCCTTAAAACTGTAGATTTGGTGCTTGCCATGGCACCTCTATGAACCAAAGCACAGGTAGGTTGGGATGCAAATCAGCCATAACACTGCTGTGGACTACTGATGCCTGTTCTTAGCCTTAGGAACTCCTGAGCTTAAAATAAAGTATGCCAGCACCTCGTAAGTTTTAGGCCAATGATAACTGGATTCCCTGCTAATGAACAGACTAGACAAGACTGTAAGGAAAAAAAAAAAAAGAAAAGAAAAAAAAAGAAAAACAAAGAAACCCCTGTTATCTGGTAAAGCTCATGTGTGCCTTAGGTTGTCTGAGGAGGCTCTAACACTGGAAATCTTAACAGGTCAAAGTTGTATGAAACAAATCAAGGTTAATCTTACAAGCACAGGAGCTTGAGAAGCTCTTTCTACTACATAATTTCATAAGAAACTACTTGTTACTAACTTGAGGCAATCAGAGGATTCTCTGCATGGTTACAATTAATTTATTCAAATGAAAAAATATAAATGCTCAACATTCCCCCAAAAAGACCATTGCAAAGCCCATTCATCATTACAGCTAAAGTCTGAAGTGTCCTTCTTCTGGAAGATTGACACTGCACCTGATGTTCTGTGGTTATCAGTAACAAAAACTGTCCTACCTGAAGTCTGGGACAAGAAAAAAAACCCAAGATAGGTAAGGATTTATTATTAATTAGAGCACAGTAACACAAAAGAAGAGAAACTCAGCTGGGGAAGGGAAGAAATAAATGGGGAGGCTGAATAAAAGAAAGTATCTGGGAGAGAGACCACCAAGAAGAGGCCGGGGGAAGGGGGGGGGGTGGCTGGGGCAAAAAGCCAATTAACTGAATGGCATATTCTAGTGACAATACAGTGGTTTCAACCTGCTGAGAAAAGCCTGAGAATTAATTAGAAAGTGTCAACAAATTAGGATTAAAGGACAAAAATGCATTTAAACCAGGGAAGGGAGGTGCATGTGGAAGAAGACAAAAAAAATCCCAACAATACTTATCCAACTCCTGAAGCAGGAACTGAAAATGCTGGGTCCTGTTAAATTACCTCAAAAGCTAAAGATTGCTTCTTCACAACATTAGCTGCTTAATTACTGCTGCTTCATCCTCTGACTACACATCTGCAGGGAAAACCCTTCCTAAGGTTTAGCAATACTGGATTTTCAGAGTGCATTATTTCCACTGCAACCTCCAGAGTCATGTATTATATAAATAGCACAAAACAGGCTTAGATAAACAAAAAACCCCCTATCCGTTAAACAAATTTTAATTGAAAACCATTTGGGGGGAAACCCAGAGTTTGAAGAGAGATTATGTATTTCTCCTGGCAGTTAACAATTCCACAATTCTGACTTAGATTTCTTTATGGCAAAAAGGCCTCCAAGGGGAAGAGCACATATTTATAATTAGCAATTATGGTATGTTAGACACAAACCAATGCAAATTAAAATAAACTGAGAACAGTAGGAAAAAGGAAAGAAGCTGTGCATAGCTCCATAGCTCTAAAGGTGTTATTTTAGCTTAGAAACTTCATCCTTATTTCAAAATTCTAGACCCACATAGCCAAAGGTCTGAGAGATTCAGGGGTTACACTGTGCTCTTCTGCATGGCTGAGAGCAAGAGGTATGAGCAGATCCCACATGCCAAAACCTCCCTCCCACTGTTGCTGGGCCCCTACAAGGAGCAGGCACAACTCCCTAAACGGAGCCAGTGTTCTCCAAACATCCTCAGCTCTACACTTGCATCAGCTCAGCTGCAGGCACAGCAAGCAGGCTGCTGGCACAAAAAAACCAGGAGCCCAAATTTCCAGCTGGGTGATGGCTTCAGTCCACCTGTTCACTCATGGCAGGTCAGTTCAAAGCACGCACTTTGAATAATACTTCTGTTTCATCTGGGTTTGTAAATAGAGAGGTTAAAAACAGTGGTTACTGACCACAGATCCCCCAACAGAGAGCCCAGGGCCTCTCACCAGTGAGGGTCAATACTGCCAGAAGGATCTGTAGGTTAAAATATGAACAGGTACAGACAAGTATTTGCCATAAATTACACTTGTAAGTAAAGCTTTCTGTTCCCAGACAAATGCTTCCAGCTCCACAATTATTTTAAACATTGCGTGAGGGCTATGCAAGGTTTACTGCAAGAACCTCAGTGAGTTCAGCTCACCAACTCAATGACCAAGCTTTCCACCACAGCACTATTTTATTGATTATCCTCCCAATGCCCTGTTTAAACACAAAGTTGAATCATGATCTGCAGTGTACATTAACACAGAAGTTTTTTGCTATTTCTCTGTTCCAGTCTATAAATAGTGTTCAGAACTCCTCATCAAACACTAGATATAAATAGATGAGCTTTCTGCAAATATGAACATACCCTGATCAAAAAATCACATATACTGCATTTACGTTATTTAGGGTTTTTAGTTATTGTAACAGGCAATGAGTCAGAAGGCTGCTGTAAATTCTGCCCATCTTAGACACTGGCCAAACATCACTGTGATAAATACTGATAGCGTTTGATCAAAGAAGTTTGTCCTGGAAAGAACTTGATGTGCTTATGATGAGCACTGTCTGTCCTGTCCCCCTGCCTTCCCTCCCAAACCCTGAGGAGTATTTGCAGCTCCAAGTCTCTCAAATGTGAGTCAAAAAAACATCTTGTGAGAGTCACAGAACATCATCATGTGATGCTCAAAGTAGTTTCTGAGGCAGAATACTCTGGGTATCAGATGCAGCTGGAAGAAGTACAATTTATCTTAACTACAGCATGGAACTAGGAGCAATATCCAGGGATCAGGGGGCACATAGGTTCTTGATCTTTGACCTGCAGCCTTATCCCTCTGTGAATCTGCCATCTATGCAGTAATTAAGACACTTCAAAGTCTGCATCATCTCTCTACCACTATGACATATGTTTAAGTTCATTGCAGCTGCACAAGCCCATCATTCGAGCCTTTCACTCTTCCATTCCTGCAAGCCTTTCAGTCTTTGCCAGGCAACTGAAATATATGGACCTTTAAAGTATTCAGAGGTCTTCTATTTAAGCAGCAAGTATTGAAAACACTAGAAATCCCTGCAGCTGAGGTCTCCATTTGCTCTGTAGGACACCTCACAACCAACCATCACAAGCTGTGGTATGCATTCTGAGCAGCAACAATCAATCACTAAATAGCAAGTTACAAGGCACTGCTTGACAGCAGTCTCAAAAACAGCTAAGTTCCTACAAACAGATCTGCTAAAAGCTGCACTGAGAAGTATGAGATACTTCCAAAAAAGAGGGTGGGCAGGGAACGATTGGAAAAAAGGAAAAAAGAGAATTGATAAGGTTAAAAAGGAATCAAACAATAACCACCCACACACATATATATGTTCAAAGGTATTTAAAATTGTGAGCAATTGTTCTACAATATCTATTCCAATTTTAACAAGAACAAGCAATTATAAAATCTGTAATCAAGAGTGCAATGAGAACAAACATGAAGAGTGCCATGACCAAACTCCCACTGTTACACAAGGGCAGCCTGGCCAGAAACCCCTTTAGCAGAGAAAAGACAGCGTTTGCTCTGGAGCACCAGCTAAACAAGGTAATTGGGTTTCTTGAATGCTGGTTTTGTTGCAGGACAGTAATGGATTGGTGAACATGTGATAACAAATGATATGATTCCAGGATGTCAAACTGCCCCACAGCCAAGTGGCTTTAAACTTCCTCTTCACATGATCAGATTAACACTCAGGCCAACATAGAAGTTGTGTTTACAAGTTTACTTTTATCCACGGGTTCACGTGTTTAAAAAAAATAGAGACTTTGACTTTCTCAGGGATAGTTTAGGAAGCTATCCTGCCTCTTCCAGCAAAATTATCCCACGAGAAACCGGATGGGAGTCTTTCTCTCTGCAATCTCACAGACCGCAGCTATCCCGTCTCTACTTAGCTCTTTTTATTTTATAATTTCTACCAAACTCATTCACATCCTCCTCCTGTGTTTTCATCTTTGCAGAGCTCCCTTGAGCAGCCCCGTGAAAGCTACAAAAGGAATGCTGAACAATTCCCTGTGTGGACGTGGTGGACCAAGCTGAGCTGTACTTTGCTTAGTTTGGCTGATATTCACAGTATTATAAAAACTGCTTTCGCAAACAAATATTCCGCTTGCAAAAGTCTCTCTCCCCCACCATCCAAAGAAAAGACTGTCAGCACATCACTCTGCAATGTCTGAGTAATTGCAAAGTACTTACGATCCTCGGATATTCCCCTGCATGAAAGCACTTGGGAAGCTGCCATTTAGCTGTAATAACCTGCAGGGCTTCTATGGATAAAAAGGCTTTCCCCCAGTACTTGGTGCAGATGTTTATGGAAAGGTAATCTTAAACAGGGTCAAATTATTTAATTATGTCTCTACTTGGTATGTCAGATATAAGATTAACGAGCAGAGAATTAATTTTTGACAGGAGAAAAAAATTAGACCACTCCGTCCTAATTGAAAAGTATAGCAGACTCTTTTGGAAATTACTAATTGAAAGGCAGATCTATTCTCTTTTTACAAGACCAAGTCCCATTCAATAAGCAAAAAAACCATGAAAATTTTGTCCAATCATGTATTTTTCATAAATCTATACATTTATATTTGTAGTTCCTCCTACAGCTCAGATAACAGTCTTAAGCAAGAACAAAGTTCCACAAAGACCTCATCCAGCCTTCCCTTCCCCAGCTCCGAGTGGCCAGGACACTGATGGTAAATAACTGGGCTGTGTTCAGCCCTGGCACAGCACTCGCCCTGCTGAGCGGGGAGAAGAACTGGACAAGACCCAGTCCTGCAACTCATCTGCTGGAAGGCCACTACTCCAAGGTCACAGCAGCACCACGCTGCTCCTTACTACCTATTGAATTTGACACTGCCCCTTTAGATCAGAAATAGCCCATGCTTATCCAAAATCCCAGATTTCTGGAGAAGAAAACACCCTGAGAGAGCACCTTCTGAAATGAACTAAGAAACAGAGCTCTCTTTCAGGAAAACTGCTGAAAGGAGTATTCGACCTGAACTCCCAGATTCTTGGGGATCCACAGCTGCTTCTGAAGGTCCTGGGAAGGCAACCACAGAAAGCAAGCCTACTGGCCTGCATTCAAGTATGTTTATGCACAGCATGTAAGAGTTTCCACTAGTACAGGAAATTTTTACAGGATCCGCAAATCCTATTTGGAAACCACAGATTTAAAACATATCCTCCAGTAAACAAGAATTTTACTGTTAAATATACCCAGGAAGTTTTTCAGTATCTTTTCCTCAGCCTGTTCACTTTCTTTGGACACAGATTTCATGACACTCAGCTCACCAAAAAGGAAGATATTTTGATACAATCCATACCATCATTACTAGACACGACTGAGATATATCAGTTGCGAGCAGTAAATACAGGGTGCAGCCTACTCACAGCGACCACTCTGCTCCCCCCAGCACACTGTGCACAGCAAAAGGGCAAAGACAAAACTCCCACATGAGAGAAGTTGCAAGACATTGGAATGAAGAAATTCAGTAACACTTACGGTCAAGTCCGTTGATGTATCTCATTGTAATTTCACAGTGCCCCCAAACTGCACTGACTATGGGATAGAGTTTTTTCCCTTTTAGTCCCCTGAAGGCCACTCCAAGATACTGTCCATCGACCATGAAGCTAAGCGTCCCTTCATCCATATCCAAAACCACCAGTAAGGAGTCTGGGAGTACAAAAGACTCATCGGGTTCCAAAAAGACAGGATACGTGACCCCAGGCTGGTTTTTACAGTTGTGGTAGAGTTTGTTGCGCCCCAGATCCCAGCCCCACGACTCGCTGTTGCTGCCAACCAACGACGTGTATCCCACCGAGTGCAGCGGCGCTTCGGCCGTGGAGACTCCCACCACGGCGTGAGTGCCCCGCTGCCTCGTGGGCCAGTGGATCTGCCACACATGGAGGCCTCTTGTGTAGCCGACTTTGCCCCGGATGCAATCCGTGCTTTGGGCAACCGGGTGTCTGTGAAAAGTCAGTTTATCGTCTTCCTTTACAAATATATTTAAGGAGCGATCTTCGTTGTTCCAAGCGTGTTTGTACTGGACCTCCAGCTTGGCAGGGGGCATGTCCAACAGCATGTCCAGTCGGGCTGGCTTGCAAAAATCCGGGCCTCTCAGCTCTCGTTTGACAGGTCTATAAGGGGGTTCCCTCACATCCACAGACTTTATGCTCCCTGAGATTTTCTGGCCCATTGCTTGGCTGCAGGTTTACAAAGGAGAAGGAAAAGTTGACTTTGGCCCACTGTTACCTCATGAAAGCACCGTTACGCTGAGCCAGTGACCTGACAAGCTGACTGGATTTACTCCTCCTGTTTGGAGCTTTTTAGCAGCAATGTTTTCGGAGAAAAAACGCCCCTGGAAAAAGAAAAAAAAAAAGGCAAAAAGTTTCCAGTTAGTTTAAGAAAGTCAACAGCAAACCCACGGCATAATTTTAAAGAGCTTCTTCTCCTCCCTAGCAGTTATTTTGAAGAGCAGAGCTGGCAATTCCCCACGCTGGGTTCAGTGTCCCACAGTGTTAACCAGCCTGCCAGCAGGATGCGGAGCCCACCAGCGCACGGAGCGCAGACAGTCATTTCCTCCAATTCAGAATAGGATGCAGACATTCCCCACCTTCTGCCCTTCCACCTATTTTGTCTGGCCAAGTTCACAGCAGGCCTGAGGCAGGCGGACGCTATTCCCCAGCAACAGTGATAAACTTTATGTTCAGTGGTAGCTTCACTTTCACTTGAGCTTTTGTTTCACAGCCTCAGAAACAGGCATTGTGTCAGAACCTCCTTTTATTTCCATGTGTTCTCTTCCCTGGGCCCTGGTGACAGAGGCTTCAGCTTCTCTGCCCTTATAAAACAAATGCAGCAAAATGGCAGCAAAATTTAAATGTTTCTTTTTAACTTATACCTGGCCTTAAAGAAAAGGAAAAAAATAAACAAAATCCATCAAGATTTAGGTGTTAGGGGTTTTTTATAAAGGAACTAAAAAAATAAAAAAAGATAATGAGGAAGAGGAGCCATGGAAAGACAAATGAAAAATGACAATTTCAGTTCTTTGGCAGATGTTTCTAATGGGCAGCTACTGCAGCTGGAGATGTTCCTCATGCTAATGGGCAGCAGGCTAATTCACAGTTTCTATATTTCAGTATTCATCTGATGAGAAGGGCGGGAGCACAGTAAGACACATTAAGGGGAATACATGCTTTTCAAATACATTGTTTCTGTGCTTCCACAGACAAACTTGGTAAGAAAGCATGCAGAAAAGACTCTTTGCAGCCCGGGTAATGTTCATTCACATTTTAGAGCTCAGGCAGAGAGCAAAGGTAAACCAATAAAGGTACTAAAGGAATAAAAATGAAGACAAAATGCTATAAACTCAAATAGGTGATTGACACGGGATCAAATAAACTATCTGCACCAGCAGACATACTTCTGCCTTCTAGCAAAACATGTGCCATGCCCAGGAATGCTCAAATATAGCCAAGCAGATCCACTCAGTTTATTTACTGACAGAGTGATGAAGTGTTTCAAGAAGCAAAAAATCTCCAGACTCTCAAGAGGCTGAAGAGCCCGGGTGACAGTTGGTTGTCATAAAGTACCAAAAAGCAGATAGGCATAAATGTTCTTGTAGAAAATATCCTGCAAGACTTCACTTGGTAAGACACAAGTCCATGTTCTTCCTTTGAAAGAACTCCTACCCCAGACACACTGCCCCATTCCAAAGATCATTTCTGAAAGAAGATGATAAATATGTATTTACAATAGAAGGAATTAAAACGAGAAGTCTAGGGGGAAAAAAACCCTGTAAAATTTACCATTCAACTAAGTTTGAGAAGTCCTAATAGTATTTACAATGGTAAACACCATGTAAATTGTATTCTCCATGTTTTAAACACAGAAATGAAATGACATCTACATTATGAGAGTTTTCTTTTTTATTTTTTGAAAAAGGTAAAAATTTGATTTTTCAAAACAACATGACAGTTAAGTTACCACACGAAAATATTATTTTCTGGTTGCTGATCCCACATGAGTACATATACACACATCTGAGCATGAAAAATCAACTTGCTGCACCTAATTTTAATCTTTGAGAATTAAAAAATAAACATAAGCCACCAGGTCCGCCATGTCACATTTGCAGGAAGATGCACAACAATTCCCAGGAGTTCTCCATGTGAGAGCAACTCCAATGATGCCCCTTACTTCTTTCCAAGCCACATCAAAGGAATCTGAAACTTTACACAGTAATTACATTTAAGTTGATGTTTGCCATTTTCAGTATTGCAGAAGCACTCATAGGTTGTTTCAAAGGAATGATGCCAATTCAGCGCAATGAAGTAAGTCCAATACTTTACTGCACACTAATAATCCCAGGGGAAATTAAATAGTGACACTAATATACACACAGGGAAGCAACAGGGAGTAAGTGCTACCAGCTAAGCAAGCTTTCCTAGGAGACACATGCTCAGGGACTGGATACCTGCTTTTTAAAAGGTGATTATTTGAGCTTGAAAGGAAATGAAAAGGGAAAACATCAGACTTTCAAGGGGAACCTCAGCTACTTCTGTATGAGGTTTAGCTCTACATGCCTTTGAAAATTTCCTCTTTAAAGCACAAGACAATTGCCATGTTCCTGCCAGGGTGTTCCTGCCAGGGTGCTGAGGGGAGAGGGCCGGGGAAGTCCTCAGTGCATCCTCCTGTATCACTTCCTGATCACATGAGAAACTAAGCTTGGCACAGACGACTCCCTGGCAGATCACCAAGAAATTATAAACACCGAATTGACTCACTTGGCAAGCCACTGACATTCTTCCTCATGTGCCCCAAACTGTAACATAAATAGGCTGCTAATAGATAGATAGTAATTCAGAGGAGTAAAATGCAGCATTATGAGTACCTTGATGCACACACACCACTGTGCCTTTACTCTGGGATGTGCTCCATAAGTACTTAGGTTTGAAACTGTATCTTACAATATTAGGTCT
Source organism: Campylorhamphus procurvoides (assembly GCA_013396655.1). NCBI lineage: Eukaryota > Metazoa > Chordata > Aves > Passeriformes > Dendrocolaptidae > Campylorhamphus > Campylorhamphus procurvoides. The sequence goes on along the minus strand of WBMV01003298.1, from coordinate 1,765,000 downwards.
TTGCTCATAAATGGACATTACTACATAAATTAATTATAGGATGTATTATTTTGCCAAATGGCTTTGCATGGACATAGGATGGAACAAGAGTTAAAAAAATCCTATAGTTGGTGATTCATTCAAGATGCAGCAGTTCCTAAGTACCAAAAGGTACCTTTCATCAAATACCTTCTCCCACACATCCTAGTCCTGTGTAGCTGGTAGTTCTCAGCTTCTGCTAGAAGGCCAGCTATAGCCATACTGACCTCATTCAAGTACCAGTGGACTTGAACAAATAAATGAAAAAAAATCCAACATTTAATTATTTATCACCATGCTGGCAGCGATCTAACAGCTCTGATTGCCGGAGCTTAGTAGTAGCTGACATGAAAACTTTATAGGAGGCAGCGAAAGGTTGTAACACATGCCCCAGCTCACAACCCATGCAACAGTAATGGGAGCTCCACAGGGAGCAACTCACGCACAGAGTCCTCTTAGCAGCTCCCAATGGCCCCCCTGGGGGCTTGTAGGAGCCAAACCTATCTCAGAGCCACCATCTATTCCGTTCCTTGCCTGCACCCTGTGCATGCACACCAAGCAGATAGCAGAGACCCACACTGAGGTAAGAACGGCAGCAGACACATCACCTTGACCTTCACCCCATCAGCAGCTGCTGCTGGAGGAGCACAGCTCACCAGGGTCCAGCCTGTCTCCACCAACAAACACCTCCTCCCCACTTCCACAGGTAACACACTTGCAGTGCAGATGCCTTGGAAAACTCACACTCACACCACTCCGATGAGAACTTCCAGGCAGCTCCTCCCCGTGGAGCTGTGCAGGTGCCCCACAGCAGCAGCTGCTGGCAAAGCCCAGCACATGCCCACGAAGGGAAGCAGTGACTGACAATTCACCTGGCAAAGGTATCCCAAACTGGCTCCCTGTCTGCAGCACTGCATGGATACACCACACAGGATTAGCAAAAGTTGTGTGTCAACCCAAAAGGACAGAAGAGTATTCCTTTCAGTTTAGTTACTATTCAATCCATTTCCAAAAATATTTGGTTGTAAAACCTTCTTGCCATCTCCTAAGTTAATACAAACTTCCCAAAGCACAGCACAGTCATTCAACTGCTGTGACTTTTTGCAATCTTTGCCTGTATATCTTCTCACTAGACACATGAATATTCAGAAATAAAAAGAACACGAATTTTCACTGTATAGTTTTCTTTGAAGGTTTTGACAAATCTTTGCTCTTATAGTAATTTCAAACCACTATAGGAGTGAAAAAAACCCCAAGAAAATACTTCAATCTTGCTTAATATATAACCTCTCCATAATACTTGTTTAGTGACTACAACTGAAACACAAAATTTCATCAGTTATCCCTGTGACAAAAGACTTTTTGTGGAAAATAATCAGCACCTGGAAGTCTCTGGCTGAGAAGACTGTTCATTTTTGTAACCCAAATAATTTCTGTCTCACAGTCTCACATTCATGCCACGCTTTGTCAGGATACGATGATTAGACGAAATGTACTGTACAGGAACAAGACAACTCCAAACAGGAAAAGTGTGTCAATGTCGCTTAGCAGTGTCCTCATGCAGACTGCCAAAATATTTTGGGAAATTATTCACAATAAAAACACAAATTATACTTACCAGAGAAAGGCTTGCTGGGACATGACTTTGCTGTCATTAAATAGGGTGCGTTTTTAACAGTTTGGTATGTTGGCACCAGTAGAACATAATTTTGATAAAAGAAACATGCTTTCTGCAAAGTCAGCTTTCAGCATTCATAGTTATATTTCCCTCTGCATTACAAACTAGATGAGCAGAAATCTTGAAAAACACGTACAAGAAATGACAGCACATAATGCAATTCGAAACTACATCAAGAACACGCTAAGGCTCAGGTGAGTCCTGCTAAATTGACACTTAGCAGAAAGGTGAGAAGCAGCAGGTGAGTCCCAACTAATGACACTGTCTATCACAAAAGACAGGGAAGTCAATGCCTCTATCCAGCAGCATTTCCAATGTCTACACAGCAGTTCTCACTCTTTTTGCTATTGGTCCTCATTGGTTTTTTTCCTTCCTGCAGCCAGAGCTCACTGTCACCTCCCCTGCCAACCCGGGCTTTGTCAGCAGCCAGCAGGGCCTCCTGAACATCAAGACAGAGGCAAGAGGAGACTCTGAACCAAAGCCTCTCCTCCGTGGGCACCAAAACTGTTCCTTCCCCAGCTGCCTGAACAGAACCAATCCCCTCAGTGTCTGAGCACTCTGAGTGCAACCCTTGTCCTGAAGTCCCTACAGAAGGAAGAAGGAAAACATCCAATGTGCTGTGCTGGGCAAATCAATGCAGAAGGGTTTATATGTTCAAGGACAAGGACTTTTACCTCCACACAGACAATGTACAGGCACAAGGCCCAGTGTCTATCAGCTCTGTTCCCAGTGTGCAAACAGCTACATAACCATGACAACACTGTTTTGAGGGTGACAATGAATTAAGCACATTTCTGGCACCTTATAAAGACTGGCTAGCCTGGATTCAACTATAGATCCTGGTATCCAACATTGTTCAAAATGGGCAATAAATCAACAATGTTGGCCTCCTTTGTCAAACTGGGAATATGCAGTAACAATGCAACCACATAAAAATGCTTGGCTACTCTAAGCTATCCTGAGCTACAGACAAAATTGTATGCTGCATGCACACTTAGCAAATGACATTTAACATGTGGGATGAACAATGCAGCAATAAGTCATGACTTTTTCAAATCCTGAAAGGAATGCAAATCCTGAAAATCCCAAGGACATTCCTCCGTAAAGAGTAACTTGATTTGTAACATTACAAAAATGTAATTGTTTCAAAATTCAGGATAAGCTTGTTATTAAAAAAGACTGTGCATTTAGCTGCTTGGAATTAGAATAATCTGAAATACCACACCATCTGTACCACTCGACTTAGAAGCAGTTTAGTCATATGATGAAGAATGCAGAAAGAATCTTGAGTAGCAATGAATACAGCGGAATGTATATTTTTAAATACTTCCATCTACTGTACTTTGGAACTGAGCTGACTTGAGGTTTCGGGTTGACTTTATGCCTTCCATCTCTCTGCGTGTGTTTCTGGAATTCACCTCTTTCATACTGAAAGCTGGATTTAGATGCAGACACATATTCTGAAGAAGCATAGAAGATGACAAAAAACATTTGAAGTCTGTAAACAGTTTTTTTGCGTAATGACTTCTCAGTTGGAAAACAGCAATGTAATTCAAAAAACAAACATAGTAACATAGTACCAAAAAAAATTGCCCTTTTCACTATGCAGATTTAAACCAGCAGCATTTCAGTTCTAAAGTTCCTGAAAGGAAAGAGTTATTTTCTTTTCTGGGTATTTAACAGGAATAGCTGTGCTGTCCCACAATTACCATAAGGTTACAGATGTTTAAGCTGCTACATCCTTTCTACCACCCCTTCCTATTCATTCTTCCCTTTTGTCTTCAGCCACCTGCATTCAAATGGCCTCGAGATGGGTCTGCCTCAGAAAACTTAAGTGGACAAAATCTAGTATCATATTTTGTCAGGTTATTTTCAGGTGGGTAAACCCTCTGATGTGTAATATCAGACAGTTTTGTAAATACTTGCTCTGGCAAAAGGAAAGAGAGAAAAAAATTAAAAGCTCAAAGGCTGAACCACCTATTTAGGCAGCAGCCCAAGCCATGGAGCAAATTTCCTGTCAATTCAAACTGCCCTAAGGGGCACAGCTGAACTTCATGTCTGAATTCAGTACAGGCATGAGCTTCTGCTTACATCTTCCTCGCTCCTCTGGCACAGAATCATTCATCTTTCACCCTTCAGCCACTCTTCTGGTACCTTCCTGTCATTCCCAAATGGCTGATGTAGCCATTTTGAATATTCAAGTGTCAGGGTTATATTAAAAGAGCAAATTAACACCAAAAAAAGGCTTAACACTAAATTGAAAATTATGTTTTCAGCTTCACTTCGTATTTTACAGGATCATTTCCCATTTTACATTCCTGCTCAGCTGTGCTTCACCAAGTCAGTAATACCAATAGGTGTCAGACCACGCGAGATTTAAAGCCCAAGGAATAATTAAGTTTTAATAATGCAATTTCTCTGCAGTCATTACTACTTTTCACCAGCTTCCTTTTTCTTTTTTTTTTTAGACAATTTATTTTACATTTTACCTCTACAGCTTTGTAGAGGATCAATACCCCTAGAGCTTCAATTTCAAAACCAGAACATCCATTAAATAACAGCCTTGAAATGTGGCTGAACACCTTCCCACTGCCTTCCTTTTGCTGCAATTCCCTTTGCTGTAATGTGTAGTGGAGCCAGTTGGCCTTTAAAATGAAATAAGCTAGAAAGCCATAGATGAGAAAAATACTCTTGGAAAGCACCATTGCTAAGTCTAGCCAGTCACAAATCCCAGGGAATGTGCCAGAGATGATCCCTGAGCAGGCTGAGGGAAGGTCTGCAGATGGTAGAAAGTGATGATCAGACACACGAGAACTCCTCTAGCTTGACACAGGCATTCACCAGAACTTTACTGAAACTGTAATAACATGTTGTAGTGAAAATCTGGCCCCTTGGCCCAAGCTTCAGTCTTAGATTGTGTCAATGTTTTCCAAGCCTGGTGAAATCATGGGGCCTGCAACTGGTTTTCTAGGAGGAATATCCTGATAAGGATGGGGATAAGAAGGAACACCTACTAGCAGCACCTCTGTAGGCATCTGCAGCACCACAAGGCTGCTGTAGATGTGCCAGACTCTACAAGACATGGCTCCAGCCTCACAGTGCCTGACTGTATGTTTTGCAGAGGATGATTCCAGTGCTTTGCCTCTGTATCATTTATAGAAAGACATTCGCTAACAGCTGAAAATTTGCAAGGCTTCTGGAATGACCAGAATACTTTTGTTGTCTTCTTTTGCATCTGAGCCTTACTTTGTTTAATTCTCATTTGGGTCGAAGCAGCACACAATACCTGTCAGATGCTCTCCCTGTTGGTGGGCAGGAAGCAAACACATTGGATGTTCCTGCTGAAGCAGCCCATTAGAGGCAGTTCCTGATATGACCTGGGTGACTTTAATACTTCCAACAGTGCTGCAAAACACCAGTGACAAAAACATACTGTGCTTCTGGTCAAACACAGCAGACAAGAGCTGAAGATATTCTTCCCCCTGGGGTGAATTGAACAGCCTGATGTAGCAGAGATGTCCAAAAAAGGCTGTCCTGGACAAACCGTGGGTGATGTGTTGTAGGGAAGACACAAATGCAGGCAGGGGTCAGGCCCATTCCCCCCACTCAGGGCTGCACAGGCAGAGGGGGAGGGCGAGGTTGGAGGGAACCCAGCCATTGTACTTGCACAAACATGTAGGAGATGAATACATGAGAACAAGTTTGATCCTGAACAAAAGCGTATTCTTTTGTTTAATAGGAAAATGGGCTTACACAATCACACCATCTGCATCCCTCCTAACCCTTCCCCCTCAGCTACTTCAGTCAATAGCCACATCAGCCAAATCCAACAGAACAGCAGCAGGCTCAAAGACAACTGTGTTCCTACAGGAGAGGACAGACATCCTGGAAGTGATCACATGGAAGACCAGCCTGGGCTGCAAGCTCACATCTTGCCAAGAAACCCTGAAGCGAATGATCTCACATCAAACCTGTGGCTGCAGGCAAAGTGCCCTGAAGATTTCATGTCAAGTCAGCCACAAGACACAAAACCAGGAAGCAATGCTTCATCGGCCCTGCAGTTTCTTCTTTAAAAGAACAGAAATTAAGTAAACACACTTTACACATGTTAAGGAAGCATCATCACAAAATCAGACTGCACAGATTATTTTGTATTTTCCAGGTGAGGTGACAAATGAAGTTCCATTAGCTTTGGAGTGATAACAGAAAGACAAACCAACTTCCTGTTAAACAAATAAATGTTTTCTCAAAAAACCCCCACATTTTTTAAGCAACAGCAATGAATGTCATCTGTTTTAAACACATGCCTCTGCTAAAGCCCATCTGTCAGTAGAGAACTATTGCACAGACAAAGGGGGACGATGGAGAAAGTAATATCATAGAAACAAACTGCCTGAGCTCTAAGCAACAAAATTGATTTTCCTTATGCACAGAAAAGCTTTCCCATTTTACAGAGTAGTATTTGGGTTTCTGTTTGCTATTAATTTAGGGAATAGAACACTTGGTAACCCAGGAGAGGCTGGGAAAGGCCACAGGGCTTTAAGGAGTTAAAGATTTACAGACAGTTATGTCCCCGGTGTCAGGAATATGACTCTCCCTGAAGACAAAGGACACCTTAGTGAGAACTCTGAATGGGTCTTGAAGTGGTGAATCAGAGAATAGCTTGGGTTGGAAGGGACTTGAAAGATCATCAGGACCCAAGGAAACAGAATGAAGCTGAGCCAGGGTGGTTTAAATTGGATAAGAGGAGAAGGTTTTTCACAGAGGGTGGTTTAACACTGGAAGAGGCTCCCCAGGGGAGCGGTCACAGTATCAAGACTGCCTGAGTTCAAGAAGCACTTGGACAACGCCCTCAGGCACATGGTGTGCCTGTTGGGGATGGTCCTGTGCAGGGCCAGGAGCTGGGCTCAGTGACCCTGAGAGCTCTCTTGCCAATCAGCCTGTTCTATAATTCTACAATCTCATTCCAACCGCTCTGCCATGGGCAGGGACACCTTCCACTAGACCAGGTTGTTCAAACCCCGTCCAACCTGGCCTTGAACTCTTCCAGGACTGGGGCATCCATAACTTCTCCAGGCAGCCATCCAGCCAATTCCTTATGCATCAAAGGATCCATCCAGCAGATCTAAGTCTCTCCAGTTTAGAGACAAGGATGTCTTGTGGGACAGTGTTAGATGCTTTCCATAAATCCAGGTAGATTACATCAGTTGCTTTTCCCTGATCCACCAAGGCCATAATCTCGTCATAGAAGGCCACCAAATTTGCCAAGAACAATTTGCCCTCAGTGAATCCATGTTGGTTGTCACCAGTGGCTATGTGGAATGTTATTTTGTTTCTGGATTTTTCACTGTCCTAGAGCCAGATTAAGGAGAAGGGCTGCCTTTTCAAACAAATACTGTTCTACAGAGAAAAAGTATCACAGACTTTGCAGTGTCAGAGAGGGCCTCCAACTAGGAAAAGTCATGGTGAGAGAAGTTGCTACTCTGAGTAGTATTTACATCTCTCTACTACTGACCCAACAATGTACATCCTCAAAGAATTTCATGTTACAAGTGCCAACAATTCCAGATATTTTTGACTGCAGGAAAGTACTTTAAAAACCCACTCCAGACTTCCTAATAGAGGTATGGATAAAAATAAATCAGCTTTGTGCCTGTCTGCAGGAGTCTCAACACAGACTGATCTATAAGCTCAAAGGCAAGGTCTGTATTTCTCAAAATAACTTTACACTCTAGTTCCCCCCTGCTAAGCAGTCTTCCACAGGGAATTTTCTTTTAGCTGCCATTTTATTTGTAACAATTAATTACTAACTATATTTCATTCTTTAATGCATTGGGTGAAAAAGGGCAGGGGGAAAGATTGAAAGTTATTTGGAAGAAAAGTGCACCAGAATGCAAGTTTTGATAGCAGTAGAAATATATTAGTACTGATCTTTAGGTATACTGCCAGTGAAACAAAATAAGAGTGTTATGATTAATTTTTGTACAAACTCCCATAATTTGATATTATTGCAAAGAATCTTCAAGACATCATCTAAATCTCACAGTCTTCCACTGGAAAAGACTCAGAAGCCACATACAACCCACACCACTCTGTTGAATGTAAAACCACGGGGGATACTGCACAAACACTACAAATAACTATTCCAGAGGAGGAAAACAAGCCTTTTGGCCAACAGATTAAGAAAAAATAAAAGAATGAGTATCTAAGGATACTAAAAATCTGAGGGGGTTTAAATTCCAGTCATTCTTTCCACAAAGAAAAATGACATACACTTCTCCCCAAAGTCCTGTGCAGGCACAGAAATTGCTAGTAGACTCATGGGATCAAGAGCAGTTGTACACTTTTTATATTTAGCAGGAACTCCATTACAGTTTACAGTGAAGAGATCAAAAAGAGAGACAAGTTTGAAGAAAGTAATTTACACACTATGAAAGTTTAATGGAGAGTTAAACCCCAGAAGTTTAATACTGCTTCTAACTACCTGAAAAATCTCTGTTGTGAACAGAGATCTTCCTCCACAGTGGAGGGAGAATGAAAAAGAAAAATACATTCAACTGCCCTGCCTATCATCTTCATCACAAATGTATGGCAAAGGGCTTTTTGTTACAATCCTGGTCTTTCCAGTTTCCCTTTCCTTTTCATCCCTTCCCCTCCTCCTTTCCCTGTACATCCCATTGTCAGCTTCTTTAATACTGGGAAGCCACACATGGCTTAAAATTTTACCCAATTTTAAGAATCCTTTTAAGATATTTACCTCCCCACTACTGGAAAGAGAAGGATCATGGAAGCACACGCAACCCTCACTTTTCATTAGGTAGCAGATACCTGGTTCAATCCCAATCTAGACTCATGAGTAAGTATCAAAACACACCATCACTTCTGATTAACAAAGTATAATCAAGGGGAGCAGAAAATGTAGATATAGTGTCAGGCTCGTCTCCAAAATTCTCTTAAGGACAAAAAACCAAAATACTTAATTTACACAGATCTCAATTTCTGAAGCTACTGCATGGATTTAATGCCAATCTGTGTGAGACACTGCAGCTTCTTATACTGCAGAAATACTTATATATATATATATACAAAAAGCGGAAAGCCAGAACCAGAGTGAAAGACCTACAGTTTGGAAATCAACAATTTGTTGAGCCTGCAGTTGTAAACATGAGAACTGAGCCTGGCAGAGCTCCAGGCTGCCTCAAGACCCACCAGTCAATCCTTTTAGTGCTGCAGTCGGTACTAATGGATGGGTTCCCCAGGACCACCAGGGTCTGTAGGATACACAGAAATTGGTGCCATCTGAGGCCACTTTTCTGTGCTCAGGAAAATATAGGATACCATAACATAACTTCCATCCTTATTGGAAAGGGAGGAGATGAGGAAAGCAAACAGATGGACAAGAACTCTGTGCTACCATCTAATTCCCTATTTAACATCCCTACTCCTATTCCCTATCTAATGACACATGCTGCAAAGATAAAACCTTTAGGTAGGAAAGAGAATGCACCAGGTTACCTGGTAAGGCCACGGGTGCTACATTTAGGAAATTTAATTATATTCCAAAGAGGTCTCTTCCTTGGGAGCTACTACCTTAAAACAGTGATCAGAAGAATACAAGAGCAGCCACTTGACTAGTGAGTATTTAGAGGGAAAGCCCTTGGTGAACTGTTCCACAGCTTGGACACAGCTGTTCCACAACATAGACCCAAGAGCAGTGAGAAAATGCACCTTAAAGGGCTATGACCGGAACATGGCACAGTGTGCTCTTAACCAAAGCATCCCAGGCCTAAAACCCCCAGTCACTGCCTTGGCCAGGCCCTACCATAGATACTCCATGTGCCTAACTCAGGAACCAGAGGATGGCATTCAGAACTCACTCTGCCCTACAGAACCCAGCTCCAAAGCAGAGAATTCACATTCTGCTCTGCTGACAAAGGATTCAGAGTGATCTAAGCAGCGGGGAGCTCTCAGTGCTAATAAAAAATAAGGTAGTCAGGCTCCATTCAATTGCACTGTGCAGAAATCACTGTGATTTATGACTTCTGCCAAGAACCAATTGCAGAGAGAAAAACCCACCCCTGTGTGTGCCTCTCATACTAAGCATACACCACCTCATGTCTGTGCAAGACATGGGAGCAGCTAAGGCTGTCTGCTTTACATGGACACAGTACTAAAGGAATTAATTCCTAAGGCAATGGGAAAATACTACATGGGAGAACTTCCAAGTCACAAATTCTGCTTACTTAAGCTAAGCTGCTTAATCAAGTTAATTGAAGGAATTAAAAAAGCATCTGGAGAAGAACACATTCACCAACCAGTCTCTAGCCGTTCCTGATCTGGTGTTACTTTTTCTGGGCACCAGTTCCCCTGCTGGCACAGCACAATCTATCATCAGCCATTACACTGATTACCATCCATTAGTTTCCCTAAGTACAGGCATGAAATTCAAACCTACTTTTGTAATTTATTTACAAGCCGTTCACATGCTGGATATGAAGCATATATATAATGCTTCATGTTAACAAGAGAAATGTAGCTGAATATTAGAGCTGCATGTTGAAAATTACCAATAGAAGTAATAATTCTCTTCACAAAGAATTGTTTATGGAATTTTTGTTTGGCAAGACAAGCAGGACAGAAGCTTACACTCTTTAAAAATGCAACTGATTAATGTACAGTGGGGAAAGAGGTAAAAACCCATGAGAATGACAGGTTTTAAGTATCAGTCCCATAAACATAAAATTCAATTAAAACGTCATTCTAGAAAACACTGAGAAGAGTTAGGACTCTTACAAAACAATGATTTTTCTTCCCTGCTATTAAGGCAGAGTGATTAAAATGAAAGATAATCCCCTTTATTTCAAAAGCTAATTATTACATGTAATAAAATTTCTTCTTGTACCATGAGACCCAAACGCATGAACTGAATTCCAGCAAGACCAACAACCCACACATCTTTGGTGCAATAAAGTAACTGCTTGAATTTTCCCTTAGAATCATATTTCTACAACAGACTATCATGCTCATCTTTGATTTCCGCATACCACATTTCTTACCACTGCGGAAACCAAACACAGAACAGCTGTGGAAGCAAAACCCACTACATGCAAATACTCAGACCAAAAGAAAATTACAAGCAAAAAATCCCTTGTGAAGACCACTTCATTGGGAACTCTGAGGAAAGTGTTAGTGATAGTTTGGCCTTTGCCTAAGGATTATCCAGAGGAAGTATCCCACACACATTTTTCACAAGAGGTGTAAAGCGATGCCTGCTCTGCACAGTTCAGATGCCTGCACCCATTAAGTGCCCAAAGAGTCTACAATGCCAGCCAGCAGTGCTCCAGAGCAATTCAGCTGCTTGCCATGCTACTGCTTCCAGCATTGCTAATTCAGATGTCCAAATTTAGATGCCAGGTTCAGCCAATGGTTTTCCTGCTTTTTCCAACAGTCAAAACAAAAATATCTCTGCATTAAGTCACTATCTTCATCCATTTGCAGAAGCAAATGTAATGTCAGGACTGCACACACTGGAATTGCCTTACACCAACAATAAATCAGCCCATCACACCAACCTCCAGCTACAGGCTGAGAGAAACTGCCCCAGCTCATCTCCCGAGTGACTGCAGTCACTACTTAGTCACATTTCTGCCCAACCTTGGGCACAGCTCCCCCAGGTTCCAAACCATTTTACCACTGGGCAAACAAAGCCTAAAAATAAAGGGAGTAAAGGGAGAGGGTTGGCTTTGGCATTCACGAACAGTTCCTGCTCCCACGTCCTCTGTCAGCAGGATGTGAATGGAGTACATCAGTAAAAGCAAGTTCGTCAGTCACTCTCAGGTCCCTGGAGTGTTCATACATTTCAGTTTGAATTTCCCTTTGGTGTCTTTTTCCAGCAGTCAAACTCTGATGACCTAGCAGGTATGGATTTTTTGTTCCCTTGCACTTTTCATCAGCATTGCTAGAAAGAGGTGTATTAGAGGAAAAACAAGCTGTTAATTCTTGTTACAGGGTCTAAGAGCAGGAAATGTGAGCCTGTTAATCAAAGTTAATCAATGCTGGAGGTGGCTCACAAAAAAAAAAATTTTAAAAAAAAATTGCAAACTGAAAGACCACTATATCCTTAGACATGAATTGAAGGCAGCAGCCTCATGCACCTTCTCCCATCCCACTGCAGCTTCCCGAGGCGAGGGAGGTGTTACCACCTCAGTGCTGACTCCTTGCAGGAATTAGAGCATCACAGGAGGATCTTGCAGCAACTCTGACAGCTTCTGACACGTGCACCTTCCCTAAGAGGTCTATTTTCACTCCCTGTTTCATTATTAAATCCAGATAAATACTCAGGCTTAGTCCCTTTGACAAATTAATCACCTTTTCTCCAGATGCACCTTCAAGAACTTGTGCTGATGTCCCTGCTCCTGCTACATCCACACTTTGGTGCACGGCGATCAGTAGAGAGATCTCACAGGTGAGCCCCCTCTTCCTTCTCTCCACCCACACACTTTGCTTCAAATACCATTAAAATGAACACTAAAAAACTTAAAAAGAGTGAGTACTTATTCCACATCTCATGCTTGTGCTTGTTTAATGCACCTTGTTCTATTTAAACCTCAAAGGATAAGATACCATACACGTTGTAACAAATCCTTCCTGAGCACATTCTCACATCTCTGGCAGATGATCATTGCACTTACAATGCTGCATCTTAGTCTAAACAAGCCATCAATGAACTGTGTGTAAGGTTTTCTAGACTACTGGAAACAGTTACATCAGCATTGACCAAAGTACAAAGAAACGTCTTCATTTTATCTTATAATATTTTAAATAATCAAAAGCTTCAATGCATTATTTGCCTTTGAATACAAAAGATAATAGAAAACCCACCCTTTTTATCTTGCAACATCAAAACTCAAGGACGGTATAAATATTTAGTGAATGATCAGTACACACTGAATTAGAAGTGAGAATATCACAGAAAGCATTACCCAGATGTTAAGATCATCGGAGACTGATGGGATTGAAGTGCTGGGACAGTCAGGTGCTGGCATGAACCAGATGTAACAGTAATATGCTGCAACTCAGTCAAAACAAGGTCGGGATGGCAAGGTTCCTGTCTTTTATACGCTTTGATGTGTCGTCATCATCTCTAGTTCAAACAACTTCTGTCATCTCTGAAATGCCTGACAACAATTTTCAACAACAAAATGAAAGCAGCATTTTGACTGCTTCATGCTGCATCACAGTTTTTGAAGGAAGGATGACATAATGCACCTAGATCTCCTCGTGGGGTCAGACCCCCAAAATAACCACTGCACTCCACAGGCAGGGACCTTTGCTCAAGCACAGGATGAAAACATCAATGGTCAGAATTTAATTTCTCCATAGTCTCAGGTTTAACCCCTGCCCAGAGGTGCACCCACTGCTGGCTCCTTCTTTCCTAGACTAAGAATTAAATAATAGCCCTGCTCAAGTGACTTAGCTGGAGCCTCAAAATATTCTCAGTCTTTGAGAGAATGCAGCATGTGCTTGTATCACACACTGAGATCCTCAGTTTAATTCCCAGCAGATTATTGATAAGCCACGAGGAACAGATATCCAATTCCCCATCAGAAAAAATATCCACAAGCACACCTTTTTGCAAGTTAAATTAGGATAAACTTTCAAGGTAACCAAACAAATTGAGTAGTTATATTTCAAATTAATGGGCTTTTTTTAACCTCATCTAAGTGTCTCAGTCAGAAAATAACACAAACAATGCCACAAGGATCAGGTTGCAATTTTAACTTGTAAATCTCCATATCAGCTATACTGAACTTTGGGATCATTTGTAACTTGAGCCAACAATTCACATAAATTATCTCAAATACAGGACACACTAGAAAATTATATGCAATGACATCACTAAGCACTGAATATAAGTACAAACAAATTAATATTTAAACTTTATCTTAAAGCAACCATTCACTTCCTTACACTGCAGTGACTCTGCTATCAAAAGCACATGACAACCTTTAGTGAGGAACAGAGCAGAGCTTATTCTGGAAATGGAATCTAAAACACCTGACTTGGAAAACAAAGTTTCAAAAGTACCGGTACTGCCTCCCAGATTACTCTGGGTGTCCAAACTACCCTTCAAGTAATTCTCAAAACAAGAAACCTTTTATAGTTTTGCTAGTAACTTAGAAAATATATAAAGTTCAAAGTTCAAAATTCCATTTATCCACCACTTAAACCAGCTATTTCCTTGCCTATACACAGATCTGACTGTCAGGGCATTTTCTCACTTGTGAAGTAATACAGTCCTTGTTGACAACATTGTGCATTTATGTTTTCATGATAGAAGGCACACAAAATTAAACAACTTAATTAGGAAATCAGCACAAGATTTTGGAGAATTAGTTCCATTTTCAAAGACAACAACAGCCAACTTTCTTTCAAGCCATTTTTACCCTTCTCTTATGAAACTATTTTTATAAGATTATTAAATTAAAAATAAAAATCCCAATACATGGGTCATGACTATGCCTACAACCCTCACTTTGTGATTTCTTTGGACAGCATATTCTCAGTATAAAATGCAGCTTTATGCAACAAGGCTTTCTTTTAAAATTATGACCTCCCATATCTAATGAAAAAATGTATCCTTTTACTAGAGGCAATTTGTTTCTGCATTCATCTGAAGAAGAGAGAGAGGCGAAGCAGTTAAATGACAATTGAGTACCTAAACTTTTCATCAGATTTGAAAAATTCCCCCTTTGTTCATGCCTAAAGCCATGCAATTGCTCTTGCATGATTAATGTCCCCTTGAAAAAGTAGGTTGATTTTTAAACATTGAAGAAACACCTTTTTTAACCAAGGCTACATGAGGCTGTTGCTGCTGCTGCTGCCACCAGGTGCAGAAGGAGCCTGAATGGTCTTTAGGTACGGGCCTCAGTTTCCCTCTCCTACAGAGCTGGGCCATATTCAGCTACCAAGCACAAAAACCACTGAAGAAATACAACTGCAAAGTCAGCAGCCAAAGTACCTCCTGCTGCCTGGAGACAAAAGGAATGCCAGGCTGTCCAACTTCTGTCCACAGAAGTTCCCCCAGCAGCTCCCTATCCCAGCAAGGACAGGTTTCAGGAGATGAGCTACTGCAGTCTGGACCGTGGTGAGATCACAAGGAAGGAAACCCTTATTCTTCTGACAAGACAGCATAACTATGACTAATCTTTTCTCTCTCTCAAAATCTCTTTGCAAAATTGTCTTCAAGGGTTGTTACCACAGAAAGGCACAACGGCAGACAAAGTGCACAGCAGACTTTGGCAAAAGGGTAGAATGAGAAAGGCAGTATAAGAATAAGCTTTTGGAAATGCATGTTTAAATCAAGAAAGCAAACCTAACTAAGGAGGCTGCTGTATGGCTCTGAAAGAACTAGCTTGCAATCAGCTCTGAGATGGATTTCATACATTGCTGAGCTTCGTGCTGCACACCAAAGCTTACTTGTCACTCCAGTCTCTGACAAATCCTCAAAGATAAAGTTGCTAAGTCACCCGCACTCTGCAGTGCAACACAATAAAACCTGTCATCTGACACCAGCCATGAGCAGGATTACCCCACGATGTTCCATCCAAAGACACACAAAATAAGCATAGAGAAGCAAAAAATCATACACAATGCTGCTCTGCATTGTCTAAGTTCAAATGACTTCATTATGAACAGATTTAGGTCACAGAACACCCATGTTTTAGCCCAGGCACCTCACCTCTTACTAAGGAAGGAAACAGTCCTCATGTCCTTCATTGTTTATGGCCAAACCACAGCAAATCATGTTAAATTTCTGCATTTCAATTGCTACAGAAATAAGGCGCAGCACCACATTGACCTCTGTGGCAAAGGTGACATCCACTTAAAAAAGACACCCCCCACCCCCCAAAAATATAAATATACACACATTTCAATAGACTGGTACCTGACATTACTCCATTTTTGGTGGAAAAGGAGCCAAAGGAGGGAAAGTAGTGAGCTCTACCCACCACTTCTGATGGACAGGCCCACTCTTAAATAGAGCAGAGGTAGCCAAAATAGAGCCATCAAGTTTTAATCAATTATTGCCAGTCAAATTGCAACTGCAGTTCTTAGGCTGAAGTTGTGACACCCTGTGAGCTGATCTCTCTTAACCAGCACTGCTCCCAAAACATAAGCCACATTTTCTTGCTCTCCTCTTTGATGCATTTTTCCACACTGCCACCAAGGCTACTGGGACACACTGTTTTCTTTAAGCTTTGCTTTAAAAATAAACCTCTTTAGGGCAAAGACTTTTCCTTTATAGGTTGCGAATGATACCAATTATACTGTCAGCTTTCCAAACACACATACACAAAAAAACCCAAACAAATCTCCAAACCTAATTTTATCACCATCCAATCTAAAAGACTGTGGGCTGTGGAGCTGCACAAGCATTTCCTGACATAGCTCCAGACATCACCTGAAAACTGGATTCAGACAGAACCCACCATTTCAAATACTTTAACCCTTGAGAGAGCACAGGTCAAGCACATTGCACTGCTGTCTTCGAGCAACAGTAGCTTGGACACTGCAAAAAAAACCACAGACAACTGCTGTTCTTTGAGAAAGTTACCAGTAAAATGTGAACTCACCCCTTTTAGAGCAGCACTCTCTAGTATATTTGCAGTCTAGCACCAGTGTTAGGGATGCACATGCACCTTTCCAAAGCAAAAAAGCAAAATCCCCCAACCAACCAACCTGAGCATAAGTTGACTGAAGTTAAACAAGTCTGAAGGCAGGAATTGCTCTTCCGGGAAGTGTGTGATTCATTAACATTTTATCCTACAGCACAGCTGCATGTCAGCTAACAGAGCCCTCTGCTACCTAAGTGACATGTTACAAGGCCAGCTTAAAGCCAGCCCATGAAGGCTGTGTGTGCTGCAGTTAGTGACACTGATTCACTGGCATGTACATAACCCCATGAAATATACGTGTGGGTGAGGTAGCTATCTGGTCTGGCAAGTTTCAACCCACAGCACATGTTTATTTTCAAAGAGTAAGTCCAACAACACTAACTTCCAAAACTATTAACAAATATTTAGCTACATAGAGTCTTGACTTCAAAAACTGGTTAAGTGTTCAATGGGCAGGCTTAAGCAATGCCTTCATCACAGCAAATGCCTCTATGCTGGCTTAATAAATGTTTTAAACTCCCAAGGCAACTGCCTTCAGCTGCATACTGCCTTGACAGAGCTCAGGAAGGCTTCACTAAGTTATCTTAAATGAGTTTTGCCAGCACAGAGCCCTTCATCACAGGAGCCACGATCCCAGGTTTGCTTCCTGATGGCATCAGAAAAACAGGCACCCCTGCAGTACCACCTCCACTCCTCTCTACCATCAGTCTTGCCTTGGTCTTCAGGATTTATGAAGTCCAGCAACATTTATGTCCATCCTCCATCCTGAGAAACCTGCTAAGAAGAAAATATATCTAGATTTCCTTTACGTGGATATTCTATGAAGAAGAGTGCACTTATCCTCACTAACAGAGAGCAAATAGAACAGAGTATCAAGGCCACTCTGCATTACCATTATTCAGCCTGGGATTTTCCACTTTGAGAGCCTCAAATATTGCCCCAGCACAAAAAGAATTGAGCAGAGGGTGTCAGTGTAGCAGTAGTGAGCAGCAAAGTAGGCTAAAGAGAGCAGACAGCTAAAACACAGCACGGCTTACAGAACTTGAATCTGGTAAAGGCATCCCTCTTTCTACCCTCCTCTTCCTGGCCGTGAAGAATTACGGGGATGGAACAGCTGAGTATCTGGTATGATGTTGCTCTTCAGTTTAGCCAAGTGTTGTTAACAATTAACATCTCAGAAAACCACACGATGCCTTCTTCTTTGATTGCTGTCATCGTGTCTCAAATGTGTAGGGAAAACAGCTCCTCAAAGGAAAACTCTCCAGATGTCTCAATTAAAAGAAGCCAACTCAAAGTAACCATCAGATGGGAGTCCTGTAATACAGTATCAAGTGCCACTGTGAAAACAATCTTCCTTCCCCACAAGAAGAGGTCAGTGTCCTATATACAGAAGACAGGCAAACAGTGATTGTGAAGGAAAACGAGACAAGAATAGCTTCCTTGAGTTTTTCTTGGTACATGGAAAATCCATTACAGAAGTTTACACAGCAACAATGAAGCCTGACAAGTTAATGAGCTGCTGCTTGTGGAGTCACAGGAGATGGCCCATCATTCAGAAATTCCTGTGCTGCACAAACACGAGTCAAAGATGACTGTAATTTGGTCGAAACAAAAGTCAGAAGTTCTAGTTCTTTCAAGAAACAAAATATACGATTAGTAATTCTCATGGGGCCTTCCATGCTCCTATTAAAAAAAAAAAAACAAAACAACCAAACAAAAAAACCCACCAAACAAAACAAACCTCTCACACGTCTGAAAAGCTCCTGGCAAAAAGGTGGCACCACTTTATTATTCGCAAGCCTCAAAGCCTGTTGAGCAGGAAGCCTGGTGTTTCAAATCTGGCTGCAGCGGCATTTGCAAAGACAAACACCCTGGCAGGATGGCATGGGTGTGAGCACAGGGCTCCCCGAACCTACCAGCACCAGCCTGCCCTTCCAGAGCAACACCCACATGAGGGCCCCAGCAAATCACAGAGCTGTGAAGTTTTCTCCTTGTGATGCAAAGAACCGGGCCCCCCTTGAGCCCTGGCAGGGACACTGAGGCACAAGACGGTCATCCAAGGACATCCAGAGTCACCAGCAAGACACTGTGACACATTAGCTACCAAGGAAACCAGACTTACATGACTAAGGCCAGTTATAAAACTTCCGCTTGTTGTTAAGAGAACATACGGTATCTGGCATTTCTCTGTCAGCAGCACCAAATAATCTAAGAGCCATTTGATATTCACGTCCCTCATAGGCTCCTTTAGTTACAGCATTAAAAATGTAGCATCCTTCGAGATACGCTGCACAAGTCAGGCCAGTTTCAGCCACAAGCATCAAGAGTAACTCTTTGGGCTGTTTTTTTCTCCTGATAAGCTCTTTTGCAACATGGAGATATCTTATCAGGGATTGCTTCTGTCACCGGAAGGCAAACAGAGCACTGTGAAAATATCAGGTATGACTTAAACACCGAAGGGCTGTAGCCTACATCAAACCAGCGGCTAAGGTGGTAGCTGGCCATCTCTCTATATAGGACA
Source organism: Campylorhamphus procurvoides (assembly GCA_013396655.1). Lineage (NCBI taxonomy): Eukaryota > Metazoa > Chordata > Aves > Passeriformes > Dendrocolaptidae > Campylorhamphus > Campylorhamphus procurvoides. Next base: position 1,746,105 of record WBMV01003298.1, on the reverse strand, counting down.
CTTCCCACCCTGTAGCAGTCTACGCTCCAAGTCCTGGGCACAAAGAAATAAAAATGACTCGCTGCCAGCACGAACGCTGCCACATCAACGCCGCTGCCTCTCCAGGAATGAATGGGGCTGCGAGGGCAGCGTTCGGCTCCCCTGCCCCTCTGCAGGAACAGCCTCCTACGAGCGACAGCAAACCCCACCGCAGGGCTTCCAGCTCTCACAAGTACCGTGAGGGCAAATTCAGTCAATACCTTCCTTTGTTGAAACACAAGTCTCGCATACAAATTCAGGCTTGTCTTGACAAAGGTTCAGCTTGCCTCTTACGGAGGAGACAGTTTAGTGTTTCAGATCCGTCTAAACAGTTGAACTGAGGTCTGGGTTTTACTGCCTGAAAAAGCACCCAAGTAACCACTGTAAAACATTAGCTTGTGGCAATCATTAGGCAAGAGGTTCTGCTTTCGCCAGCACAAAGTCAGATAAATTCTGCTTATAAGAAACGTAAACCTCTACAGTTATCCAACATCTAGAAGTAATTCTCTACTGCAGCTCAGGAAAGTATTTTCTATCGCAAACCATTTCGTTATAAACTAGAAGACGGTTCACAAGCGTATTTCTTCAAACACCAGCTTGAAAACCAGCACTATTAAAAACAAAACAACAAACAACAAACCCCCCCAAAACAACCGCCTCTCTACACACTGTGCAACAAAACAGCATTCTCGCGAACTGAAGAATTCTCCCACTGCAAACTTACCATAAACCCGCGGCACAGCCCCGCCACCGATCCGCTACGCCGGCAGGAAGGGGAATCCCGGGCAAGAGACGCGGATCTCAAGTAAACAAACTCGGGAGCCGCCGCTGCCTTCCCGCGTGTGCCCCGCGCCGGGAGAGGCTGATCNGGCCCCCGCGGATGCGGACGCGGCTCCGGCACCCGCCGAGCGCAGCCCGGAGCGCCCGCCCCGGCAGCCCCGCCGCTCACGCGTGAAACTCGCCCTCGGGCACCGACAAACTTTCTTAGCTGCGCCTCACTGCCGGCTGCCCGCACCACCACTGTCTGCACCATCACAGTCAGCACCATCCCTGCCCGCACCGTCGCCTCCCGCAGCCGCCGACACCCTGCGGGCGAGAGGGACCGGGCGGCGACTTCGCACCTCCGGGAAAGCACAGCAGCTGCTCCCAGCGTGCCGCTCTGAAGGGGGAGCAGCCTGGAAATGAAGTGCCCAAAGCCCTGCTAGAGAGACCCTGCTGGTGTCTCATGGTCTGCGAGGGGAGAGCCGAGACGAAGCCGGGCTTAGTGTCCCGCATCGGGCACTGCCATGAAAACTAAGCGCGTACGTTCTTGGAGGCTTCCGGGGCGAGAGGTTGGCGTTGTTTGGTCTCAATGAGCCACGTACATGCAGGTGAAACTCTAATTACACTTCTGGACGCCAAAACCAACCCCACACTTCTGGGTGAGCTTTGAGTCCTCTACAAGGCTACAGGCAAGGCAAGTCCTGCCAAACCGGTGCAGGTTACAAAACAGTCAAAAGGCGAATGCTTCTGTCACTACTCATTAATATCAGTAAATAACAACCTGAAATTCAGTGTTTTCTGATCCTAGTAAGCTCTGGCCCCAAACCAACCTGTCCCTCCAGGAACACCAGCGTAGGTCCATACAGATGATGTGTTTTCCCTCTCGCACATACAGCACTTGGGTCCACACTCAAGAACTGTCAGATGCAGCTTCTCCTCATTGCTATGCAATTCCCACCCCAAAAAGTAGAGTAGCCACTCTTAGAGGCTTTAGATCAGTCCATGAAGGTGACATTAAAACAGCTGTCTCTTCCAGAACAATACAATAAAAACTTGCAAAGGTGGAGAACTTACGTTAGTAAATACTTTTCTTCAAATTCTGTTGTTCTACCTATGCTTTATACTTCTTGGGATGAGAGGGCAAAATTTTTCCCCCATGCGCTTTTGTGGTGATATTTATTTCTACATTGTTTTTATTTCTTTTACTAAAATCTTCAGACAGGCTTTTAGCAAAGAACTGAGCCAGACAAGAGAAAGACCCATGCTTAGGCCATAAAGAAATGGAAAGGAAATTCTGCAAATTCTTTGAGAGTCTTCAGTCAAGTATGAGCTGCAGTAAAACTGGCCGTGTGTTTCACACATGCTATGTAGGCAGACAGTGTCAGATAATGGCTGCACCCCTTCTGTGGAGACCGAGAGATGCCTCCAGGGGTCAGACACTCCTCAACTCCTATGAAATATTTTAGAAAGGAGCACTAAACTACAGTTCCTCTCTAGGCCTTGCATACACACTCATTCCTGCAGCCTTTGGGAGGTACAGTAGATAGAAAACAAAGGATGAATGGGAGTTTTCTATATGCTCCACAGTTCTTTAAGCCTAGAAAAGGCTTTCTATTGCTTCCCGTTCCCTCAGGCAGTCTTTGTCTGGTTTATATATACATACATAGAAGTCTTGACATGAGTAGTCATCCGTGCTCTTACTAGCAGCCAAGTTACTGAATTTAAATCCTCCTCTTGGATGTGAGCACCAGCTAATATCTGTTCCATGGCACCCCTTGGAGAGAGGAGCCCTAGAACGAGCACTGTCTGAACAGAGTCAGGGTGGCAAGTCTGTACTTTGGAGGATGTTTTGCTTTATTTTCCTCCATTTTTAACAGCCTTATTTCCCTTACACACTTTCCCAAAACAGCAGTGTCTCCTAACACTTTTTTTGGCAGCAGGCAATGTGTTTCCCAGTGTAAGATGGGTTGCGGTCCTTCGTGCCTGTGCCAAGCGTGATGCAAAAAACGAACTTGGAAAGACTTTCTACATGGTTTGTAATACTAATTCTATGAAAGAAGATTAAAGAAATCACATTAAAAGTCAACCTTTGTATCTTCGCAGCCAGCTTTAGACACATAGGTCTGAAAAGCGCACAATGCAGAGATCAATCAGGCAGCACAGAGTTTTGGGAACACACTTCATGTGCAAATGTGAAAACACTTGAGGGTGTAGAAAGTGTCATTTTGATTAATGAGGACTACAACATGCTATTTGTATATAGATGAGAACGTAAAAGAATAGGAAACAATAACATTTAAAAATATTAACGTGATTTTAAAACAGACTTTGAGCATGGTACAGGTACAGCCAGTTCTTTTGAGCTGCTTTCACACAGTATTTGAGGAGATAAAGGAAGAGACACATGTGTGTGTAACATTAGGAACCTTTCAAGATAAACTCTGTAACACAGAATCAACAAAATGACCCATGTGATACAGTTCCTGGAACTGCACATCACAAAGGGCAGAACCCAGGCTGTATCATACGCATTGTGCATTACTCAGATTCCCCAAAGTCTTCCACTGGTTTAGAATTACCTCAGAAAAATAAAAATCACAGACAGAAAGGAAATCTTAAGAATAATACACGTTATACTTCTCTGGGAAACACCATGGTTCAGTGGTGAGGGGCAGAGAAGAAATCTTCTGCCTTTCCAATCACTTTGGAATTGCTGGGCAGACATTTGAGAGTAAAAGCTGCTCACTGCTAACTATGAAACTGTAAATGCAGTTGAGAAAAAAGATGAGGAAAAAAAAGGTTGGTTTAGAACAAGAGAAAGAAGGCAAAAATCAGCTTTCTACTTGTGTCACACATGAGACTCATCATTTGAAGTCGTATCTTAGTATTGATAGCAAACAGGACAAAAAAACGTAGCTGCCCAAATTTGTTCTTCCCCTACACATCCACCTTCAAAGGAAGTTACACACTTACTGCATGGTGAACCTTCATCCACGCCCAACTCCACCCAAAACCAGTTAGGAAACGTTTCCTACACACAGAAAACTGCTGAGCCCTGATCCTGGGTACAGAGTACATTACAGCAATCACATGCAACATTAGGAAAATGCTTTTCAGGAGAGAAATCAAATCCAAATTTTTCAGTTGGACGAGGTGCATACAGAGTCTGAGACAATGGCTGTCACAGGAACACCTCAAATCAAGCCAGTATACAAGGACTGCTGACCCTGGACATAATGTGTTGGGTTTGCAAAAGGACAGTGGCACTATGAGTTTGGAGTGCAAAGAGATCCTCATTAGCTCACTTAAGTCTCTTTGATGCCTCAATACCATCTCAGTTTGGTTTGGACTAAATCATGACTGATCCAACCCCTCTGGGTCGTTCAGTCGCTGTGTATTCCATTCTGTTCCCTCAGCTATGACACATGTGAAGGAAACTCAGATTAGATGTTATTGATGCCTTTGATAATATTGGCACTGTTCATTGGGCCAGTGAGAGAATAGGTCTTTATGGCCTTCCATGGGAAATGTTTTGACTCCATAGCTGTCCAGAAGTGACAGCAGTTATCTTTCTCTGCTATCTTTTTCTTCTAATGTGAATACAACATCCCAAAATGATTACTCGCAGAAAGCCAAGAGGTGCATAGCTTGGACCTCAGGCAGTTTGAGTGTGCAAAACCAGAGCACATTAGATGTTCTTTCACATCCTGTCATGAGCTAATGTGCATAGGTCTGTCACCCAGACTTGCCCATGATGTATTTCTGGAAATGTAAGTAATAATGATGCATTTCTCATACGTAGCACCCAGAATTTTTTTCAACTGAAACAGACTGCTTTTGTTTCAAAACTGCTTTCCTATATTGCTTGGTGGATAACTTCCATGAGATTTCAAAATATAACTTATCAGACAAAGGAAGAGGTAGGTCCAAAAAAGATCCTTCTCTTTGAAAAGCCAGAATTTATCCATCAAAGATGGATTTATTCACATCCTCCCTATAATAATACACTACTGCTGTTACGCAGCACATTCCAGACATTCACCTTTGTTTTATAGGTTTTTATATATATATATATATATATATGCATGTATATGCATAAAATATTCTGAGAATAATAGATACCTAAGAATTTTACTACTTCGTAAGTTTACCTCTATGTTAAAAAAAAAGCCTGGTGAAAACTACTACTTCTAAAAAGTTAAAAAACCTGTTTAGATGTTAGAGAAGCATGTCCTAGCAACAGGCCTCAGAGAGCTAAAAAAAATTTCCATTGACACATTTTTTTCATTATTTTAAAAACTAACAATAAAAAAAACCCCAACTAAACAAAAAATCCCACAATTTTGTTTTTCAGCCCTGGAATAATTACTCAAAGATAACATAGAAGTCTGACTAATAGCAGAGTGGACTCTTTATATTCAGACTGACTACCAACATCTGAAACTTCAGGAAACTCCATCTGAAACTCTCAGGATGAGTCACATTTTTCTGTTCGCTGATCTGAAGGGCAGAGATGAGGAAAGAGAACCTCAAGGTTTTCAGTTATTGCCGCTGGAAATTTCTGGGAATATTCTAGCAACTGCAAAGTCTTTTTGAAAACATTTTGTTTCAGTAAAATTAAACTGGCTAAGCATTTCAGGTATCAAATATGGCCCAGGTGAATTCAGAACATACAAAAAATGTCTGTATTAGTTGCTTAGCTAGAATAATCTAAAAAAAAAAGGGATTTAAGAAATATTCTACTAATTCTATGATATTTTCTGGGGTTCGCTATTCAACTTATGCAGTGCTTGTTTCCTCAGCAAATCCAATAGGTACTTGTAATTTATTCTGCTTTACCCCCTCTTCAAGATTTACAATGATACATATCTCCAGCAATTTTCCCCAGGAGATCTTTTTGTTTCTTCAACCTGAAAACATCCATTCACACCAAAACCAAAGTCGGTACAGTTTATTATCCATTAGACAATTTGAAAATGATTCCTCTGCTAAAGGCTGTGACTGCAGGCAACCATCTGGGGCCTGAACACACAAAAGGCTGCTCAGAAGGGTGTGCACACAAAAGCACCATGGGGATGGGGAAGTGTGTGCCTCACAAAGACACACCATTGTCCTTGCTTTGCTGAGGGGTGATTGGGTTTGGGGGTTTTTGTTGGTTTTTTGGGGGTTTTTTTGAGGGTGCCCTAAGCATCTAATCAGAGAACGAAGCATCAGGGAGGCAGCCCTCAGATGGCAGCCATCAGCTCCAGCGAGGACAGATGGTGAACAAAGGTGAAAAGCACACAAAGCGCCTGGGCCAGGGGAGCAGTTCCACTCCTCCCTTAAACCCTGTCACAGCCCTTGTGACACCCTGTGCTGGGGACACTTTGCAGCAACTTACCGTATATGTGGGCGCTCTGGTAATGCCCTCTGTGAAGTATTGCCTGCCCTACCTGGGACGAGCACGGGGCTCACAAGAGACACACCATCTCTGGGCAGGAAAACAACCTGGGCTGCAGCCAAGCCCCTGCTCTGGCTTGGTGTTTGTCAAGGGGAACAAATCCCACTGTCTGTCTTTTGGAAGAGAAACTCAAGGTCTGAGGAGACAAGGAAAACAATCTCATTACTTAATTAACTCAAAACATACACCTGAAAACGGTTATTCACTTATATTTCAATCCACTATGATTGATTTAAAAATAGCGTTCATAAAATAATAAGTTGCCCTCCAATAGAGCTTTTTCTTATGGTGATTTATATGCAGTTTACACAATCCCAGATACACTATGATATACATCCCACTGCTAACTAAACTCTAAAACACTAGGGATACTTCTAGCCCAAATTGTACTTCTCCAAAATTAAAAAAAATGTTTTGTATCATATTTAAACAGCAAGGATATAGTGACTCAACAGGCAACAAAGCTAAAATATTTAAACAAAGAACAGAAATACCAGTAGGAAAACTGAAAAATCAAAGAGGTCAACACAAACAAGCATATCAGTCTTCTGATATAGCATGATTCTTGATGAATTTGTAAAATACTTAAAATACTGCAGTTACTGCTGTCTACGAGAGAAGAGTAAGTCCTTCCTTTTTCCTTTTGTAATGTTTTCTCTCTTAAAAATAGAATTAAATAAAAAAAACTGCAGAGGCGCTTGCATAAGTGGGCACACAAAACAACCTCCTAATTTAAAAAAAAATTACTGTGATCTGTCTTTCTTCCTGTTTTGAGAGAAAGAAAGGAATATCTAAAAGTCTTGAAAGACTTTTCTTGTTCTGTGCAACATTGCCCAGGCATGGACATGTTCAGCATCTTTGGGAAGGTTGTCAGTGGCTCACTTTAGACTCTGAAAATTGATCCATGAACAAATAGTGGCTCTTTGTGGATTAGCCCATCTGCCTGCCAGATGGGGGAAAAGGTGGTATTTTAGTAACAGCTGCTCCAACGAGTTGTGCTGGTTTTGGCTGGGAGAGAGTTAATTTTCCTCACAGTAGCTGATCCGGGGCTGTGGTTTGGGTTTGTGCTGGGAATAGAGTGGAGAATGCAGAGATTACTGAGCAGTAACTACACAGTCAGGACTTGTGCTCCCACCAACAAGTGGTCCACAAGGATTGGGAGGGGACACATCCAAGACAGTGACCCCAAAAAAGCCAGGGGGAAGAAGGAAGGAGGGAACACTCAGAGTGATGGTGTTGTCATTCCAAGGAGCCCTGCTGTCCTTGGGGATGGCTGAACACCTGCCCATGGCACGTGGGGAATGAATTCCTTGTGCTGCTCTGCTTGCATGTGTGGCTTTTGCTTTATCTTTTAAACTGTCTTTATCTCAGCCCACGAATTTTATCACTTTTAGTCTTCTGATTTAACCCCATCTGACTGGGGGGCAGTGAGTGAGAGGCTGCATGGGGCTCATCCACCAGCTGGGGTTAAGTAATGACACGAGTCCAGTAGGTCATGGAAGAATAAGGATGAGGAGTAAAGTGAGGAGAGCTATCATTCAGGAAGCATGTGGATTTTGGATGAGATCAAGATGAGCAAATTTAGAAATGTGTCACTACCATATCTGCACAGAGAAGACACAATGCAACTTTAAAGGTGTAAAAAAGAAACCAAACAAGACTTTAGGGAAAGAAGGAAAAACTATTCAGGTCTAATACCGAGTCGCCTTTGTTATCTGCAATTTTGGCCTCTAAACCTTGAGAACCAGGATTTCTCTTCTATCTCTATCACAGCAGAGCTCCAAACTTCAGAAAGTTATAATTAAGTGTGTGTGCAGTCAGAGATATGCCTTGTTTTTTCACCTTTGGAGTTACACATTAAGTCATCAATCAAATGGTCCTGCTCATATCAGTGTAGCTAAGAGCCAGGCAGAATTCTCATTATATCAACCTACTTTTCTCAGGAGTTAATGCTACTTTCTATTTTGTTTCTAAGGTGAGTCTGCTTCCCAAATTTTAGCCTTCATTTAGCTCGAGACAAACTGCAACACGCTACAAACAGCATTCCAGAAGCCAGTAAACAGCTTGAGTTTCCTTGAATCCACTGTGAGGAAAGGACATTTAAGGAAACTGTGGAGAGTGAGAGTGGAAAAACGTTAATTTTTCTGTGCTGAAAGTTAAACAAGGTCTTTGTAAACTCTAATTTTCTTCCTGTCTCCAGTTACTTGGATCAACACATAGCCTGCAACACAGCATTCCTACCTACAGCCTATTCACTTCTAATTAATTTCTTCCTCAGTGCCATGATCCAAAGATTTTAACAGGAGAACTGCTTGTTGGGAAGGAATGCTGTCACATACCTCACTTGGTGACACCAGGAAGTGCATGAAACTGGATATGCCAAGAGCTCCTTTCCTTTGAAAGATCAACAGTTCTGTATCTAAAATAATAATTCCACAATGCTGAACTGCATGCATTTCAACTGTTTCCAATTCTTAGAGAAAGCTACTTTTTGTCTGTGCTGAAAGAAAGCAAAGCAAAGCTGGAGGACACAGTCAGGGGAGGTGATGTTGGAGGCTGTGGAGCGAGATTTCACTGCTGCCTGTTAGTATTAGAACTCCATCAGTCCCTGCTAGAAGCTGATGTTACAGAGTAGGGGTAGGGTATTCAATCATCCCCTCCAGAAATCATTCAGGAACACAGAGCTCTCTTCCCCAAAATGTTTTGCTGGGGGATGCTGAAGGGAACCATAACCATGGAGTGTCACCCATGTCTGGGGCACCATTCCCAGGAGTCTGTGCCAGTGGAGCAGGGAGGAGAACAGGCCACTCAGGCAGCTCAGTAATTGCATGGTAGTTGCATTGTAAGTCAGCAGCTCTATCATTAAGCTGTAATAATATTACTGTGATGCAGAAAGCTTGGTTCAGAGACAGAGTTAAATTGTATGTTGTCAAACTGTGTTCACATTGGAAAATAAATGAACTCTAGTTAAAATGAAACTTCTCTTAATCATACCTTAACATTACCACATGGTTAATTAGAGGCGCTTTTTAATTAAAAAAAAAGTTATTTAATAGACAAGGTAGCAGGCTTTCTGAAGTTATATATACGCGCCTAGTTATTTATTATATAGCTGATCTGCCATCCATATAAATTGCTGCAGTTGCCACACACTTCAAAAAGCTTTTAACTCAAGCTCTTTAGATCAACACAAAGAACTCAACTCTGACAAGATCCTTTACAATTTCCTTAGGTTTAAAAAAAAAAAAGTCCCCCCCACACAGAATGCATAAAGCTTTTTTTTTTTTCCTAAATACATCGCACTGTCAAAAATGTATTCAAAATCTTAAAGATGAAAGGAAGAGGATGCTACAGACAAACTAAACCAACAAAAAGCACCGCTGAGTGAAGAGGGACTCTCCAAAGCACGTTTATTGGGAGAACTCTGTGAGCATGGCTGTGTTGTTCAGCTGCAGAGCTCGGGACTGTCTCACTCAGCAAACTCCCAGGCAGTGACTCATGTCTTCCCCACAGTGCGTGTCTGGCTTGGGCTTTTGGCAGGGGGCGTTGTATTTTCTTTGCTTTTGGTTTTTAAGGAGCAGGTGTTGGTTTTATTATTTAAATAATTGCTTGCTTGCTTTTGAAACCTTGCTACTGAGACATGGGTCCGTGTGTGTTTCTCTCTGGACTGCTAGATAGTTACACTTGAATCAGAATTGAATAGGGAGCTTTTGAGAACATTCTCTGGGGTTTTTTTTCCCTGAAAGTCAATCCAGATAATTAAAAAAACTAAATACAATTAAATTTAAAACAATTAAATAGAAAATGCTAGTTCGGCTATACGTATTTACAGATTTTTACTACAGAAAAAATTTGTTTGCTAAACAAAAAAGTGTTGATATTTCTCCTCAAAACAAAACCACAAACAAACAAACAAGCTCCTACAAAGAACACAAATATTCCAGGAACCAAAAATTACACCCTCAAAAATTCCAGGTAAGGAAAAGCCCAATTCAACTCCGCAGACTTTTACTAAGAAAATAACAGAAAAATTTTTGATTCTTAAATAAAAAAGTCTCTTTATGAATTTCTAAAATGAATATGTTAAACATGCCTATTAAAAGTTAAATAAAGATCTGATTTAATTACACAACATTGAGACCATGAGGCATGTAGCTTGAAGTGTTGATGGCAAAAAAAATTAAAAAGCATTAATTGTAGGGCCCTTTAAAACCAATTCAAGCCACAAGAAATTGAAAGGTAGCCAAAACACATACATTAAAAAAAATCTCAACCATCACTGAGCCAAATAAGGCATCAACTTCCTTTTCACTGCAGCATACCAAAATGCAGGCTCTAGAAAATTATGTTACAGAGGCAGATAGATGGATTGATAACATTAATTCATGCTGCTGACAACTGAACTTGTAAATTGATGCAGTGTTGCTTTGAGGATATGGAAATTAGAAAGAAAAAAAAAAAGGAAAATCAATATTTGGTACAGGTACCTGAAATATGTTAAGAAGCTGATTACCATTCAAATGTATTTTTAGAGCCCTTTAAGCTGTTTCTAATTAAGTGAAGGACTTTTTAAAAGGAGCAGAACTGCAGATAGCTCCATTTAGTACTATCTTGCCATAAAGGAATAGCTCAGGAAAGATGCTTGAAAAAACCAAGCTGATATGGAAATCTATTATTGTTCATTTCTTTAAAAGCACAGGGATAAATACCTGCTAATTGCATTAGCAAATGAGCACTAAAACAAATGACAGGATTAACTAAGCTTCAAGACAATGTACCAAAGTCTTAATTGATGTCAAACTCCAGTGGAATTTGGGTTGGCAAACCCTGAGGAGCAGCTGTCAGGCTGGTGCAGATCGGGCTGGGATCTCCGTGTCGGCCGTGCCCTGTGCCAGCACCACTGCAGTGCTGGCTCCAGCCAGGAACCTCCCCAAGGTCACCCAGGGAGGGGACAGAGGCAGGAATCTGCACAAAGCCCAAGGAACACGTGTGCCCTCCCACCCTACAATCTATGCATCGAAGGAAAAGCAATTTAGCTAAGGCTGAATGCTGCTCCTCAACACTTTTAAGGACAAACCCCTTGTTAAGGACTAGTTCCAAGGGCAACAGACAACAAAGGTATTTCCAGAAGTGTGTTGTCATTACTGCCGTGCTTCAAGCAAGCCAGGAAAGTCACTGCTGACCTTGAGCCAAAAGAGAGGAGAAGGTCTTGTAAGGGAAAAATACTCCTTAACAAAATAACCCGGAGGAAGCTCTCCACGTTTCCTTTGCAGTCTGTCCCTCCAGGTCTCTTCTGCAAAAGTAAAGTTCTCTCTAAATAAGGGAATTGTCCTGAAATTGGCTAAATGCACAATTAGTTTCTCTATAGAAGAAAGTCATGCTCAATGTATGAGTTAACTACAACTCTTTGAGCAACTCACCATGTAGATTTTCTTATAGCAGAGCAAAAAGGATCAATTTAGTAAAACTATTCAGTGTTCTAGTGAACCTTCTCCAAAATAAATTAGTTTTAGTAAGATGGAGAAAAACCTTCTTAGATTAGGATCTGTTATTTTAAGTTTTATTTCTTAGTTTTAGAAAATTAGATTAACATGCATTTTCATGCATCTGTCACAGAACCATACATCCTGATTAAATGTTCTACTGATACCCAATGCAAGCTTTCTCTGTCAAATTTTCATGTTTTGGTGAAAGTTCACAAAACTACTATGAACTGTCAGGACAGGTATTAAAAAACAATTTCCTTAATTACTTCTAGGCTGCTTTGTAAGTAGACTCACTTTGAAATGAGTGGCAGATTTGCCATGAATATGAGGAACATTTGTTTGCATAAGTATTGTTCTTTAAGCATTATGCAATGAAAGTTCTGCTGTGCAGAAATCACAACTCACTACACATGGGGACACCGACAGCCACTGAACAGACAAAATCTGCATTAAAGCACAGCATAGAGATTAAAATCTTTCATGGAGCAACCTTTCCACATCAACAGGTTCCCAGACTGTTGTGATTCAGAGGTGTTAACAAGTATGTTTATAAAATGAGATCATCCAAAGCTCTGAAAGGCTGAAGAAGCCAAACTCTAGAGGTGTGGTTGAGAGCCCAAAGCCCATAATATTTGCATGTGTTCAAAACCAGGGCAGTTGGTGTTGCTGTTCTTTCACTGAGCATTCTCCCATGGAAAGCACTATAGAATGTCTCTCATATGGATATGGGCATACTCCTCTGGAGAGCAGTTCAAGTTATGTTATAATTATTACTATGTTATAAATCACCTGCTGGGGGTACGTATGTCTGACTTTTAGCTATGTGGGAATCCTCTGAGTCTCAGTTGGCAATCTAAAGGTAGGAACTCTCTACAACAGCTTGAACACACTGCAATTTCACCCTCGACCTGCAGAACACTCATTTCCCCAAATAAATCAGAAAACGTCCAAAAATGCACCATCGGCTTTGCAGAAACTAAGGAACACAAATCCATAACCCAGAGAGCCTTTTGCTTTAGTAATCCTTAATGCTTTTCACAGAGACCGTTTAAAGTACAGTACTCAAAAATAGAACTATTTCCTGAGAGACAAAAAAGACTGAAGTCACTAAAATAAAGCGTTAAAGTACTTAGATCGTCCCCCAAATCATCCAGCTACTGTATTACATGACACTGCACAACCAAGGAGAACATGCCAAATGGCTGCGATCCACCCTTAACAATTTGGGAAGTTCTTGTCCGAACTGCTGCCAGTTTTAGATTACTTACACATGATCAGGAATTTGGTTTGCTTTTTACTCCTTCCAGGTTAAAGGAAAAAAAAAAAAAGACTGCATTTCTTATTTTCAAACCATCGCTTCAGCAGTCACAAAGCTGTCACCTTATATTCTTTAATCATTAAGATGGACAGAAACCTGTGAATGGAGAGGTCATTATGATAATAGCGCATGAAATACCCTGAAGTTTCAAAAAAGAAAGCAGAAAGAAAACAAGCTACATAAATATTGTGCTCTTTAGCTAATAATTTTTATTTTAGCCTTGTAAAAATGTCAAAATATGAAGATATAAACCAGCCAAGAAACATATCCTGGTCTCTGGCATAGCTTGGGGGTAAATGGACAGGTAGGGTAAATTCTCCTCTCATGAACAGGCTTTCCCAGACACTCTGCATTTGCTTCACCTCATTTGAACCACCACAGCAATGTGGAACAAATACCTTATTTGCATCAAAGTAAATGACACAGCTCTGTCCTGGTCCTTGTTACCTCTCACAGATTATGATCTTTATCACCACTTATCACTTCACATTAATTCTTAAAACTGCAAATTGCACTGCAACACCCACTGTACTGTACTGTCAAGATAACAAATTGCAGTGTCAGCCCTTGGCTTCGTGCTCCGGATCAGTGGAAGGACTTGCCATCTGCACAGGTCTTTAAATAATACAGTATACGGAGATGTATTATTCTTTACCACAACAAGTTCAACATTAAAACATTTTCAGCCTCAGCTTTGAAAAGTTCAGAACTGCATCTAGCTGCATGTCAGGGACTATTTCAACAGCAAAAAAGGTATTTCAATTATATGATAATACATAACCTGAAAATTCAGTTTGAGGACTGATCTGAACATTCTGTTGATAAAAAGGTCCTATGGATGAAAGAAATGTGGTGAAATCCTCAAGAGCCAACAGCCCTGATTGCCTGCCCATACCCCAGTCTAGACCAATTAGTTCCCTGGCATGGGGTAATAACAGAAGGAGGAGCAGCAGGCTCATCTCTGGGGGCAATTCTGGTGTGTCTTACTGCCCATCCCGAGCTGGAGTGTTCACCACACACCCGGCTTGGCTTACACAGTTACTGCACCACACGTTTCTCAGGAGCAGAACAGCAGAACCTTTTCATTATGCTGGCAACACACTGAATTCAAGCTGTATGTGATCAAAACATGAGGCTTTTACCCAAACCTTCTCATTAGACCAAATTCTAGAGCTGAGAGAAATCAAAACTCCCCCATTACCATGAAAAAAAACCCAAAACCAAACCCCTCAAAGTTTCTGACTGCCACCAGTGCCTTCTTTCTCCATCAACACTGGTGCCTTCTGTACTGGAGAAAAGCCAAAGCTTACAGAAAGCAGGTTTTAGAGGATTTTTGTTTTCCCCCACCCCACTCCATTGTCTATTTTTTCTTTGAAGTGATATTGCTGCCAAAAATGTGACAAAAAGGTTTTGCTTTTTCACTATCACTCAGGAAGGGGAGGGAGGAAAAGGGGAAAACCTATCCTACAGTTTAACAGACCTTCCAAAAATTATGCCCTGGAAGCTTCCAAATTCCTCTAAGATTTTTCAGAAAATCGGATTAATACAATCTTGGAGCAAGTATTTGATTTCCTTACTCATAAAACTGTAATTCTGGCATGTCATTGGGTGTCCCCTTCATTTCTTACCACATCACTTAGGACAGTGGGACATCCTTTTAAATTCCTTTAAGTGTATGTTCACTACCATTACAAGAGCAGATTGCTAATATTCATGGTAACACTGCTGCATAACCTACTCAAACATATTCCCTACTATAGTCCCATTTGGGAGACAAAGTGGGGAGGGTTAAAAATTCTGAAACAAGCCTAGGAATTTGCACCCAAAATCTGCTTGATTTAATGTAAATCTAGGTTTCGTTTTTTACTACACAGAAGTTTTCATATTTATTTCTTTTAGGAGGAGCAGCCAATTTACTTAGAACAAAGACATTTGTGTTGCTGTGCTTCTAAAACAAAGCTTGACTTATAAAATGTGATTAAAATTTCTAAGTGCTAAGAACTACCCTTTGACTTCAAATTTTCTCAGCCTTTTTTTTAAGACAGTCTGACACAAAGACTTTATTGTTATAACGTTTTCTTTTGAAATCCTCTTATGTGTAAAGCACCATGGAGATGTTTTCAGGGGCAACATGAAGTGAAACTGAAATAAAAAAAAGGACTTTAAGAAAAAAAAGGGCAAAATATATCCAAATTATAGGTTTGGAGGTTTTGAGGGTTTTGATTTGATTTGGTTTTGTATGGACTAAGTGAAAATGGAAGTCAGTCTCCACAAGTCTACAGTTTTGTCTTGAATCCATTTCAACTGGACTATTGCACAGATTTACACATCTAGACTAATTTAAGACCGCACACTGTTATTTGGGGTTAAACCATCAGGAAGCTTCCCGTGGATGGCCAAATGCCAAACACTGAGCACCAGCATCTGCTAACATGTACACTAACAGGACTATCACCTCAGAAAAAAAGGTAAAATTCCCAAAATTCTAAAGTGGCCTCAGAACATTACCAACTGCAATTGCTCAGAAATGATACTGTTCTGCCACGGGATTTGTAGTGCAACACTGAAGAAATTCAGAGTTACCAGGTTTGGGTTTGGCTTTTCTCCTACCCCCCCCCCTCCTTTCTGTCTTTGCATGTGAAAAGTTTTCTATGCTTGAGAAACCTTCAGTGTCTGAATTTAGACAGTTACGGTACAGATCAAAACAAGACCATGTTCATAGCCAGCCTTTTTGACCAGCAAGATCACAGAAACTATTGTAAATTCTCACTATCAGGCTTTTACTTGCACTGGAAGACAAGATTGCAACCAATAAATATAATTTAAGAACAGAAAATATGCTATGTATTGCTCAGGACAGTCCTGTTCTACAGTGGTTACTTTTACTTTTATACTTTAGTATAATTTACCTGTACTGATTTCCAAAGTCCTTCCTTCTCCTCTCATTTATAGAAATCAGTTTTTGTATTGATAAATTGCCGTAATCAAGAATTCCCTGATATATCCCAAGAATAATACACAGTTGGGGACCAGGGGAACCAAGCCCCACTAACTTGTTAGCACACTGCTGTCCCTTCTCACCGCAGTCCTCCCCTCTCGATGGCTTTGTAAATAGAGCATTTTCTCACCGTGTCTGTGCAGGAAGCATCGCAGATGTGTGAAGCTGCTAAGTTTTTTTCTGTCCCATACAGGATGAAATACATCAGTGAAAAAGTACAGCAGCGCAAGTTTTAGGTCATATGCTCTAGAGAGAATTGACCTTGGTAAAACAGGCAGTCAGCTGTGCCCAACACTCTCTGTTCCCCCTCTATTCCTCTAAAATAAATATAACGACCTCTTCCTACCAAACCTATCTTACACATCAGAGCAGCCCAGTATCGAGTACCTTACTGCAGTTCTTTTCGAGCCCGGATTTTCATCTGCAAAAATAATCTAAGAATGGGAAAACTCATTCTCCCATGAACTCAGCTCCGAACAGACTCATTTCTCTCCTTCCCCTTCTGCTCGAGGTGGTTCAATACAAGCCCCACCCTGGCAGCCAGACAATAAAGCTGCAAATAACTTATTCTGATCAAAGCCCCATCTGCTTGGCAGCGGCAATTCAACTGCACTTGTGGTTTTTGTATGGCTGCAGCTTCGGAATTGAATGATCCTTTCATTTAGATGGAAGTTTAAACAAAATATGGTAATTAGCATCAACCACTGCGGCTTTCATGGCTACTGTCTACAAAGACATCTCTAATAAAAGGACTTCACTGCTTTCCCATCTAATTACACAACATTGTTGAACAATAAGATTTAAATTTAAATCAGGCAGCTCTTTTTCTTTAAGTCAGTCAACTGACCTCCTGTCTTACCTCCTGTCACCTTTCAAAGAATTCCACCTGAAAACCATCTCACTGAATTTTGTTTCATCTTTCCCTGAGGAATATGGCTGAGGCTCGTAACATCTTGCTAGTAGAAAGCTACCTATCTACTTTCTGAAAGGAAAGTAGGATTTAAGCTTTATTCCCAAAGCAGGGTGAAAAATCAGTTATTATGTAGCATTGCAATTTTATGACATAATAAAAGATACCAGCGTACAATGATGAATGTTTTTAATGAGACATCCACAATGCTGTAGTCAATAAAAATTTTTATAGGCACAATACTAGGCGATATAAACAAGAGGCAAATTAATTTATTTTAACCACTACCAGTTTTTATTTATGTACTATAATTCCTCATTATAATAAAAATCAGTAGTGGAAAAATTATTCTTTAAAAACAAAAATAATATTTTTGGCGAATTATACTTTACACAATCACATGTAGGGCTGGACTGACCTGACCTTACAGTGAAGCCAAGGTGGGCCTGACTAGCACTTGGGTTGAGAGAGAAAGCCCCAGGGTGTAACAGCAGGTGCTGCAGATAAGAGCCAGTGGCTCAGTGTCGAACATTTAGCAAAATTAGCCCACAAAACCTGACCGAATAGAAAGACTTAATCTGGCTCCATCACTGCTGATGAGCTGATAGGCAGGAATAAAATACTGTTGTAAAGCCTCTGGCTGGGACAGGGATTTGGACACCTGACTTCCCTTAGGCTGCTCTGACAACTCCAATCTAAAGATTTATCCTAAAGACTTTTCTTACCACCTTCTATCTGCCAAGTGAAACAAAAGGGCCAGGTAGCTGAAATGTATCTGAGGGAGTCACATATTTTAGTAGCAGGAGTTGTAATTTGAGGGAACAGTTTTATTGTGTACATAATGAGTCTGACATGTTTGCAAAACTCAGTTTTAGAAATATAATTGGAAGAGAAAGCTCCAGATGTGTAAACGGCATCCTCCATTAGTTCCAAAACAATGAGAGTAACATAATTCACCAACAGAGGAAAACTTTCTGTTTCAATAACATCTACAGTACATTCCCCAAACAGTAAATCCCAAACAGACTGAGAACTAGAGTACAGACAGACAGCATTCCTCACTTACATCCTATTAGAGAGCTGAACAGTAAAACAGAGCAAGTTAAAATAGAACCTCTGTGTTAAATCCAACTCAACAGCCCCAGCCTTTAATAAGCATTCCGAGGAAGTGCTCTCCCACCCAAACACCTCGGGCAGACCAACCTGGAAGCCCCTCATGTCCCACCATGCAGAGCAGCTACTCTCATCAAGCAATTAATTCCTACTCTTCTCAGCCTGAATTATAAGTAGTCTCCCATCCTGAGAGCTGGAGGCTCCCACTCCAGGTTTATTGCCAAGGAAGATTGTGTGTGGACTTTTCTCACCTGACACATAATAAGCAACTCATCTATCAATCCACCTCACCTAGCAATGAAACACAAACACGTTCCGCCTTTCCACTGGGAAAAAATAATATTGACAGTTTTGAAAAGAAGTGGCCAAAAGAATGGAAACCAAAAACGCTGCTGCTTAGCAAACTGCTTGAGAGCCTTTCAGCTGTGTGCCATGCAAGAAGAGCTCACAGCAACCTAAAAACCTCCACAGACAAAAATAGGAATTCTCACCATAAATTTTTGCCTTGTTCAGAATTCTTTGGCCTCTGTCTTCTGGGTAATATATTAAGGCACATTTAGAACATAGTCAATACAACATTTATGAATGATTAATAAGCTTTCATATTATGTGATACTGATGGTTATCTCCACGTTACAGGACAACATTTCACACATGATACAGCAATGGATACCCATAAGGCTCTGAAACAGCAGAGACCTTTCAATTCCCTTTTAAACATCTGCAGGAATTCTGTGATTTCCCTGTATCTATTTCCCTCATCCAAGAGAACGTCCTGCCTTGCACTTTGTGCTTGACAGGGAGAAGCCAGAAGTTTGTGTCTAGCTGTAGTTTCTAAAGGTACATTATGAAGTTATAATTTTGTTTCTTTTATGTTCCAAATACATCTTCAAATTTAGAAAAAAAAATCATTAAAAATAATCTTCTGAGGCATATTTCTTAGCAAGAATGCTGCCAAATATTGTGCCTTTATTGTGCAAGCAGAAAACTGCATTAATTTGAAAATTATGTGTCGTGCACATTACCAAAAAATGACCTTCTGCTCAGGGGAAAGTATTTGCCAGTTGTACAGGTACTTTCATGCCAGAAAAAACCATAGGGGATTTCATTATGATACAGCAAGTTTGTTGGGAATTTAACTTGAACCTTTCAGCAAAGAGTATTTCCTGAGCTACTCTGAACTAAAAATATTACTGCTAAGCAAACTGAAATATCTCCAAGAAAGTAAAAGCACCCACACTGCCCTGGCTCAGAGCTCCAATACATGTAACAGCCTCATATGCACAGGGACACCAATGCATCCCTAAGGGAAGATTCCCAGACTGGGACTGGGACCACTGATCCAGCTCCAGCACAACTCACTGCCTGCACATTCCAGCTACTGGCTGAGGATACAGGGGCTGTTGCTCTGACTGGACTGTGGGGTTTGGGAAATCACCTTTTCCTAGAATCCCCTGGCATTATCAGAGATACATATTCGATTCAATCAAATTCCCTAGTCAGATTGCTGTGTAACCTCTTCAGTTTTTTTTTATGTCAGAGCCAAATGTCAAACACAGAAAATATTCAGCTTCTCAGCACTTAGCTGCTTCAGCAAGCCCTGACAATAACTCTGCAGGTATCTTTGTAGAAAACGGCAGTGATGTAGCATGGGAAGGGGCAGTCAGTCTTCATCATACTAAAAGCACTACAATTAGACACCTTCGGTTCCAGCAATGACAATGATGAATGATCTGTAGCTCTAATGGTAAAATTTTAAACTCTAAAAAGACATCAGGTGTGTATCGAAAGGCAGCATGTCAAAAAGAAGTATTTTCCTTCCATAAAAAAACCAAAATGTCTTTTTTTTTTTGTGCTGTAAATGGCACTAAAAAAATAAATAAGAAAATGAAGCTCTGGAATGCAGGACTTTTTTATGGAAAATGACCCACAAAATGTATATTGACTTCACATTAGTGGACCTGGGACTAACCAATGAGCCCTGAAGATCACAGGTAATCATTTTTCAGCAAAAGATTTCTGGAACCAAGTAACCATTCCAGCTGCTCAGCAACATCTCAGTTATCAGGCCTCGGACAGGAAAAAGGGGGTTTGATCCCTAGGAGAGTTGATTCTTGTGAAATCAAGGTCCTGCTGACAGGAGAAATTTGTACCCACCGTAGGCATATGTATGTATGCAAGATTCTTTCAGACAGAGGAAGTTTTAGTTCCCAAGTAATTTTGAAATGTGTTGCCCCCACTCCACATCAAGGGCAATCTCCTGCTCTCAGACCAACCCCTCCCGGCCAGTAACACACTCCCTCTACAGCAGCCTGAGGGCTGCTCCATAGAGCTCACAGGCACCAGCAATCAGGGGGAAGGAAGAATACACACACTGTGGTACAACTGCACAGGAGATATTTGTCCGGGGTACTCTGGTTACATGAAATGTAGTTGCAATTATCCAAAGCCATTATTATGATTATTTCCCCCCAGTAACTGCCATTAGATGACAGAACTGTGTGTTTCATTCCAGCACCTCTAGGTGGTATATTGCTTTTAAACCCAAGCACAGGAACCCTTTGATACAATGTAAATTTAATGTTATAAAATAGTAACTTTTTTTTCTTTCTTTTTACAATGAAACACAGAAACAGGCCTACATTTCCCTCCCCTCTCCCCTTCGGTGCTACTCATTTCTCAGTGCACCTACTGATCAAGCTGTCCCTCAAAGAACTTGTCAAAACTCACCACTACCTTTTAATACATGGGTGACTGCACCCACTGGCAGTCACTGGACCTATTTGAACCTGAATGAGAAATGTGCAGTTTTTTGCATTTATATTGATTATTCCATCCTTGCCTCCCATTTGCTTCTCATGGTATATTTCATCTTAACAAGCTAGACCAGATAACCTGCAGAAGTTCCTTCCAAAATAAATTATTCTATTATTCCATTAACTCTTGCACTGCAGGTTCTCCTCCAAGGAAAAAGCACTTTGGATAGAGCCCCAACCGAAAAAAACTATTTTTTATTTTGCACCATAAAAATAATAAATTTAGGTATGGCTACGAATATTTAGAATTATTAGTGGAAATATTATCAATTTTCTCACATACATGGAAAGCCAGCTGTGACCTTCTATGCAGAAAAACACTCTCAGAGGCAGTTTGCCCTCATTTGTATAAACATGTACACGGTTACAGTCCACCAGGTCTCCTGTGCTTGTTCTAACAATTGCATTAAGACTGGCTGGCCAAAATGGATTAGCTCAGGTAGCAGGAATAATTTGTGTTTTAATTTGATCAAAGGATAATAAATTTGTTTTATGTAAAATAAAACAACCTACAGGAAGATCTGTTGTCTATCCTAAAACATGAGCATCACAGTTAAAGCCATACCCAAGTCTGCCCAATGCCAGTGTCACATTATCATCTACCACACTCATCTCAAAGTGTGTTACTGTGTGGTCTTCTCACCTCCAAAACGTCTGCTTAACATTGGCAGGGAGCTATTCCAGCAGTGAATTTAAAGGATTACTACAGGTTTTCCACAACTGAAGTCTCTTGCCTCTGGCTCGGTGCCTCACAACACAGCACAGGCATACAATAACCCTTCAGAAAAGCAGTGCCTGTCATGTCTTATTATTTAAATATTGAAAGGCAGATAAGTATTCCACTTAAAAGACACAGGGCTTAATCTGTAAATACTTCAAAGGGATCTCTAATGACTTGACTTTAACTCATCTTTCTTCATTTTAACTGCTGCTTTGATGTCCTCCCTAATCTTCATCTAACCTTCCGCTCACTAACACATCACACAAGAGTTTTTGAGACTGTAACACGGACCACTGACATATCAAATAAAAGTCACAAGTAAGTTACACCAGACAATCTAGTTTGCTTGAGAAGTAAATGAGGCCTCTGTGTGCCACTCTTCCTGCTGACAGATCGTCCTCACACATGGGACCGATACCATATCAACACCAAACAGGGGAAAACAAAGACCTTTCCTGGTATTTGGCCACACCTGGTGATGGTGACAACCTGCAGGTGAGGGAAGCATTTACTGATACTAGTGACAAATGTTTCACCTCCACTGCCGTGACTTTGTCAACTTGTCACAGGCAGGTTTGTGTTTCCATGTTTTTCTATCCATGTTATTCTATTGAGAATTTTTAAATCAATAATATACACAAATAATGGGCACTTCTAGCAGAATAAAGGTTTTCTTTCTTTTAATGCAAAGCAAACCCCAAGCAAGCTAATGTCATAATATCCAGACAGATAGAAAAAGAGGATTCCTTTTTTTCTCCAAAGTAACCCAACGTTACTGTCTGTGTGGAATGGAAAGTCACTGACTGCTGCTCTCCAGAGAAGCTACTTACAGTGTAAATACATTTAATAAATATTATTTCTGCATGATGTATTAAATAAAGAACAGCACACATACACCAGGACTGTAGCAGTAAATACTTATAATTAGTAGTAGTGATTGTTAACTACTGACCTCTAAACCTCTATATAACAAGATAGTATTCTGAAACATTATAATGATGTTTCATCTGAAGGAAATAGATTTCATATACGCAAACAAGTGTGAGTATCAGAGAGGGATTCGGTGGCTGCCCCATCCAAGCAGATAAATCTGAAGGGCTGAGTAAAAGCCTGGCTGAGCAGCTGAGTTCTGCTTTGCCTCTGATGGTGATCTCCCAGTGAATCAGTCACATTATCTCACATCTGTGCAAGTGCTGACAATCCTGATTTCCAGTACATTTAGAAAATGTAGGACTCGTTGCAGATGCATTAACCAGCTTCTTTTCCTGCAACTTAGTCTGAGCAGCTTTTTCAGCCCTCAGAAAGATAAACCTCGTAGCAGAGTTTTCAGGCAAACTCTGCTACCAGTTCTACCCCAGATGACCATGTCCAGTGGCTGGATTGCAATGCCCCCACTAATCTAAGGGGTTTTGTCTAAGTGCTAGGGAGAAGTCACTGTTTTATTCCCCAGGAATTCACATGGCTTTTGAAAGTGGCAGTAAAAACATTAAACAGAAACAAAGTAAGCTGTGTCTTTAATGCATCTCTTGCAAAGAAGAAAAAACCCAACACAGTATTTAAGTCTTACTTTTCTGTCTAAACAGTGAACTAAAGAAACCCCTCTGCTTCAAGCAACCAGAATGCAAATCAAAATTCCTGAAAGTGGTAAAGACCATTGATCATCTGCCACATCTGCTGCAGAAAAAAAGAGAACTCTATTGATTATAAGTAGAGTGCAAAACGCAGATTGCAATGCTTATTAAGATTCCATCAAGCTGTACAAACTCTTTCATTCACCCTCCAAATCCCCATATATACAGTAGTAACTATGAAATAAGGAGCATTATGTTACAACACCTGAAATGCCAACTGCCCCACTCTTCATGCTGGGAAAAATCTGTGCCACAGCAATGCAGAAATTTCCTTTGCTATTTCTAAATAGAAAATTATCTGAAAAAAAATGTTGTGCAATGAGGTTTCTGCACTTTCACTTGTAAAATTTATTTCTGCAGTTTAAAAATAACCTGTGATTCAAGAGTATTTCAGACTATAAGTGAACATAGGAAAATTTATTGCATCATTTCCTCTAACAAATTCTGTCTCTGGTTTTCTACAGGCTACATAAACCTATGGTTCTTTCAAGAACTATATCTAGGCATATAAGGTCTTATAACCTTAAATGAGATAAAATATGCCTCAATTCTGACAGTTTAGTGATGTAAATTTCTGTTCCTACTCTCACTGCACTAAATTACCCTTCCTAAATTTTCATGTGAGAGCATCAAACTAAAGAAGACCCTCTACATATGAAATGCACTGTGGAACAGAACCCCAAATCATCATAAAACAAGCAGCATATTTTCAGAGCAAGGGAGTCAAATGATTTACCAACCAACAATGATTTGCTGAAATAACCTGTGAATGACAAACAAAACCCAAAATATACAAAAAGTTGTCCACAGTCTGCTTGAGAACAACAGGGAAATAGAAAGATAAAAAAGCCACAGTTCATTAATTATGTCACAACTACTAATTTATTCACTGAATTACAATGGCATTTTGGTCTGAAAAACAAGTACTGGTGACTCCCATTACATAGATTTCAAATACGGTATTTCAAGCAGTTGGCTGTAGGAGTTTGAGTCACTCTCTCGTTTACTTCTTCCATTTGTTTGGGTTTTGTTGTTTGGGGTTTTTATTACTATTATGAACAATTCCTACTCAAGCAAAAAATTACAACTAGATAAGGGATTTTCAGTTGTGTATTTACATTCTGTGCTAATAACAGTGCATATATTTAGGTCATATAGTAATTGGCATAAGCTTCAAAATAAACAAAAGAGATTGTGGGGGTTTAAGTTTGTATACCCTATATTATGCCTTAACTGGCATTTCGGTGAATTGCAAGTTGCTGTAAAATCTAAGGCAAATAAAAAAAAAAATAAAGGTGGAAAAAAAAATCTTTAGAATAAGTTAGGGCCTTGAAGTTAATCAGATGGTCTAGACTGGTGGGGTAACCTATCTATATGAGCCAAAGTTAACAGGGGAGAAGGATTGGGGACTTACAGTAACAGAGATGGCAGCAGCTCCTGTTCTTCCAGGGTTGACACAACATCCAGTGGGTCCAGGAACACATCCTGCTTCCCCATCTCTTTGGAGGGGCCATTCTAAGCTGGAGTCAGGAGGTGCTGCTGACACCTTGTTGATGGCACAGACATGACCCAACAGACATGACCCATTTTGACAGGGCAAACACCTACCAAACTATGTCTTTAAAGGAAGAACATGCAGCTCCATGGGAATGCTAATAATGACTCTCCTCTTTTATGACATATTAAGAAGGACATCTCAGGGAACAGTGTCTCCAACTGCTCCCAGGTTAAGAAAAACTTTGAATATTTGCTTACTTCCCTGCTTCTTCTTTAAACACAAGAAAATTTATGGGATTATTCAAATCAGGATGGTGGCAAGTAACATGAAGCACAAGGTCCTGTCATGAAATTAGGAACCAGGTTAAGGTGGTTATTTTAGATAAAAAAGGAAGAGGTACCCAGAGGAAAATTGTGTTCAACTAAGAGTATTTTTTAAATATATTAATTTAGTGTCTTAATAGCCAAAGAAGAGACCTTAGTTTGTGCACCCTGAACCATGGCACAGAAAGACCTTGAACTGCAAACCTCAACTTAATTTCTACATGTTCAACTACCTAGGGATATCTACAAACTTTGGGTGCAAAAAAGCACATTTCCTTTTAATTATAACTTCTGTCCGCTTGGAGATTTTTAATTTCTCCGTTTTACGTATCACTGAATGCAGCTGCAGATATCAGAGTCCCCTTGTGCAAGTTCTGAAGGTGAAAAAGCCACAAAAGGAAGCAAAACAGTTCTGTCAGCATCAGGTACAATCAATAGCATCCCAGATTAGACAATCAGTGCCACAGTATATCATTCCCAATTTTTCAGAAAAACATTTTAAGTTGAATTCTTAAATAATTTAAAGATATCTACTTCATATATAAGGAAAAGAGCCATTAAGGAAGCACTTTACAAGAGACCTACAACTTTCATCACCTTCAGCTGAACCCACTTGAACTGAGCCTAATTTTTCAACATTTATATAAGCAAATTAAATTGCCCTTAGCATAACAACAAAGATTTACAAGATTCCTTTAAAAATATATTTAAATGAACAAATTATGTCATGCAACTATGTATCTGCAATTTTTAAGTTCACCATGTGCTTTTAAAAACAAAAAAGAGCACATTGCTTGTACAATTGGTGACTGGATCCCATATGGTTTCCCCTTCCATGTTTTTCATACATTAATATTACCTGAGTAATTCATCACAAATTAATTTCCAGTGGGACTCAATTACATAGATATTTATAGAATCTTTCCTTTCTGTTAATATTAGTTAAAATTAAGGCCAAAGTAACATGCTTTTGTACTGATACTTTCACGAACAGGCAAAACAAACTTTAGATACTAAATTGAATTCAAATGACAAGCAGACCCTCAATCTCAGATATGGTCAATTTCGAATTTTCTTATTTATTCTCTAGAAAACCCCAGGGGGCTATATGTTACCACAACTTAATAAAAAATAGCATCTTGAGCATCCCAATTCTTGCAGCACAATGTCATCCATGAGCTTCTTATAAATCTGCTTGTTCCAAAATAGACCAGCAATGAAACAAAAGAAAGCATTTGCACCCACAAAGAGGAGGAGAATTTCCCCCTTACTTTGAGAATTCCTATCTTCCTCGCTTTTATGTTTTCATTTTCCTTTTGTGGTTTATATATGTCATGACTTGAACTGCTACTAACGCTTTTGGAGAAGTAACAGTTACAAATCTTGTGAGGGATTAAAAACCTTGATATATTATCATGACAAAAGTTCTGTAACTCTGAAAACCTTCCGTTAACCACACACATTGACTCGAGCAGTCCATGGGAACATTCCTCCAGTGCTCAGCTCGCAGCCAGGTGTAAGAGCACATGGACAACTAGTTTTCTGACACTGCAGCTGCCACAGCAGCTATGCAAAGGTGCACAGTGCTGGGAAGGGATGGGCAGTTAATAGGATTTGCTTTGATACAGATGATTACATTTTGGCTGCTTTGTCACCTCACAACATTAGAACCACTGAAAGAATGTAATAAAGAAATACCACCTGACAAGCTTTGCCTTGGTACACCCAGAAGACCTTAGTCAGCTCCACAGTTCTTAACCTAAAGAAGCCTTAGCTGCTTCTTGAAATCCTCCCAGCTTGCCCAGTCTCGGTCTGCAGGTTGTCCCTCCTCCCTCTGTGTGCCCTGGGCTTGGGTGTCTCGGCCACCTCAGAATCCTGTCAGCAAGAGTGTGGGAGGATTCGGTGGTTCAGCCCTGGCAGGAGGCTCACACCTCTCCCTGTCTTCACTATCGGGATCAGGCTAAGGGGAGGTGTGAATGTCCACAGACAGCTCGTGTGTGGCCTGGTTAAAGCTCATTTCTTAACCCTTTCCTCCCCTGATTCCTTTACCAGTTCAGACAGCACAATCTACACAGCTAAATGTATATTACATATGTGTGTGTATATATAATATACATATAAAATGAAGCCACAGGGGCCACTGCCACAGCTGGTGAGGAGCATCCCCACTGTTTCCAGCCACAGGACAAAATAACCTCCTGCAGAAGCTGAAGATATCCATGGGCATAACTGTCTGTAGGATAAAGTCGCAGATCCTCTGGGGCTGCCAAACTAGAGCAATCAATAAGAATTAATCTCTAGTTTACAGGACTTTAATTGTTCTTCCTGATTGTATCTGACCCCAGTGAAAGTTCACACAAAGGGTAGCTAGTGTGCAGTTTACTACAGGTTAAACCACATGAACATGTTTAGGGTAGAAAACCAGGGCCAACAGTTCCTATTTGGTCGTCGTCTTTTTTTAAAAAAAAAAAGTTTTAAAAAATTGAAGGAATGTCAGAAGTTGCACAGGAAAAGCTATACATGAAAAAGCACATGAGAAAACATTTGATATAATTTTTTTCACTCCACATATTTCCATGAATTTAAATTTTCAAAATATTTCCTAACAGTAACATTGCTACTGCTAACACGTTGCCTGATAGGAAGGAGACTTCATCCTTTATTAAACTCTTCACTGATCTGAACATTGTTGGAGGATTTCCAGGGAGGGGCAATATGCACCCTGATAATAAACGAACACTGCTCATAACCCAGAACTGCTCCAGGGGTTTTAGCCTATTTTGGATCAATGTCTATTAGAAAGAGAGAACAGTACTGTTTTTGCCAAGACCCACTATGCTCTCAAATGTTTCCTGACCACTTGCTTCACCACTACAGAAGGGAATTTTAAAATTTAAGCATGTAATGCAAATTAAATGAATGGTTTATGGGGGTTTGATTGTTTTTCTTCACTGTCATCTTTTGATTCACCAACAAGTTCTGGATGATGCAGAGCTACCAAATTCAAGTGTTCAAAGATGCTGAGACAGGCCACAAGTTCCATGAGAGTTTACAGAGCTGGACATTTTCTTTCACTTCTGCTTTCATCATCTGTTTCATCATTAATGTTAAGGGCCACAAACTCATGTTAGCCTGGAGGGGTTTTTTTGTTGCCCAAAAAAGTATGCAAATCCTTGAGGCTTGCAAGCAAACCAATGAATAAGGAATTGCCCATACTGAGTTGAGGACAAATAACAGAAGAGAAGAAACTCAAGATTGTGTCAATATAAGAATTAAAGATATTATGAGCATAGGAAAAAAGTAACTTTTGTCTATTATAAACTAGTCTTTTTTACTCCTTAATAAAAAATAAAATTAGGTTTACTATTTTACATCTCACTCAGACACATTGAGAGCTAGGATTTGCACAGTGCTCTCTAGAGGACTCCCTACCTTACTCTGACTAGCCTAACCCCTAGGATACGGTGACAACTAGTAAAAGCAATGGGAATTCTGTCCTTGATTTCAAGTTTCAAGATTTCCTTTGGGAGTATAGTTAAAAAAATAAGGTACTGCTGTCATCCCAGTTTTTAGACAATTCTAGACAAATACACAAATGCAAATAACAACAAACAACCCCCACCACTAATCCCCTTTCCTACTTCTGTAGATTTGCAAATTACATTAAAACTTTGTTTGTGGGGGGGTTTGATGGTGTTTTGTTGCTATTGTGGGTTGGTTTGGTGTTTTTTTGTTAGTTTTTTTTGGGAGGGGGGTTCAAGGCATATTAAAGGAGATCTAAATGTGTTGCTCGTAAGTAATGACTTTGGTAAAAAATAAAAGGATAGAAGAAGCATACCCATCATCCATGGATATTTTCTTAAAAGCCAGGAGGACTACATTAATTACTGCTGCAACACATAATCCTTGTCTGTCCACTGCCGAATCTGTTCTCTCACAGGGAGTTGTAGATGAGCTCAGTATCTAAGCTAAACTTCAAACACACCTACTAATATTACTGCCATTCCCAGTCTGTCCCAGTCTATCAGCCGAGAACGTGTCTCCTGCCTGAAGTGCCCTCTGCTTAAATGAATTTGTCAGAATGAGATGCCTCACTTGGCACAGTTACAAAAGAGTCTCTTTCGACGGGGATGGAAATCAATCAATTCACCACCGAGCTTTTAGGGGACCCACGGATCTGCCCTGTGCTCATTATCCGGGGAAGTGGTAAAGCAAGTCATTTACTAATGTACTTTATGAAGCCTGTTTAAAAAGGCTGAGACAAGACACTGGAACCTTGCTAAATTCAGCCTGAGAGAAAGTATTCAGCACTAGTGAGTAATGGGGGGAGTTTCTGCAATGCATTGATGAGTCTGGCAAGCTCTGATATAATTAAACTGAGGAATAACTGCAACAAAGTGCTGGCATATGCTGAATTTACTGGTGTCCGTATTGCTTAATGGGCCATCACCAACACTGGTGAGGTTTTTCTGTTTGTTTTTAAGAGAATAATGCTGGAAAATGAGAGATCTTTGAAAGATGACCATTATATAAATATGAAACAGAACAGGAGCTTTTCCATTAGAGCCCCCTGATTTAGGAAGAGAGGATGAGGAACAGCAAGGGCAGATTTCTAGACGAATGGTGACAGTAATCTGCCCGTCTGGCAGAACCCATAACAGCTGATTAAGAAGGGAAAAATGCAATTAAATCATACTACTCATACTGTACTGTCACCTCAGAAGATCTCTGAAGAGAGCTTTTTGTGGGGTCCGACATAGCACATACACAAACACACTTTAACAGCAAGAAGGTAAAGCGAGTGAACGGAGGGGAAGTAAAATATATTCATTAAAAGTTACTTGAATTAGCACAGAAGAGCTTCAGATTCAGGCAGACCGAGCAGGCTTCAATAAAAGGATTCAAAGGTACTTAGTACTTTAAGTACCCTGGTCGATAGTTCAATATTGTTTTAGTTTCTTTGCTGCAAAGAAACATAAAGAAGCCAAACCAGGCTAGCATGTGCAGGGAATTTAAACCAAACCAAACCACTCCAAACTCAAACACGGCTCTCCACATTTATCCTTAGAAATGCAAATGCCATTGTCCCTGCTAACAGGTGCTAACCAGCAGGGCACCCGCCGCGCTCACATGTGCCACGGATGAGCAGATGCCTTTCTGTAGTTCTGGGGACAGCCTCAGGAAAAGTGGCACACATTGAATAAAAACACACACCAAACGCTGCTCAGCGGTGCCCGTGAGATTTACACAATCCAAAACCAGTGCCGGGGCTGAGAAGTCCCGATGCCGCCAGTGGAACAGGACAGGGCCACGTGTGGCTGGGGCCCCTGTGCCCATGGCCTAGCTGTGGGAGAGCGTGTCTACCTGCACACCTTCAATTTTTGAGACCCTCCTGAGCCTTGAAATGCTAAATCCCTCTGCTACTGCCAGTCGAGATTTAATGATTCTATCAGGTTGATATAAATTGGTAATAACTTCAGAGTAGCAGAGGGACAAAAAATTCCAAATGACTTCTAACACTGGTATATTTTCTGGACTTTTGTCTCCTGTGGGTATTTCCCACTCCCCGTCACCGTGGACCTCACAATTACCACAGTGAGACAGGAGAAAGCTGCTTTTATCAGCTGGAATAATACAAAACTCCAGCAGAACCAGGACAAACACCCTGATAACTGCACAGGTTCAGGTAGGCAGAGACAGAAGTAACACATGCGAGCAGAGACATATATAACACATGTAGGTACCTGTGATGACCAAGTGATTGTACATGTAGGTGCCTCTATGAGATGACCTAAAATCCTTTACAAATGCTGTCCTACTGAGTTGGATACTGGACAGAGCATACCTGCATCGTGTAATACAGAAGAGTGAAATGACACCTGAGCTCCCAGTACCACGTAAAACAAAGCAGCACAGTCATACCAGCGGGGCTTAGTAAATCACATACATTGTCCCTGAGGCTACGCTGTCTTTCAAAGACTGAAAACCATTTTGTCTGAAACTTCACCAGACTAATTTAATCCTGCCCTGGGGCAGGGAAGCAGATTACATGACTTGAGAAATCCTGTACATCCCTGCTTCACACGATTGTAGTACTGCTTGGGATTGCTGCTTACTCTGTTCCCAACCTGCCCCAGTGGCATTCAGATGCTGTCCTCATCTTTGTGCATTAACCACCTGAAAGAATTCTAAGGAGTTCAATCTTTACCACAACCAGTCAGTTACCAATACGGAGTACACCAACCATCAACATGGTGACAAAACACCCATGTTTATGTAAACCCCTGTTTTATCTTGATTTCATCCACACTGTCACTTGCAAACATGTAAGTGGAGCCCCTCTCCCAGATTAGGCTGCAGTCCTTCCCCATCTCAGGTTAGTTAAGAGGGCCCAGCTCACAAAGCCTGCTTCCATTACTGGTGCTCAGCAGAGGAACAGATGATTTAAAAGGATACTGAAATAGAAGCCCAAGCCAGACGTAGCTGACTCAGATTTGAAAGCCTGGGCCTTACAGCACATCTTTCTCATTTGTTTTTCTCTTTCCTGTATCAGCCATTGGAAAGTATTGAGTCATTCTCTGCTGTGGAAATTCATTATCCACAGCTTGGCTCTAACAGGACTTATGGACAATTCATCTCCTGACAGTGAAATAGACCTTGCAAGAGACGA
This sequence comes from Campylorhamphus procurvoides, assembly GCA_013396655.1. Lineage (NCBI taxonomy): Eukaryota > Metazoa > Chordata > Aves > Passeriformes > Dendrocolaptidae > Campylorhamphus > Campylorhamphus procurvoides. The sequence goes on along the minus strand of WBMV01003298.1, from coordinate 1,714,401 downwards.
AAAGATACCCCGAGGTCAAATATTGCCTGGTGCATGTGTGATTCACACAGCTGCTCCTGGGATACTGCTGCTTTCTGCTTTCCTTGGGTACATTCAAGAGAGAAGACTAAGTCAAGGGGAAAATGTTCAAATCAATGGGACAACAATATAGCTTCTAAATGATCTGAGAACTGGACAGTTAGGGAATTGACATTTTAAAAGGTTATTGACTGCATAATTAACATAGATAATCAATAAAATTTAGTTAACAATTATGTAGAGGTTAAATCAGGTATGAAATCTGACTGTGAATGTCTGACAAGTATTTCCACTAGGAACCTAATGACACATTTGAAGAAAGATGCTTTTCTGCAATCCTAAAAGGTGTAGTGAATTTGAAGAAAAACCTCTGCTAGACCCATTTAGTAAACTGATCTTTCTGCAAACTGTTTTTTACCCTCTAATAAATTCCTTAGACACCACCCAAAGAAGTAGCAAAGTCAGCACTCACAGCATGGATTTGTCATTAATCACGTTCCTCAGTGACTGCCTCTTCTCAAGAAAGGCTGTTCCCGCATTGCTCAGAGAACACTCTTTCACTCCTCAGCAGACAAAGTCCTCAGCAGCTGTTGGTTATAGGTGTTAGGGACATTCCCAAAAAATATCTTCTAGTCAGAGTATGCTCATTTGAGGAGTGTGGAAAGGGGGAAAGAACCTTTTCCTTGGAACATACCCATCTCAAAATGGTTTTGTGGGAGAGATTTGTCAGGACTGGGCATTATTTTCCCACCACAGTAGCCAGCAGGCAAGTGGTTGGAGATTGCAGAGCTGAATCGAGCAGAAAATATAGCCAGTGGTTATTGGTTTTTTGTGAGCTATGTAATTTCTGTGCGGGAAAGTTTGTTTTTTAAGTGCCTTAAAGGTCTGTTTCACTTCTGTGGCAGAAAAGGAAACTTCACATTTTGCAGAAGAGAATCTGGATTTCTAATTAGGCTGTAATTGCATTCTTTCCTTTCCCACCTCACCCCGGCTCTAGGTGGGCTGTTCCGCAGACCACCCAACTGTGGAAGCTCGCAGACTCAAAGCCCTCCCAGCACCTCTCCAGAGGCTTTCGGTGAAATAGCTGAGTTAATGCCCAAAGTATCAAAGCGCTCGTACCCTCGGCTTCCTCAGGCTTTACAGAAAGGGAAGTGTATTCAGCTTTTCCCTGTAAAAAATGAGCAGTAGCACAATGTGAAAGGCAGAAAAATTAGTTTGACTAAAACAGTGACAGAAGCCCAAACATTCTGAGAGCGTTAAGGAATCATGAGCTCATCAGAAAGACTAATTTTTTGTGTAAGTTACCTGTACATCTAATTAAACCAAGCAAAAGTGGAAACGAAGTGCCACAAGTATGTAGGGAAGATACTTTGTACCTTTTTCTTTCAGTACAATGCAAAAGTTTCCCCAAAACAAGTTAATCCCCACAAATTTGTTCTTTGCTATTTAGAAGTCATTCACTGGAATAAGGCAATCTCAGCAGAACCAAAGTGCCACACTGAAGAGCAGGGACAATGCTCAGGGAGAATTAGGTAATGTGCAGTGCCAAGATAGCAGACAAAGATTTAGAGTCTTTCAGAGACTTTTTTTTTAAATAAAATTAATATTTTAAAGACATAAAACCTATTTCAGCCATAACAAGCATAAAGGTAAATTTATACAGAAGTAAAACACAAAGAAAGCAGTAACTGTCAGGTAAATACTTTGCAACAACATGTCTAGACTGCTAAACACTAATAAAAAGCTACAGATAACTTTTTCTTTTAAATATCAATTTCCCATGTGATTTCTCCTTATAAATGTCACCTCTTTCCGTTCAGCAGAGCAGACTGAAGGTTTACAGCTCTCCCGGTACTGAATTATCCAAGGACAGTGATACTGAACTGTGATTCTCACACGTGCTGTTGACCTCACTGACAGCACACAAACTGGTAAGCACCACAGCATGTTGCTCCCATCAAGATCAGGCACACTATGGAATTTCTCTTCCTCTTACCCCAACCAAAGGTCATAGTGAAGCAAACACAAACCAGAAGGACAAAGAAAATGGGCAGATTCAGATGCACAGAGGATAAAGACTGAGGTGGGTCTCATTCCATAAAGGACAGAAAAAGACCTGGCCAAAGTCAGTCCAACACAACAATCCAAGTGAAACCTGAAAGATGTAGTGAGAATTCAACACCCAGCACCCTTGTCCTGTAGGCTGCACACAAGGATCCTGGCCAGACCCTTCAGGCACGTGTGGTTTGGTGCTGGTGTCCTCTCAGTAGCCCCGAGAGGCTGAAAATGGAGCAGCTTTCCCATGCACCGTGAGAAACACTGTGTGGTTATTTCCAAAGCTCATGAACTGTGGGTTCTCTGGGTACATGTCATTGCAAGACTTGAACTTCCTTTGCCTGTGTCCTCCTTGGAAAGCCCCTCAACAGACCAACACAAAGAAGTGTTTACTTTCGTGACGTGTGTTTGCCTTCTCCTGGTTCAAGCCCTATGGCTGATTCCCAGCACACAGTTATAGGAAGGATGTGAATGCTGCTCAGTTTTTCTGTAGCCATACTCCTGCACACCTTCCAACAGATAGGAACAAAGAGCTTCTTATCACCCAGCAATTCAGATCACAAATACAAATTAATGTCAGTCATATATATAATTTTGGTGTTTCCTTGTCAGCAGTTAAAAAACAAAACAACCTCCCTTCTGTACAGAGGAAGAAAATGAAGGAAAATACAAGAATGCAACTCATGCTATAAAATAAAAATGCACCTTAACACTCAGTTAATAGTTTTGTACTCTTCTGACTCAGAGTTGCTGGGTCACCATTCTCACTAAACGCAACCAATAATATAAGTTACAATCCAGTGCAAGTAAAATACAACACATAATTCACTTATCTGGAGCCAAAGAAAAAAATATTTCTTTCATCTCTGTTAATAATTGGTTTTATGCTATACCCATTAAAGATAGTTTTGGGACATTTTCCCTAATTATGCACCAAAAGTGGTCCTTTATATTTCAGCCAGGATTATCCAGAGAATAATACACTTTTATCCCTTTCTCCAAAACACACTTGTGCCCCAGGAAATTTAACTGCCTCCATCTAATCCCATGAAAGCCCTTTCTGAATCAATTGGGGATTGACCTCATGAATTTTTCATTGTTATTTCTTGGTGGGACTGTCAATCAGAGATGAAAAAGGGGAAAACAAAACACAGAGTGAAGTGGTTAGCTGGAAACATCACCTCACCCAGTGCCAAAATCGCATCAGATGGCTTGAAGAAGTGGCATAGAAGAGAAATGTCTCTTTTTTGTCCTTTCTTTCTTTGTTTTTTTTCTAGGATTAATTGCTTATTTCCTTTCTGTGTGTTTGGTTTTTTTCAGTCACACTCACCACTGCATTCTGTTTCCCAAATAACATCGTGGACACTCCTCACAAGTTTACAACAAAACCCCAGCATCAGTTGTGCTTTAATCTGTTTTCTTCAAGCCATCCTCAAACACCACAAGGTGTTTTTCCTTCACACTTGTATGCAGTTCCATTCACAGCAGTGACACAGATATGGAAGGTGGGCTCAGATCCCATGAGATGTCTGGTCACTACTGACAAGTCAAATGTGAACACAGAGGATGTTCTCCCACCATGAGACAAAGCACAGACACTGGACATCCACCCCCTCAGTCAGAGCTTGGTCCAAGTAGCCCAGACCCAGCGTCTCTGAGGGGTCCCAGCCACACAGGAGACCTCTCGGGTGCTTCACAAATGCAAAAGATTGATCTGTGTCTCAAGGCCAAACAACAATCCTATAAAAAGAAAGGCAGAGGGGCTATGGCAATCATAGGATATTTGTTGGCCTTTTCAGCTGGCCTTAAAGTAACTATTTTTCTATGAAGAATGCTCTTTTAAGTTCAAAGCTTTAAAAATGTAAATCTTTCTAGCATCGTGCAAAAAAAGAAGAGTCACAAATGAAAAGAATCAAGAAAAGTGCTCACAACTGAGAACTGAAGGCACAGTGAGATTCTCGCCCCTGAAAATACAATGAAGCAAAAGGCACAGGACCTGACATGCCCAGGTAAACATAGCAACATCATCACTAGGAAGGCACCAGTTCTGTTCTTCCCAGACACGATTCAATTAGTGCTTTCTGTATTTCTATTAATACAATTCTCTATTAGTGAGGCTTTCACTTCTTTGCAATGTAAGAATCTATCCTGTCCATACTCAAAGATGGAAAGATGTCAAATATGGCTATAGCTGAGTAGTAACTGATGTATACAATCTCTTTCCATATTTTTGATCTTAATTATTTTAAATTCAATTACAGAGTGTTATGGTCAGTGTTCTCAACAGAGCCCCGAGACCTCTGAATATTTGCTTTCTTCAAGGGTGGTTCCTTCAGCTCACAGGGTGGAGCTCTGTATGTCCAGCACTAATCAGCACTAATAGGAAGGACCTATTTGTGCCAGAGATTTTCTATTCCAATACAGTTCAGCCTCTCTTTCCCAGCCCCTGATGTGGGCACTTTGTCCTGGAAAAAGGCACTTTATTCTGGGAAGGTTAAGATTATATATATATATAAATTAGTGACTATAAAGTTAAACAAGGGATTTGTGAGATGGGAAGGACAGGTCTCCTCCAATATGACTCCCTGTGCCCCATGACATTTGTGCAAGTCAGAGGCCAAGCCTGCGCAGTCTTCCCATTGCCACTGCAGCTGCTCTGGGTCAAGGAGCACTAAGAAACGAGGCTTTGTTTTCAGTTGGTCAGTTTTTGTTTGGATACTTTGATTGGTGTTGGCTGCTGGAGAATTCACTGGTTTTAGGCTTTTTTGTTTGTTTTTAGTGGACTAGTTAAGTTGTCAAGCACGCATTGCAAGCAAACAAACTGAAGTTGTAAACATCACTCTGTTCTGTCACCTCCCTCCTCTTTCCTACTACCAAATGCACTCAAAAGCCCTTTAAACAAACCTTATTGATAACTAAACTGCAATTTGTTTTAGTTCTTTTATGGCTAAATAAAAGCAACAACAATAAGCTAGGTAAAGAAAAACCTGTTCACAACATGAATTTTTATTTTGATGCTGTTCTTTCAGAAAAGAAATGTGTATGTATATACATATATATATATACACAAGTTTTCATTAGCTAGAGGCTCTGTATCCCTATATCCAGGAGAAGTGAGAAAACTGTAGACTAAGTTTAGTCTATTTTAGCAACATTATCACACTTTTGCAAAAAGCCCTAAAGCAAAATGGTAGGTTTATTATGCTATTTTTTCTTTTAAAAGAAAAAATAATTTTAAAAAGAAGGTAAGAATCAATTGATTTAAAATGCTATGCCACTTGACTATTTCATGAAGGAAGCAATAGTTTGTCTACACATGTTTTTCTTGCCAGTTGAAGTCTAAAGAGCTCAATGAAATCGTTCTGAACTTTCTCTGTGCAACTTAAATCACCAGCCAGACTTCAAAAAGGAAGTAATACAGCAATTACAGTAAAAAACCAAAATAATTTGGGGAAGAGAAAATCGTGAGACAACAGACAAAGGATTGGACAGAGCTGTAGTTAAAAGGGGAAAAAAAGAGTCTGTGTGAATAAAACAGGATTTTTTTTTCCCATGCAAACCAAGAAATGCTAGGCTTGGAGGGTTAGAAATAACCCATTCTACACTGGTATGGCCCCACCCCTCCTAGTGAAGAGGTGCTCCTTCTGCAGTTTCACTTCTCCTCCTTTCCTGTTCTGCAATCATTTTATCAGGCAATTATATCTGGGACCATTAGGTTTGGTAACTCTTGCCCTGCTGGTTGCACAGTTCCCTAACAGAGGCAAACAGGGTTCTGGGGCTGGTTTGTCAGCACCTGGCCCATGTAGAAAGTGAAGTGAGTCTTATCTAAACTTATCAAAAACTTGAAACACTGTTTTTGTTTGTGTTTATAATGACAAGAGAACACGTGCAGCTATGAAAGCAGTAAGATATTTTACCAGGAAGAGTTCCCAGTAAATATTTTGGTGCCCTCTCAGAGCCTCAATTAACAAATGCAGTTTGTTAGCTATCACACATGGAGACTTGGGATTTTGGTCTCCACACTCCCATGGGTTGGTGTCCACCCCACATATATCTGCAGCATGATACAGCTGCTCTCTTTTGCTCTAGGCCCCCTCGTGCCAGAAGTATCAGGTTAAAGGGTCTATGCCAGAGATCTGGTAAAGGAGATGAGAAATCAGAAATCAAGGGGGCCAAAACGCTGCTCAGAGACAGAACACCTCTCACCACATGAAGTTACTCTTGGTTGTACTTTTGCTATTGCCTTCCACCAGCGCACACTAACAGAAGTGGTTCTGTGTGTGACAAAGCCATTTCATGGCAGGTGTGGACTATACACACAAATTCATCTTCATTCAGCACATTCAACCCTTAAAGAAACTAAAAGACATTCTCTAAGAGTGAACATAAATGCATGCCTCTATCAATAAATGGTGCAGTGCATTCAGCAAACAGCTGTCAAACCTCCCTCCTTTTAAAACTCTGCATTCTTTTACCTTCAACAGACCTTTACAGACATTCACAGAAAAAACAACCCAGAAACAGCTTCAATGCATAAATATGATTTCACAGGCATACCCTAGAATATATATTTTAACATATTCCTATGATGAAACAGGAGCTTCAAGTTGTAATGTGCTGTCAAATGGCAACCAATTCTGAGACAGGTGCTTCCACACCTGATTAAGCAAGAAAGAAATGATGAAGACAATTTTAAGGTCTTAAGGGCAGGAAAAAGCAGAAAAGCTCCCAAAAATGAACAGCAGTGGAGGGAAGCAAGCACCTGCTAGAAGTGTTTTTAAAACAGGTTCAATTTTAACTGTTCATCCTACTGAAGTGTCTCAGGCACAGCTTTTTTTTTTTTCCCCTGAGATTTTGATTTTCAGACCACATGTTTTCTACATAACATATGCACATAGTCCTTGTACATAAAAAGGATGGGTTTGCCAGAGTGTCAGAGCAATTGGGGGACTTGACACAATAATCACCCTGGAAGAAACCTGGGGCACCTCAGGAAGCCTCAAACTCCTACTCAAAGGAGGGTTGGTTATGAGATCAGATCAGGTTGCTTGAAGTTTATACAGTCAGATCTTGAAACCCTCAAAGGATGGAGGCTGCACAATTAAAAGCAACCTGTTCCACAGCCTTGCTCTCATATATTTAAAGAGAAAAAGAAAAAAAATACTTTTTCCAATCTGAACCTGTTTTATTTCAATTTATGTCTGTTGTCTTCCATCCCTTCACAGTGAAAATTCTGGTGCCTCACAAGGAATGACAGACTGTTTTTCCTAGAAGTTTGTGACTGCTTGCTAAAATAGATGGGAGATTTCCAGGACAGTTCTTAAACTGACAAGAAGAACCATGAATAAAGCCCATAGCATTTGTAAAAAATTCACTTTAAACTACATTTGCCGTACAGAAGAGCCAGCTCCTCATTACTTCATAGTAAGTAGAAACACGATGAAAGAGTGCAAAATATTAATTAGCTAAAAAACAGAGTAAAGAGGTTTCAATTTCAAGGACAAAAAAGATGAAAATATGTTGATTGTGTAAATTTCAAGATAAAAAAATTAGGCAGTTTAGCTGGCTGGTTGTGACATAAGCCACAATTTTCCAATCAGTGCCTAAGGCAGAAATGTCAGAGCTGAACTAAATTGCCTAGATTAGAATGTTTAACTTGACATGTTTATTCTTGCTGAAAGCCAAACAAATCTTTCCAGCTTTCTACAGTTTTTGTCATCCATTTTGATTTTTAGAAAAGCTCATTAACTATTTTTTTAGAAATTCTACAGTGAGAAAGAAGTAAAATTACAAATGTATGCACGCAAATATACAAATGAACGGGTTTCTTTCCATTTGCAACGGTAGACTTATCTGGCAAAAGGTTTCATATTTAGATATAGATAATTCATACCAGTCACCTTTAATAGTCATAGGTAAATGCACTTTGCGTAATTAGAGATGACCTCAAATTCCTTACAGAGGCTAGTAAAAGTCAATCCACTGTGGTATCCATGAATTCTGGCACAGCTAGACAAGGATCAGACTAGAGGAGGAAGAGACCTGAGAGAAACTGGCTTTTAGAGGTTGAAGCTGACTCATTGTTTGGGTATCCATCTTTTCAACACAAGAACAGCAGAGTGTACAAACATCCTGGTAGAGGAGGAAGCACAAATTGCCTGTCAAAATGCACTTTGGCTCCATCCTAAGTAGCAGTATCCACTTTAGGGTTATTGTCTTCATCTCTGATTTATCTTAATAACAGGTCAGTATCCTACCTTGCGCTCAGAACAGAAGAAACTGCCTTTTGCCTTCAATTTTTGCCTTATTTCAGTATTAGGGGAGAGTCAGCAGGTGTCTGGAAAGAAATTGAAAAAAAAGGAGCCATTATAAAACATCCCACGTTTGTTACAAATGTCACTTACCCAAGCACACTGCACATTCTAATACATCAGTCAGTGAAGTGAAAGCAGCCAGGACCTGATAGAGACCTAGGGGAGTCACACACAGATGCGTTGCTGTAGAATATACCCCATCATGCCACTAGGATTTGCAGGTTGGAGATTAGAATGTGTTTTGGGGGAAATAACAATTGGAGATCAAGTTCTGCTCCCCTGATCTCATCCAAAAGACATGCTAATGGAAAGGGACAATCTATTTCCACCCATGTCTTTGGACCTTCTCCCCAAAAATAAATATATATAAATATATATTCTTTTTTATGTTTAGGAAGTAGAGCTTCACATTATTTAGCTTCTATATCAAAATGTATCCTTTATATTTAACAGTGAATTCTGTTACTAAACTCCTCTTTTTAGTAATATTTAAAATACTAACCACTAAATGCCCCTTGTCCAATGTCCTAGACCTGCTCAAGAAAGATTAAATGCATCAAATTGGACTGTCAATTATGTGAGTTCTATTTCGAGCTTGACATCATTCATCCTGTTGTTTCAATTTAATTATATTTAGTCTTCAATCCATCCCCAGCAGCCCCAATATTTCACATTTTGTTAGTCTGTCTGCTTTGCTCTGACTAGTGACTTACAAAAATAACCACACTTCAAAACATCACTTCAGAAAATTAACCCTAAAGCAGTGTTCCCAACCCATCAACACCTCTGTGCAGAAGGAAAAATATCCTGAGTGCCCAGTTGACAACAGTAGTTGCTGAAAGCAATAACAGAAAAATAAAGAGAACACTCAGAAAAACACACAGGTTTTAGTTCTGAACTGTTTAATAGCCTAGAATCTGAATCTGACAGCAAATACTGTCATTACTTTATTATAACCTAGATACATATGCTTAGAGCTTTCTACAAAAAAGGCTTTTTAGATGCTATTTCCTCTGCCAGACCTTAGGTATAAGATGACACTTTTCCTTTAGTATTTTCAGCAAAGTCAATTAGAAGTAGTCTTTCAGCTGTAAAAGGATTTAAGGTTTTTTTTTTCTTTTCACAAAAATGTTTTAAAGACATGTTAGTTATCCTCAATGAACAGTATTTTTCTACTTTAGACATTTGGAGCCAAATTGTAAAACTCTAAAAATTATTCTGCAAATCGGACGGAAAAACTTCAATTCTAAAGTTTAAACTCTGAAATTGCATTATTTTTCCTTGGGTCATAGAATAATGGATTAAGGTTACATGTTTGGGGAGGTAGTTTACATCAGATTGTGTGTCTATGGTACAAAGTATTCATTTGGTACCTACACTTCTGAAAAATGCACTTTCTGCAGGCAGTCCCTAATCTAAGTTGTTCTCTATGTTAAAAACCCTTCCAACAGATACACCCAGTTCTTCTGAACAGTCTTGCCTGAAGAGTTTAATAATTCTGATAATTAACATAACTAGCAATGGCCCCAGGATTTGGTATCATATTAGCTGAAGGCTCCAGCAAGTATAAACAGCTCCAAAATCCCATTCTGCCCTGAGCAGCCCTGGAGCTTGCTCTGGCCTTACTTCCTGAGACTTGGCAGGACATCCCTTCCCCAAAGCAAGGCTTTAGGCCAAATTCCAACTGCACAACACCTCTCTGGACAGGGCTTGTAATGCCTAGTGGGAACAAATGGTGCTTTAACATTCCTTACTGGAATGCAGTATTTCTCTAGCAAATAGGGATCCTATAGCTTAGGAGAGAACCTAAATCTGAATTCTTTCCTGAATTCAAATGAGCAGCCCAAACATAACATACAAGCTCAACAAGCCAACTAGCAAAAAATATTGCTGCTTTTTTGTTGTTGTGTTTTATAATCAAGGTGGAAGTTTTATTCTTTCCCAAGCCTACCAACAAAAGGATGCCACTTTAAACTGTAAAGGACTCAACATACACTAGTGGAAGTGACATTTCTGTTTTGTTTTTCCAAGCAAATACAAAAATCCTGTACATCCACTCCTGCTAAAATGATGCTTAGAAGTGTTAGGGTCGTAGGACACAAAGTCTCACTTCAAGTCTTACTTTCACATAAGCCCAAATGTCCTATGGTACAAATTTTATCATTGTCCATTATTTCTTCAGAATACTTGTTTGAAAGTGACAAAGTCGCCTTTGATGTAGGGCAAGAAGACAACTTATCTGAACCATCTTTCACATAAAAGTTCAGCTCAAAGCACCAACAGAAATGACCATGTGAATAAACGTATTTCCAAGATAATCAGTAGGAAATAGAAACTGGGGATTACATTTTGAATGTGTAAAAAGTGAAACCTAAGGAATTGAGAGTGCAGCTGAGACCTAACCTGTTGTATTTCCCTCAAATCCTGATTTATCATTGCCTCCTATTGCTGAGTTTGACTCAGCATCTTGCCCTAGGCTGTGGAATGACACCCTCAGGGTTCTGCTGGAAAAGAATAAAAGCTTTTCTCTCAGCTAACCAATAAAGAACAAGTCAACAGCACTCCAGGAACACCTATTAAAGCCTACCAGAGTCTAATAAAAACAGTTACTTAAATATTAAGGCCATTTCATTGCTAGTGGCTGGAATGCAAGAAAGCAGATTTTGCAACAGGTTCAAGCCTTTATCAAAGGTTTAAAAAGAAAATTTGTCACAAGCATAGAAGCACTGCGCTTGCCAGCCTATTTTATTGCTAACATCAAAGAAAATTCGTGTTTAAACCAATCATTTGTTAAATCCTACAACTCAAAGTCGTGTGTCAACCCCCTCTGTCAGTGCTACTGTACCCAGCCACTCAAAGGTCAGCCAGCCCAAAACAGACCATGGCCAGTCAGAGCCATTAGTGACAACCACTGGGTCAGAGTTTAGAAATTCCTTCAGGGTGTTAAAAACAGCAGAAACACCGTTTGTGTTTGGACAGATGTAAAGGCACAACAGATTATAAACTTACAAGACTTAACAGAAACAAGGGGTGAAAAGGGAATGGGTATAAAAAAGAACTCCTCACCAGTGAAGTCAATGTAAGAATAAAACCACTCCTCAAATAAACTGGTTCTAAGTCCATAATTGCACCAAAACTTTAAAATGTTTACTTTCTTTTAAGCAGAATTCTAACACTGAAAACTAAAGTCAAGGTTCATTTAATCCTTTCCTCCCCTCCTGTTGAGCACCATTTCCACCCTCAGATTCACTGTAACAACTATGGGTTGGAGAGAAAAAAATGCTCGTTGTGCTGGGAATTCGGGCAGTCCCGAGAAAGAAATCTGCCACGTTGCATTTTGGACTGCCTGTGGATGTCCTCACTGCCTGCTCTCTTTCTCTTCTCTGCTCACCTGTCTCAGAAATATTCCACACTTAATCAAGGTTTGCAAGCTGATCTTCACATTTGGATTATTCATATGAGTGTGTTGTCAAAACATTTAAGTGAAGGTTTGACTTTATTTCATTCCAACCTCAGAGATTTTTGCTTTTTCTTTTAAAGACAACTACACCTCTTACAGTCACATGTGTACATCTAGTTCTTGATGCCATTTATTGATACATTTAAGTAAACTCTTCTTCAGTAAGTCACTTGAACATGGTTTGTCTTTTGCTAACTGGGAGGCAGTGCTAATTAACAACATTTTGTCTCTTTGGATGAAGTACTTTTCATAACATTACATTAAGGAAATTATTCATACCCATGAATATATATCTGGGTTATATTTCATAAGTAACTTAGCAGGTCTAGTACATGTGAATGTATGATCTGAGTATCATCAATCAACTGTGCAGTAATCCCTCAACTAACATTCTCCTACAGCCACATCAGCAAGTTTTGTCACATCTAACATTTGGGTTCAACACACTTCCATGGCAAAGTCATCCTTTCTTCAATACACAGTGACTTTTTACAGTAACATTGGCTACACACAGTCAGCTTTTTATGCCTTAAAGAAAAGCTACAGAGAGAGAGATAAGTGCAAAATTAGATGGTGTGCAGGAGAGCATTGAGCTGACATCAGAATTTCTGAGGGCAGCCCCAAAGAGCACCAACACTGGGGGAATCTACAGGACAAGCACATCAGCAGCACTGGAGAGACACACACTCTCAAGAGGTAGATGCTGGTCTTGACACTACTCAGAGAAATTCATGCCATGAGGATGCATCAGGGATCTTTCCACACAGATGAGAGTGCTCCACCCCCTTCCCAGTAACCAGGCTGAGGCATACACAGCTGAGAAGCAGGGGTTACTAGGATGGGGTGCCAGTTAAAGAGAGGGTGGGCGTACAGTCCCAGTCTGCACTGCAGTGGCTTAACCTTGTGTAAAAAAACCAGATACATGTTGGCCAAATGGTAAAAATCTCAACTATAGCTTTAAAACTGTTTGCTATGCAACAAATAATTGAAATGTTCATGTATTCTAAGAATCCTCCCCTGCAAATACAGAGATCTAAGAAACATGCAAGGAACAGCCCAGGAGCATGACAGCAATGCCCATCTGCCAAAGGCACAGCACTCATCATGGATCATCCAGTTCCCTTCTCCGGCAAACCATAATTAGATGGCCAAAGGAAGAGAACAGAACAAAACGAGCTCTGACATCACTGAGAATCAGCAGCTCTGCCCTTTCAGAATCCTCAGCAGGAACTTGCTGGAGCTCAACTGAGGAATAATAAAATGGAGACATCCCTCTCATTTACTTTCATACTAAACTAAGAGCAACTACATCATGCAATTCTTACATTTCCCCATTAATGATCTTTATAGAGACTACTAAAACACTACTGCAAGTTAATATACCGTAGGGTTTTACTATTAAACAAAAGATAGCAGATTATTTTTTCTAAAGAGTGAAAAGGTCACACTGGTACTGCAACTGCATTTCAGTCAGAGTTTAAGTACTCACCATTAGTTTACCTTTCTCCTTAAAGACCTCTTGCTGATAAATTTCTTTGGAAAAATTGATATTATAGTATAGGAAAAGTTAAAGTTCTCAATAAATGTAGCCTTAGTGCTACTTAAAAACTGGTCTAGCCTCTCTGGTTTCCTAATTGCTACCAGGCAGAGGTAATCATAACTAAAATAAACCAGTTTTGTTAGTCTTTGCCATCCCTGCAGTGGTTCCCAAGTCTTACAGACCCCTGTAAGACAAAGCAGTACTTTTTACTGAGGAATGAAAACAATCACTGAAATTTGGCCCATTGTTTCTTGATGTTACACAAGTTGAGTGATTTTGGGATGAAAACTACCAAGCTCATTACCCTGAGCTATTCCTTCTGCTGGCGCAAGAAGGAGTTAGCTTATTCCAGAGCAGTAGGAAGTTTTCCTGGGACTGCTTGCCCTTGCATCATCAGGGCTGCATCAGAGCCCATCTGCTGTCAGCACCATATGCTGAGGCCCCACACACACCACGCCATGCCTGAATTTGATTGCAGAGAAGTCACAGGGGCTTCTTTCCCTCCTGACCATTAAAGAGGCAGATCCCAGCACTGTGCAGACAAAGAAATTGTTCTTTATCTTGGGAGGTACAGTCTTTAAAACAGGAGTTCAAAGCAGCCATTAGTTTCTTCATCTGTTTCTAAGCAGGTACCAAACTGTCCACTGAGCCAAGAAGTTTAACCAGCCTAAGCACACTTTTTGACCCACTTGGTTAGGAACCAAAGCGTTGCCAGCTCCCAATAACTTCAGGGTCTTACAAGACTAGGTGCCTTCCTTGAAAGGTGTGAGCTACAGAGGGAAGCATTTACATGACAATCCCAGCCCCTAAAATAAGGCCTCTGGCCCTCCTGACTGCCAAGGTGTGCTTTAAAGGCCAGAATGGCACATAGACTAGAAGGTGACTAAAAATAACCATTTCTTATCTTATTTTAAGTGAACCTCATGTTTTTTGGGTACCTGGTGATTTTAGTAGTGACAGTGTCAAGTTTAACTTGTGTAAATCATGGCCTTCTGCACATCCTGTCTATAAATGCTTAAAGTGCCCCAATTCTTTCAACAGTAGGATACACATGGCATGAAGAATCAAACTCCTTCAAAATCAGTTTTTAAAACTTATTCTTCACTTTGCAGCAGAGCTGGAAGAAGAATAAATCTGAGCGTGCTGTCCACTAAAAAGATGCACTTCCCAGCTCAACCTGCCAGCTTCTTTCCCAGAGTGAGCAGGGAACCCAGGGAGACAAAACAGCTTCACCCTTAACCTTCAGAGGTCAACTTTAGCTTAATTTGATATCCTACCAGTTCATATAGCACTGAAAGTAGAAGGTTGGCAGGAGATCAACATTTTCTAATTTAAATCCTAACATTTCCAGGCTTTTTAACCCTCATTTTAGCAAGCTGATGGATTTGTTTGTTCCTTTTCACTCTGTCTGTGGATTTTTTTCAGAACAGTCCTATTTGATATTGAAATGAAGGTTACGGTGTGCATCAGGCAGTTTTAACATGTTGCTTAGGGAAGACAAATGCAAAATAACTCAAAAAAGACATAGAGAAGAAACTTTGGATTAAAACATCGTGTAAGGCTTAAGATCAGTGATCTGCTGTAAAGGGGAATGCAATGTTTTAACTCAAAAACCCCTAACTGGGTCTGTTTTGTACAGCACTTATTTGTCAACAGAGAAAAAAAATAAGTTTCATAAACAAATATTTTTATGAACTGTCATGCTGTTGTGATCACATAAGTTACGGGCAAACAGGGCTGGTCATTAGGACAATCCTAGAAATGATCTAAATATGATAAATTATAATGGGACACAACACAGCAATTGCACACAGGGTATTCATAGGAACATTTCATTAATGTCTTAAGTTACCAATGATGAAAACACTAAAAATAAGGGTGTTTCATTTGCAATGGAAAAAGGGCAAGCCAAATACAAAGCAAAGCAGCCTCACATTTACAAAAAAACCAACAAGCCTGTTGGAATGGCGTTGATAATCTAGAAACAAAGAGCAGAAAGTTAACTACCCAGTTTAGACTACATTTCATATACTTTTCATTACTTGAACCATTATTTTGCCATTTATTTCATAATAGCATTTCCTTAAACCCACCCAAAGTGAATGGATGTTTCAATCAAAGAAACAGGAAGGGAGACTCAAGAGTTTGGATCACAGCCAGAAAAAGAAAAGCTGCTGCCATGTGTTAAATGCATAGGAACATGTCATATCAGCATTGAATTCAAACTTACCCTTTTAGAAGTGAAATTGCAGACACTAGGGAAGGTGATAGAAAAAGATGGCTTAATATAAGTTTCAGCAATTTTTTAATATTATCTAAACAGTGATTTTACAGCCAAAACAAATGCTACCATTCATTGGAGATGTACTGAAATTTACTTGTGCTTATGTAAGAAAGCCAGGTCAACAGAAGATCATCAATATAAACTCAACACTCTGCTAAAGGATAAAAAGGGAGGATGAGATAGTGAGAACAAGGGGAAAGAAAAAAAAAGGGGTGTTAAATTAAAAACCACCTCAGAAATCAGCAAAATACACTCTCTCCAGAAGTGAGAAAAAAAGGTAAAAGTGCCAGAAACTCCACATAATATTCTAAAAATCTTTGATGTTAATTGACGTGAGGAACTGGAAAGGCAGTGACAAAATAATGGGTTATAGACTGGAAAGGAGGTGTGGGAATGTACTGAACTGAAAACTGGCAACAAGATCCCTGGCTATTCGCAGGCTGTTTGGACAGGGTATAGTCAGGCTGGAAAGGGGGAAAAGCCATGTCAGGGAAAACAAAAAAACCCCAACCAAACATATACTTGCTAGCTAAACTCCAAATAATGCCTCTGTGTAATCCTTTCACTAAAAGCAAATTAAGAACTACAGTAGACATTTGCTTACTTAAGAAGGACAATTCTGATGCCATTAACTGTTGAATAAGGGCTTAGTTCTTCCTATTCAAAGAGAAGTCCAATGAAAAAGGAATACTGAAGACTTAATGAGGACATACATTATTGTTCATCTCTAATTCTGCTGCCATACAAATCCTCTACAAAATCTCAAATCATTAACAAACAGAAAAAGTAAATTACAAGGAGTTCACCCAAAGGTCAGCTGTCTGCACCCAGCCAGAGATGCAGACCCAGCGAGAAGGTCTTCAATGGAACCAGGCTCTGTGAAAGGATGTTGGCAGGCTTTGCATAGCCAGAGTGCTTTGGGAAAAATGCATCAAGTATAAAATCCAAAGGATGAAACTTCTAAGAGCATCAAAATAGTTCAGCATTCCATGAAGGAAATGCAGCAATGCTTCATTTTACAAAATGCAGAAATAATTTTGTACTACATTATGATAGCATGGTTAACAAAAGGAAAACATTTTGGTGGAGGACGTCTTGGTCTTTTCATTTGTGGAGAATTTGAAAATGAGTCAACAGGGAACTTAAGCAAACAGCAGAGAAATATTAAAGGCTTAAACCCTTCACAAAATACATCAGAACATGTGGTGCACTACAAATGCCATGGTTGATCTTCCCACCGAATTAAAACTGCTCTAGAAACTATTACTGGTTTTTTTTTGTACATTATTTTTTTAAGGTTAAGTGAGTTCCACAAATATTCTAAGTCAGCACTATTTGTCCAACTCTTTAGGATAAAGTTGACCCACACTAACCCACATTACTGAAAGCAGTTCTCAAAGCCTCTTTTCTTTGGCTCTAGCCTCTTATTGTATCTCTGCTCAACTGTTAAACAAAAATCATAGTTACACAGCAGTGGCATAATCAAGTGCTTACATCACAACATGTAGCCAAGAAAGAATCTAGAATGACATATAATGTCTATGGAATGAGATTTTTCTTTACTTATATATTTTTAAGACTACATTCTGCTGACTGAGCCATATCCTGCATTCTGCCTCTCACATAGTGGTACTTCACCATTAGTTATAGTGAATTCACAGCAAAGCTTACTGAGAAGGAACCTGCCTAACAGACACCGTGCTGGCCCTTGCAACCATCACTTGAATTTGCCATTTGGTTACTTAGCAGAACACACTTGGCATGTGTGAATGAGAGCAATGTATTGCCACTGCAAATATTTCTATATCAGCTCCAACTAGTAACAGAACACCATGGCTTTCTACACAGTTCGCAAATGCAGAGTACATTCGTGTGCTCTGGGATTTTCTGATCTGAAAGTATAAAGTATAAAGCTGAATAAAGGTTCATTTGCAAGGAAAATAAGACAAAGTAAACTGTAAATGGTGCATCAAACTCTTAAACACAAATTCTGCTACTGGTGACCAGCAGCTGGAATCACAAAAAAAAAAATATTCCATGAAGCATTGGAGCACTTTACATCAATTCCACGCAGCATTGGGGGACCTTACATCAAGAAAGACAATATGAAACCCAGGAAGTTACAGAAACTCCATGGTCTGGGACATGGCATTTTTCAGTCCATATGAAATCCAGAAGGATGATAGGCCATTTCTGTCAGCCTCTGAGTCATGTTTTTTAGGTGTGAAGACCAGAACTGAAAGTTATTTTTCACTTAATTTTGTGCAGCTGTTTGTAGACAAGTGCAGGAATTCTGGAATTGCTGGGAAAAACCCCTGACTGGCTGCTTAGTGCCTCTGGTGTGAGCTACAACGTGCCTCGAGACTGAAAACAGAAGGAAATGGTGTTTTGTTTCCACAGAATCAATCACTGTGGATTGCCTGACAAAATTTTCTGGCACTGGAACAGAACACAATAAAACAGATCCATTAACAAGCCTGGGAAGCAGAGCTGGGGTATTACCATTTCCTCATGGAGGGAGTTCTCCAAGTCTTTTTCCTCTAAGGTGTGAGAGGTTCACTCCATCGTGGAGATTAAACAAACAAAAAAAAGGAGCAAGAAAGAATAAAAATTGTTACATAAAGTCCCACTGAAGGAGCTGCCTCGTGGTTATTTGACTGCAAGAGCCTGGCACTGAAGAGTGAAAAAAAAGTGAAGTCTGTTGTGCATGATGAAGTCCATCTTCTGAAAAGAAGATGGGAGAATGAAACACCTTCGAGAAACTGCCAAACCTGGGCATCAAAGCATGTGTGCTGCTACTTCCATGCCAAGAGTACTGAGAAAGTTTCAAAAAGTGATATGCTACATCCACAGCAGAGATGGATACAAGAAAACATGTTACAAAAGAGGTGCAGTGGTAAGAAGCTGTCCTGTTTACTACTCCTTAACAAGTTACCAAACACCACCAGATCCAAGGGACTGACTTCACAAACGTTCTTAGATCATGGGAAATAAAATAAAAATACACTGGCTTCAATATCATGAGAAAAGTGTTGCCATGTGTTCTCCTCTGGCAGCTCTGGCTGTTCCCAAATGATGATGCCCTCTCATCAAACTCCACATCAAAAAGCCCTCTAGACTCTCCTTGCAGACCATTTACCACAGCCTGGCAGGTACCAGCAGTCTGCAGACCTCAGTTTCATAACTCCAGATCTAGAAGCAGCATGGAATTTCTAATGAAATTAGTTAAAGCAATTACAAAAAACCACATAGTGAAAAAACCCATCAAAACATTAAATCCTTGCTAAAACCCAAGAGCAATGTCTTAAAGTGAAAAATAGAAACATGGTGTCATCTAGTATCTTAATATCTCTTAGGATCTACTGATTTGGAAAACTTTATTGAAAAAAAACCCACAAAACTAAACCAAGGTGAGATATATAATGAAATAAAAAGAGAAATGAGTTACTGATGAAAGAATCTTTACTAACATACATAGGAAACATCCAAAGACAGTGACAGACTGGGATGCTAAACCAGTTTCTTTTCCTAGGATATTTCAAAAACTTATGAGTTCAAGGCATGTACAATAGCATAGACATGTACAATAACATAGACATGTAAAGTATTACATGAAGGCATAAAATTATTATTAATCAGCCAAGAATGTGTGCATTGCATTAAACTTCCATCACCCTGTAAACATCCACTATGTTCCCATTATCCTGCATGCACTGAAATGTACCATTACCTTAATCTTCGATGCTGTAATTATTCCTGGTTGTAATTAGTAACAGCTGTGACATCCAGACTGGAGTTCTATAAGCAATAAAATTCTCCCAGAATTTAATAAGCAGACTTTTTGTACTGTTATGTTGTGCTTGTGAAACTTGTTGGAATACAATCTGTCATCCACCTTCTTTCTCCATGCAGCACCTCTGTTTGCAGGATGTTTTACAACTGCTGCTTTCTCCCACTGACCTGCCCAAATGTCCCTACAGGTGCAGGGAGCAGCCTCCATGCTGTACATCACAGGATCCAAGCCCTTTGGATTATGAGAAACAGCTGAAAATCAAAGCTTCCCACTGGACATGCAGACACGTGAAACTCTATAAATAGATACCTAAAGTATAACTATAAATATTCATAAAGAAACTGTTTCTTTACATTCAAGTGTTGATTTTGAAGCTCAGGTGACAACAGCTTGAATGTAACATGGGTTATTTCAGAATTACATAGGATAAGCAAAGCCATTCAGTTCACTAGACTATTTCTACAGGAAGCCTATATACTTTCAGAAGTTAAAAAAATAAATTAATACAACACACCCTTGTTTACTTTCCAATTCAAAATATAAATTCCTTTGATATTTATTTCATTTTCCATTTGAGAGAAAAAATAAGTAGTTTGGCTTTTTTCTAGTTAAATACCTGAAGCTGCTGAGAAAAGCTAAAATAAACTAGAAAATCCATCAAACCCCCAAACATTTGCCTGTCAGAATCTATGTTTACAATTACAAAATATATTTGTAAATTTATAGAGGCATATATAAGACAATATAGAATTTATATTTAAAAAGTGGGTCAAAAAATGTTTGTCAAGTACAGCCTGACAAAGGAATAGCGTAAATTGATGTCAGCTTTAATAACTGCCCTAAATCCACACTAAATACTGCTTAAGACTGTAAAATGCACAACATAATGACATGATTCTGTACCCGTATCAGTTAACTAAGCTGAATTGAAATATCATTCATATTTCAGTGTGGAGTGAAAGGTAGGGGGAAGTGAGAAAACAGTGAAATTCTGACATATCTATATCTTATTGTTCTTTTTTTTTAACTAGGAAGTCTTGAGATTAGGAAAAAAATAAATTATAAACTTTAAGTTTCCTTTGTTTAGAAATCAGGAAGTCTTAACTCACTAGCCCCTAATCTGAAAAAAGTAAAATACTACTAATCTGTGCACTAGTACAGTCACAGATCACCAGGGAGCCTTCTTAGAGAATCCTTTTAAAAAGAGAAAGCAGCAAACAACTAAGCCCCTCAAAAATAAGTTGTCAAACATCCCTCACCAAGAGGTGATGCAGCAGATCAGCTCTCTGGCACTCACCCATTTCATCTCCCCAGGATCTATCCACTCACAAAGGCCAGAGCTCTGCATCCATATTCATAGTGGTCTTGTCGCTCTGCATTAGGCAACTTCATTCACATCCATTGCACTGAAATCAAAGCCAAATTCCCAGATTTTACGCTCATTTAAAGAATAAATAAAAAGGCTTAAGAGGCATTCTAAGCAGTTCACAGTTACTGTGCTGATGAGGATTGTGAAATAATTCAGATTCGTCATTGCAGATTATGTCACACGCAAACACGGATGAAGATGTAAAAGGCCAAACCCTCTCCACTAATCCTGCCAGGACTTTCTCAGCTCACCCTGCCTCCCTCCTCAGCAACCCATCATATCCTGGGATTATGCCCAAACCCAGACACAAAAACTGAGGATATCACTACCCAGCTATCATTTGGGAAAACTATTAGTTAAGTGTCTGATGAGTTTACTTCTTTACCTGATATCCTGAAAAACCTTTGCTAACACTGTGACATCTGTACCAAAACTTCCACAGTCACATGGGAGCTGCCACTGAAGATCTGAGCAATGAGAGTCATGGCTGAGCCACCCCTGCAACCTTCCAGCTAAAAGAGACAGAGCTGATGCTGCAGTGCTGGCGTTCATCAGCTACTCCTTATGAAATCCCCCTTCAAAGTGGAAGAGAACACAAAGAAGAGCCAGCTCATTATTTAAAATCTTCTGGTGATTTCCCAGTTAACATTGCAATAGTTAAAACACTTGAGTTTGAAGCTACTGATGCCGAAAAATTGACTTTATGTGCAATAAGTGGCAAACCAGAAATTATACAATGTAATGGTGATGACATAGCCTAACATCCCATATCAGAACATTAGGTCCCCTCAGTTCAGAATTTTCTTTTAATTTAATATTCTTTCCATGCTTGTACAGCCAAAGATCTCATTGAAAACTCGTTTAATATAATTACCCAGATACAGACTGAGCCTGTAGTACAATTCCATGAAAACAGAAGTTAGTAATGGAAACATTGCAAGAAGCTGAACTATCACAAACAGTATATAGTTACTTCTTGTAGGTAGCAGAAATGCGCTTACTGGCTTACATGCTGCAGATCCACATTATAGCTGCTAACACCTTAGGATACACATTTCACATCCCAGTACTACTTTTTTAACTCTTTGTCCTTGACTGCTTTCCCCAGCTTTCCTCCTCACCCCCAGAAATGACAAAACTCACAACAAAGCCAACCAACATCAAGAAATAAACTCAGTACAGCACTCAAGCCACGCATCTGTAGCCCCTTGGCAAGGATGTGTTTACCCATCAAAAACAGATCCAAACCAGAGACACTCAATTTACATGACCAGCTTAGAGCTCAGATAAACTAAAAACCCAGATGTCAGACAAAGGAGCCATGTTCTTGAAAAAACAGCCCAAATTGGATTTCAAAGACTAAACAGAGAGATTTAATTATTGAAACGTGGACATGGATCTGACTGGCTGCAGATAAAGAAGCCAATGCTACAAAAGCTGTTCACAAAAATTAAGCCCTCTGCACAGTCTCATTGCTCCAGCCCTGATTCCTGCAGTTGTGAGACATCACTTTTATTCACCATACACCAGTTGCTTCTCTCAGAGCAAATATCAACTTCACAGAGAATTAAACCATTAGAACCATATACCATGGGCCTGAACTACAACCTCAACACTGTTTCAGTTTGGCCACATGCTGATGCTCAGCGAGAAGGAGTTTGGAGTTCAGAGTTTATTCTAACCAGGTAAACTAAGCCCCTGTGCTAAGCATCTTTCCATACTCAGTGGAAACTTTTTCACTTTTTTGTTTATAAACATTTCAGAGATGAAACTGAGAACTGCCTTTCTACCATACCAAGGTAAATCAATTACCAATGCACTGAATTTTTAAATTAAAAAAACAAACAAAATACTTTTATAGATTGAGTTTTTCTTCCATGTTAAACTGTCTCCTCTTCTGTAAAGATGGCTGGTGAATAATTATCCTCAATTTCCAAATTCTATATAGTATACAATAAAACTTCTAGAATTAATCCATCAGCTACTGGAGGTTCATTTCAAACTTTGTTTTTATAAATCACACCTTTCAGATTTAGAGAGATAGAACAGAAAAAAAAATAATGTGCTGTAAATTTGCAGGAGAAATAAGAAAAACATTTTAATTTTATCCTTCAGGACAACATGCAACTATAGATTTGTAGCTGTGGAACCTGGCAAATAGAACCACCTATTACAAGCCTAAGGTTTGTAATGGCATTCTCTCTCAACATTGCCCATGCCGAGCCCTATTATAGAATGTGCATTTGTGACTTGAGCTTGATTGAAAACAGAGATGCAGAGGCAAAAGAACCTACTGAACTGCCAGCTGGCAGGATAGCAGTGGCCTTTCTTCTGGTAATAAGCCAAAGGAAGATGATGTGCAAACATCTGCCCAGTAGAATCCATTCCACCTCAACTCTAACAGGACAAGAATTTTATCACTGATCTTCTAGAATGCAGTATTTGATAGTATTTACTTCATAAAACCCTCTAAACAGGAATATAATGATTAGACAGACAAAATAGAGTAGCAAACGTTTGTTTTCAGAAAAACTATAACCAATACAAGCTATGCTGGCTGCGTAGGTCCTGTTTAATACTACTCAGCTGAGTCAAAAACAGCCCCCAATGTTCTGATCATCCTTGGGTTTTCCCAAGGACATGCAGCTGGAGAGCAGGGGGAATTAAAACATGATGTCAATGGCACACACAGAGAAAAGTTAAAATCAGCTCAAATTTCCTGGAGTCAATGGTAAAGAAAAGGGAAAGATGCTAGCCAAGAATTCATCTTTGCTTGATTTAAATCTCATCATTCCATGAATGATGAATCTTAGAATCTTGTTTGTTCACTTTCAAATTGATATTTGGCCTAGAAAGAGTGCTAGAGAATTTGACTAAACACATTATAGTATTTTCTCCTAAGACTAGTACTGAAAACTAATTGGTTTTGGCTGATTTGGTGGTATTCCCAATATGGAAAAGAAAACTTTATTTCAAACAAGTTTTTAAGAATTCATCAAAACCCATACAAATCAAAAATGACAACTCCTTGGTTATAGTAATGATAGGAAAAAACATCAGGCTAGTAGATCCACTTTCATAACAAATCTCTTTATCCTAAACTTCAATATAATTTATTTCTATTTTGATTTTTTTTGTGTCTTTTCTCCAAAACTAGGCTATTAAGTTGCCAATTGGCCAACAGCTCATTCACAGACACTGCTATTGATTTCTTTTTAAGCAGCTGCCTTCTAAGAATGAAAGTAATTGATTTTTTTTCCCCTTATCTCTGACCTGGTTAAAAAAATCCCTTGGAATAACAAAATAAAACTTTCAATCAAGATAAAACATACTTAGTAATGCAAGTGTAAAGGGTGAAGAGAATGAAGAAAAGCTTCAGCAACCAGAACCTCCTCTCCACCAAAGAACTCTTTTAAGTGCTCTGAGCAGAGCCCTTGGTTTTTTTGGGGGTGCCTGAAGGGGTGGGAACGGGAAACGATATTAAACAAAACCAAACCAAAATACAACCCGAGCGTTATTCATTGCCTTCGCTTTAATTTGCCCGCCCATCTGGGGCTGGCAATTAGCTCTCCATCAGAGAAGAAAGCGAATTTGTTCCCCTCCTCAGGAGAAGGCAAATTCCTTCCTCCCGGCAAAGGCCTGCCACGAGGGGCAGAACACGCAGCCATACAAATGAGCCACATCGATTACCCTTTGCAAACAGCACTTAATCTTAGTGTGTTTTTCCTACCCCCCAAAAAAAAAAAAAGGCTTTGATACCTCCTTGGCTTTATACAACCTCCCTGAGCTGCCTCACTTCATTCAGAGGCTTCATCTGACAGCGTTTATCACACCCAGGGTAGGTGGGAGGAAATGTCTGAGGACCGAACAATTAAATGCAGTTTGCACTGGGGTTTCTAAGCCTCAGGGTCACAGATGCCTCAGTCGCAGCAGCTGACAAAGCCGGCAGTGCTGCCGTGGCTGCAATGCCAGCCAGGGCACCGGGTACCTGCAGTGCCCTTCTCCCGACAGTGTCTGCCTTGGCACCGCCATCCCAGCCCCGCCAGTGCCTCCCCGTCGGTGCTCGGGGACAAAATCGGGCAGAGATGGAGGATTTTCAGTCTGCCTTATGTATCTATTTCACAGCATGTTTATCAGATGGATAAGATGCAAGCAAACTCCTCTGTCAGGAATTTCAGCTCAACACAGGAAGTTTTATGGAAATACTTCACCTCGGGGACTGGGTTTAATGAGAAGCTGAGACCACTTCCCAGGTCACACATTGCTCTCATACCTGTCCTGTGTCAATAAAAATCACCACAAACAGGCCTTCCTGAAATGTAAATTAAAACTCAAAAGTTTTGATGCCAAATAAAGAGGCATATGCCTCAACTGCCATCCTGCAATTTGCTCCACTAGCAGTGATTAATACATGAAGAAATAAACCCCCACATATAACTTTGATCATGTTACACCATGAATGTTTTAAAACTCTACAAAACTAGGCTAACAGGGTAGATAGTAGATAGGCAAACTACACCTGGTCATAGCAGACACTTTCTATATCTAATGTATAAGAAAAGAGAACAAAAAGCAGAAAAACCCCTAAAACAAAAGAAGAAACAGAAAGCATGAAAATATTTTTGTCATGCTCATTTGAAGTACTAATTGAGAAATTTTGAAGGTAAGATAGTCGAAATCATTAGCAACACTTAGAGTTAGCCAATTATTTTAGAAATATTTACTCTATTAACATTAACAATGAATTAGGTGTGGTCACATAATTGAATTACTGTGAAATTAAGATCCTCTGAAGAAATATAGGAAAGTAAAACTTCTTTTCTAGAACTGGATTTCTTATTGGAAAATTAATTAATTATGAGACACAACCACATCTCAGCATCAAAGCAATGCAGTTATTTATACAGTTGCCATGTTGCTATTTATGGAGGTAAAGCATTTAAGGTATTAGCTGTTCCTACTAATAAACTTAAAACTGATTTTTCTATTAGAAACAGATGAGTAAAAGCAACAACAAAAAAATAAATCAAAACTATATATGTAATATACATGATTTAAAATTGTCATGCTGTTAAAGCACAGCTTTTAAATAAACTATTAGTCTAGAAAACAAGCCAGTTTGTCACTGACTGAAAGCCTTGTCTCATGACACGGCTGTGACACATTCACGTGCTTCTGAACAGCCCAGTCTTTCCATACTGGCATGGTCCAATTTTGGTATTTATCTGCTGTGCCTTGAACTCTGCACTGGAGGCACCACAGAGGTGGACAGAACTCATCTCCAACTCCAGTGCTTCCCAAGGCCACAGCTGCTGAAATTATACTGAAATTGGTATATATGGAAAACCTACACCACGTTGTACCCTGTTTTATACATACCACTAGAAAGTCAAGGTTCCCATCAGCAGGAGAGTTATGCTGTTTAATTTAACATCTGACAGTTTACTGCCTTCACACATTAAACTTATTGCCTCATTTTATTGTGCTGCCATTGAAACTGCTCAGATTAACTCCCTACCTAATTATTATTACCAAACTATACCTGGTGTGGGGACTCTCACAGTACCATTGATTATCTGATAATGCAGAATTTCTTCACCAGCAATAAACACAGCATTTTTTGGACTACACGCACACATACTATCTTCATTCTCTTCAAACAAATCTCAGCTTACAGTTACTACTTTTCTGAAATGCTTTTTATATAACACTTGGCATCTATCAGTGAGACAAATCCCACATTTGCATACCTACTTTTCATGAAAGCAGCAGCTGAGGTACAGCCCAGAATTTACTAACAAAGAAAGCAGCAAACATTTGCAGAGCACCCTTGTGCGGCTGCTACTCTGGGCTGAGTTGCTTGGAGGTGCTGCCAATGCTCAGCATGGCTGTGATGGTTTCAGTTTTAAAAATCCTATATCCAGCCCCACAAAAAGAGGTCTCTATACATAGTGTGAGCACGACAGACCAGACACTGCCAAGAGAACAGACCCTCTATAGTTATATTTGTGCCTCAGAGAGGTAAGCAGAAAGATCCTGGACTCTCCACAACTTGACTTGGCCATGAGATCCTTAGTGTTTTTTCATCTTTATAAAAAATTTAAGTTTAAACTAAAAAAATGCTGTGGAAGAATTAGCATTTCCATCTTACATACCATGATGGTTTGTGCTTTTGGACAAAATAAGGTACTGATTAAGCAGCAATCTATTCTGTTTCCATTTTTTTGAAGTTAGCTATAGAAACCTTAAGTGTCCTCTAAAAAGGATACATATGGCCATGAAAATAACCACTTAAAGCAACTGTGGCTTTCACAGGATTTTCTACCAGGGTTATTTACAATTTGTTTTAATCAGCAGTGGCAGTGTTAACATCTGCACCACAGTAATCTTAATCAGAAAACGCCACACTAAATTCTGTCAGTACTCAGAATTCTCTCTCCTGAAAGCTCTTCAGTATTTAGGTATCTTGTTGCTGTAATTTAGTGTTCAACTGGCTGTCATTAATCAAGTCGTGATGTAATAAAACCACATGGATGTTTCCATTCAAAATGGTCAAACAGTAAGCATATACTTAGCCAAGGAACCAAAATCTGCCTGAAAATGTTTACAGACCCCACTTAACTTAGTGACATTTTAAAATGCCACATGTCCTGCAAGTTTACATTTGTCCAGGCAACGAATTTCCTTGAACAAGGATGACCATCCAGCCGTGCTGCTCTGACAGCTGAGTACCTGTTCTAACAGCAACCTAACCAAGCAGCACTTGCTCATTTAGAAAACATAAGACTCCAGATGGTTAAAAGCATTAGAAATGCAGGCCCTGGGCTTGCTGATATGGATAAACTTAGCAGGGTGTTGGATTATCATGCCAGGTTGTTACAGTTTGCTCAGAGCAGCCCAAGGAAGCAGCTGTCCCCTCACTGGCCCACAGACACACACTGGCTGGAGCTGCAGCAGCAGGTGACCCACACAGGAGCACATCTGCCAACTCCAGCAAACCATACACACATCGTTGCCTTAAAATAGACGTGCTTTCACATTACCTAACCCTAAGCTCCTAACTCAAGTGGCTGAATATCAGTTAGAAACAGAAATGCCTGTAGAGCAATCCAGAACTACTGAAATGCTGAACCAGCTTCTGAAAGCATCATTCTGGTCTGAGGCCAGCGGAACCAAGATTTTCATTTAGGGACTGTAGCTCATTATGTAAAATTAGTTACAAATAGTAGCAAATAAATCCACTTCAAATTAATTTCTAAGCCAACCAATGCCAGCTCTTTGCGGAACCATTTTGCCAGTATGACAATAGCAGCTCTTTGTTGTGTTTTATTGTGCCTGTGTAATCGCAGCCATGAGCTATTTTTACATGGAACCCCATCGTCAGCACAGTGCTTACGCTTCCTCTCTCCAGCACAATCAGCTGTACTGGCAAAAGGCAGCTGGGTAATGTAATTACCATGATATCTAATGCTTCTGCACGCACAGATGAGAGGCAGAGTTGAGAACTCCCCTGCCCATCACAGACCTGCAAGAAAGTGCTGTCATGAACAACTTTTGGTATCTAAAAAATGAAATCCTTTCTGATACTGGCAGATTGTTTTTTTCCAGCAAGGTTGATAGATCTTGGTCTATTACCTTTAAGTTTTACAATTACCTGAGGTATGGCAGGGGAAGAGATGAAGAGCAGATTTCTAGACTGCCCAGGCAACATTTTCAGGTTTTATGTGTTTTAGAGGCCTTTGTTGTCATTTGTCCACATTCTAACCTCTGTACAGCTTGACACTGGTGCATAGGGATTCCCAATTTAATGCCTTGTAGAAGTTTTACTAGCGTGCCAGTTTATCCTTCCAGGTAAGTCCCAAGACAGCATAGTTCAGACCTAAGAGTGATTCCCCAGGTATCATTCCTGCCTCTCAAGAGTTCAATACTTCTCTTGCTATCATTACTCTTTTTTTTTTTTTTGTCAAACTACTGGCACAGTCAATGAGCAGCAACACAGCCCTGTTACCCTGAGGAGGATGAGCAAATGGCTCTAGAGGAATGCAAGACTCCCAAAGAGTAATTGTGCACATCCCAAAGTGTTTCAAAAATATCTGCAGCCCTGATGTTTCACTTTCTAGCCCAGTTCTGACCCAAGTTCTATTCTACACTGACTTCAGAGTAAAGCCAATGCAAAGGAATGATAAATTAAATCCTTGACAGAGTAAGCAGACAAGAGTATGAATATAGCAAAAGAGCATCTTCATTAGGATATAGAACACAAATCTCTCTCTATGACCCTTCAGTTCAGCAGTTGCAGGTACCTTGTGCCAAACACAATCAGCTCGGTAAATGCTATTGCAAAGAGAAAGCAACCAGTGACCATTTTCTGCTGGAAGTATGAGCAGATGCATCATTGTGCTGCTCTGAAAAGAGGGGAATTCTGATGTAAAGTGACACTGTACACATCTAGAAGGAAAACAGAAAAAAAAAGAAAAAAGGTAATTAAATTTTTGGCCATTAGCCCAGCTAGTGTTTACTCCAGGGAGGAATTAAAAGAAAGGTGCATGAGATTACACCTGGCCTGAAAAGCAAAAACATCTGCTGAACTCATAAATGATTGGATTAGTTCTGCCCCAGGAAGCCAGCCTGGTATACATACCCTCTACAGACCAGTTTAACTGTGCACAGGAAGAAACAGGAAAAGTTGTGCTGAATTAATTTCCCATTAGAAACAAGGGAAAAAACCAGAAAAACATTCTTCAATGCTGAGTGCAGGTCCCTTCCCCAAACTACAGCGTAGCTTGCATTTCGCAGCACGTTTCTCTTCACAGAACACTCTGTAACGACTGCCCACAGGGATAGTTCAAATGGCTCACCTATTTTGTGTTTGTTTTAACCAAACTGGCTCATATACCACTAATCATTTTTCAGAAATTTCCTTAAGCCAGACAGTAGAAAAAAACCCAACCAATCAAAAAGTCTCCAACCTCCCAAGACAACAAATTGTTGCTTTGAACTGTACGGTAACTGTGGCTGCTTAACAGGGCCTTTTACATTTTTGCAGCCAAATTCAAAAAGATACACTTGGGAGTCAAAGGGTCAAAGTGGCCTGGAGTAGTCACAGGACCTTATGTCCCTGGCCTCTTGTATCTGGAAAACTTGACACCAGAACTTGGTAACAGAGCTCATCACTGTGCCCTTTCCTACCCTGCCCTGTCTGAACTTAAAGCTGTGAGATAAAACGCAACCCAAACCCCAGGCAGGAGCTGTGCAGTCCCAACCCCTGTGCCTCAAGCTGAGCAGAGTGCAGACAGCACCAGGTTATGTGATGTGACAGATCCTTCCTCTATGTCTGCACAGCACTGCAGGCTCCCTTCCCTTCCCTCCTTTGGGCTCACAGGATTTGGGAGTCAGAACCTGAAACAGAGGATCTGGAAATTGCAAATGCAATGTCATAAAGGACAAAAGACAGAGCTAAGACATAATGTGTTACTGCAGTGCTGTGCTGCCACTGTTCCCTGATCCATCACAGCTTGGGAATTTGGTCCTGTACTGAGGCACTGAGCACACTGGGGATTATCCCCACATCCCGCAGGATCAGCACAGAGCTGAGGGTCCATGTGCAGGCAGGAAGAGCAGCTGCCTCTACTGGAACAGATTTTGACTCTTTCCCTGAGCAGTACTCACCATTTACACACACCTTCAGGGGTTTATTCTCCTTCATTACACTCACACACATCATGACTGTCACACTCTTCCCTAAATCCTTCTGCTCCATCCCAAAGACAGTCAAGGGACAAATTGTCCATTACTGTGAGACAGTACAATGCACTTTTCAAACTTTTCAAGAATGCGAATACATCTGATTTCATCCAGGAATGGAATCCCAAAATTATTTCTAGCAGTGGCATATAGGAGAGAAGATAGTCTAAAACTCCTGTGTTCATGGTTTTTTTAACTATTTAGTAGGCTCACAGGATTTTCCTCTCTCTCAGGTGGGTGTCTTTTCACAGAGCAGGTGGGAGATAACAGTGGTGAGTACCGTAAAGGCATTCCAGACATGCAAATATGGTCAGTCAGTACTTTGCCATGCTGTATTTGAAGATGAAATGGGCACACCATTTTGGTTTGAAATGTAGCTTCTTAATCACATTATAACTCAAAAAATCGTAAAATTGAAATAATTTTGCCTGGCAAACTCAGTTAAACTCCCTGACAGGGTCAGAACTGGATGTTGTGGGCCAGCCTTTTTAATCTAAAAGAGCTGTCCCAGTTTCCTTCATCTGCATGTTAATTAGGGAAGAAGCCATCTTTAATTGATGCTTCTCTTATTAATAACATTTCAATATACTGGCATTACTACTTACATTGTTTTGAAGAGTGAAATCTCCAGAAAAGAATAGAAATAATTAAAAATGATCTATTTGTCACCCTAATTACCACAACTAGAAATAGCACCAACTTTAACTGACCTTTGAAAGCTGAGACAGGAGAAACCACAGACCAAGTAATCTATAGGTATTGACTTCTTCACCTGCATGTTCTGGGTGAAAACTACATCATATCATTAGGTAAACAATCCCTGGCCTACTGCCAAGGTTATATCCTTCACAGCTGTGAACAAGCAACGAGCAATATGGAAACACACAAAAAACTCCCACATGGCAAAGCAGAATTTGATTTGCATCAACCAAGGTGCAAAGGACCATGTCTTCAGGCTTGCCAGCAATAATTACAGATCAGCTTAAAAACACCAAGCATGGTGAAAGTCATTCCAATTACAAGCTCGTGAGCACTGAGTATTTGCAAAGAAAAGAAATCTCCAGAAAGTCCTAACACTGAGTTATTTATTCTCTGTATAAGCATGCAGTGCTGCTTCTCTTGCATGATTGGAATTAATGCAGGCAAATAGCAGCACAAAGAAAATTGCAGGTGTTTATGCTTTTTGGAACATTTTAAGTTCCTTCCCCTGACTTGTAATATGGTTTTTTATTATTTTTTTAAAGAAGCCATTCAGAGTCCATCCTACAGGGTAAACATTTCACTATGAATTCCTCCTGAACTATAAAGGTCATAAAGGATACAGAACAATGGAAAGCATCAGTCTAATGCACCAGGCCCACTGATATTGTACAGAGAAGGTATATCTTGTCTAACTGTAATTCCTTCTACTCCAGCACATAGGAGATATCAAACTATTTGCCTCTTTCACTGATCCTGTGTTCCTTGTTTAAAGGTCATCTATAAATCTTGAAATTTCTACCAGAGCATGTTTCTAAATAAAGTTCTACTTGAGAATAAAGAAGTACTTCAAATATTTTCTGGAGTATGACTTCAAGTTGTCAATCACTTTCCAGTTCATCTGAGGTAAACAATCTATTAGAAGCAAACTGGATTTCTGTCTTGCAAACATTTAAATCTGTACATTGAAGCTTTTCTTATGTTTCTGCAAACATTTGGTGTCTGCCAGCTAAACCTACCACCACCATCATTACAGCTTCATGACTGAATTTGTGGGGAGAAGGTCCAAAGAACAAACCCCACCTTGTTTCTGCTACAAGGAGGAGCCATTTTCCCCTTACATCTTTGATCACACCTGAGCTAGTTACGCTGCTGTTTGCCAGAGGGAATCAACTGCAGTGTGGATTTATGGGCATGCAAGCAGCAAACCCAAGGAATACCTCAAAGTCATTCACATCCACTCTAAAGGAGCAGTTTCTCTCTGGTGAAGGTCCTTGTGACTCGTCACATCAGAATTCCCCTGAACTCCAGAAAAGCTTTCCTTGCAAGGGAGCAACTATATATCATGTCACTGTGACCTGACAGTGTCTGAGAATTCCCATGTTTCTGACAAGTCCAGAGAACAAAGGAAAAAACAAAGCCTATTACTGAATTCCCTTCCAAAAGTCCTCAGAAGCAGAAGTCAGGCTGGTTTTGAGGAATTGCCTCCATTTCTGCAGATGTCATTCTGTGCCTACAATGATTTGCAAGTGTAAAATATGGGCCCCATCCAATACTTCTGGAGGTCAACAAAGAAAGGTCCTATTGATTTCAGCAGGGGTGAAATACAGCCTACATATCAAAGTGCAGCTCAACAAAAAAAAATAACTTCTAGGTAAGTGCTGTTTGGACCTGGAAATAATTGCAGACACAATTCCAAGTCCTCAATGTAAGAGGTAAAATTGAGTTACATCTAAAAGTCAGGATCAATACCTGTCAAGCCACTGGCTGACAGTGCTTTATGACTGTCATGGAAGAAAATGATTTTGAATTAGTTGCATAATTATATTTTTCCACTTACCCTGTGTTATAAAGTAACATCAGCAAAAGGAGAAAAGAGAAGTTGGGTATTTCACACGTTAATGATGTTTGTAGTGGGCTCCCTGGATGCACCTATTTTACTGAACATAAAGCAAATTTTTATGGCACACTTCCAACTAGTTTCACACAAACACAGTGGAGAACTTCAGCTAGAACCTAAGGGCAGCTTTTATCGCTGTCTGCTTGCTGTGAAACAAAGATATCTGGAGTCCCTACATAACAGTTCAGCAGCAATAAATACACACTTTAGTCTGCCCTACTCAAAGGAATTAGATTAGTTCAGTGATTTTTCTGTATAACAGCTTGATATTAAAAAAAGCAAATACAGCCACAAGGGTAACATTTAAATAAACTAATGGCCTGTATTTATGCTCAATGTGAACCTTAAAATACTTAAAGTGAATTAACAGAACATGGAAACTCTTGAAGTCTATCATGCATAGGCATCAAGCAAAGCAGAAAAAGATACCAATGTAGTAATTGAGGAATTCTGGTAAGTTTTCACAGGATTTAGAAAGAAAAACAGGAGATTTGACTGACAAGCCTACAAGTCAAAAATATGTATTAGTGGGGAAACATTATATAAGTAATTCCGTAAAGCCTATAATATTTGAGGCCTGATTGTGCCATTGGAGGAGTGGTCTTTTCACACTCAGCTGAGTACACACATCCTCAAGTCTTTCCCCAAGCGCTTGGAATAACTTCAAACTCCCAATGAAGTTTTTAAAACTGAAAAAAAAAAGGTCCAGATGAAAGAAACAAACCAGGCTCCACAGAAGGTACCATTTGTGCCCCAAAAAAGGAAAGGCCAAAATCATAACTTATGTTCTACAGTCCTCTCACCCCCTACTCTTCAGAATCAACAGATGAACTGGAATGATACAAGGCAGAGATGCAAGGATTATACAGGAAACAAAGGATAACTTAAAAAGTAAAGTAATCTGAGGCAGGTACCTGAGGAGAAGGAACTAACACAAGACACTCTGAGCATATTTTCTGCCCTAACACACACACATAACTCACCATGACTGCTGCTCTTTCACTATCAGCACATTCACAGCAAAGCATTAACAGCACATTTGTTTCATTAAAAAGAAATTATTAAATATAGGCATTATAAAACTTTATACTTCCATGAAAACAACTGTTATTTTTAAAATGCATCTCTTGGCCACAGGAACTCACTACATGCATTGCTTTCCTTTCTACCACAGGGAGCACATACTGTAAGGAAAAATTTGCCAGAGTAACAATCCCAAACAGAGCCAGCTTTAGCTACAAAGACCTACTCATTTCCAATAAACACACACTTGTTTTGCTAAGGACGTAATTGTTTATCTGATAAAATAATGTAAGTTTGATATTCATTTTAAAAACAAATAATGGAGCCTTTTTTTCTAGTGCTGAGCCACAGAGAGCTCAAAATTACTATTTATTTGATTCCCTAACTTCTGTTGAAGGAACTTAACTGAGTGATCTGCATGAACTTAGTGTGAGCTTACACAGCAGTTTGCTGGGGACTGGATTCCTTATCCCTTTCGGCCCACACAAAAGAATTAGGCTCTCCAGCACCCACAGGAACCTTTAGCACCTGAGACTCAATCCCTTCATTAGGAATTTTCTGTTTGAGATGCTTACCAGAAGATACGAGGAAAAGGAAGCTCAGTGAGGAAGAAAAGAGCATGACCAAAAAATACAATCCTTTCTTTTTCCCTGCTGCTGCAAAATCCTCACAGGCCACTGAACTCTGGCAACTCTGAATGCATCCCTGATCAGACTTTAGACAGCTCTGAAACAAGAAAGGCATAAAGACAACTGAGTTTACATTTTACAAGTTTTTCTAGGTATGTACAAATGATTTTACAGTCCACAATTTAGAAAATTAATTCTGGGTTTACAGGTCAGTGCCAAAACCTTTTTGAAGGTAATACAAGCATGTTTAGAAGTCTGCATTCCAGATGTTTCAGGTTCCTAAATGCCATTTTCATAAATTTGGAACTTTAGCACCAAGTCACCTTGATTTTCAGAAGCCTTCTAAGGTGTTCTTGAAAGTGTTTCAAATTAACCACAGATAATCACAGTTGCAATTACTGCCTCTTCACTTTTCCTCCTTGTTCAAAAGAATACCCTGAACAAGGACTTGGCTCTTAGACTGGCTTGTGAGATCAATAGTACAAGATTTGAAGAGAAGAATTTTAAAATATATTCATTTGCAAATTAGCTGTGCTGCAATTTCCTTTAGAGTAGCAAAATAAATGCATTCTTAGAGCATTTCTCTTGCAGCAGTTTGTTGACAATCTAGACTACAGGAGAGAGAAAAATTGACATTGCTACACAACCATGCAAGATACAAGAAAGCATTTCAGCACCTGAATTGACACAATATTCTAGTCTAACAGAGAGCTGCATTTCAAAGAAATGAGGTATCTTTGGTACAGATCGACTTCTTCTCTAAAACCAAGTGGGTTTTATGCAGCAGTAAGAAAAGGAATGCCCTTAAGAGCAGGTGCTAACATGTACCTCTATTCCACTCCACCAACAAAAGCATCTTCTTTGGCACTGGCAACCTGTAACTGAGCTGACAGGCACAGCAAAGAAGTCAGGTAAGACTAATGGCTCTATTTAACTGCAGTCTCAGGTAGCAGTGCATCTGAAGTAGGGTAATCTTTCCAGATTAATCTTAGTGAGACTCATTTTAATGGGTGGCAGCAAGAAACAAAGTCAAAACCAGGGCAGGATGCTGAGTATTTTCAGCATATTTAAAGTAGCAAATGTTTCTCATGGTGAAAATACCTGTAAGAGAAATGAACCAGCAAGATACTTTTCCAACTCTCATCCTAGACACCAGCAGAGACACCACAGAATGCTGGCAGGACATTCTCATCTTTGGGAAATAACTTTTTCGGTCAAGACCATACATATCTGCTATCCCAAAGCATCACGCCTTCTGAAAATGTCAAATAATTACATCCCAGTGTTAATCAGCAGACATCAAACTGCAAAGTCTGCAACAAAATGATTTATTCCTCTCCACAAACTATATCCTATCTCTAGAACAACTATGAATATTTCATGATGTACAGTTTTCAGAAGTGAATGTTTTATTTTCAATAACTTCTCCTGTATTCTGCTTTCCAAAAGTCTTTTAAATCGGAACACTCAGATATTTATAGAGTAAATAAGTGCACTTCAATGATCTGAACGCGCCATGAAGTGATTTGTTTGAACCCCAAAACCTCCACATATCTTGATCTGTGAACATGAACCCATAATTCTTACATCTCTTGCACTTAACAGTCAAGATTGTAGTAGCTTTATTCACACAGACTAATAACTTGGTGCACAAATAACTTATTGTGCAGCAAGTTCCCCTGACATAAGTGGATATGTGATAGCACAACTGTCTTCATTGCTACAAAATTTATACATGCTTAGCTCCACATCCACATGCTCCGAGCAATCACTTGGAGATAAACACACCAGAGCCAGTAAGGCCATCTCAGCATGTATAATTGCAAGTACATACAGTTCTTCAAGGATCTAACTTTGAACAAGATTAAGGGTATGGGATGGCTCAAGAAGTGGCACTATTTCATAAAAGCACACACTTTGCAGACATATCCTAGAAGAAAAAACATATTTGGAAAGCTTCTATAATAAACAGACATGCATGCTTTGTGTGTGTACACAACAAACACATCTGTTCCTCAATAAAGGATATACAGATGGGTATTTCCATGTCTAATTAAAATATCTATTCAAAATACACTTCAGTAACAAAGTACAGCATAAAAAAATTCAAGAAACTACAGGTTGGATGTTGCACATGCAGTCCATTGACAAGAGAATGAATTGATGGGGAAATTACATTTGCTCACATAGTCCTAAGTAGCCAGCTCTTTTTCAGTGTTGAAAAAAGCACCTCTAGAACTTGACAATTCGCAAACAGTTAGTTTGCTTCCATTTATTACCAAAGCAGAAAAAATTGCACTAAGCAATTTCTTATTAAAAATACAACTCAAAAAACCCACTTGCATAAGAAGTCAGAGGAAAGGAGAAAGGACTAAGGTATTTTTCTGTGGTGAGAGTGCACACCACTCATTTCCTTCTGCAAGTATCACCTCTGCTGTCAAGGGAACAAATAAGGAGATAAAGTGTTAAACCTGTTTCAGCTGTCCAGGTGAGATATGGGGAAGGAAGAAGAAACCATGAAATTACCCAGGAAGAGTCAATAACCTTATTTGACTTTACAGGCAGAAGTAAACATCATTCAAGCTGTAATTGAATTAGTGTAACATTTTTGATAAACCCAATTTGCACAGGATCTGATGTCACAGAGACCTCTGCCACTCAGTGTTAAACCCAGCCTTACTCTGACTGCCTTTTTGAACTGCTGATCAGGCTTCCTGCTTGAACAGACAACAGTCCATTCCTTATCCCATTGACTTTCACTCATGTTCTCTGGGCACCAAGTAAACATGCATGTATCAAAAATGCTATAATACTTCTTCCAGGAAGGACAAACCTCTCTGTTATGAAGAAATAAACACTGAATAAGGCAGGGTGGCTAAGTAGCAGCAGCACTTATTAACGGGACTGATACAGGATTGTCTGACTTGCTAATAAAAAAGAGAAAAGGAACAGTAGGAAAAATCTGAAGGACGAAATGTTAACACTCTTGAGCACGTGTAACAACTGGGAAATGAATGAGCACTGAATGAAAATATATTAAAATCATAGCTCATAGCTCCATACCTGTAGCACTTAATGCCTGACACAAGCCATCACTTATGTAAAAACATGACCAGACAAAAAGGACAGCTTTTCACTTATATATTGGTGCACTAAATGCCCTGTGCCACAGCAGACAGGCCTCATGAAGACATACCCTTTGCTTCTTTCCATCTGTTGCTATTTCTACACTGGATATAATTCTCAGCCAACAAAAGAAATGAAAGGTATTGGTTAAGCATTGTTCTACCTCACCTTCAGACTGTAGGTTAGCATCTTTCCTTTGAAGGCCTTGGTTCCTCGAGAATGCTTTACAGCCCCTTGGATATCCAAGGATCATCACATTTTGGGGCTTAAGAGATCCATAACTGAGTATGCCAAAAAAGGCCAACAGCATTCAACTAACACTGCATGGCTACAGGAATGAACCATAACAGGCCTCTCGAATTTAGGAAACGTCTGCTGTAATCTCTGTTTTGTGCTGCAGCTTCATGCAATAGCTACACTGAAGCTTTGAAAGGCCAAAAACTAAAATGAAGACTTAACAACTTCCTGGTCCTAGTGTTGCTTTGACAAGAAAAACATTTAAGTAGGAACAGGCCTAATTTTTCCTGTAAGCCCATATAACAAAAGGGTCCATTCCTATACATGGTTGGAGTGGCCCTGAAGTAATCTCTCCTTCATTGCAGTAATGAAAACAACAAGCCCAAGGATGAACGTGTTTGCTGTTCACATTGTGGGATGTCAGTGCAGCTGCTGCTCCTCCTCCTGAGAGCCATGGTAAACTTAGGAAGAGCAGAGTGACGCCTTGCTATGGAGGTATTGGTCAGATCAGAGGTCTAAGGAGCTATGTTCAAAAGAAAGGGAGACAAATTACTCAATGGGTATCACAGACACTCTAACATCTGGGTACATTTTCCCTGTCACTCAGATAAGGGATCTGAGATAGGAACTCTCATAAGAATTCACTTAAAACAAGATCTGGAATAATTTCATTGAATGCACATATTTCACATGACTACTATAAGACAAATATAAAAGAAATGAGAACCATGCCCAGTGAAATATTCTAAATTAGAGGCTTGAATGCAAGGAATATGTAATCTCAGGAAGCAAACCCACTCTATATAATCAGAATACTTGCACTGAGAGCTGAGTTAAATTGCTCCTGTTCCATGTAAAATCCTGTTCCATGTCCTTCATACTCATGGAATTCTGTCTTAAGGTTGCTTAATGATCAGTGAACAGGCTTTGAGATGGAGACTTTTGGGAAAGTTATTAGAAGTTTAATCAGCAGTTTTAAGAGGGATCAGTCTTTTCACCATCAGAATTTGTCTAAATTGACAAACTTACAAGATTTTTGATTTGGCAAAGCCACTTGTCAGTGAGCTTGTTAAATCCCAATGTGGTTGCTCTCATTTAGAATTAAAGTACTTTGTACTTTTAAAATTATGTAAACCAAAGGGACAACCTTTAATTCAGACTAATTAAGAATAAATCATTTAAAACCCCTGGGTGAATGCGTCTTACTCAGAACTGACCCTTCCTTAAGCAAGCTCTGAACTGCTGGAGAGATCTCTCACCCACTCCAGCATCTGAAACAGGCACTCAGAGCTGCTTGCAAAATTTGTCTGTGGAGATTAAGAAAATGTTTTGGTCTAAAATCAGGGATCAGGTGTCTCTACACCTAAAGAAGTAGTACTGAAGATAAACAAGTGGATATAGCAGTGATATTTTAAAAGCTGGTAACTCAGGAATGTTCAAAACCAGAATAAAATGCTTAATTCTGTTGGAAAGCTGAATTACTTTGCTTTACACTGTTTTAACATGTGAGTTTAATTTATTTTATCAGTAGTAAGTGAACTCATACAATAAACCAAACCTACATAATAAACCTAAACTTATAAACCAAAGGACACAAGCACAAGGGAAAGCAAAATGGTAATCAAAAAAGGGGAGTTTTTCTGGCCTGATGACAACTAACCTGACAGTTTGATTGGTCAGTTCTAATTCTTCTAGGACCAGTTAACATTTAGAAAACATTAGTCCTAGGCTGCATCTGGAAAATAAACTAGTCTCAGTTTAGGAAATTCACTACGTCCTTATGAAATCAATGGAGCAATAAAGTAGAACTTACTAGAAAGAGCTAGAAACTAGCTGTAAACAGGAGCATTCAGGGTGTCTTATATCTTGCACAACTACAAAACTGCTCATGTGGAAATACTCAAGAATAACAGTGCAGCAACAGAATTCCTGCCTGCTTCTCTCTACTGTTTTTCTCTTTGGTAAATAGTCAGTGCATCATCATAAATACAGGCCATAATCAATAAGAACATCCTTGTAGAGCACACAATAAGCCCAGCTCTTCAGGTTTGTCCCTGCTGCTGCTATAAAGACTGACAAAATCCACTTTTCATTTGACGAAGTCAGAACCAAAACACAAGCGTGACTCAAGTATTGAGCTTTTCTACAAATTCTTCTGCAACAGCATTTAACTGCTAAAGCCTTCCAGAATTAAATGCCACTACCATCAAATGCAGAGGTAAGATAAAGGTGACTAAGTCATCAGTGACACCAGCCTCTTTGTCCTAATAGTACAAAAGCATCTAAACTGGTTTAAGGCATCTTTAAGGAAGAGCCTAATTCTGATTCATTAGAAGAGGTGCTTACTTAAGTACACAACTCCCTCATTTACTTCCACAGAATAGGAAGTTTCATATAGGAAGTTTTAATGCACTCTTGTTGAAATCTCTCCACAGAAGATCCTCTAGTGACACACCTCATGCTACCACTAACCACTCATGGCAAGGGGCACACAGACCCTTACCCACAGGGAAGCAGAAAAGCAAAAATCCAAAGGCCTTATTTCTTTGCACTGCAAAACCCTTTCCAGAGAGGGTTCAACAATCATCTGCACCCCCAGGGCAGTCAATGCAAGATCAGAAAACTCCACCTGAAGGTCTCTGCTTCTTTCCAATCCTCTGTGATCTCATAGGTACAATATTTGTGACAAAAGAAAAATGAAAACTAGGAGTACTCCTTAAGAGGCATCTACACCCCACCGGAGACAAATGTTTTCTTTTACCTCGAGTATATCTTTTAAAGCCCTTTGTGTTCTGTGTCTTCAGAAACAACATAAAAGTACAAGTTCAAGATACTTTAACTTCACTGTCAGCACTCAAAAATAGCCAAGGAGATGACAGGCTGAAGAAAATTATGAATGGAATCCTTAGTTCGCTGAAGGAAGCGCCAAGCTGTGCGGTGCGACAACAGCAGAACGTGTAAACGCTGCGAGAAAAATGGGGCGGCAAAAATGCCATTTTGCCACAAGCGTGAACGAGCATTAAAACCCCACCCCGGGGAGACGCTATCGCTGCCAGCCCTTTGAAAGGAGCTCACCCGTGACACCGCGGGGCGATGCCGCTCAGCCTCCTCATTAGCGATGTTTAAATACCCCACCGAGCTCTCGCTCCTCGCTCCCCCGGGCCATCCTGAGCTGCTGCCACATGGCTCCAGCTGGAGCCTCACCGCCTCCAGACCCCGCTGCCATCGGGGCTCCAACCCGTGCCCCTCTTCCGCGCTTTGGGGGCTGGAGGCTTCGTTATACAATACGGGAAACGTAACGAGTGCCAGCAACAAAGCAGAGCAGGAAGAAAACACACCAGATCCTGCTGGTTACCTGCGGTTTGCACAAGGGCGCTTAAATAGGCAGCACCAAGTGCCTGCGCCCCAGGCTCCGGAGGCGCTCAGCACGCAGCTGGAGGAGGCTTAGGGAGAGGAGCGTTCTCGGAGCGCTTCGAGGGGACGGGCACAGGGAGCGGGGAAGGAAGGGTCGGGCTGGGGCTGCCCACGAGATATCGGGGACATCTTCACCTTCTCCGAACCCCGGGGCAGCGCCCGAAGGCGCCTGGGGCGAGGGAGACACAGGATACGAAGGGAACCCCGCGGGGAGCGCCCCCCGCCCGTCCTGTCCCGCCCTGTCCCTCGGGTCTCACTCACCGGCCCCGAGCACGGCCCCGCCGGGGTCCCCGCACCACTGAGGGGCCCAGCCCGGGGGTACCCACGGCAGAGGATGCCCCGGGCGGTGCGGGGCCCGGCCCGCTCACCGAACGGCCCCGCGCTCGCTCAGCCCCCGCGCAGAACGGCGGCCCGGCCGGGGCGTTGGCGCTGCCGCTGCCCCTGGAGAGGGAGGGATGGATGGAGCGGCTCAGCGCAGCCCTCGGCCCCGGAGACGCCTTGTCCCCTCCGGTCGTCTTGCTCAAAACTCTCTTTCCTGGCAGAAAACAGCCTAACTTGACATTTCACACTTTTACAAAGATTTCTTTTCAAGTATGTAAAGTTTTTGATTATAGACCGCGGAGAGTTTTGCTGAATATTTTGCTGCATCGCAGAATCAGTGAGGCTGGAAAAGATCCCTGAGATCATCGAGCCCCACCTGTGACCAAACATCACCCTGTCAGCCACGCCATGGCACTGAGTGCCATAGTGCCATGCCCCCCCAGTCTGTTCTTGAACATCTCCAGGGACAGTGACTCCATCATGCCCCTGGGCAGTCCATTCCAATGTAGTTCACCATGGAAAGGCAGTCCTTTCATACACGGGCACAGGAGGCACAGGTATTAGAATAGGTAGGTATCTGGGAGTATGGAATGGCTTGGCATCTAGTAGGAACTTTCTTGTAAATGTGAGTTACGAACATCTGTCTGCTTCATAGCTTCCCCTCTGAGGTGTACAAAAATAGCTTGAAAAGGGTATGCTTCATACCAAGACTACAGTGGGAGAAACCTTGATGTTTGGAAAGTGAGAATTTATGTGAGGGGTTTTTAAGGGGTAATAAGTAACTAATATCAATGAATCATGATATACCAAAACATAAGAATTTCACTGATCAAAAGCTGAATATTTCTGCCCTA
This sequence comes from Campylorhamphus procurvoides, assembly GCA_013396655.1. Taxonomy (NCBI): domain Eukaryota; kingdom Metazoa; phylum Chordata; class Aves; order Passeriformes; family Dendrocolaptidae; genus Campylorhamphus; species Campylorhamphus procurvoides. Next base: position 1,671,621 of record WBMV01003298.1, on the reverse strand, counting down.
AAACTCACCTATTCCATATCTAGAATTAAAAAAAAAATACTGACATGTAAGATGGCTCAAAACTTTCCCTAGTTTGAAATGCCAAGAATGCTGTGCTAGAACAGAACCAGAGGGCAGAAAGTAGTGTAAGTGGCAAAGGAGTCACAAAAAAGGCAAGTGATACTGTTCTTTTTAAGTATCTTCTTAGCATTTAAAACAATCAAATATTCTGTTTCCTGACAGGTTTTGCATAGTTCAGATTAGGAAGCAGGGTACATTTCTGAAGAAGCCACTTTATAGGGGAACTAAGACAGAAAATTTGCTCATCATTTCATATTAAGAAATGCCATGGGGATGCTATAAATTTAAAAGCCAAGCACCGCACATCCAAGTTAGTACAGATTGGTACACAAGACATGCAAAATCACAGATTTTACAAGTTTACTGTTCTGTATTAAAGCCAATTATCTTTAAGATGAGTTTTTTCAGTCATGATATGAAAATGTATTTAAAACAGAACTTACCTTTTTTAGTGGAGCCTTGTCTAGCCTAGAGATTCATTTGGAGACCTAACAGCCTCAACGAGAGCATCTTCCTGCTCAAAGGAAAACACCAGATGATCTTACAAAGGGCAATGGAGAAAAGAAATGAAACCAGTAACAACAAACCCTTCCAGTGTTATCAAGGATGCATGTCAGTTTATTTTCATATTTGCTCTAACTTCTGCAGTGATCCCATGCATTTATCAGAGCAAATTAACATTCTTTGTTCTTCAACACAGAGTTGAAGAACAGTGATACATAGAGGAGGTTCATCTGCAGGAAAATCTGGTTACTGATGGGGCTTTTTGCCTGTTATTAAATGATAATTACGACACTGTTCATTGACAAAACTCAAAAGATTATAAAAAGCAACTATTTATAACTGCATTAAGAAATAATAGTCTTCAAATGTCATGAATGAATCAATGTATGCATAATTTTCTTTGTTATTCAAAGAATAACTACGCCTAGTAGCGTAAGAGTAAGCATCAAAAATATAGTTAACACAAAAACATTATAAAGGCTCTTTGTGATTAATAACATCATTGATATGCTTTGTAAGAAAATTTATTTTTGAGCCTAAAATAGGCAAAATGCATGTGGCCCTTCATTAACCCAAGCTCTGCAGAGACAAGACAGATGTGGGAGTGGGAGGGAAGAGTAACAAAATCTCACTAAACCAATTTGTTGCACTGGAAATGAATACAAATAATAGCCTTGCAATGACAGCACTAATTTTCTTCAAATAGAGAGTAATAACCTGTTTAATTTCCCAGTTCTAGAAAATGCTCATGTCACTGCAGTTTCTGTACATAATAAAAATACAATTATAAGTTGAGCGTAATATTCCGTTCCGCATTAAACGCGCAGTAAAGAGCTTTTCTTGAGCCTGAGCAAAATTTTAACAGCAAACTTTAAAGTACTGATAAGCCTTACAAAAATCACTGTTACTGATCTTGCAGGATGAACCTATTCAACTCCTGACTTCATAAATAAAACCGGTATCAGAAGCCCAAACCATCCCCAGTAGCCCAGACTTTTTGTCCAAGTTATTAAAAAGCTATAAAGAGGCTTCTGAAGCCAACTTTGATGGTGTTACTGATCTCTCTGTCTTAATTTATATCACCATGATCAACGCTAAAAATCAAGTTCAGGCATGACTAGTGAGAAAGAAAACATCCTATTTTTTCACCTATGTGTATTTTCACCTACATATAACTTATGAAATTTCTAGGAGAGCCAGAACTGTAAATCCTTCAGGGACTTATAAACCCAGCTAAAAACTGAACCCCTAGTGAATTTAAAGGAATATCTTTTTTAATATTCAGCCATAAAGCTCCAACTTTATTCTCTGTGTCATGCCTAAGTTTGTGATCCAAACTCTTTTTCTGCCAAATGTCCTGTTTGGTCCCAAACAAATTTTAATTTACAGACAAATCATATACATTTTCTTGTCACAAGCACTTAGCTTTTTCACAAAATGTGTACTGAGAAAAGAATGTGAAACGAGAAAATAAACATTAATCAACAAGCAGTTGAGTGAACAAGTGAAGTTTTATCACTATGCTATTTTTCCTTGATTTGGCAACTACCTTGTGTTTACACAAATCTCACCTCGCAGTGCTCGACTTGCACACAGTCACTGTGTTTCTACATAACATCCAAGAAGAGTCAGGCTTTCACATAGTTTGCCAAACCAAATAAGTTACTACTGTAATTTATTTTCTTGTTTGAATGGATTAATCTTCCAGCTATTATAATGTCCTTAAAAATCCAGGAGCATATAAAATAATCCAGTGTATTCAATGAGGTTATTTTCTAGAAAATATTGACTTCACCAGAGGAGTTCAAGTCAGATATTAAAAAGATTGTTAATCCATCATTTTATATTCTTCCTATTATTTGACTGTATTTTGTGCTAATTTCCTATTAATGAAGTCTTTGAATATAAATATAAAATAAAACGTTCCATGTCAAACCCATGAATATAAATCAGAACATGACATGTCAGGACCTGTAAGCATTCTCATTGTGCCTGTATGCTAGTGAAGATAACTTGGGTGCTGCTGGATAGGGAAATTTTTAAAAGGAAATTGGAACTGAAGGGGAGACAACCTGCAATGGTAAAGTGCCTATTGAAAGTTCAGCCCCTCTCTGACACTGCTGCATTTTGGCCATGGGTAAGGGTGACTGTGCCCTTTTGAATCATTAAGGTACAGCTCTGCCAATTTAGATTGCCACAAGATAGGTACATCCTGAGCTGCCAGGGAGCATCATTAAAAATGTTGTGAAATAATTTAATGAAATGTTTAATGAATATGCAAATGTCAGCCAGGAAGAGAACTCATATTTTAATTTACTGGTTTAGAGTGAAAGAATAAATTACTAAAAATAGAGGCAGGACCCAGCCACCTGTAAATTCCCTTAGAGAGAGGAGGTGAAAATGTTCTGTTTGCTCTCTCATTACAGGCCATAATGCCCAGGGCACTTCACCTGAGGCCAACATCAATTTCTTTATCTATAAGACAAGGTTGGTGTCCTGGCTGCATATGGAGAATTGTCTGGCTCCTCCTGTGTCCTTCCACAGAGCACATTTTGTGGGTTCAGAGCTCTCGCAAGAGAAGCTGCAAGACAGATGGGCTGCTGAGGGCCTGACCAAAGCACACCTTGCACAGGTCTGGTAGGGCAATTCCAGCCTTGGATGCATTTGTGTTGGAGGATGTTTCTAAGGAGAGTCTGAGTGTCCTTCAGCCACATCACAGACAAGCAGGACCTGGCAGGGAATGGCAGCAAACCCGTGCTGGGTTTCATCACTCCAGTCCAGCAAAAGGTACCAGCCTGTGCACACCCATGAAAGCCTCCTACAGGTGCCAGTGCAATGACACCCAGGCAGCTGTTGGCAAACTTAATTAAAGCCTTCACTGGCTTTTCGGCTGTATGGATTTGCCCTTTACCTCTGTGACACCTGAGAGTACTTTGGGGCTGTTGATGGAGGCAGAATCACAGAGTTCACCCACTCCAAACCTCTGAGAAATTGAGAGAATGCCAGATATGTAAGTTGTTCTCTCATATTACGTGGTCTCCTTTCAAACAAAATTACTTTTTTTATTTTTTTCTGTAGTGAGGAAACACTGAGGGCAGAGTTATGGTGTAACACAAGAGGCAGAGGGCTCATATTGAGATATTTCACTGGGAACTTTGAAACAGATCCTGTCATCGAGACTGGATTAATCATCTTGGTGCTATTACATAACACAATAATAAATGAAACCAAATCTGAAAATAGCAATGTAATATTGTTCAGATATGGAACACTCAGGTTTAAACCGAAGATGAGTTCCCAAACAGCTTGTAAACTCAGTTACCTGAATGGAAAGCAAAGTCTGTGTGGTAACCATCATTAGATTATAATAAAACAGCCTGAACCCTGAGGATTTAGGATCTATGATTTCAGTTGTTAATTGTTTTCCAAACAAGGTAGTTCATGTGTAGTTGGAGTAAGCTGCACATTAATACTGATGGATAGCAATGGTGACTAAGTGACCTTTAATTCAACAGGTATATTTTCTTTCCTCTCCTTTCTTGACATGTACTT